>CM065685.1:45413990-45416490 GCA_017654935.2 Phymorhynchus buccinoides | reverse complement strand
CCGACAAAGTGAGTTATAGGTTTGTGGCTTGGCCACAAACAAAAAACAAGACACACAGACGACCAACAACAATAAATTAAAAAAACTAAAAAACCAAGACATAATAAGGGGGCGGGGGAAGAAAGAAAAACATGTAGCTGTCCTGCGTTTCCACACAATCATCACCCTCAACATACTCTCACCACCCCTACTCCCTTTCTCACCCACTATCCATTTACGTGCAGCTCTTGCATCTGCCCTCGTCTTTGATCTCTAACCCCCGCGCCACCCCCTCTCTCCCTCCCCCACCCCACCCCCATACATCTTCTGCGATTACAGCTTACTCTGCCCCCCCTGCTTTTTTGCTTGTTTATTGCTGGAATAATTCATGCCTAAGGGGCTGATATGATAGCATGATGTAATCTCCATAGGATAGAAATAAAGCAAATAACCCTCGTCAGGATGCGAGGGATTGGCATCGAGTTCGCTGCCCCTTCCTCCCTGTCTCTCTGTGTCTGTCTGGTGTATATGTCCCGTCTGTCTGTCTGTCTCTCTGCCTCTGTCTCTCTGGTTGTCATCTTCTGGTGATTACTTCATAATTTTATTCGTGATGTTTTTCAGGTTATACAGAGGAGGGTGGGGGGTGGGGATGACGTGCGCTTTCGCTTTTTGTTGTTGTGCTTTTTGAATTTAAATCGTGTTAATTTAAATTGATTTTTATGTTTGTTCTTAATATAATGTTATTGGGTTTTTTCTTCAAATTTGTGAAGCGCTCTCAGGATGAGTTTTTTTAAATGATTATTTATTAGGATTCCACACCTGTATAGGATGGAATCCTATGGTCTAAGTACAAGTTCTTTTTCCTTTTTGTTTTCTTTCCACTTTCTTTTCTCTCCGATTTCGCGGACATTTTCAGGAATGTTGCAGTCAAACAGTGAAAATAGGCCAAAGTGACCACTGGTCAGTGACACTGACCACTGGTCAACCACATCAACAATTGTTCATAATATGATCTCCTAATACACTAATTTGCAGTCAAACGGTAAAATTAGGCCAAAGTGACCAGTGTCAGTGGTCAGCTTGTTATTCATTTTATTTAACAAAGATTTTTTTTTAAATGAGAACTTGTCAAGAATGAGTTTTCATAACTCCAACTTTCATTTGGACAAAACGGCGGTTCAAAATCGGGGGCCGTTTTGTCCAACCCGCCGTTTTGTCTATACACAAAACGGCGGATTGCTGAACCGCCGTTTTGTCCAAATCATAATAGAAAATTTGGACAAAACGGCGGATCTAACCGCGCCGTTTTGTCTATAGACAAAACGGCGGAATTTGGACAAAACGGTGGTTAACAGTACCAATGAATTGCCTAAAGTAGCAATAGAATTGCATGATTTTCGACGAAATACGGCCCCGCCAAAACAAAATTCGCCTTCTGAACACGGTTCACATTTCGAATGACACTGACATCAACTCAGAGGAAAACAACAGCAACCGCACACCCACCAACTGCCAGTCAGTCTGGGTCGAACATTCCCCAAGGTATTTCATTTTTACTTCTTTTAGTTCGTTTATTGTTTTGGACTCCGGGTAGGAACCAAAACATAATATGAAATAGAAAGCCATTATTAGTTCCCGAGCGAAGCTTCGGGAAGTATTGGTTTTTTTGTATTGGTTTTTTTGTTTCGTCTCCCATTGTAGTCCACGTTTGACGGAGCCCCCTCGGCTCTCACTCTCTCACTGTGCTATTGGCCCCTTTCAAACTGTCTTCCACTGCATTCCCCTATTAATGCTGATCACAAATATATATAGTTGTAGTGGTCTAACGCCAACGGTTTTGAAACTACGAGCACTTGTTTTCGGAACCCCCTCAGCTCTCTCTCTCATTGTGCTATTGACCCCTTCAAAATGTCTTCCACTAGGTTTCCGCTGTGATGATGATCATGAATATATATGGGTATATATGGGTCTAACAGCAACGGTTTTAAAATTATGGGCACTTTTAGGAAAGAAGAGAGAAGAGGAATAAGAGAAGAGAGAAGAGAGAAGAGAGAAGAGAGAAGAGGGAAGAAGAGAGAAGAGAGAAGAGGAATAAGATAAAGGAAGAAGAGAAGGAAGACAGAAAAAAGAAACAGAATACAAAAACAAAAGGAAAAACAAAAGAAGAAGGAGGAGATAAGAGGAATTGAGAGGAGGGGGAGGGGGGGGGGGGGGGGAATAAAAAGGATGGAAAAGAAAATATGAAGCAGAGAAAGCACGAAAACAAGAATACGTAGCGGTGGAGGAGAGGAGGACATGACCAAGATCGAGAATCAGGATTCTGCGACAACAGCGGCGGCGGAGACGAGAACAGCAACAACGATGGAGAGAGAGAGAGAGAGAGAGAGAGAGAGAGAGAGAGAGAGAGAGAGAGAGAGAGAGAGAGAGAGAGAGAGAGAGAGAGAGAGAGAGAGAGAGAGAGAGAGAGAGAGAGAGAGAGAGAGAGAGAGAGAGAGAGAGAGAGAGAGAGAGAGAGAGAGAG
>CM065685.1:45371490-45386490 GCA_017654935.2 Phymorhynchus buccinoides | reverse complement strand
TTGGCTGAAAAATGGCTGGCGGCGAAAGGGTTAACAATGGCGGCTCTATGCAAAGACGGGAATTTGAATTGACGGGTTTTTGTTTAAATACCAGATTCAAATTTGAGTGCTTGGGCAGAAAATCTATGAAATGGTAACAACCAGTGTTAGATTACTGCTGATGTACATGGTTCAAGGGGGACATAATCAGGGTTTCTGTCCTCACTACTCATATAGAGGAAAATGGCCACTTGTTTGTCTTATTCCCATCACAGCGTCTTTGATTTAGTGATTATTCAGGCCATAATTGAGCCATCGTTTCACTTTTCGCCCTTGCATGAAGAATCCAGGACCCCCACCCCCCCCCCAACACACACACACACACACCTAGATCTGACCCTAATGAATAACAGAAAGGGGTGAATGCGTGGAAGGTGTGGAAGGAGAGAGGTGATACTTAATGTGAACCTGAACAAAAGAAAGAAAAGATGTTTAGGAACATACAGCAAAGAAAGACGAGGGCTTAAACAAAATGTGTGACTGAGAGGAAACTGGGACAATAGTATGCAGGACGTATACAAACCAATTTTAAACCATATTATTTGGAAAATAAAAAAGATAGAAATAATATATTATAAGGCAATGCCATAAAATAATTATGCTCACTTGGGTCCAAGATTTCAAAGAGATCCAGACTTTTACTGTCATCGCACTTTGGAAATAGTGTCTGAAGCGTCAGAACTCACAATGGATTTTTCTCACAGTGACCTCCCCTTGGTGGCAGCCATGGGGTTTTTTTTTCTCTTTTTTTTTTCTTCCAATTTTGTTCTGAATAGTTCTCGGTATGTTTGCCCAGTCACATTGCGACGATGACTGTGTTTGCACAAGCACTCATAGCATTTTCTCATGAGTTTCACTCATAGCATTGCGTTGCTCGTACAGTGGCACTTTTCTATTAAGACCTTCCACATGAGGACTCCCTCTGAATGCGACCCAAATACGTTTCACTTATCCCCTCCCTCCTTCATATTCGGACTATGCTGAGTGACTACCTTCCTATTAAAGACCCCCCACGTCACGTGTCACATTCCCTCTTATGCTAGGAAGATTTTTCTCACAGTGACCTCCCCTTGGTGGCAGCCATGTTGTTTTTTTCTCTTTTTTTTTTCTTCCAATTTTGTTCTGAATAGTTCTCGGTATGTTTGCCCAGTCACATTGCGACGATGACTGTGTTTGCACAAGCACTCATAGCATTTTCTCCCCAAGAACATGTTTAACCCATTTCTGAACAATATGGAATACCAAACGTTTTCTGAGAAGTGGCGGTTATGTCTGCCATTAATGGATTTATAGTTAATATTTTAAAAAAATATGCTTCTATGTTTCTTTTCTGGGAGGGGGGGGGGGGGGGGGGGGGGGGGGGGGGGGGGGAGGGGGGGAGGGGGGGGGGGAGGGGGGGGGGGGGGAGGGGGGATGGGGGGGGGAGGGGGGAGGGGGGGGGGGAGGGAAGCTTGGGGAGTATAAAGTGTAGACAAGATTGTAGGGTGATCCTGGAGGTACTGCAATACCAAGAAAGTCCGGATTTAAAAACAAAATAATCAGGATAGTTGAAAGTTTATTAATCCTTTCAATACCAGCCATTGTTAGCTTAAATTTTTACATCAAACGTACCTGGTAACAGAAAAGTGTTGCTTGCAATGCTGAGGATTCCTTTTTGGCATGTGCAACATTAGGCATATCCTTATCTCCTAACATCATATAGTAAAAAGCCAACTGTCCGTCCGTCCGTGTGTCCGTGTGTGTGTCTGAAACACGAAACGGGCCTTAAAACTCCGCCGTTTTTCGACCGAATCGCTTCAAATTTGCTGTGAGCCCTAACGTGGCGATGGCAACGGCAACCGAGGCGGCCGTGTCATTTGCGCGGTTTCGCAAATGCGCGAAACGCGCATCCGCCGGCCTCTCGGCGCCCGTATCTCCGGCGTTTCTGGGCCGATTGCCTTCGAATTTGGCAGGAAGATGACTGGGGACGGTGGCTATCCGTGTACCAAACCGGAAGCGAATCGGTTCAGAAAGCGCTATACGACTCCGCCGTTTCTTAACCGAATCGCTTCAAATTTGCTGTACTCAGCGTTACCAGTACTTGGCGCTACTGTTACTAGGCGTTACCGTTACTAGGCATTACTGGTACTCGGCGTTGCGCTAGTTAAGAAGTAAAAGTCATTCTGGGGGGGGGGGGGGGGGGGGGGGGAGGGGGGGGGGGGGTGGGGGGGGGGGGGGGGGGGGGGGGGGGGGGGGGAGGCTTGGGGAGTATAACATGCTTGTATCGGTGACAAACCTATAATGTCCTCTGCCTTAACTGGTTCGTTTACTGATGTTATTCTGTCATTGATAATTTGATATACGTGGAAATGTCTGTTCTTATTCTTCCTTTGTTAAGGTAATATTATATTTATATGTGGAGGAATAGATACAGATATACAACGTGTACATTATTGTTTATGGGTATGTTCCTATCTTATTATCATGACTCAAACTCATTCTTTGTTGAATTATGCTATGTTCCTTGCAAACAAAAATTGAAGACATAAATAAGGTTTAACCCATTTCTTAGCACGCGTGCTTCACGCGTGCGCATAACTTAAATCGATAATACAAGATTCCCCCCAAAGCAAAAAAATGTTTTTTCTTTTTTTACGTTTTAATGATAGTCATTTGATTTGTCTTTATTGTGTAATAGGGGAAGACGGGATAAAAAGCGCATGGGCGGGTAAGAAGCCCACCCCAATTATCTCTTGAAATGAAGCAAATTTCAGTCTCATTTTGCCCATGAGACGAGCGTTAATGTCTAGCATTCGTCTCATGGGCAAATTTGACTGAAATTTTCTTTATTTCATGAGATAATTGGGGTGGGCTTCTTACCCGCCCATGCGCTTTTTACCCCGTCTTCCCCTTAGCGGTTTTGCGTTGCTCGTACAGTGGCACTTCTCTATTAAGACCTTCCACATGAGGACTCCCTCTGAATGCGACCCAAATACGTTTCACTTATCCCCTCCCTCCTTCATATTCGGACTATGCTGAGTGACTACCTTCCTATTAAAGACCCCCCACGTCACGTGTCACATTCCCTCTTATGCTAGGAAGATTTCTTAAGAAGAAGACATGTTGGTGTTTTACGTCCTCTCGACCCGGGAAGGCACTTATGGGACATAAGATTTCTTAAGATTTCTCACCAGCTATAAGAAGGAAAACACGTGAAAACCGTGATGTTGACACGTGACGTGGTGGGTCTTTAAGACTCCTCCCTCACAATGCCTAATGTTGGCTGATTTTCAAAGGTCATTAGAGGGAGGTTCCACTGTATTTGTAAGGACGTTCCCTGTTTTGTTTGTTATTCGATGCACCCACACAAGGATTGACACTGGAAATACCGCGTGCAAATCTTCACAGTCTTAGGGTCAATATTGTCCATAGTGTAAGGGAACATTTTTCAAGAAAAAAGCAATGAGCAACTTAGGACGCGCATCTTACCGCCAGGGGGGTAGGGGCTTAGCGCGTGATAGTCTTAGTTGAGCGCAGTTTGAGCGCAGAGAGAGAGAGAGAGAGAGGAGAGAGAGAGAGGAGAGAGAGAGAGAGAGAGAGAGAGAGAGAGAGAGAGAGAGAGAGAGAGAGACGCAGTGAGAGAGAGAGAGAGAGAGAGAGAGAGAGAGAGAGAGAGAGAGAGAGAGGAGAGAGAGAGAGAGAGAGAGAGAGAGAGAGAGAGGAGAGGAAAGAGAGGGGAGAGGGAGAGAGAGAGAGAGCGGGGGACTTATGTCCCTCCCTCTCTCTCTCTCACTACGCCCAACTAAAATATCACGCGCTAAGCCCCTACTGGTTTGCCCACTGGCGGTCAAATCAGCGTCCTAAGCTGGCCATTGGACTCCATTGTTTTTAATAATAATACTTCCGTCACGTTAACTTCATCTAACTTAACCTCTTGACTGCCACCAACGTATTACGTACTGACCTGATGACATCACTGATGACGTCATCAGATGAAGAGGAATAACTCTGATATGCTGGCGTTTTCTCTAACACAGTCAAGAGAGTAATATCCCCCAGACCATTTTGCCAGATTGGCTCTATCAGTTGTCTTTTTTATTGCATGATTTGCCCAATGATTTTTTCTTTCCTTTTCTCTGGCAGTCAAGGGGTTAATCCAAAGAAATGTTCCATATGGCTTTGTGCCGGGAGGTCGCAAAACAAACTTCAGTCAGTCACGTTAATCGTACCACCTACGTCGTTTGAATAACACAGCCACACTAAGGCACTCAGAAGCCTGTTCTAATTATGTGACATCAAACTTTGGGTAAGAAAATGGTTATTATGTTGTTGTTTGTGTGTGTGTTTTAAACATTGTTCTGCATCGGTACAGCATCACTTAATAAATTATATATTTCACAACAAACTACAACTAGTTAACACCTTTTTTATGCTTACTTTGGTTTAAATCCACCCAGTACCGTTTCAAATTGTTAGTGTTTCTTTTCAAAATATTCATGAGATACTCACTGGGGTTCCGTTCGTATGGCTTGTGAGATTTGCCATATGAAAAAAAACCCAATACATAGAAAGAAAAAAAACCAAAGCCATGTCCATTAACCCTTTCACCGCCAGCCATATTTCAGCCACAAATTTCCATTACACATTTACCTGGGTAGGGGGGAACAAAATCCATCTGCAGTATTGGAGATTCTTTGGTGACACATATAACATAAGGTCTATCCTTACTTCCCAAACTAAAACAATAGGGTCTTTGGATAAATACCCCAATTTGATGCCTTTTGACCCTTTCACCGCCAATGTCGTATTTTAGCACCGCAATGATTTAACACCTATGTCACTAAAAGGCATCAAACCAGGGTCTGTTATCCAAAGACCCTATTCTCTTAATTTTGAGAGGTAAGGATAGGCCTTACTTTATACATGTCATAGAGGAATCCCCAATATTGCAGATGATTTTCTTTCTCTACCCAGGTAAGTTTAATGGACATTTGTTGCTGAAAAATGGCTGGCGGTGAAAGGGTTAGTGACATAGGTGTTAAATCACTGTGGTGCTAAAAATGCGACTTTGGCGGTGAAAGAGTTAAAAGATGTGAATACCAATTTTCTCCTTATTTCTCGTTTGTCTTCATCTCCCATAGTCCGCGTGAAAAGACCATGGAATGGGGGGGAAGAAAAACACAACCGGCCAAAGGCAATTCAACCCTAGCCCAATTCAGAAGAAAAGAGATATAAGAAAGACAAGTTTCTAGAAGGAGACGAACACGCGAAACAGACAAACAAAGCTGTTTGCCGCAGTTACATGCGAGAGAGAGAAAAAAAAACCACCGAAAGAAAAAGGAAAGCAATTTAAAAGATCACTTTACAATCCATTATTCCAGTTTTACGAGAGAGAAAAACAACAACCACGCTCAGTCTATGAAAAAGTTTTGGTTCTTTTGAAGTGCTTCCGATGATGAAGGTTCGTTTAACGTCCTCCGGCCTGGAACAGGACATATACGGGACATTAGTAACCATAAAGATTGTGGGGCGATCCTGGAGGTACTGCAATACCAAGAAAGTCCGGATTTAAAACCAAAATAATCAGGATAGTTGCAATTTTATTAATCCTTTCAATACCAGCCATTGTTAGCTTAAATTTGACATCAAACGTAGGGGAAGACGGGGTAAAAAGCGCATGGGCGGGTAAGAAGCCCACCCCAATTGTGTGACGAGGTAATGGGTTAAAAGGCTAAGTCCCTAGGGAAGACTTTAGAAAATTTGCCTTTAGCCCACTTCTCTAGGGTATGGGAGATGAGCAACTTTCCCGGCCCCTTTTCATCTAATAAATTTATATTTGTGCCCGGGTTCTGGCTCGTATGGTTGTAAGAAATACAAGTGGTTGAATTGCTCTAAATGGCAGACAGAGAGAAGTAGGGTTTTACATGAAATTACAAGACTCCCACTCTCATCAGTCTGACCAAAGGGTTCAGGATTATTTGACACTTGTATTTTATTTACTCCCAAAATCTGCATAAGATTATGCAACAATAATAATAAAGCAGCTCAATGGCGCCAAAACAAAATATGGATTAAAACACAATGAAATCCGAAAGGATTCACAAGACTTTTGTCTTTCTATAAGGTTCGCCCCATGCCGGAAGGGTTACTAATTATATTCGGTGTCCGTAGGAAAGTTCAAATGATTGGCGCAGTCAGGTAGACTTAGCTGTTTGAAGTTCTGGGCTTGCTCGTCAGGTGAGAGTAGCTCCCAGTCGTTCCTATTACGGCTTCGCGGGATGGCACGGTTCAGGCGTGGTCTCCTCGCGGATTCTGGGTGCAGGTTGTCTTGGCGACGGACCCGTCTTGGTGCTTGGTGGAGTCCGGGATGATCCTCCGGCCCACGATGCCCTGCTGATAATCACAGGAGAAGGTGGATGTAGATCTCTATGGCTTAGAGACAAGGGGCTTCAGTCGGCAGGGAATTAGTGAATCCCAACCGGCTTGAAGGCTTCCCTTGTACAATAGCACTACATGTAGTTAATAAATAAACTGAATTTCAGTTAACAAACTGAGATCAGTAAAACATAAAAGGTGATCAATCCAACATCACTCTCCATCCAACACCTGGAAAGGAATGGTATCATAAAGTGCAAGATTGCGGCCCATAGGTTTCCTACTAAAAATAGACTAAAAATAGACAAAAGGGTTAGTAGGCATAAACTCCGGTTCTGGTACCAAAAGTGTTCAAGTCAAAAAAACACACACACACAAATAATCAGTGCACATAAATAGAATAGAATGTTTACCACTTCTTTTCTATAACATATCTATCTACTCCTTATTCATCATTGAACATAGGATCTAGATCAAAACTAGAGTCAAACAAACCAGATCTCAATCACCTGCCATCAATAATACTTACTAGTGGGCTTATGATGACTGGTTGTGAGTGTTGCTCTAGCTACGTTTCAGCATCTTGTGTGACAACTTTTTCTCACCACTCCAATTATAGCCTTCACTTTCAAACAATGAAAGCCTGCTATTGGTGTATTACAGTCCACACGTCACAATTTTGCTGTTCTAAATGTACCGAACAATCACGCGCCTATTCCATCCTTATCACATTCCTGACATTCCTAACCTTGTGATTGGAAAGGAAAAACCGTGTTCAAAGGGAGATAACCGTGGTTGTCACTTTCTTGTGATGAGACGGTAGAAAGGGGGGGGGGGGGGTGAAGGGAGATAACCTCGGTAGGATGGTACGTGCCGACCAGGGAGAAAGAGATAACGCCCTTCCGCGGCGTTCGTTTGAAGCAGCGGGGCAATTAACGTGGCGGCTGGACAGAGAAATGAAAAGGCGAGGGGGGGGAGGGGAGAAGGGGGGGGGGGGTGTAGATAAGAAATAAAGAAAGTGGGTCGCGCGGGACACTTACGTCACAGAGGCCCCCCGAAGAAAAGATTCTGGTACCGGAATCTTCCTGTGGAACGCCGACTCCACTTTCGACTTGGGCGACAGGGACAAATTAGTGGGGAGACTGGGTCGGCTGGAATGGTGGAACATCTGGTCGCAACACAGAGTTCAAAGGAGCAGGTGGGTTAGAGATCAGTGGAATGGATTCCGACTGAGGTTGGTGCGGCAATCCTGTGTTGAGTTGTCCCAAGGTTGATTGCAGAATAGCAAACACCTCTTGCCTGAGTTTCCCCTTTAGCCTGGATTCATCATTGCTGATGATGTGGTTTGGTAGGCCGATTCGGGCGAAAATGGCTTTGAGTGCCGCAGCTATCTGACTAGCATCAAGTGAGGAGATTGGGGCGGCATCGCACTGCATGGTACATATGTCGACCACGGTGACTATATACCGGAATTTCTTCTTCCGTTTAGGTAGAGGCCCGACCAAGTCGACTGCCACTCGCTGAAAGGGAGGGGTAGGTGACGGCTGTACGTGCGGCGGCCTGTCCCGATAGTACCTTCGGTGGGTGTTTGCGGGTACAGTGCTGCCTTTCACCTGAGGTACCTGTGGCGAGTGGTCTTGGGTCGTTAGGCGGACATTCCTTGGGAAGGATTTTCCAAGTTGTGGCGGACTTGGGGACTTGGGACAATCTGGATTGGCTCGCGCGGCAATTTGGTTTGCCGCGTTGAGAGGTTTCTTCCCTGCTGAGGGAGATTTGCTCTTTGGGAAGGAGGGAGGGAGTTGGTTTGTGGATTGGGGAGAAGGGAATGCTGCTGAAACTAGGGCAGGTTGAGAGGGGTGCCCTAAAAACACATACTGTGATCCCAGTATGAGGTCATAGACAGGACTGTCCATGAGCACTGCCTTGATGGGTCCCTTAACATATCTGGTGTCGACATTGATTATGGCGACTGGCAAAGTGGATGGGGGGATTGCAGCATCAGGGCCTTGCAGAGAGATGAAGTCTCCCGTGTATGCTGACGCGGGGACTAAGGATCCGCAGACAATGGCGTCGCATGACAGTCCAGTGTCATAGAGACACTGAACAGGGATGTTGTTGACAGTCGCCTGTCCAACGACTGACGGTGTGCCTGGACACTGTACTGGGGAGGGGTTTGTGCAATTCTGCGAAGTCGAGACGACTTGCATAGTTGCAACATTTTGCCGCTTGTAAGCAAGTTTCCTGCAGTCATCCCGATTGTGGGTGTTCGACTTGCAGTATGAGCAGAATAAGGGTTGCCCCAGTGGTTGTCGTTCATGGGTAGAACTGTTTGACCCACTGTTGGAGTTGGGGTTAAACCTGCTCTGCTGTGAAGCAGTGGACCCAACTACTTGCTGTAGTTTTGGCCTTTTAGGGGCGCTAGGTTCATCATGGGCTAGAGTGTACCTATCACTTAGCTGGATGAGGTCAGCCAGAGTTGTGGCACCTTGTTCGGCAGTAAAGGTGCGTAACTCTGGGGACATGGTTTCGCGCAGTTGCTCGCCAACCATCAGTTCCCGGAGATCCTCATAGGACTCAGTTTTGGCAGAAAGGGACACCCATTTAGTCAGATAGTTCCCCAGTCTATCTGAAAATTGGGCATAGGACTCTCCCCTACCTTTTCTGGTTGACCGGAACTTTTTCCGGTAGGCGTCAGCTGTCAACTCGTATCTGTTGAGCAGGGCTTCTTTCAAAGCTGGGTAGTCGGTAATTTGGCTTGACGGAAGTTTACTGTACACCTCATAAGCCACACCCCTGAGACTTTGGGCAAGCTTGAGGTTGAACTTTTCCGGAGCAAGCTCAAATTCCTGGGCCAGTCTTTCAAATCTATCGAGGAATGCATCGATAGACTCTGTTGCCTCATTGAATGCCTCCAATGTGAAGGTCATGGCTGAGGTATGAATGGGAGGGGGAAAATTTTGAGGGGCAGCAGTCTCAGAGTCTGCTGAGTTTTCAAGCTGCTTCATAGCTAGCTCATGGTCTCGCGCCTTTTCTCGCTCAGTGGCCTCAAGTTCGAGTTCTTTATTTTTGGCATCCTGCACTAGTTGTCTCTGCCTTAACTCATGAGTACGGATTTTTCTTGCTCTTGAGCGTCGCGATCTTTATCTGCTTGTCTTTCTCAGCCTCATGAGCTCTTTATCAGCCTCCTGAGCCTCGCGAGCTCTCTTTTGTCAGCCTCTTGAGCCTCCCGAGCTTTGTCAGCCTCTTGAGTCTCGCGAGCTTTGTCTTTCTCAGCCACCTCGCGAGCTTTCTCTTTGTCATATTCAGATATGACAAAATTTGCTAACTCTTGGCCTGACAATCCTAGAGATTCTCCCCATTCTTTAAGTTCCCTCCTAAGTTTAACAATCTCAGCCATGGTTGTAAATACAACTATTCAAAATAAAAACAAAGCTGCTGAGTTGAATGTATCAAACAACACTTAACTATTTCAGCATAAACAGAAATAGCATGCACATCAAAATAAAGTCATAAATAGCATTCAAACAAATCAAATCAAAACACAGTGAACCAAATCACAATAACTTTCCCAGTGGACACAAGATAAGTTTTGAAAAGGAACTACAGTTTGAATTGAAATTTGTTAGACTTTATGAAAAAAAATATCCCGGACGCGAGCCCCCAATTAGATGTGACGAGGTAATGGGTTAAAAGGCTAAGTCCCTAGGGAAGACTTTAGAAAATTTGCCTTTAGCCCACTTCTCTAGGGTATGGGAGATGAGCAACTTTCCCGGCCCCTTTTCATCTAATAAATTTATATTTGTGCCCGGGTTCTGGCTCGTCAGATGGTTGTAAGAAATACAAGTGGTTGAATTGCTCTAAATGGCAGACAGAGAGAAGTAGGGTTTTACATGAAATTACAAGACTCCCACTCTCATCAGTCTGACCAAAGGGTTCAGGATTATTTGACACTTGTATTTTATTTACTCCCAAAATCTGCATAAGATTATGCAACAATAATAATAAAGCAGCTCAATGGCGCCAAAACAAAATATGGATTAAAAAACACAATGAAATCCGAAAGGATTCACAAGACTTTTGTCTTTCTATAAGGTTCGCCCCATGCCGGAAGGGTTACTAATTATATTCGGTGTCCGTAGGAAAGTTCAAATGATTGGCGCAGTCAGGTAGACTTAGCTGTTTGAAGTTCTGGGCTTGCTCGTCAGGTGAGAGTAGCTCCCAGTCGTTCCTATTACGGCTTCGCGGGATGGCACGGTTCAGGCGTGGTCTCCTCGCGGATTCTGGGTGCAGGTTGTCTTGGCGACGGACCCGTCTTGGTGCTTGGTGGAGTCCGGGATGATCGTCCGGCCCACGATGCCCTGCTGATAATCACAGGAGAAGGTGGATGTAGATCTCTATGGCTTAGAGACAAGGGGCTTCAGTCGGCAGGGAATTAGTGAATCCCAACCGGCTTGAAGGCTTCCCTTGTACAATAGCACTACATGTAGTTAATAAATAAACTGAATTTCAGTTAACAAACTGAGATCAGTAAAACATAAAAGGTGATCAATCCATCATCACTCTCCATCCAACACCTGGAAAGGAAGGTATCATAAAGTGCAAGATTGCGGCCCATAGGTTTCCTACTAAAAATAGTGCAAGATTGCGGCCCATAGGTTTCCTACTAAAAATAGACAAAAGGGTTAGTAGGCATAAACTCCGGTTCTGGTACCAAAAGTGTTCAAGTCAAAAAACACACACACACAAATAATCAGTGCACATAAATAGAATAGAATGTTTACCACTTCTTTTCTATAACATATCTATCTACTCCTTATTCATCATTGAACATAGGATCTAGATCAAAACTAGAGTCAAACAAACAAGATCTCAATCACCTGCCATCAATAATACTTACTAGTGGGCTTATGATGACTGGTTGTGAGTGTTGCTCTAGCTACGTTTCAGCATCTTGTGTGACAACTTTTTCTCACCACTCCAATTATAGCCTTCACTTTCAAACAATGAAAGCCTGCTATTGGTGTATTACAGTCCACACGTCACAAGATTGCTGTTCTAAATGTACCGAACAATCACGCGCCTATTCCATCCTTATCACATTCCTGACATTCCTAACCTTGTGATTGAAAAGGAAAAACCGTGTTCAAAGGGAGATAACTGTGGTTGTCACTTTCTTGTGATGAGACGGTAGAGGGGGGGGGGGGGGGGGGGGGTGAAGGGAGATAACCTCGGTAGATGGTACGTGCCGACCAGGGAGAAAGAGATAACGCCCTTCCGCGGCGTTCGTTTGAAGCAGCGGGGCAATTAACGTGGCGGCTGGACAGAGAAATGAAAAGGCGAGGGGGGGGGGGGAGGGGAGAAGGGGGGGGGGGGGTGTAGATAAGAAATAAAGAAAGTGGGTCGCGCGGGACACTTACGTCACAGAGGCCCCCCGAAGAAAAGATTCTGGTACCGGAATCTTCCTGTGGAACGCCGACTCCACTTTCGACTTGGGCGACAGGGACAAATTAGTGGGGAGACTGGGTCGGCTGGAATGGTGGAACATCTGGTCGCAACACAGAGTTCAAAGGAGCAGGTGGGTTAGAGATCAGTGGAATGGATTCCGACTGAGGTTGGTGCGGCAATCCTGTGTTGAGTTGTCCCAAGGTTGATTGCAGAATAGCAAACACCTCTTGCCTGAGTTTCCCCTTTAGCCTGGATTCATCATTGCTGATGATGTGGTTTGGTAGGCCGATTCGGGCGAAAATGGCTTTGAGTGCCGCAGCTATCTGACTAGCATCAAGTGAGGAGATTGGGGCGGCATCGCACTGCATGGTACATATGTCGACCACGGTGACTATGTACCGGAATTTCTTCTTCCGTTTAGGTAGAGGCCCGACCAAGTCGACTGCCACTCGCTGAAAGGGAGGGGTAGGTGACGGCTGTACGTGCGGCGGCCTGTCCCGATAGTACCTTCGGTGGGTGTTTGCGGGTACAGTGCTGCCTTTCACCTGAGGTACCTGTGGCGAGTGGTCTTGGGTCGTTAGGCGGACATTCCTTGGGAAGGATTTTCCAAGTTGTGGCGGACTTGGGGACTTGGGACAATCTGGATTGGCTCGCGCGGCAATTTGGTTTGCCGCGTTGAGAGGTTTCTTCCCTGCTGAGGGAGATTTGCTCTTTGGGAAGGAGGGAGGGAGTTGGTTTGTGGATTGGGGAGAAGGGAATGCTGCTGAAACTAGGGCAGGTTGAGAGGGGTGCCCTAAAAACACATACTGTGATCCCAGTATGAGGTCATAGACAGGACTGTCCATGAGCACTGCCTTGATGGGTCCCTTAACATATCTGGTGTCGACATTGATTATGGCGACTGGCAAAGTGGATGGGGGGATTGCAGCATCAGGGCCTTGCAGAGAGATGAAGTCTCCCGTGTATGCTGACGCGGGGACTAAGGATCCGCAGACAATGGCGTCGCATGACAGTCCAGTGTCATAGAGACACTGAACAGGGATGTTGTTGACAGTCGCCTGTCCAACGACTGACGGTGTGCCTGGACACTGTACTGGGGAGGGGTTTGTGCAATTCTGCGAAGTCGAGACGACTTGCATAGTTGCAACATTTTGCCGCTTGTAAGCAAGTTTCCTGCAGTCATCCCGATTGTGGGTGTTCGACTTGCAGTATGAGCAGAATAAGGGTTGTCCCAGTGGTTGTCGTTCATGGGTAGAACTGTTTGACCCACTGTTGGAGTTGGGGTTAAACCTGCTCTGCTGTGAAGCAGTGGACCCAACTACTTGCTGTAGTTTTGGCCTTTTAGGGGCGCTAGGTTCATCATGGGCTAGAGTGTACCTATCACTTAGCTGGATGAGGTCAGCCAGAGTTGTGGCACCTTGTTCGGCAGTAAAGGTGCGTAACTCTGGGGACATGGTTTCGCGCAGTTGCTCGCCAACCATCAGTTCCCGGAGATCCTCATAGGACTCTGATTTGGCAGAAAGGGACACCCATTTAGTCAGATAGTTCCCCAGTCTATCTGAAAATTGGGCATAGGACTCTCCCCTACCTTTTCTGGTTGACCGGAACTTTTTCCGGTAGGCGTCAGCTGTCAACTCGTATCTGTTGAGCAGGGCTTCTTTCAAAGCTGGGTAGTCGGTAATTTGGCTTGACGGAAGTTTACTGTATACCTCATAAGCCACACCCCTGAGACTTTGGGCAAGCTTGA
The DNA here is from genome assembly GCA_017654935.2 of Phymorhynchus buccinoides. Taxonomy (NCBI): domain Eukaryota; kingdom Metazoa; phylum Mollusca; class Gastropoda; order Neogastropoda; family Raphitomidae; genus Phymorhynchus; species Phymorhynchus buccinoides. Next base: position 45,372,905 of record CM065685.1, on the reverse strand, counting down.
GGTTGAACTTTTCCGGAGCAAGCTCAAATTCCTGGGCCAGTCTTTCAAATCTATCGAGGAATGCATCGATAGACTCTGTTGCCTCATTGAATGCCTCCAATGTGAAGGTCATGGCTGAGGTATGAATGGGAGGGGGAAAATTTTGAGGGGCAGCAGTCTCAGAGTCTGCTGAGTTTTCAAGCTGCTTCATAGCTAGCTCATGGTCTCGCGCCTTTTCTCGCTCAGTGGCCTCAAGTTCGAGTTCTTTATTTTTGGCATCCTGCACTAGTTGTCTCTGCCTTAACTCATGAGTACGGATTTGCTCTTGCTTTCTCTGCTTGTCTGAGCCTCGCGATCTTTATCAGCCTCTTGAGCCTCATGAGCTCTTGTCAGCCTTTTGAGCCTCCTCGAGCTTTATCAGCCTCTTGAGCCTCCCGAGCCTTGAGCCTCGCGAGTCTTTCTCAGCCACCTCGCGAGCTTTCTCTTTGTCATATTCAGATATGACAAAATTTGCTAACTCTTGGCCTGACAATCCTAGAGATTCTCCCCATTCTTTAAGTTCCCTCCTAAGTTTAACAATCTCAGCCATGGTTGTAAATACAACTATTCAAAATAAAAACAAAGCTGCTGAGTTGAATGTATCAAACAACACTTAACTATTTCAGCATAAACAGAAATAGCATGCACATCAAAATAAAGTCATAAATAGCATTCAAACAAATCAAATCAAAACACAGTGAACCAAATCACAATAACTTTCCCAGTGGACACAAGATAAGTTTTGAAAAGGAACTACAGTTTGAATTGAAATTTGTTAGACTTTATGAAAAAAAATATCCCGGACGCGAGCCCCCAATTAGATGTGACGAGGTAATGGGTTAAAAGGCTAAGTCCCTAGGGAAGACTTTAGAAAATTTGCCTTTAGCCCACTTCTCTAGGGTATGGGAGATGAGCAACTTTCCCGGCCCCTTTTCATCTAATAAATTTATATTTGTGCCCGGGTTCTGGCTCGTCAGATGGTTGTAAGAAATACAAGTGGTTGAATTGCTCTAAATGGCAGACAGAGAGAAGTAGGGTTTTACATGAAATTACAAGACTCCCACTCTCATCAGTCTGACCAAAGGGTTCAGGATTATTTGACACTTGTATTTTATTTACTCCCAAAATCTGCATAAGATTATGCAACAATAATAATAAAGCAGCTCAATGGCGCCAAAACAAAATATGGATTAAAACACAATGAAATCCGAAAGGATTCACAAGACTTTTGTCTTTCTATAAGGTTCGCCCCATGCCGGAAGGGTTACTAATTATATTCGGTGTCCGTAGGAAAGTTCAAATGATTGGCGCAGTCAGGTAGACTTAGCTGTTTGAAGTTCTGGGCTTGCTCGTCAGGTGAGAGTAGCTCCCAGTCGTTCCTATTACGGCTTCGCGGG
>CM065685.1:45346490-45348990 GCA_017654935.2 Phymorhynchus buccinoides | reverse complement strand
CGGTAAAGGTCAAGATGTGCCCCCCCCCCCCCCCCCCCCCCCCCCAGTCACAGTCCTGGTTCATTGCGTTTTCCCATCTTATAAGGGGTGGGGGTGGGGGTCCTATTAGATAATGGCCTTTATCGTGACTGTGATTTAATTATTCCAAAAAGATAATTGAGCTGAAAAGGTTCATAAAATACAGCTGAATGTTTGGTAAGAAAGGCAATGAAAGAACGGAAAAATGGAAACAACCGAGAAATAATGTAGGGGGGTGGGTTAGAGGGGGGGGGGGGGGGGGGAGGGGGGTGCCACCCCCATTATTATTGTCATCATTATTATAGACTGCAACCTTCATCACTAGTCTACCGAACGCAGACAGACAGACAGACAGACAAAGACGTTACGCAGCGATGTACTCCCGTCTCTATCTGTCCCCGTCTCTATATATGTGCCACCAATTTCGTCTCTATTAGACACCGAGACGGGGACACATACAGACAGTCACATGATATTATAGATAGGGGGGCACAATGAGGGTGACACGTCGAGACGGGGGGCACAATGAGGGTGTAGTACATACTGACTGGGGCATACATCGCCAGTGAGACATGGGGTCAGGGGCACAATGAAGATGACACATAGAGACAGGGGCACATGGATAAGATCACTGAACACACTGAACACTGAACACTGACAAACTTTATTTAATATGGATGAAGATTTTAGGCAATGCCTATTCTTATACAATCTGTCCTTGGATAAAACAAAACAATTACAATTTGACTACAAACGTGAAAGAAAACAACAACAATCCCTTCAAGCAAGAAACGCATTTGAACACATAGACGTCTACACCTGCACTCACTCACTGTCTCTCTCTCCTCTCTCTCTCTCTCACTCTCTCTCTCTCTCTCTCTCTCTCTCTCTCTCTCTCTCTCTCTCTCTCTCTCTCTCTCTCTCTCTCTCTCTCTCTCTCTCTCTCTCTCTCTCTCTCTCTCTCTCTCTCTCTCTCTCTCTCTCTCTCTCTCTCTCTCTCTCTCTCTTCTCTCTCTCGCTCTCGCTCTGTCTCTGTCTCTGTATCTCTCTCTCTCTCTCTCTCTCTCTCTCTCTCTCTCTCTCTCTCTCTCTCTCTCTCTCTCTCTCTCTCTCTCTCTCTCTCTCTCTTATACATAACATAAAGAACATGAATACCAACATAGTAAAACCAAACAACTAATAATTGATGAGAAGTATGAGATGAAAGTAACTTCCTTTAGGTAAACATAGTATTTAACAGGTATGTTCAAGGCAAACTAATAAACGAACAAAGCATGAATATGAGATGTGTAAACATTCGTTTGACATATAACATGTAGTTGTAGACAAGGCAATAGATACAGACAGGCAGACAGAGAGGCAGACAGATAGGTAGACTAACCCGATTACTTGCCTGTGAAAAGGGCCAATATAGCGGGGGCGTCCCATTGGGACTAATCCCGCTCGGACTAATACCCCTCGGACTAATCCCATTCGGACCAATGCCGTTCGACCTAATTGCTTTGATTTGCATAGCTTTTCCCATTCGGTCTAATGTCTGCTGAGCATTTGTATCATTGCATTTCTGCGTACCCTGGTATTCCTTGTTTTTTCAGATATGTTAGGGATAGGCTTAGGAATAGGGTTAGGGATAGAGTTAGGGATAGGTTTAGGGACATGGTTAGGGTTAGGGTTAGGGATAGGGATAGGCTTAGGGTCAGGAATAGGGTTAGGGATAGGCTTAGGGTCCATTTAGTGTCGACATACCCAAAAGATAAAATTTGAATTCAATTGACTTTTTAGTCCACACGGGATTAGTCCCAGTGGTCATTCCGCCATGACTGTCAGTGGTGTGATCAAAAGAGTAGTCCGAGCGGGATTAGCCCCAACGGACCCTCACCAATATTGGCTTCTGCAACTAGGGTTATTAACGCCCTCGACAGTGAGAGTGAAGCCCTTGTTGGTCAGTGCTGACAAGGGCATTCACTCTTGCGAAAGGCAGCCATTTAGTGGCCTCAAATAGGGATATTGGCGAGAGTTATGCCCTTGTTTGGTCAGTGCTGGTCAGTGCTCAACCATCTCCCCCCACCCACCAGGGGCATTCACTCTTGCAAAAGGTGTTCTTTGCAGTAGGAAATAGCAACGGCATACGCCCACACAACCTGCATACTTTAGATTCCTTCTCTCGCTTTTTGTTTTTAAATCCTCTTTTTTTTTTTAAAGGGTCGATCCACGCATCCAACTTGCAGTCGTACGACTACCCCCGACATAGGCCTATTATGCGAGGCACGATTCTGATGAAATACTACTGTTTAACCCTTTCACCGCCAAAGTCGCATTTTAGCACCACAATAATTTAACACCTATGTCACTAAAAGGCATCACTGCGTCTATTATCCAAAGACCCTATTGGGAAGCAAGGATAGACCTTATTTTATATATGTTACAGAATAATCCACAATACTGCAGATGGATGTTGTTCTCTACCCAGGTAAATTTAATG
>CM065685.1:45341490-45343990 GCA_017654935.2 Phymorhynchus buccinoides | reverse complement strand
TAATCAGGGTTTCTGTCCTCATTACTCATTTAGGGGAAAATGGCCGCTAGTCTGTCTTATTCCCATTACAGTGTCTTTGGTTCAGTACACACTATCGTGAGTACAGCTTTTAAGGCTGGACCCACGGCAAAATAATAATCCGCGCGGAGGGCAGACTGAATGACAAAATACCGCGATCCGAGCTTATCGGGGTGATGATTATATAGGTGGAGAGATAAAGAGCAACAACACCTGCATGGAACAAACAAAACAAAACGACGAGGTGACTCAGCAGAAGTGCAGTGTCTCCTCGGTTGGTTGCCACCTGACGGCCTAACATAGATTCGCTCCCCTTGGACTGCTGGTCTCGGATTCTGCGACTTGAACAAACCGGGGTGTAGCTGCGAATTGGGATTCGGAACGAGCGGCGTGGGAGCAACGCCACTCTACGGCCCAGAAGATGGGACAGCAAAAAACAAACAAACAAAAAACGACGACCAAACAAAGCATTATTCGAGGACAGAATCCATCCAAATTGATGGCAATAATAATAATAGGTGGAGTGATTCTGTCAAGCCGTTCACGAGATATAGCTCAGACAGAGACAGAGACGAACGATCGCTTTAAGCGGGGTGGGGGTGGAGGTGGGTAGAGGGATACTTATTCCAGGGCAGAATGGCAATACAGCTATTCAAACTGATGGCAATAGTAATCGATTTGGAGAAATAGAACGCAAATACCTGCAATGCAAACAACCAAACAAAACGACAAAATAATCATTCCAGGGCAAACAAATGGCAATACAGCGATCACAAAACTGGTACGGATTGTGATTATAGGTGGAGAGATAGAGCGCGCAAACTGATGGCAATAGTAATCGATTTGGAGAAATAGAACGCAAATACCTGCAATGCAAACAACCAAACAAAACGACAAAATAATCATTCCAGGGCAAACAAATGGCAATACAGCGATCACAAAACTGGTACGGATTGTGATTATAGGTGGAGAGGTAGAGCGCGCAAACTGATGGCAATAGTAATAGAGTTGGAGAAATAGAACGCAAATACCTGCAATGCAAACAACCAAACAAAACGACAAAACAATCATTCCAGGGCAAACAACAGACACGTATGGGACATTAGTAGACATAAAGATGTTGGGAACGATACTGGAGGCAATGCCCGGAGGCAGTGCAACACCAGGAAAGTCCCGAATATTTAACAATACAGATGCGATAAAACTGTTAAATCTGCTTCAAGGCAAACAACTGGCAATACAGCGATCACAAAACTGGTACGGATTGTGATTATAGGTGGAGAGACAGAGCGTGAATGAATACCTAGCAAACTATAACCCAAACGATGGACAAAACCATCAATCGAGGGCTGCTGGCCTGGAAAAGAAAATGTGATTTCCGAACAGTATTGTCACAAAGAACGTATGCTTGCCCAGAAGGACTAGGGTATATTTTGCCGACCTTGATCTTTATTCTCTTTTTAAAAAAAAATAATTTATAGTAATATGGCTTTTTGCAAACATCAATGCTTCAAACATCTAGGCAACCACGTCTCAAAATATACGACGGATTAAATACTAGATAAAAAATAATCACATACACGTTGGTATCGAGTATACCCGTGACAAGTTGTCCATCACTAACATCGATTCTCCCAAACGTAATCTTGGACTAGCAGAAACAAAAATCCCGAAAAGCTTCACTTTGTTCTATAATGCATGCCTTGCTCTTTGGTTTCAACTTGGTTGTATCATTTACGCATTGGACTGTAGAGGGGAAAGTGTTGTTTTTTGGTTTTGATCTTGTTGGTTTTTTGTTCCTTTTGTTGCCTGCTTTTTGCTCCTTTTGCTATATTTGCTGTTTTCTTGTTTGTCTGTGTTGATAAAGGCGCATTCGCCCAAATATCCAGTAGTTTTGTTTTTTGTCTCTTGTGAATAAAACAACGTCACTTTACACTTGTCGTGTAGTTGTTTGTTTGTTGTTCGTTCTATAACGACATATAAATACGCATGCACGAAGTTCGAAAATCAATTTTAAAAAAAGGTTCGTGATTAGGTTTTATTAGAAACGTTTACGGCAAGATAGATAGAGAAACACGCATAAAGGCAGACGGGCAGGCAGACACGCACAGAGACAAACAGGCAGACAGACAGACAGATAAGTAGGCATGCAGACGAACGAACAGATACAGACGAAGATGTAAAGGTCTTTTAGCCAGGGTAAAGAAGATAAGAGCTAATGTTTAATGTATTGATGCATTCCTGGTAAATGCGTGTTTGCGTCAGAATTACTGCAATAGATAAAAATAAACCTAAAATGCAAAGAAGACTGAAGTAAGTTTGTTTGTTTATTTTCAACTCAAGTGAGAATGCGGAGCATCAAAGAGAATTGTCACAATTTGATATAGAGCACTTACGTCAGTAGCTTCTAAAAAATGTAGCTTCACCTTCAGTCTGTGAAACGAATTTCCATTTTCCACCTATGTGTATGGGAAGACGGGGT
>CM065685.1:45333990-45336490 GCA_017654935.2 Phymorhynchus buccinoides | reverse complement strand
TTTGGGTTTGTAATTTGGAATAGATTTTGTTTAAACCAGAGTTCAGAGAGAGTGGAGGGGAAGCATACAACAATCAAATAATTTTTTTTATTTTTTTAAAACCCCGTTTCTTTTCCCCGCTGGGAAGAAGTGTGTTAACCCGTGTGGCATTCTCAAAATGGATTTGTTCTCAACATGTCTGCGCATGTGCGAAATCGATCATGACGTACCATCGAATTTTATCTTTTGTGTATTCGACACTAATTTGACCCCAAACCTATCCCTAACCCTGTTCCTAAACCCTAACCCTAACCCTAACCCTGGCCGGGTTCACATTAAACGTGTAAGTTCCGTACGGAAAACCCTAAGTAAGTGGAAGAAAGAAGGATAAAAGTGTACGCATATAGGGGAAATTCGGACACGTGCGCAAATCTTGTCCCTTCTTTGTTTCACTTATTTATGGATTGCGCACGGGTTTCACATTAGACGCGTAAATTCCGTACGGAAAACCCTAAATAAGTGGAAGAAAGAAGGATAAAAGTGTACGCATTTAGGGGAAAATCGGATTCCTAAACCTATCCCTAGCCCTAACCCTATCCCCAAGTCTTCGCACATGCGCAGACATGTTGAGAACAAATCCATTTTGAGAACGCCACACCAGCACTAACACAATCAGCACTACCCCGGGTGAAATACTTCCGCCGAAGGCCAGGCACCTTGCGTAATATTTTGAAATAAGTTACGCAATAGAATCACGCCTTCGGACTGCCCCACTCAGTGCCAAGGTTCGTACTCTAATTAGGGACTTGTTGACTTCGCTAAGAACCCGACTACGGACAAAATGCGCAAGGGTGCCAATTACCATTTCACGCTTTTTCCACAGAGAGTTTCCTTACTTATTATTATTATTATGATTATTATTATTAATCCCCGAGCCGAAGGTTCGGGGAGTATTGTTTCTGTCTGGTCAGTCCGGCGTGCCTCCGTCCGTCCGTCCGTCCGGCTATTCGTCCGTTTTTCTCAAAAACTATTCATCATTATATTTTTTTTTCTCTGAGCGAAGCTGACGGTCTGGTTTTTTTTAAAACTCTGACCGTCTTTCCGTGCGTGCGTGCGTGCATGCGGCGTCCGTCCGTCCGTTTGTGCGCGTTTTCTTTTCAATCTGTTTCAATTAATTTTGGTATACACGATTCAATGTATTATTAGCTAGTTGGGAAATGGTTCTGGGTTTTTTCCAAGGTCAAGGTCACGCCGGTTACGGGGGTTCGACCCTCAAGATAACTAATATCAGCAATATTTGGCCAAGTTTTCAATGTATTTCAATGCAGGTTTCTTTTTTAAGAACATTTTTCCCACGAAAGTGGTATGATATCATAAGATTGCATGTGTCCATGCGTACGTGGGTCCGTGCATGTGAATTATTGGGTTTTGATCCCCTAGGCTCTATCTCGTGAACCGCTGGACAGAATTGCTTCAAATTCGGTGTATTGATGCATCACTGTTCATGCATAATTTCTTACAAGAATTGTTACCATGCTGAACTTGACCTGGACGTTTAACCTTGCAAACTTAAATATCTTCTTAGGGCCATATATTTTGAATTGTTAGACTGAGGGTATTTCAAACTTGGTATGTGGTTGCATTGACTTATGGTTTCACCTAAAGAGTGGGCACCAATTAAGGTCATGGTCAAGGTTACCAATGTTATAGTTTTTCTTGTTTTGTCTTTGTTTTCCTTTTAGTTTTTGTTTGCTTGTTTGTTGGTCTAGTTAATTGTTTCTTCTTAATTGTTTTTTTCATTTTGCCCAGTGACTTTTAGGTGCTGATGAAGCTCTTGGTCAGGGTCAAGGTCAAGACAGTTATATTATTTTGTTTTATACAGGGACCATCTGTAAGCATGTTTCTACTACCACACTTTCTTGAGACACTTAGAAGCTTCTTTACATTGGCTTACGGTGATTCTGATTATTGAATATCCGTCCAGGTCAAGAACAAGGTCAATCCGCGAGGGGACTTTGTTGCCGCTCGGTGACACACTTTAAAAAACACACCCTCAGACTGATCTATTTAATGTCCTGTGAAGACGCGTGATGGCGTTGCTACTGTAATTGGAGCTAACGGTGAGCTGATGATTGCCATTGTGCCACCCACTGATGATTTTGGAGGGAGGCGAAGTGTCATTGAACGAACAAGAAGACAAAGGGAGACGGTGTAGAAGAAGAAGAAGAAGAAGAAGAAGAAGAAGAAGAAGAAGAAGAAGAAGAAGAAGAAGAAGAAGAAGAAGAAGAAGAAGAAGAAGAAGAAGGAGAAGAAGAAGAAGAAGAAGAAGAAGAAGAAGAAGAAGAAGAAGAAGAAGAAGAAGAAGAAGAAGAAGGAGAAGGAGAAGGAGAAGAAGAAGAAGAAGAAGAAGAAGAAGAAGAAGAAGAAGAAGAAGAAGAAGAAGAAGAAGAAGAAGAAGAAGAAGAAGAAGAAGAAGAAGAAGAAGAAGAAGAAGAAGAAGAAGAAGAAGGAGAAGAAGAAG
>CM065685.1:45316490-45326490 GCA_017654935.2 Phymorhynchus buccinoides | reverse complement strand
CTACGAAAGAATCACGAAACAACAGCAATAACATAGCCAAACAACAACAACAACAACAGCAACAAGCAAAGCTTATGGCCTGCTCAGTTCACATTACTTACACAGCATGACATATTGGCGGAAACGTACCAGTTCACAAGGGGGGTAAAAAAGTACAAAAACTATCCCTCATTTTGATTGATAGATAGGATTGTCCCCTTCAACGTTCAGACTCTGGCGTACAGAGTTACCTCATTATTGTGTTTTCCTGGAATTATCTGCTGAGAGTGCAGCAGGCCAGCACACTAAACGAAGATACAAAAAATGCAATTTTACTTTCTGGCATCGTCTTGCTAACTTCAGCCAAAAAAAAGGTTTTCCTGTCACTGTTCCTGTCTGTCTGTCTGTTTGTCTGTCTGTCTATATGTCCGTCTTTCTGTGGGTCTGTCTTTCTGTCTTTCGGAGTGCAGAAGGAAGGTTGTCCCAAGAGGAAGGTGCTCGGAAAGAAAAAGAACGTTCGCCAAGAGTTCTGGCGCGAACACGAGGGATCGGGAGGACGTGAGTGTCAGAGGAGGAGCGTAGCTGTCTGGAAGGAGTCTAAACAGTCAGAAGATCAGAGAGATAGGATGGATCCAGACCATTCAGCGACTTATAATACAACAGAGCAAGTTTATACTCGATGCGCTTTGCAACGGGGAGCCAGTGGAGAGATTGGAGCAGATAAGAAACATGGGAGGGCTTAGAGCATCTGAGTACAAGACGGGCAGCATTATTTTGGATCTTTTGCAATTTAATCAGGAGAGTTTGTGGACAGCCAACAAGGAGAGTATTACAGTAGTGTAGTCATGAAAGAACCGAGGCGGAAATGATAGTTTTTGTGGTTTCTTCAGACAGAAGATGACGTACAGAACTAACGCACCGAAGCTCGAAATAGCAAAAAGGACAGACAGAAGAAATGTGATTTTGGAAAGAGAGTATGTGGTCCAGTAACAACACCTAGATTGCGCACAGTTGTAGAAGTTTGGATGAAAGAGTTTTCAAGTTGAACAGAAGAAGGGATCAGAGTTTGTAGACAAGAGGCTCTTTGACACAACGAACATCAGTTCAGCTTTGTCGTTTGTTGTTCAGCTGAAGCTTGCTGCTTGTCCTCCATGCTTTGATGTCACAAATACAGAGCTGTGTACGTCGAATGATGGAAGGGAGGGGAGAAATATTGCCGGAGATGTAGATGTGGTTGTCATCAGAGAAGCGGTGGTGGGAAATGACATGATGGGCGACAATGTCTGAAATAGGTTGAGTATATTATATTGATCATGTTGGCTGTGTGTGTGTGTGTGTGTGTGTGTGTGTGTGTGTGTGTGTGTGTGTGTGTGTGTGTGTGTGTGTGTGTGTGTGTGTGTCAAGTCAAGTCAAGTCAAGTCAAAATCATCTTTATTGAGGCTAAAGAATAAGCTGACAAAGCTTTTTTTCATCCTGCCCTCATAAAACCCCCCACATCAATCAAAAATATATTAAAAAAATAACATATTTACAGGAACACAAAACATAGAAAACATTATGTGCGTGCGTGTGTGTGTGTGTATGTGTGTATGTGTGTGTGCATACATGTGTGTGTGTGTGTGTGTGTGTGTGTGTGTGTGTGCGTGCGTGCGTGCGTGTGTGTGTGTGTGTGCAGTTGTGCCTGTGTGTGTGTGCCTGTGTGTGTGTGTATGTGTGCGCGCGCGCGCGCGCGCGCGTGTGTGTGTATGTGTGTGTGCGTGTGTGCATTATTTTATTTGTGTGCAATAATCAATTTGTATTCACTATAACTGTGATCCACTGTTTTCATTATTAGATTCACTCTTGCGTTGGTTTTGGTTAATATTCTTATTTTATCATATTTACTTTATATAATTATCTACACGCTTACTTCTATATTTAATTACTATTGACAATTGGAATGGAGTTAATAATGTTTTTTTAAATATTTGAAATACTTTTATTGTGTTATCCGATTGTAACATTTACACATATTGTTTTGTTAAATTGACATTGATTGTAAGGAAGGGGCAGAGCAGTGAGTGAGTGGGTGGGCGACGATGGAAGAGGTAGGGGTATGAATAGTGAGTGATGTGTGTGTATGTGTCTGTCTGTCTGTGTGTCTGTCTATATGTCTATGTGTGTGTGGAATGTCCAATGCAGGATTGGATTTGTGTGAATGTATAATCGTCTAGTTCTTTGGTTTTATTTCTCAGTGTGTTTTTGGTCTATACGGTGGAAACCATTTTTCCGTGTACTTTTCGTATTATGGGCAATAAACATGTCTCACGTTTTATGTCTTAAAGAGACAGAGACAAAGAGAAGAGAGAGAAGAGAGAGAGAGAGAGAGGAGAGAGAGAGAGAGAGAGAGAGAGAGAGAGAGAGAGAGAGAGAGAGAGAGAGAGAGAGAGAGAGAGAGAGAGAGAGAGAGAGAGACACCCCCCCCCCCCCCCCACACACACACACACAAAACAGTGACAGAGAAAATCCATCTTGAACCAGCGCTTTTAAAGATCGAATGGAAACCTGGCGTAAGACTTGGTGCATGAGCGCGCGAGCGCGCGTGTGCGCATGTGCGCATGTGTGTGTGATGGGGACGGGGGTGGGGGGGAGGGGGGCAGCACACATACAAATCATTTCTCACTCAAAAAAATATTAAAAAACCACTATAAATTACACTTCACGTGTCAAGTAACAGAGAACATTCCCATTTGTTCCCTCTGAAGGTGCGTGCGTCATTCCAAATTAATGTCCTACAGATGTGACAGATGACTCGATCCATTTTTGCCCGAGCTTTGACATGCAATACTTCCCATCGCCGGCCCAAACCGCCCACATCTGTCTATGACAACCCCCCCCCCCCCCTCCCTCCCTTCCCATCTAACCTTTTGATTTTTTTTTATCTGTCTAACGATCCTTTTTGTCTGGAAATTTAAAAAAAAAGTTGTCATTTGTAAACTTCAGTCGCTGTCACCAGCCTCCATCCCCGTGGGGATACCGGGGGGATATTTTGCATAAATAGTTCCCCCACCTTCTGGAAAGTTCTGTGCTTGTAACTTCCTCTAATCTATCACTCTCTTTGACTCTGCCTTTCCCCTTTGCTTACTGTCATCTTACTATCTTTCTGCCTTAACGGTCGGTCCATTCTCCTGCCTTTTTGTTTCTTTCACGAAACTCTTTCAAAAACACATTCCCCCCAGCCCGAAGTCGGGGGACTGGCTGGACCCTAACTATTTTCTTAGTTAGGCGCATAACGGCAGCATGACGCGTCTGCGCTCATAATTGACAGGACACTGTCTGAGCGATCGAAAAAGAAGAAATCACCAGCCTCGATGCTGGTAATGCTTTCAGTGACGTTTGTCTCGTTGTGTCTGGTTGGCTGGTCATGTATGAAAGTTAACGCGATCTTAGGCGCATAACGGCAGCATGACGCATCTGCGCTCATAATTAGCAGGACACTGTCTGCGATCGAAGATGAAGAAGGCACCAGCAGCGATGCTGGCACTGTTTTCAGTGACGTTTGACTCGTTGTGTCTGGCTGGCTGGTTATGTATGTATGTTAACGCGATAACGTTTGAACAGAGAGAGCTAGGGGGCTCAAAATGTGCATGCGCGTAGATAGTGAGGATATCGAGGTCAAGTGCGAAAATGAAGGTCATTGGTTATAAAGGTCAAGGTCACTGGAGCATAAACTATGCCATTTTGGGAGGTGAAAACGAGCAGTGCCGCGGGTGATAACGCTTTAGCTTATATCAGATTTATTTGCTTCGTAATCTAACATGTTCATCCCTATAATCTTTTTTATTCTTTCCAGACAAAAACAAGCGCGGATTCGCAATCGGTTGAGGCGTGCGACAATTGAAAACGAAACATCATTTTAAAGAGCAGCCTCACTTTGAAGTGCGACAATTTTGCAGCCTCACTTTGAAGTGCGACAATTTTGGACCGACAGACAGATCGACCGACCGACCGACCGACAAAGTGAGTTATAGGTTTGTGGCTTGTGCCACAAGCAAAAATCAGTTCCCTGGAGCTTGCAATTAGGCTATTCCATCTTACAAAGAGCTTCTCTTGAACACTTTGATAAAATCTACAAAGAGTCTATGCTTCCCAAAATACATCAACCTGAATCTTCCATAAAGTGTTGTTTAAACTCCCGATCACGGAATATTTTCAAAAGGGATTCCTCAGTAGATTATGTATTTTTTGAAAGACATGTAAACATACACCCAAGGCGACGCTAAAACAAATGTTTCATTACTTAAAGTAAATGCTTTTAGAATAAAGTGTAAAAAAAAATGTGTTTTTAAACTTGAATGTGTGTGCGGTGCCATCGATAACCGTACAACAACACATATTGTATATTATTGCCCTTATTTAGACAGCCCTATCAGAAATAAGAAAAGATGTATCCAAATGTATATTCCAAAATGCCGCAGTCAGTTTGCATTTTGTTCAGCATTTGATGTCAAGTCCAGTTGGCTCGTTTCTATACTTATTTGTTGTTGTAATTGTTGGTGTTCCATTTGTATTGCATTTCATCTTTGTAAGTTTTTTTCGTATGTTGGATATTTTGTGTTCTGAGTTCTTATTCAGTATTCCCCTTCATGTTTCACACACACACACACACACACACACACACACACACACACACACACACACACACACCTTCTCCTTCTCTCTCACTTCCTTCTTTCTCTCTCTCTCTCTCTCTCTCTCTCTCTCTCTCTCTCTTTCCCCCCCCCCCCCCCCCCCCCATTTTTCACGCTACATGTTTGATACAGTGTGCGTGTGCGTGCGTGCGTGCGTGTGTGTGTATGTGTGTGTGTGTGTGTGTGTGTGTGTGTGTGTGTGTGTGTGTGTGTGTGTGTGTATGTGTGTGTGTGTGTGTGTGTGTGTGTGTGTATGAGTGTGTGTGTGTAGCTCTTGTGTATATGTCTGTTTGTATGTGTGTGGCTGTGTGGATAATTGGTATTTACCAATATTTGTCATGCGTGCATTGATCTGGGTTTTGTTCTTCTACTATTTTTTTCTTTGTTGTTGGCGAGATGTAAACAAGCGTGTATTGTGCTTATTCTTTTCCAACATTAAAAAAGATTCGTTCGTTCGTTCGTTCGTTCGTTCGTTCGTTCGCTCTCTCTCTCTCTCTCTCTCTCTCTCTCTCTCTCTCTCTCTCTCTCTCTCTCTCTCTCTCTCTCTCTCTCTCTCTCTCTCTCTCTCTCTCTCTCTCTCTCTCTCTCTCTCTCTCTCTCTCTCTCTCTCTCTCTCTCTCTCTCTCTCTCTCTCTCTCTCTCTCTCTCTCTCTCTCTCTCTCTCTCTCTCACAAACCGCAACGCGTGACAAAACAAAAATGCACTTACAAACCCTTGCATTCAATCGGCTCTAAACGAGCTGGAATAAAACGAAGCTCTCAATCAGTCTTCGTTTCTTCTGTCTTTTTCTTTTTTGTTGTTACATGTATTAAGGCTGTACGCCCTCTTCGGCCTTTCGGCCATGTGGGTCTGTTTCTTCTGTCGATCATTAATACTCCATTTATGCTCTCTTCATAAGGTTTACTTTGGGGAAAAGAAATTGTGACACTGTTAAAGAGCTATTCTCGTTTCATTGATTTCAAGGGCCTCGGCTGATTACCACGCAATTTAAATAATTGCTTTCAACAACGTAGCCGTTCGAATCATCATTAATTTCAACAAATAGAGATCATTCAAAAACGTGTTTTTTTGGTAAAAGTGTATTGAAGACACAAACCCTAAGCCTAAGAAGAAGAAGAAGAAGAAGAAGAAAAAGAAGAAGAAGAAGAAGAAGAAGAAGAAGAAGAAGAAGAAGAAGAAGAAGAAGAAGAAGAAGAAGAAGAAGAAGAAGAAGAAGAAGAAGAAGAAGAAGAAGAAGAAGAAGAAGAAGAAGAAGAAGAAGAAGAAGAAGAAGAAGAAGAAGATGATGATGATGATGATGAAGAAGAAAAAGAAGAAGAAGAAGAAGAAGAAGAAGAAGAAGAAGAAGAAGAAGAAGAAGAAGAAGAAGAAGAAGAAGAAGAAGAAGAAGAAGAAGAAGAAGATGATGATGATGAAGAAGAAAAAGAAGAAGAAGAAGAAGAAGAAGAAGAAGAAGAAGAAGAAGAAGAAGAAGAAGAAGAAGAAGAAGAATGAAGAAGAAGATGAAGAAGAACAACAAAAACAAGAACAACAACAAGAAGAATAATGCATTAATTCATGAATGAATTCATTTCCCATTGCGCGTCAAAGCAGCCAATACGTATCTGACGTTAAAATTAGTTCTTTTCGAACCTAATAACAAATCAAAGCAGTCGTGTTTCCACTGAAATGAGGTTAAAATCCGTTCTGTTTGAACCCATTACTTAGCCTACGCATCAAAGCTGGCTCCGTTTCAACTTACACCACGTGAAAGTAATTCCGTTTCTAATTATTGACGCGGAGCCAGCCCTGGTACTTATATTATTTTGGCGTTCAAACAGCCTCAACGTCAATATTGATGTTAAATTAATCAACTCTGCTTCTGCCTGTTTCACGTTAAAACAGGTTTTTTTTTCTTTCTGTTATTAGGGGAAGACGAGGTAAAAAGCGCATGGGCGGGTAAGAAGCCCACCCCAATTATCTCATGAAATAAAGAAATTTTCAGTCAAATTTGCCCATGAGACGAATGCTAGACATTAACGCTCGTCTCATGGGCAAAATGGGACTGAAATTTGCTTCATTTCATGAGATAATTGGGGTGGGCTTCTTACCCGCCCATGCGCTTTTTACCCCGTCTTCCCCTAGTTCATGTTTAATTAAACCGTTCTATTTTTACAACACACAACCACCACCCCAACACACATAATAAGCCACGTTTTCACAACGTCGTCCACGATCAGCTAGAACGTGGCTGATCGTAGCATAGTCGTGGCTTAGCGTACTGTAGTCGGGCATAACGTCGTAAGAACCGTGGAGTCTCATTAAGACTGTGAAAGGTGTGGTCATAAGTCATAAGTCATAAGTTTCTTTATTGTCCATTGGCATTGTAGAACGCGCACGGGAACTTGTCTTCCACCGCGCAAAATAAGATGAGATGTATGAAAAAATAAATAAATAAAAATAGGAAACGCAAATTTACATTAAAGATGGACTCGGACGGATGAATTTTTGCAAGAAACACGTCGAGATCACCAGAAAGACTGTCTCTTCAAGGATCGGAACACTCACTTTGCTCTGGTTTCTTAGAAATTAAACCGTCAAAACGGCGATTTTTCCTTGGCGAAGATGCCGAAGAGAGTAGCCATTTTGGATGGGGTGGGTGGAGGTCACTCATTGTGGTTGAAGCGTTTTCTTTTTTGTAGTGCAGTAAAAAAAATATAAGGAGCTATTTCCTTTGTTGTGAGCAAAACTCCTTTAGATAAACTGTATAGAATTAAAAAAGAAAGAAGAAAAAAAGGCTTGTATTGCGAAAAGTTCGTGCAAACGATTTGGTTTAAACACAGGCGGCCGGCCATTCAAAAAGAGACGGCAAACGCCTTCTCTTTGGGTGAAATAATTTGACTTCCAGCACCTCCGCCAAGGAGGAATCGACTTTTTGACGGCTTGATTTCTGGGAAACCAGAGCAAAGTGAGTGTTGCAATCTCTGTAAAAGGTGTTTTCCTGGTGATCTGGACGTGTTTCTGGCAAAAACTCATACGTCAGAGTGCCCCTTTGAAACAAATACGTAACTCTCACACCACACCCGAGTATGAATTACCATAATATATGTACTGTTAAAAATTCGGGACTTTCCTGGTGTTGCACTGCCTCCGGGCATTGCCTCCAGGATCGTTCTCACCATCTTTATATCTACTAATGTCCCATATATGTGTCTGTTTCAGACCGGATGACGTTAATTATGCAGTTTTCTGCCCCACGAGTAAACTCGACGGAATGACAACCACAATTGAGTAAATGAACAACGTTTGAACAATTACTAGCATTATACCTATTCATGCGCTCTTAATTTCCCGGAGCTTGTTCTGAGAGACACCGCGTAAACGATCCCTCGGTAGCCATTTTATGGGTAAATCACTCTATTTGTAACCCCCGGAGGGCGGGAAAAGGGAGATGATTCCATGAATTGTCTGTCAAGGCCAGTTGATTGGACTAAGGTCGATTACCCTGGGGGGTGCTCCGAAGAGATTCTGTACGGAAATAGGCCACATTACCCTGCCACTGCCTTCCGCCTCTGGGTAAAGCAAATCTCTTGAGAACCTTTTAACATTGCATGTTTCTGCTTGGCTGTCTCTCTCCGTGTGTGTCTTTCTCTCTGTCCTTCAGCCGAGAGATGTTTTATAGAGACAGAAGTTATGTCTCTATAAAACATCTCTCGGTAACCTTGCAACATTGGACATTTTTCCCATCTGTCTGTCTGTGTCTTTTTGTCTGTCTTTCTGTCCCCCCTCCTCTCTCTCTCTCTCTCTCTCTCTCTCTCTCTCTCTCTCTCTCTCTCTCTCTCTCTCTCTCTCTCTCTCTCTCTCTCTCTCTCTCTCTCTCTCTCTCTCTCTCTCTCTCTCTCTCTCTCTCTCTCTCTCTCTCGCTCTCTCTCTCTCTCTCTCTGTCTCTCTCAGCCTAAAATTCTTATCCTTGTAAAATAAAGTATTTGAAGTTTGACGTTTGAAGTCTCTCTCTCTGTCTCTGTCTCTCTCTCTCTCTCTCTCTCTCTCTCTCTCTCTCTCTCTCTCTCTCTCTCTCTCTCTCTCTCTCTCTCTCTCTCTCTCTCTCTCTCTCTCTCGCTCTCTCTCTCTCTCTCAGCCTACATTCGTATCCTTGTAAAATAAAAGTGTTTGAAGTTTGAAGTTTGAAGTCTCTCTCTCTCTCTCTCTCTCTCTCTCTCTCTCTCTCTCTCTCTCTCTCTCTCTCTCTCTCTCTCTCCTGCTGAAATGCTAAAGCTAGGTGGTAAAAGTGTTCAATTATATTTAGCAAAATTGTTCAATACAATCTTTGATAAAGGCATTTACCCTTCAGAATGGTCGAAAGCCATTATCATCCCAATTTATAAAAAAGGTAACCCTGAAAAAGTTGATAATTATAGAGGCGTCTCTCTCTTAAGTATCATATCTAAATGCTACACATCCATATTGAATAGAAGGTTATACAGGTGGCTGGAAAATAACCAATATATCTCAGAAAATCAAGCCGATTTTCGTAAGGATTATTCTACCGTTGACCAAATATTTACGTTGCATGCTGTAATTCAAAACTGTTTAAGTAAAAAAGGTAGAAAACTCTATGTTGCTTTTGTAGATCTAAAGAAAGCCTTTGATTCTGTTAGGCATGATAAACCTTTACATTGCTTAAAGGAACATAATGTTAATGGTAAATCTTTTGTCTCTCTCAAGGCTATGTACAATTCGTTGTTATCATGTGTTCAGGTAAATCTTGAACTTTCTGATATGTTTGAAGCACCTGTTGGGGTTAGACAAGGATGCGTTATGAGCCCTACTTTATTTTCACTTTTTATAAACCAGTTGGCAGATCATACGAATTATAACGGAAAACATGGTGTGAGGTTACTTCCAGATATATTAGAGTTATTTATATTAATGTTTGCTGATGACATTGCTCTATTGTCTATTACACCAAGTGGTCTTCAAACTCAACTTAAGATATTAGAAACTTGTTGTGACAATATGAAGTTAACAGTAAATACCGACAAAACTAAAATTATGTTTTTTAGAAAGGTGGGGGGGGGGGGGGGGCGGGGGGGGGGGGGGGTGGGGGGGTGGGGGGGGGGGAGGGGGGGGGGGGGTTCTTGGGGGGGGGGGGGGGGGGGGTTCTTAGGTAGGCACGAAAAATGGTTTTATAAAGGTAAGAAAGTTGAAGTTGTAAATGAGTATTGCTATTTAGGATTTAACTTTACAACCATGATTAGTGCAAAAAAAGGCACACAACATTTAGTAACGAAAGGTAAAAAGGCTGTATTCCAAGTTTGTAAAGTGTTTAAAAAATACAAAGAAATGTCTGTATCTATATTTGTTTTAATATT
>CM065685.1:45308990-45311490 GCA_017654935.2 Phymorhynchus buccinoides | reverse complement strand
AACATAGACACACACACAGACAGAGACAGAGAGAGAGAGAGAGAGAGAGAGAGAGAGAGAGAGAGAGAGAGAGAGAGAGAGAGAGAGAGAGAGAGAGATGGGGGGGGGGGGAGGGGAGAGAGACAGAGACAGAGAGACAGATAGACAGACAGACATAGAGACACAGAACACACAGACTATCGCAGACAGACAGACAAGCAAACATAGACACACACACACAGAGAGAGAGAGAGAGAGAGAGAGAGAGAGAGAGAGAGAGAGAGAGAGAGAGAGAGAGAGAGAGAGAGAGAGAGAGAGAGAGAGAGAGGTGACAGAGAGACAGAGGACACACAGACAGCGACAGAGACAGACATTCAGATTCAGATACACAGGTCAACAGAGGGGTAGATCGAGACATTCTAAGGAGGTTTGCTGCTGTTGTCAAACGAACAACTGTGACTGTGCTCGTGGAAACCAACCGCAAGGCATTTAATTCGTCAGGATGGTGAGATGACTGTTAGTTAACTGTGTTAACATGCATCTGCATCGTTAAAAAGTCGGGACTTTCCTGGTGTTGCACTGCCTCAGGGCATTGCCTCCAGGATCGTTCCCACCATCTTTATATCAACTGGTGTCCCATAATTATTATGTGTCTGTTTCAGACCGGAGGACGTTAAACGGATTTTCATTCAGATGACTGTAACGGCCCTGCCCCACACACCCGACTGCAGTCGTACGGCTACACAAACTGTGACGCCCTCTGTGAGGTATGAATCTGAAGACGTACTAGGGTAAGACGGGGTAAAAAGCCCATGGGCGGGTAAGAAGCCCATGCCAATTATCTCATGAAATAAAGCAAATGTCAGTCACATTTGGCCCATACGACGAGTGTTAATGTTTAGCATTCGTCGGGTAAGAAGCCCATGCCAATTATCTCATGAAATAAAGCAAATGTCAGTCACATTTGGCCCATACGACGAGTGGTAATGTTTTAGCATTTCGGGTAAGAAGCCCATGCCAATTATCTCATGAAATAAAGCGTCAGTCACATTTGGCCCATACGACGAGTGGTAATGTTTAGCATTCGTCGGGTAAGAAGCCCATGCCAATTATCTCATGAAATAAAGCAAATTTCAGTCACATTTGGCCCATACGACGAGTGTTAATGTTTAGCATTCGTCGGGTAAGAAGCCCATGCCAATTATCTCATGAAATAAAGCAAATTTCAGTCACATTTGGCCCATACGACGAGTGTTAATGTTTAGCATTCGTCGGGTAAGAAGCCCATGCCAATTATCTCATGAAATAAAGCAAATGTCAGTCACATTTGGCCCATACGACGAGTGGTAATGTTTAGCATTCGTCGGGTAAGAAGCCAGCCCATGCCAATTATCTCATGAAATAAAGCAAATGTCAGTCACATTTGGCCCATACGACGAGTGTTAATGTTTAGCATTCGTCGGGTTTAATCATAAATTAAGTTTGTCCTGTTAATTATCTGGCACTGGTGTATGCCTTTGCTTTGCAAATTCCTTTGTGATGTTCGATTTATGCATACTGCTTCTTAATATCTTATCTTTGGTATGTGTGATCTTAATATCTTATATTGTAAATTTAGTCAATATTTGCATTTTATTCATTGGACGATGTTAATATATTTACTGTTTTCCTCTGTCCTAATAATTTATATGTAAATTTAATCAATGTCTACATTTTATTCATTGGACGATGTTAACTGTTTTTTGCTGTTTCCCTCTGTGATGTTTGAGTTATGTATAATGTATGTTTTAGTAGGCCTACTGTTTGTTTATCGAGCCTGTGAATGTGCTTTGCAATTTCCTCAGGGATCATTAAAGTTATTGATTGATTGATTGATTGAAACGAATCTAATGAACTATCTGTGTATTTGCATTGGACATTAATGTGACCGTGTATGGGAAAACCAGACATAACCGAATATTGGCATAAATTTATATTTTAATTTGTTCATGGTGGAGCAAAGATCCCTTGTTAATACACAGAAAACCGAATTGAGTTATCTTGTCTAGCTTTTATTTTATAATTATTTGAAGCTTGATATTCGATGTAGATCATTTGAAGAAATCGGACATAGAAGATACAACTTTGCCTCTTGGTTTCTATCGACTTGATGTAGAAAACAATCAAATAAACAAAGAAATCATTCAAGCTTGTCTTTCATGCTGTGGATACTGGTAGAATACATAAACATTGACATACAGATGCCCTAAATAGAACATTGATATTTTGGGGGTTGTTGACTATTTTGGGCTTTTGTTCAAACATTCTGAGCGACTTATGTAGGTTTTTCCCATGCACTATTATCAGACTTGTGCATCGAGAGTCTACATGAATATATGGAACCAAAAAACGAAGAAGTAAGATTTCATTAGATCCATTTAAGCAGGAGTATTTCATCTGCATCATGCCTCACATATGTTGTCATAGCTGGATGACCGTACGACTGCAGCTGGGTGTGTAGAGCAGGGCCGTGGGTGGCGAG
>CM065685.1:45298990-45303990 GCA_017654935.2 Phymorhynchus buccinoides | reverse complement strand
CTTCAAATCGAGGCTACACTTCAAAATTAATTGAGGCCGCTTTTTAAAATGATGTATTTTAAAAGCGTACAAAATAATAAACATACGTAATACAGACACTACAACAGACACGACGAGTATGCGGTGCTTCTTTTGATGAGTATAAGTAGGATACATAGTTTTAAATGTTTTCCAAAAGATATAAAAAGTTACGAAATGGTGCAGAGATAACATTCTGGGTTACAGATTAAAATTATTGAAAAGCCAGGGGAGGTAACTCATGATTGGAGTGGTAAAAATAGACCGCGTGCCACAAACTATGGCGATTTCGCGCTTGTTGACTTTGCAAGCGTATTGTGAGAAACTAGCCCGGCGACTTAATGTCCCTTTCGTGGTGCTGGGTAACAAATAGGGATTAAGGATGATGGAGAATGATTAAGGTCATGCAGTGGATAATTATGCATTCCCATCATGGAGGCCTACACTCGACGCTTTTCTCGACGTAATGTCGCGCCATCAACCAAGCGTAAGGAATGTCGCCGTTATTAACACGAACAATTATTAACAAGAGGCAAAGCCTTCAAGGCTCACTCGAACAGGAACATGTGGGACAACAACAAACAAAGATTGAGGGGGGGGGGGGGGTCTAAAGTGCGCCATCAACCAAGCGTAAGGAATGTCGCCGTTATTAACACGAACAATTATTAACAAGAGGCAAAGCCTTCAAGGCTCACTCGAACAGGAACATGTGGGACAACAACAAACAAAGATTGAGAGGCGTCTCTAAAGTGCAAGATTGTCAATAAAACTTAAAAGTACTAATGAAACTATCGTTAATGGATACAACTAAAAACAAGTGCAACGCTGAGCGGTAGCAAAGTCCCCTCGCAGCATCGCCGAGCTACTCGGAAATCGGAATGTGTCGGCTGTGCACATACATAAAAACGCATAGAAAACAGCACGTAACTACATAAAAACGCATCAAAACAGCACATAACTGAATAGGTTTTTTTATATATAGCCTTGGGGTTCGGACCCGTGACTTGAGCGCGCGCGATCATGCGCACACGCGCGCACAGAAACATTCATGACACCTGTGTTATAGACCATTCATCAAGAAATGTTGTGGAAAAAAACCTGCATTACAATACATGCAAAACTTCGCGAGATATTAGCGATTATGTGTTTCGGGGTTTGAACTCCGTAACTGGCGCGACCTTGACCTTAATGTAAAACTAAATACATCAGTGGATAGCTTGCATCTTGCGAACTAGCATACCAAATTTGATGATGATAGATTGAATAGTTTTTGAGAAAAACGGACGAATAGCCGGACGGAGGCACGCAGGACGGACGGACGGACGGACGGACACCGGACGGACGGATCAGACAAAAACAATAGTTCCCCGAACCTTCGGCTCGGGGACTAACCGAGACTAAAAATATTAAAACAATGCCGGATCCGGAACCATTGGCATGACAGACAGACGCTCTACCAATGAGCTATCGAGGTTTTCAGTGTTGATGAGTTTCTTAGCTCATGTTGCCTGTAGAATATTCTCTAACCCACTAATCTCAAATGTTATCTGTTTGTTATCTGTTTAGTGTTGTTTTAAGTATCTAATTATTCACATCATTATTGTTTGAAAGCTTGCATAGACAATGTATGCCTTCTATTTCCCGAGAAAATGCCAACGTTAAAGTTTGGAGATTAGACCACGGACACAAAACACACACACACACACACACACAACACACACACACACACACACACACGAACAACTATCATACTATAGACCCTCTTTGTGTTAACTTCGTTAACACGAGTGAGCCAAAAA
The DNA here is from genome assembly GCA_017654935.2 of Phymorhynchus buccinoides. Lineage (NCBI taxonomy): Eukaryota > Metazoa > Mollusca > Gastropoda > Neogastropoda > Raphitomidae > Phymorhynchus > Phymorhynchus buccinoides. The sequence continues at coordinate 45,302,173 of CM065685.1, read as the reverse complement.
GCAACATCTTCATAGACGCTTCTGTTAATGGGATGGGGGTTGGTATTTATCTGACAGACAGACAGACAGACAGAGGGAGAAACAGAGACGAAGAGACAGACATAGGCGAACAGAGAGGCAGGGAGATAGATAGAGGGAGAGAGAGAGAGAGAGAGAGAGAGAGAGGAGAGAGAGAGAGAGAGAGAGAGAGAGAAGAGAGAAAGAGAGAGAGAGAGAGAGAGAGAGAGAGAGAGAGAGAGAGAGAGAGAGAGAGAGAGAGAGATGAGAGAGAGAGAAGAGAAGGAGAGAGAGAGAGAGAGAGAGCATTTATCTTGTTTCGTCAGTTTTTTTACTCCTTACTAAGAAGGGCAGTTTATGATTATCAGAAGAATCCGGACTTGTGTGTCCCAGCGTGTGTGTGTGTGTGTGTGTGTGTGTGTGTGTGTGTGTGTGTGTGGTGTGTGTGTGCGTGTGCGTGTGCGCGTGTGCGTGTGCGTGTGGTGTGTGTGCCTTGTGTGTGCCTGTGTGTGCTGTGTGTATGCGTGAGTGCGTCTGTCTCTGTGTGTGCATGTGCGTGCGTGCGTGAGCGATCGCGCGCGCGTGTGTATGTGTTTGCTTGCACGAGTGTATGTCTACGTGCATGTATACACGTTCTTCACATTATCTTGCGCCCAGGACACATTCTAAGCTCTGAATGGAACGTGGCTGGCCACAACAAATTACTTCTGAAATGAAGCAGGAACTCCATTGAGTGCACTTCCATCCAACCAAACCGTAAAGTTAAACATTGCACAGCGGCAATGGGGTTGCTGTTTTTTTGCAGACTTTTTTTTAACTCCGTTTCCCCCCGATATAGTCCATTTATATGGACAAGTATATTTCCTTCGGTTTGGTTGGAAAACAAACATTGAATGGTTACAATAAAACAATGTTTTTGTTTTCATTTCTGGACACGTTTTGATGGTAAAGAACCCAAGGGCAGGCAACACAAGCACGTTTTGATTATTGACTTTTTGTCGTGTTCATTAATTTGTTCACGTTCACTCTATCATTCGACTATCGTAGTTCTATTGGGTATCGAACAGAGTCACTCCAGAGTTCATAACTTCGGCCTAAATAAAGTAAAAGGCATATAATTTAATTGCATTCATTTAATAAAGGGAAGATTCGACCTTTTCTTTGTTGTATCAGAAAAAATGATATTGAGTAACTCAAAACTGTAATAATATGTATCAGTTGCAAGACGAATAGCAACACATCAACACGTTCGCAACTTTCGCAACAATCCCGTTCAGCTCAATCAAATATACACTTGAAAAATCAAACAAACCGCTAAATAAATTTAAAAAACCCTTTTTTTTAGAAAAAGTTTATACATAAAAAAATAAATTGTCCCAGACTCCTCAAGGACCCCCCCCCCCCCCCCCCCCAAACAGAATAACTCAAAATTGGCATCGAAAAATGTATTCCCGACATGTGCACCCGCGTCTCTCCCCGCTCCCACTCTACCCCATCCCCCAATGGAATCATCAAATTATCTTTCAAACTTTTGGAGTACAGTTGTTTCACAAACAAGACTAGAGAGATTGAGAGAGAGAGAGAGAGAGAGAGAGAGAGAGAGAGAGAGAGAGAGAGAGAGAGAGAGAGAGAGAGAGAGAGAGAGAGAGAGAGAGAGAGAGAGAGAGATAGAGAGAGAGAGAGAGAGAGAGAGAGAGAGAGAGAGAGAGAGACTTCAGACTTCAGAAACTTTATTTTACAAGGATAAGAATGAACCCTTTCACCGCCAGCCATATTTCAGCAAAACATTTCCATTAAAATTTACCTGGGTAGAGAACAAAATCCATCTGCAGTATTGGGGAATCGTCTGTGACGTATATAAAATAAGGTCTATCCTTACTTCCCAAAACTAAGACAATGAGGTTTTTGGATAACAGACCCCAATTTGATGCCTTCTAGTGACATAGGCGTTAAATCACTGTGGTGCTAAAATGCGACTTTGGCGGTGAAAGGGTTAAGGCTGGGCCTAGTCTTCCATTCTGTCCTTGATTCTAAGCATGTAACATATAACTAATACTATAAACCAACATTGAGACACAGAAACATCGTCAACAGAAACAGCAAACAGTAGCAGAAATACGACAGTGACATGGTAGGCAGAGCATCAACATCAGTAATAAGAACAAGCAAAACAGAAAACCAAACGACCATATAAACAAGCATAAAACAGAACACCCCAAAGAAACCAACACTACTTCCACCACAAGTTACTTCTGCTGTTACCATTACCATTCCTACCTACTACTATTACTGCTACTACCACTGCTGGACAGAGAGAGAGAGAGAGAGAGAGAGAGAGAGAGAGAGAGAGAGAGAGAGAGAGAGAGAGAGAGAGAGAGAGAGAGAGAGAGAGAGAGAGAGAGGAGGGGGATAGGGAAACAGACAGACAGACAGAGTTAGAGTGAGTGAGAGAGAGAGGGGGAGAGAGAGAGATGGAGAAAGACAGACAGAGAGAGCGAGAGAGAGAGAGAGAGAGAGAGAGAGAGAGAGAGAGAGAGAGAGAGAGAGAGAGAGAGAGAGAGAGAGAGAGAAACAGACCGACCGACAGAGAGTTAGAGTGAGGGAGAGAGAGAGAGAGGGGGGGAGAGAGATGGAGAGAGAGAGAGATAGAGAGAGAGAGACAGAGAGAGAGAGACAGAGAGACAGAGAGAGATACAGAGAGAGAGACAGAGAGAGAGTGAGAGACAGAGAGAGCCAGTCAGACATGACTCTAGATAGAGTGAGTAAGAGACAAACAGACAGACAGACAAAGACAGAGAGGGGCATAAAATAAAATGGAGAAACCCCCCCCCCCATAACTTCCTTAGTGAATTAAGAAAACAAAAGTGGAAAAAAAAGAAAAAGAAGCTACTTTTCTGTCAAAGCCCAAGAGGTTGCGACGTACGTGATGCTGTTACGTAGGTGACCCTCTCCGATCCTCCGTTCTCTTGTGCATCTGTCATAGCTTAGTGTCCGAGACAGACAGACAGACAGAGATAGAGATAGAGACGGAGAGGGCATACAAATAAAGGGAAAACAAGCGCGGATTCGCAATCGTTTGTGGCACGCTTTTCTTTCTCTTTTACAATATGTGCGACAATTTTGGACCGACCGACCGACCGACCAACAAACCGACAGACCGACAAAGTGAGTTTGTGCCACAAACAA
>CM065685.1:45288990-45293990 GCA_017654935.2 Phymorhynchus buccinoides | reverse complement strand
AAAAATATAATTTGTGTTTGTCAATTTTGAGTTATGGGTATGTTCGTGTTCTCTCTCATCTTATCTTTCATTATGTATGAAGGATAATATTTAAAAAGGGTCTCTAAGTGGTCTTATAAGTGTTTTAAAACGAGAAGGTCAATGCATTTTGTTTCCAATCTAGGCTGGACTTTAGACTGTGTTTTCTCAAAATGGCCGACGCTCACCCTACTAACTTTAAATACTCATATCTCTGGAACGGAAAAAAGATACAAAAAATAATTATTGTATCAATAGAAAGACAATTGTTTGAAGTTGCACAATGAATCATTTTCCCAGAATGGTCAGTTTGACACTTGATGTCCCTTTCGTGGTGCGGGGTCACTTATTAGGAAATGGTATCCCTAAGAGAAAGTTGACTTCGCAAAGATACGTGTACAACCCACCACTTAACATTACATCTTATATTCGTGGCAACATTTCAACAATATCAGTACACAAAAAAGTATGTGTTAAAATGTCATTTCCTTCAAAACGTCTTTACAAACACTATGCGTTGCTTATATTTCCAGCTCCTGCTTCTTTCGATTTTGCACAATTTGACGAATACAAGTTTTAATGCCAGAAAATGGATTATACACACATCTTAGTGTTGTTGCCATTCTTGAAAACGTTCTGTTCGACCGTCAATCATTGAAATGGTCTTTACACATATTGGCCAACATGATTGTACCCTTCTGGACGATTGATTTACTTTTATTTATTTATTTCCGAAAATGTATATAGCGCTTCACCTTTAAGCTCTAAACGCTTTACAATTACACTAAAATTATTCATATTAAAAACAACCGCTTACACACACACACACACACACACACACACACACACACACACACACACACACACACACACACACACACACACACACACACACACACACACACATACACATACACACACACACACATACACACACACAACACACACACACACACACACACACACACACACACACACACACACACACACACACACACACATACACACACACACACATACACACACACACACACACACACACACACACACATAAATAAATATGTACATATTTAACTAAATATAAATAAAAAACATATACATTATAAAATAACAATTTACAATCAGATTACATTAAAAAATCAATTTTCAATTTACATAAACAAGCTACACATTCACAATGACCGCAAAAGTAAAGTATACATTTAGGTACACACATGTTCACAAACGTTCAAAAAATAGACAAACACGCTCATAAAAGCAAATTAAGACATACTCGTATTCACCGCACTCACGTGTTTAAAACCGACAAGAAAAAATAGATTGAATGTAAAATAAATTAACAGAAAATGTATTCATATAATATCCCTTTCACAGATACAGACAGACACGCAACACACATACACACACACACACACACACACGCACGCGCGCAGAGAGAGAGAGAGAGAGAGAGAGAGAGAGAGAGAGAGAGAGAGAGAGAGAGAGAGAGAGAGAGAGAGAGAGAGAGAGAGAGAGAGAGAGAGAGAGAGAGAGAGAGAGAGAGAGAGAGAGAGAGAGAGAGAGAGAGAGAGAGAGAGAGAGAGAGAGAGAGAGAGAGAAAAGAAGGACAGTTGATTTAGTGACAATTACCTCCAATAAGGACACCACACTCAACTATTAGCTACGTTTGAAACTCTCTGGACAACCCCAATCTCACCGGTTACGTGGTCTGTACCGAAATCGGTTACCATGAGTTAAGTCCACTAAAGCCCGCCGCCAAAGACATGAATCTGTAGTTCCACACCTTTGATGAAAAGGGCAATCGAGTGAAGTGGACATACACTCTTCACCCCCCCCCCCCCCCCCCCCCCCCCCCCCCCCCCCCCCCCCCCCCCCCCCCCCCCCCCCCCCCCCCCCCCCCGTGTCGTGGAGCCGCCAAGGATATACGCGACCCACCACCACCAAAGGGACATTAAGTGTCAAACTGACCATTCTCAGATAATTATACATTTGATAATTTTGGACACTTCTCTTCTTTCTAATCGATGCAAGAACCATTCTTGTATATTTCTTTCCCGTTCCTGAGTTATGAGTATTTAAAGTTATTAATGTGAACGTCTGCCATTTTGAGAAAACACAATCTAAAATCTAGCCTAGCTGAAGAAAATGCATTGACCTGCTCGTTTCAAAGCACTTATAAGACCACTTAGAGACCATATTAAAGAGTACCCTTCATAAATATGAAAGATAGGATGTTAGAGAGCACGAACATACCCATAACTCAAAATTGACACAACAAATGATATTTTTTGACTTTCCAAGCCTGAACGATTGTCCTTTATCAATAATGAAAGATAAGATGCTAGAGAAGACGAAAATACCCATAACTCAGACAAAATATGAGATTTTTTGACTTTCCAAGCCTGTTGCGAGAAACCAGCCCTGCGACTTAATGTCCCTTTCGTGGTGCTGGGTCCCACGTGTTTATCACCTCATAGTAAAAGGATGGTACTTGGGAGTGCTCAAGTGAGAAAGTTGTTGATTCTGTCCAGTCAGCCAGTTCGCAGATGAATACAGATGAGATGATTCTGTCCTATACAACAAAAAGCTACCGAAGTCAAGGAGTGCACACACCGACCGGGCCTTAATACATCGTCTGAGACTAAGGAAATCGTCATTACATGTACGACTTCAAACACAGGTTTTCAATTTTAAGTTCATAATAAATAATAATAATAATAATAATAATAATAATAATTAGCATTTATAGCGCCTAATCTATAATAAAAGCCTTAAGCGCTTACAATAATAAATGAATAAACCAGCAAGCAATATCAATACATAAACGACAAAAACATATTATACACACATACGCGCGCGCGCGCGCACTCACGCACGCACGCACGCACGCACACGCACACGCGCACGCACTAAACGCAGATACACGTACGCACTAAACACAGATACACACATACACACACACACACACACACACACGAACGCACTACACGCACACGCACGCACACGCGCACACGCGCACACGCACGCACACGCACACGCACACACACACACACAACACACACACACACAACACACACACACACACACACACACACACACACACACACACACACACACACACACACACACACACACACACACACACACACACACACACACACACACACACACACACACACAACACAACACACACGCACAAAGAACACACAATCACACAAACAATCGCCTCAATTGCCTCAAGCAGTAGATCAACCAGTACAAAGAAAGGGAAAAAAGAAGAAGTATTTAACAAAAATGTTAGGTAATTAAAACTTTATACTGTTATTATTACCTTTATTGTTATGATATTTATTAGTGTCATATAAAACCTTTTTATTGGTTTTAAAGGGCAATAAACATTGATTCTGATTCTGATTCTGATTCTGATTCAAACACGCGCGGATGGACGGGGCACAGTACTTTGAAATACTTTGAAATAACAATACATTTACGAAAGAAAAAACCCCCACTTATCTTCGTTCAAATTTTAAATCTCTTTTTTCGTATGTTCTTTCTGTCTTTGTGTCTTCACTTCCTTATTATTTGTCCCCTTTGTTTCTTTCTTCTTGTTTTGTTTTTTTACTTTCGTTTTCAGATTCAATCATCAAGCTTTGTTCCCCCTTTCTTAAAGGTGGACCCTGACCGATGAGGTTTGGCAAGAAACACGTCGAGATCACCAGAAAGACAGCCTTGTCAAGGATCGGAACACTCACTTTGTTCTGGTTTCTTGGAAATTAAACCGTCCAAAACGGCGATTCTTCCTTGGCGGAGATGCCGGAGAGAGTAGCAATTTTGGATGGGGTGGGTGAAGCGTTTTCTTTTTTTTGTAGTGCAGTAAAAAAAAATAAAAAAAAGAGGAGCTATTTCCTTTGTTGTGGACGAAACTCCTTTAGATAAACTGTATAACATTTAAAAAAAAAAAAAAAAAAAAAAGGTTTGTATTGCGAAAATTTCGCCAGCTTCATTTAGATGTTAATATACTCCTAAGAATTGTACATGTTTTGAATATTGAAGAATGTTGCCTTCTAAAACAAGTTGAGGTAGATGTTTTGAACTTTCACCATTACTACAAAACATTAATTGTGTCTTTTCTCCTGAAAGTTCTAACCCGTTTTCCATCATATATTTGTCTACGTTATCTAATTCAACTTGATAACGTTTTTGAACATGTGATCTGATCCCATGTATCTTAATGTTACTATCTTAATATTAGGCGTATGTTATTATGCTTCTGTTGATTGTGTTGTTGATTGCTTTAAATATGTTCCTAATTTAATCCCATGTGTCTTAATGTTATCGTGCTTTCTGCGATTGTTTTGTGATATGTTTTTAAAATGATTTGATGTTGCACCTGAATGTAATTTCTCTGTTGAGATAATAAAGTGTACTTGACTTGACTTGACTTGACTTGACTTGACTTGACGTGTTATAATGCTCTTGTTTTTTGTTTGTTTTAAATATTCGTATTCATCCATACTGCAATACCATCAGCATAGTGCACCAAATGGATATTGTTAGATGGAACTTTTTTGGAATATCATGTATAAGAACGGTTAAAAGAATTGGAGCAATAATAGACCCTTGAGGAATTCCAATATCGATACTCTTAAATGTCGAATAACATGTACCCATTCTAGCACAACTAGATCTCCCGAGCAAGAAACATGTAACGAATTGATGCATTGCTCCCCTAATTCCAACATGTTTTCAACTTATAAAGCAAACGCGCGTGCCATATGCTTTTCTAATATCACAAAAGTAGCAAGTGTACTTTTTTCTACGAGAAAATTTAAAAAAAACGTATGTTCTTAAAGTTCAGCAAATGTCCAATGATTAGGAACTAAAACGTTGGTGGTTTTTTTCTTGATCAAGATGTAGAATTTAAAAAGGTCTTCGTAGAGGAAATTGCTGTTAGAAAGGAAGCCAAAGACAAAAACGGGGAT
>CM065685.1:45258990-45266490 GCA_017654935.2 Phymorhynchus buccinoides | reverse complement strand
TGGAGGAGACCACGTGATCGAATCGTATCGAACAGTCGTGCGATTTTAGTGAACGTGTGGCTGGCCTCTTAGCCCTTTCACCGCCAATGTCGCGTTATTTTATGCACCACAATGGTTTAACACCCATGTCACTAAAAAGGCATCAAATCAGGGTCTGTTATCCGAAGACCCTATTTCCTTAATGTTGGTAAGAACAGGCCTAAAGGTGGCCATGTCACAGAGACATTCCTAATAATATTTATTTTGTGTCAACTTTGGGGCTGAACAATGGCTAGCGGCGAAAGGGTTTAGAGATAGCGCGCGCGCAGCGTCATCAAAACTCTGAGAGATGCAAGGGGCAACATGCAAAAGGCGCGACTCTCTGAATATTCCCATTTGCGCGACCGTACGAAAAGAGCGAATGTCACTGACAGAAAGAGCGAATGTCACTGACAGAAAGAGCGAATGTCACTGACAGAAAGAGCGAATGTCACTGACAGAAAGCGAGAGGGTCGTTGAGGATTGGGATGGGGCAAGAAGTACCTTACAAGAAAAAATGTCTGTTACTTTCTTACTATCCCTAACCCTATCCCTAACCTATCCCTAACCCTATCCCTAACCCTATCCCTATCCCTAACCCTATCCCTAACCCTATCCCTAACCCTATCCCTAACCCTATCCCTAACTATCCCTAACCCTATCCCTAACCCTATCCCTAACCCTTTCCCTAACCCTATCCCTAACCCTATCCCTAGTTCGCCTATTCCTAACCCTTTCCCTAACCCTATCCCTATCCCTAACCTTATCCCTAACTTTCTGAGTTTTACGCTGACTCTCTGAAATTCGCTCTTTTTGTCATTACTGTTCGCTCTTTTCGGCATCTTGTAGTTCGCGCATTTTCGTATCGCGCTTTTCGAATGCTCCGATGCAAGGACCACCCTTGGCATCGCAACCTCTCGTGTGTGTGGGCTTTTTCTTTCTGATTGATGAGACAATATGAGACACTGATACAGCACGCATTCTGTTTTTGGCACTAAGCTTGCTTCCCCCCCCCCCCCCCCCCCCCCCCCCCCCCCCCCCCCCTCCTTCATATTAAACGAGAAGAAGAGGCAAAGGAAGAGAGGAAGAAAAAGAATACGAAAGAAACTTAACGAGAACTACAGCAGCAACAATGGCAATAATAGCAACAACAGCAAGAGGAGGAGGAGGAGGAGGAGGAGGAGGAGGAGGAGGAGGAGGAGGAGGAGGAGGAGGAGGAGGAGGAGGAGGAGGAGGAGGAGGAGGATAAAGAAGAAGAAGAAGAAGAAGGGGGATGAAGAGGACGAGGAGGAGGAGGAGAAGGAGGAGGAGGAGGTAATAATGATGATCATAATAATAACAGCAGTGACAACAACTGCAACACCACACACGCACGCACGCACGCACGCACGCACGCACGCACGCACGCACGCGAACACACGCACGCGCACGCACACGCACACACACACACACACACACACACACACACACACACACACACACACACACACACACACACACACACACACACACACACACACACACACACACACACACACACACACGCGCACACGCGCGCACGAACGCAAGCGCGTGCTTGCGCGCGCAATAACACACCAGCAATAAAAGCAAGAGTTGTGCAGAACCACATTTTCGTTTTATCTTTACAACTTAACTTCCAAAACATCTCTTTTAAAAGAGACTCTCCAAACAAATGGTTTCCGTGTACGGAAAGCCAACTCCGAGAGAGAGAGAGAGAGAGAGAGAGAGAGAGAGAGAGAGAGAGAGAGAGAGAGAGAGAGAGAGAGAGAGAGAGAGAGAGAGAGAGAGAGAGAGAGAGAGAGAGAGAGAGAGAGAGAGAGAGAGAGAGAGAGAGAGAGAGAGAGAGAGAGAGAGAGAGAGAGAGAGAGAGAGAGAGAGAGATAAGTCAAGCTAAATTAAAAAAAATGATATTTTTATTTTTCCACGAGAGAGAGAGGGGGGGGGGAGAGAGAGAGAGAGAGAGAGAGAGAGAGAGAGAGAGAGAGAGAGAGAGAGAGAGAGAGAGAGAGAGAGAGAGAGAGAGAGAGAGAGAGAGAGAGAGAGAGAGAGAGAGAGAGAGAGAGAGAGAGAGAAGAGAGAAGAAGAGAAGAAGATGAAGAGAAGAGAGAAGAAGAAGAAGAGAGAGAAGAAGAGAGAAGAAGAAGAAGAAGAGAGAGAAGAAGAAGAAGAAGAAGAAGAGAAGAAGAAGAAGAGAAGAAGAAGAAGAAGAAGAAGAAGAAGAAGAAGAAGAAGAAGAGAAGAAGAAGAAGAAGAAGAAGAAGAAGAAGAAGAAAGAAGAAGAAGAAAAGAACCCGATGAAAGAAAAGAAGGGTGGAGTCAGAAACAGAATGAATGGGATAGCGAGTGGGGGAAAGAACATGGATGAAATACGGGGTGAGATCAAGACAACCCAGAGGTCACAAGGAGAGCAAGAGAGACAGAAGCATCTGCAGGGAAGAGGATGAGGTCTTGCTATAAAACCAGGATTATGCAGGCATACAAAGATGACAAGGGACAAAGCTTATCAGAAGCAGAGAGCGAGACAGACAGCCAGACAGCCAAGGCAGGCAAGGCAGGCAAGCAGGCAGAAAAGAGAGACAGAGAGGGAGGGGGGGGGGGGGGGGCATTACAAACAATGAAATAATGGGTAAAAAAAAAAAAAAGCAGAGGAAGGAAAGAGAATCATACGGAAGTCAGTGAGAAACATAGAGACGGGCAAATCTGAACATCATCCTGGACACACACCACAATGTTTTCGCATCGGACATTTTCACCGAAAATCCGTCCCCAAAAAAGTGGTGACAGCAGAGGGGCACCCAGATTCATGACCTGGGCCTGTATTCACGTTGAGATAGCATGAGACTTAGCATCATGCTAACTTAGAAGCTCTTCCAAAAGTCCTATTAAATCCTATAGGACATTGGAAGAGCTTCTAAGTTAGCATCATGCTAAGTCTCATGCTATCTCAACGTGAATACAGGCCCTGGGTGCGGCCCGGCTCCCTTAGTGTGTAAGGAGTCCAGGGCCGAAACACTTGATCAAGGGGGGGGGGGGGGGGGGCTTCTTCTCTGAAGACCCTCTGTTGTCCAGCTCTCCGCAGAGTTTCTTCTCCACACCGGGCAAATCTGAACAACATCCTGGACTTTAGACACACCCCACAATGTTTTCGCATCGGACATTTTCACCCAGAAGGAACATTTTGTCATTATCGGGGAAAGGAAATTAGGGTAAGGAACACACTAGGGTTATTGTCATGAAACTGAAAAAAAGACCCCAAAAGAACCCATCAGACTTTGACATCGAGAGTCGTAAACACGAGGGGGGCGGGGGGTGTGTAGGGGGGGGGGGGGGGTTTAAGCTACGGCTTTGCCAACATGCATACAGATCGACAGACTGGCTGACAAACACACACACAAACAGATTACCAATTGAGGCTGACAGACTCATTTTAATACAGTGGAACCTCCCTTATAAGACCTTAAAAAAGAGGTCTTAATAGGGAGGTATTTTTAATACTTACAAAGAAGGGCAATGTCTTAGAGAATTAGGTCTTATGTGGCAGGGAGTCTTATAATGAGAGGTCTTTATAAGGGAGATTCCACTGTAATAATGGTACATTTTGGCATTTAAATGATTTCGGGGAAAGGAAAGGGATCGAAGATCAACAATCAAACAATTATGAGCACGTATAGATCATTTCAATAATTCGATTCCGTTCAAGAAACGTCCATGTCATCATACAAAGGGTATATTTAGCAGATTTAGGAAATAGTTTTCCGTGTATAATTAATTTTGTTTTAAAGCATATGGCTCCAACCCACCTGCGTGCGCATCTCAACCATTCCAACGGAAGTGTCGCCATCTTAGTCTTTATTTGTGTGTAAACAAAGTGAAAATGTTATCTAAATGTGTAAAGAAAACATCCAGATGTTATAAATACAGTTTAGATAAGTTTCGAATTGGAACAGCCAAATACGCAGCATCGATCTGGCCTTTTTCAAAAAAAAGTAAGGACTAAGATGGCGGTCTCCCATAATATGGCGCTCCTTGTGGCCGGATATGACGACACGTGGGTACCAGCCATATTTTCTCAGACGGAGAGAGAGAGGAGAGAGAGAGGAGGAGAGGAGAGAGAGAGAGAGAGAGAGAGAGAGAGAGAGAGAGAGAGAGAGAGAGAGAGAGAGAGAGAGAGAGAGAGAGAGAGAGAGAGAGAGAGAGAGAGAGAGAGAGAGAGAGAGAGAGAGAGAGAGAGAGAGAGAGAGAGAGAGAGAGAGAGAGAGAGAGAGAGAGAGAGTAAGAGAGAGAGAGAGAGAGAGAGAGAGAGAGAGAGAGAGAGAGAGAGAGAGAGAGAGAGAGAGAGAGACAGACAGACAGATAGACAGACAGAGAGAGAGACAGAAGCAGACAGACAGACAGAGAGAGATAAAGAAACAGAGAGAGGCAGAGACAGCGAGATTAAAACAAACAACAGATAGACTAGACAGCCAGGAAAAGGCAGAGAAAGTGAGAGACAGACACAGACACACAGGGACAGAGGGGGAGACAGACACAGAGGGATATAGGAGACAGGTTGAAATAGACAATGAATGAATGAATGAAAAATGGTGTTCTACGTCCTCTCGGTCTGGAACAGACACATATGGGACATTTGTAAATACAAAGATGGTGGGAACGATACTGGAGGCAATGCCCGGAGGCAGTGCGACACCAGTAAAGTCCCGAATTTTTAACAATGCAGGTAAGTGTAGCGGTAACCACGCCTCGGTTAAACCTCATTGGCTATGATACCGCTACGTTTTTATTCAAAAAAAACAATTCTTCAGAAATAGACAATAAACCAAGCTATGATTAGTATACCAAACAGTTGTCAACACGAAAATCCCGTTACAGGTTCAAATAAAGGATTAAATAAAACCTCGCTGGAATATTGGTCCAATCATAGTAGGGAGGGAGGGGTGGGGATGGGGGTTGGGGTGGGGGGGGGGTGGGGTGGGGGTGGTAATCCCTCAAAGGGTGAGGAAGAAGAGAGAAAAAAGAAACACTTCCTGTGGTTCACAACAATAGGAATTGTTCGGAAATAGCCAAGGGGAGTAATTTCATGGTGTATGGGAGTGATCTTGCCTAATTCAAACCGTCAAAACAGGGGAAGATACTCTACCATCAGGTAGATGCCCAGCTCTGGCCTCGCGCGTTCGACTAAACATACAGCACTTATAACACCGTGCGTCATTTCTAAAATTGATGTCATTTATATTTTAAAGTCACATTTTGCAAGTTATATCAGTTTGTGGGCTACTGGTCACCCCTAATTTTTCGACACACACAAACACAAATCTTTGCAAGTCGCTGACTCGCACATCACAAATATCAATTTTACAAATGAATGTGGCGGTACCATAGCCGATGAGGTTTATCCGAGGCGTGGGTACCGCTACACATATCTATATTGTTAAAAACTCGGGACTTTACTGGCGTTGCACTGCCTCCGGGCATTGCGGCCAGTATTGTTCCCAACATCTTTGTATTTACAAATGTCCCATATGTGTCTATGACCGAGAGGACGTAAAGCACCATTTTTCATTCATTCGCACATCCTGCTGTTTCAAGCTTCGATGCCATTGTTGCTATGGTATTTGACCGAGTAATCGAGGAAAATTATCCTTGTTTTTATGAGGACAAAATGAAAATTGAGTTGAGTTGAGTTGAGTTGAGGCAAGCAACTCTAACGTTTACGAAGTGCTCTCCCCTAGTTGTTGGTTTTTGTCTTCCCCCAAATCCTCTATCGCTGACAGAACCCGATTTATATCAAGCTATTATTACAAAAAAAGGAAAATAAAGGAATTGTTTTTAAGCCAAATGTGCAGGCCAACCAACCAACCCCGAGGATAATAGCGTGGCGATTGAATCGATGACGCAATAATGATGTAATCCGAGGGCCAGGAAAGAATTCCATTTCTGACTGTTCTTTCAGGAGGGAGGCTGAATCGTTGTGAGAGGGAAGGGTGGGGTGGGGGTGAAAGAGTGGCATTGAAGGGAGGGAGGGGGGGTGGCAAAGATGATAATCTTTCATTACATCATCGATATCACTGAAGGCGTGCTGTTAGCGTTTAATCACTCTTCAAAAGAAACATAACGCACGCTTTTTTTTCTGGCTTTTTTTTTTACAAAGAGTTTTTTTTTGTGTGTGTGTATTATTCCATCGACAGCTTCATTCGCACAATCGGATGGAAACCAATCAACGGTTTATAATGAGTTTCGGTAGAGGATAAAGACAATATACCCGACATTTTCAAGGGGGGGGGGGGGGGGGGGGGGGGGGGCATTCAGAAACTGGTGAACATACTCTTCGATAACCATCGAAAGTCATCATTGCTTTACAAAGAAAGCGGACAGCAGATACACAATTATCTTCCCTACCAACTTTCTGACTTATCCAAGCACGTAGCCGCATGCGCTCTCAGAGAGAGAGAGAGAGAGAGAGAGAGAGAGAGAGAGAGAGAGAGAGAGAGAGAGAGAGAGAGAGAGAGAGAGAGAGAGAGAGAGAGAGAGAGCACTTACACTTGAACACTTGTACACTTGCCTGTATTCTTTATTCATTAGGCCTATTTGTGTTCCACTGTAGGCCAAGCTCCTTCCTCGTTAATCTCTCTCTATCAATACATTTGTTAAAGTCACTCTGTCTCTCTCTCTCTCCCTCTCCCTCTCTCTCTCTCTCTCTCTCTCTCTCTCTCTCTCTCTCTCTCCCTCTCTCTCTCTCTCTCCCCTCTCTCTCTCTCTCTCCTCTCTCTCTCTCTCTCTCTCTCTCCCTCTCTCTCTCTCTCTCTCTCTCTCTCTCTCTCTCTCTCTCTCTCTCTCTCTCCCTCTCTCCCTCTCTCTCTCTCTCTCTCTCTCTCTCTCTCTCTCTCCTCCCTCCCCCCCTCTCTCTCTCTCTCTCTCTCTCTCCATCCTCTCCCTCTCTCTCTCTCTCTCTCTCCCTCTCTCTCTCTCTCTCTCTCTCTCTCTCTCTCTTCTCTCTCTCTCTCCCCCTCTCTCTCTCTCTCTCTCTCTCTCTCTCTCTCTCTCTCTCTCTCTCTCTCTCTCTCTCTCTCTCTCTCTCTCTTTCACTTGATATATACCGTGACTTCTTTGCATAGTTGGGAGCATTCGGAATGTTCCCAATCTTGGGAAGATTCCGATTTTCTCCGGGAAAATTCCGATTTCAAATGATCCCGTGACATGCATACAGAGCCTGGACATGAACAAAACCAAATTAAAATGAACACGAACATAGGACTGGTACACAGAATCAATAGGGAGGGAGATACGCAGAAGACCCAGATAAATAACTTGATACTAAGCTCCAAACAAGAGGGAAAGCCTGCAAGGCTCACTCGAACAAGAACATGTGGGACAACAACAAAGATTGAGGGGCGTGTCTAAAGTACAAGATTGCCAATAAAATGTTAATGTACAAATGAAACTATCGTTAATGGATTAAAAAAA
>CM065685.1:45241490-45243990 GCA_017654935.2 Phymorhynchus buccinoides | reverse complement strand
TGGGCTTACACCCACATAACCATATTAGTGATCACCATGACCTAAGGAATGCAGTGGGATACATTTGAACCCATTTCAATTTGACCTTGATATTTGAACATGAGACTGTTATATAAAAACAGGCTGTAACTTAACAACTGTTGGCTGTAGACCACTTAAACCATCTATATTCGCGATTGGCATCACTTGGGGGATACAGTGGGATACGTTTCAAAGTGCTATTCTGGTGATAGTTATTCTGAAGACCCAGACCGTGCACATAAAACTAACAACTGTAGTTTGAAAACAGGTGGTTGGAAATCCCTATATAACCATGTATATTCGTGATCAGTATCACCGGTTGGAAATACAGCGGGAGTCATATCGAAATGCTATATTGACAACTGCTATTCTAAAGACCTGTACCAGGGACTCTAACCTTGACTTTTGAACTTATCTTTTTCAACAGTGGCTATTGCTTGGACTTGATTGGGTTTACACCCACATAACCATATAATTCTTGATCAGCATGACCTCAGGAATTCTTGACATATCTTGATATATTCTTGACCAGCATGACCTAAGGAATGCAGTGGGAGATAATTTGAACCCATTTCAACTTGACCTTCATATTTGAACTTGAGACTGTTATATAAAAACAGGCTGTAACCTAACAACTGTTGGCTGTAGACCACTTAAACCATCTATATTCGCGATCGGCATCACTTGGGGGATACAGTGGGAGACGTTTTGAAGTGCTATTCTGGTGATTGCTATTCTGAGGACCCGAACCGTTCACATCAAACTAACAACTGTAGTTTGAAAACCGTTGGTTGGAGATCCCTATAACCATGTATATTCGTGATCAGCATCACCGGGGAAAATACAGCGGGAGTCGATCATATCAAAATGCTATATCGACGACTCCCTATTCTAAAGACCTGTGCCGGGGAAGAGCTGCCACGAAGCGAAGCGAGCGTGGGGCGTAGCTGCTAGCTAGATATAGAAATGAATAGGAAAACGCACGCCCCTGGAAGAATATGATGCATGGCCCTGGTAGAATATTGTCAAAGCAGGCAGGTTATTGCAGTAGCACTGGGTCATGTCATGGGGGGGGGGGGGGGGGGGAGATGGAGGGGGGAGGGAGACACACGAGGATCGATCTCTCTCTCTCTCCATGTTGCGCATAGCCATAAAGCCTATACATCATGGCAGAAGCAAGTTATTTTACACGGTGTTTTCCTCCTTCGGTAAAAGGTTTACTGCTGATCGACTCTTGTTTTTCACTCTGTCCTAAACCTTGTAAAATGCCTCAATACACGTTTGTACTCTTTCCCCATGGCAACACAGTGATAGGCCAGTCTTTATGTTACTCTGTGTTGCTATGGGGGGACAGAGTGGAAAAGAAATGTCACCTTAAGTGAATAAGTGAGACCTTAAATGAATAAGTGAAACTTTTAGCGCTGACCAGACCATCATCTGAGCCTGCGCCCACCGACCACCGCACTAAGATTATTTTGTAAAAGCTTTCCCGGCTGAACTGGGGGGTTTAATCCTTCCACCGCCAATGTCGCATTTTTTGCACCACAATGACTTAACACCCATGTCACTAAAAGGCATCAAAGCAGGGTCTGTTATCCAAAGAGCCCCCCCCCCCCCCCCCCCCCCCCCCCCCCCCCCCCGCCCCCCATTGATTTTGGGAGGTAAGAACAGGCCTTACGTTATACGTACCATTGAGGAATCCCCAGTATTGCAGATTATGGTGGGTTTTTTTCTCTATCCTGGTAATTTTAATGGATTTGTTTTTGCGAAAACTGGCTGGCGGTGAAAGGGTTAATGGTCTTAGCGCAGGGTAAGTCGCAGGTCTTTCTCCTTCCATATTTTCTGTTAGGTACATGCGCCCTCCTAGTTCCGTCGCGATTCATTGTCAGAAGTGGCGTCTGCGACGTACCGATCCAGATCCAGAAGTGAATAGTAGACACGCATTTATATACCCTAACCACTTTCAAGGTCTACCGATGACCTTGACCTTGCTCAGCACCCCATATTGAGAACTGCCACAAGCCAATGCACATACGTACATTCCAAGTTTGAAATATGTAAGTCCAACGGTGTAAAAGATATGGCCCCTAAACGAAATGTGGTTTTTCAAGGTCATACGTCAAGGTCAAGGTCAGCACGGTCACACTATTTCTATGGGACTATCAGTGAACCATGATACACCACAACACGTAATTGTAAGCGATTCCGTTCACCGTTTCATGAGTTACAGAGCGAACAGGTAGTGGTACACACACACACACACACACACACACACACACACACACACACACACACACACACACACACACACACACACACACACACACACACACACACGCACGCACGCACGCACACACACACACACACAGATAATGCAAAAAAGCCTTATCAAGCTTATTCTGTTATCGTCAATAAAGGTCATTTTGACTTGACTTGACTTGACACACACACACACACACACACACACACACACACACAC
>CM065685.1:45231490-45236490 GCA_017654935.2 Phymorhynchus buccinoides | reverse complement strand
AACCTTTGGCGAGGGATTAGCATTGTACTCAATTTGCATAACGTCAGTCAGAAAGTGGTACGCCCAGTAAAGGTTTTGCTTCGTTTATTTGTTTGTTTGCTTGTTGTTTTTTCATTAGTTTCCTTGCCTTTGTATTTTAACCCTTTCGCCGCCAGCCATTTTTCAGCAAAAAAATCCCATGAACCTTACCTGGGTAGAGACAAAAAATAATCTGTAATAGTCCTCTATGACGTGTACAGCGTAAGGCCTACCCTTACCTCTCAAAATGGAGAAAACGGGGTATTTGGATAACAGACCCTGGTTTGAGGCCTTTTCGTGACATGGGCGTTAAATCATTGTGGTGCTAAAATGCGACATTGGCGGTGAAAGGGTTAAATCAAGTTGAGCAGTGTATGGCTTGTACCCACGTGTCGTCATATCCGGCCACAAGGAGCGCCATAGTATGGGAGACCGCCATCTTAGTCAGTAACTTTGTTTGAAAAATGCCAGATCGATGCTGCGTATTTGGCTGTTCCAATTGGAAGCTTATCTAAACTGTATTTACAACATCTGGATGTTTTCTTTACACATTTAGATCACATTTTCACTTTGTTTACACACAAATAAGGCCTAAGATGGCGACACTTCCGTTGGAAGGGTCGAGATGCGCACGCAGGTGGGGTGGGTGGGGGGGGGGGGGGGAGCCATGGGCAGGCAGTGCTTTAGAGATACCAGACTTAATGAAACTTCTTTCACATTGCTCGCTTTGCATTTTTGTTTGTTTGTTTGTTTGTTTGTTTGTTTGTTTGTTTTCTTCTCCTTTCCGAATCGAAATTACTCAGCTCCCGAAAATCCCAGCATCGCTGAAAATGGCGTGCGTGTCTTGCAGGCAAGTGGGAGAAGAAAGTCGTCAATACGAGAGCTTGGAAGCTAACAGAAATGGACATAGTACGGTCAACAAGTGCAGGTTGTAGGTGTTGTTTTTTGTTGTTGCAATGATTTTATTCAGTTTTATTTGCTCATCATGTTGTTGTTGTTGTTGTTGTTTTTATTAAGGAAAGAATTAGTTTCGTGGTTGAAATAGAAAACGAAAAGTAATGACAAGTTTTGAGGAAGAGAAAATAAATTGAAGAGCCAGCCATTTTTCAGCTAAAACTTTCCATTACACTTACCAGGGTAGAGAACAGATTATGTGTGTAATATTGGGGATTCCTCTGTGACATGCATAAACTAGGACATATCCTTACTTCCCAAAATTAAGAACGTAAGGTCATTGGTCAGCAGACCCTCATTTGATGCCTTTCAGTGACATGAGTGTTAAACCATTGTGGTGCCAAGAGGCGACAGTGGCGATGAAAGGGTTAAGATGTTGGGTGATTAATCAGGGCGCTAGTACTGGTTCGCTGAGGGGCTATGCTTGTGTCGAGGTTCATGCAATGCGTTTAAAAGAAGAAATCAAACAGATATACAAGTTACAAAATAAATGGTCTGGTCGGTGAAGTTATCAAAATGGATTGCTTTCTTCAAATAAGCGTGTTGTTTTTATGCTTAGCTTGCTTTTTCCTTCTTCTTTTTAGTCCCCGAGCCTCTCTCTGTATGTCTGTCTGTGTGTCTGTCTGTGTGTCTGTCTCTCTCTCTCTCTCTCTCTCTCTCTCTCTCTCTCTCTCTCTCTCTCTCTCTCTCTCTCTCTCTCTCTGACAAATGTATCTTTGTAATTATTGGACTGTGCCGCGCATATTTTGTTGCATGAAATATGTATGTCAAATGTTGCTTATGGATATTTATTCGTGTTGTATTATTGTACCTGTGCCCCACGAAAATGGGCAGAGGCCTGAATTAATTAAAACAAAGCAATTATCTCTCTCTCTCTCTCTCTCTCTCTCTCTCTCT
This sequence comes from Phymorhynchus buccinoides, assembly GCA_017654935.2. Classification (NCBI taxonomy): domain Eukaryota; kingdom Metazoa; phylum Mollusca; class Gastropoda; order Neogastropoda; family Raphitomidae; genus Phymorhynchus; species Phymorhynchus buccinoides. The sequence goes on along the minus strand of CM065685.1, from coordinate 45,234,621 downwards.
CTCTCTCTCTCTCTCTCTCTCTCTCTCTCTCTCTCTCTCTCTCTCTCTCTCTCTCTCTCTCTCTCTCTCTCTCTCTCTCTCCGTCTTCCCTACACCACTACTATATCCTCCCCTATAACAGACACACACACATTCATCCGTCAAACTGGGACCACCCAGGAGCCCATAGAGTGTCAACACTGACAGCGATGACAGTGACAGTGACATAGTGACACAGTGGCACATCAATCGTGTGAACGTTGATCAACAGTGACAGCTGGTGCGCACACACACGAGTGCATCATTGGTATGCTAGTATGTAAAAGCTAAGCCACCAGTATTATTGTATTTGCGGAGAGGTATGTTGTGTGAATGAGACAAGCTCGGCATGGATACCATTAATAATAGGTGATCTCACACACAGAGAGAGAGAGAGAGAGAGAGAGAGAGAGAGAGAGAGAGAGAGAGAGAGAGAGAGAGAGAGAGAGAGAGAGAGAGAGAGAGAGAGAGAGAGAGAGAGAAGAGAATAGAGACAGACAGACATGAAAAACGAAGAGAGAAGAGGCACACACTCAGGCACACACTCACTCACGCACGCACGCATACACGCACACACACACGAGATAGAGAGAGAGAGAGAGAGAGAGAGAGAGAGAGAGAGAGAGAGAGAGAGAGAGAGAGAGAGAGAGAGAGAGAGAGAGAGAGAGAGAGAGAGAGAAAGAGAGAGAGAGAGAGAGAGAGAGAGAGAGAGAGAGAGAGAGAGAGAGAGAGAGAGAGAGAGAGAGAGAGAGAGAGAGAGAATACGAATACGAATGTTACGAATACGAATGCGAATGTTTATTGAGGGTTAATAGATAAGCATAAGCTTTTTTACACCATGCCCTCGAAAATATAAAAACAAATCCAAATGAAAGAAAATTTAAAAAACATGAAAAAAGGAGAGGAAAAGGGGGGTAGGGGGTAGTAATATCATAACAAATTTAGGAAACATAAAAAAACATGAAACATTTCAAAGCACATGTATAGAATAAATGACAAATTATAAGAAACAATATTGTATTGATCACATACACACACACGCGCGCGCGCACAAACACACACACACACAACACACACACACACACAACACACACGCACGCACACGCACACGCACGCACACACACACACACACACACACACACACACACACACACACACACACACACGCACGCACGCACGCACACACATACATACATATATGTATATACACACACAATATGACTGGCATATATTAAGAGTTTACAGTTTCATGTGCTTTACACATACTAGTCTTAGGCATGCAAAAAATTATTTAGACTTTATTGCTGACATACTTATAATTTCCCTATGAGATCTTTGTTGTAAGCTCTTTTCAAAGATGAAACGGTGTTAAGGTTTTTAAATGAATCTTTTAGATCGTTCCAAAGTTTACCCCCAGAATAGGTGAGAGATGTCATAAAAAGATTGGTTCTGGGACGAGGAATAAAAACTGTACATTTGCTACGCATATTTAAAGTAGGGAATCTTTTACAAAGATAAGTTGGGGTCACTTGTTTCATTATCTTGTACATAAAGACAGCTTTGTTTAAATGACATTTTTTATCCAGGGGAAGAATACTTAGTTCTTTATAATCACTGGTTAAAGGTGAGGACGACTTGAGAAGAACAATTTTGATAGCACGTTTATAAAGGCTTTTTAGTTTTTTTAAGCTATTTTCACTGGCAAGAAGATCCCAACAAGTGGAAGCATAATCTATTTCTGGTGGAATATATGCATTATAGAAGAGTTTGCGTGTATGACTATCTAGGAAATGCTTAATTCTGTTAAGTTGAAATATTTTATTAGACAGGTTTTTTTAGAGATGGTTGAAATATGTTTAGACCATGATAGATTGTTGTCAATAGCAACTCCTAATAATTTACATGATTCAACTTCTTCTAGTGGATTATTACACACTTTAAGGTTAGGTAAACTGTGTTGTAAGTTTTGACGTTTCGGACGAGTAGTTATTAGCATAAAATTTGATTTTCCAGGATGTATGGCCATATTATTTTTTTCAGTCCAGGTTACCAAATTATCTACATCGTTTTGAAGGAAAGAACAAACATTATTAGGATTTTCATCTTTTGTATGTAGGGTAAAAATTTGTATCGTCAGCAAAGAGCTCGCATTGAGATTCTAAATGAAGGGGTAAGTCGTTGATATAAATTGAAAATAACATAGGCCCTACAACAGACCCCTGGGGAATTCCATATTTGACTAGTTTGGGGGGAGACATTACAGAATCACGGAGAACTGCTTGCATTCTATTGTTCAGGAAGGTTGCCATCATATTTACAGAGTTAGAATTTAAGCCATAGAGAGTAAGTTTACTTAAGAGAAGAGTGTGATCAATCGTGTCAAAGGCTTTAGCAAAATCTACAAATACTGCGCCAGTAAATACATCATTATTGATGTTAAGATGCCACTCTTCTACAAGGTTAGTGAGCATCGCATGGCAGGAATGTTTCTCTCTAAAGCCGTTTTGATTTGGGTGAAGTAAATCATGCTTAACGAAATGAGACTGAAGGTGTTGTTTAAAATGTTTTTCAAGGGGTTTTGACAGCACTGGTAGTATAGATATGGGGCGGTAATTTGAAGGATCAGACGTATCTCCGGATTTAAAGATGGGAAGTACTTTAGCTTCTTTGAAAGCTTTGGGAAAACAACATTTATCAATACAGAGGTTGTAAATGTACGTGACATGCTCTGAAATAATGGGTGCAGATATAATCAATATGTTACTGTCTAGACCGTAAAACTGTAAAAACTGAGAGAGAGAGAGAGAGAGAGAGAGAGAGAGAGAGAGAGAGAGAGAGAGAGAGAGAGAGAGAGAGAGAGAGAGAGAGAGAGAGAGAGAGAGAGAGAGAGAGAGAGAGAGAGAGAGAACAGGGCTCCCAATCGTCCCGCAAAACAAGGGGTCCCAGGGACTCCTTCATTTACAGCATAGAGGGTTCTAGAGGCGGGGTAGAGGGTCCCAGTGGCATTGCGAATGCTAAAAAATATTTGTTCTAGTGCATCCCTGGGACCCCCTGCACATTCTTTTAGAGGGTCCTCTAGAATATTAATAGACCCCCAAAGGGCCTGGGGGAGC
>CM065685.1:45218990-45228990 GCA_017654935.2 Phymorhynchus buccinoides | reverse complement strand
GAACCAGTAGGGTGGTTATAAAAGGAGGAAAAGAAAAGAACCTGTAGGGTGGTTATAAAAGGAGGGGGGAAAAAACGTGATTGAAAAGAAAAACCCAGAAAGGGAGATTATCAAAGAGGGAACACAAATAAACAGAGATAAATGGACAGACGAGCAGAGATAGAGAGACAGATATATAGAGAAGGATAGTGTACAGGAACAGAAACAGACAATTCAGCAAGACAGCTAGCATGCCCAGAGAATACGTGTGACCCATCACCACGAAAGGGACATTAAGTGTCAAACTGACCATTCTGAGAAAATTAGAAATTTGAAAACTTCACACAATTCTCTTTCTGATGATATAACAATCGTTATTGTATCTGTTTTTTCCGTTCCAGAGTTATGAGCATTTAAAGTTAGTAGGGCGAACGTCGGGTATTTTGAGAAAACAGTCTCTAAAGTCTAGCCTAGCTGAAGAAACTGCATTGACGTTCTCGTTCTAAAGCACTTATAAGACCATTTAGAGACCATATTAAAGATTGTCCTTTATAAATGTGAAGGATAAGATGTTAGAGAGCACGACAAATTGACCCCCCCAAAATGATATTTTTGATTCACCAAGCCTGTTGTGAGAAACTAGCCCAGCGACTCAATGTCCCTTTCGTGGTGCTGGGTAACACCTATTGAGGCGCCAAGCCCACAAGATCCTAAACCACACAAAATACCTTCTTCACAAGTAGTAGACCCCCTCACATCCTTTAGATTCACACGAGATACACATAGCCCCTCAAGGGTTCTTCACCCACCCCATTAGAAATTGGTCAAGTATGTTTTCGGAACGTAATCGGGTGGACAGCAGGACATACGACCCGGGTAATAGAGTACTTAACGTAGATCCCCTTCATAATAGGTGTGCAAACCGAGGCTGGGGGTGTCCGTGTTTAAGTACACGACGGTATCACGTAGCGAAGCTTATTTACTCTAGAGTCGAGTAGTTTGTGATGCTGTTGTTACTGGCATCCTTCAGGAATCATCTTTTTTGTCGCGATGTCTCTGGCTACCTCTCTCTCTCTCTCTCTCGTTCTATCTATCTATGTCGGACTCTCTTCGTAGGTCCCCTTCATAATAGGTGTGCAAACCGAAGCTGGGGGTGGACCGTGTTTAGGTACACGACGGTATCACGTAGCGAAGCTTATTTACTCTAGAGTCGAGTAGTTTGTGATGCTGTTGTTACTGGCATCCTTCAGGAATCATCTGTTTTTGTCGCGGTGTCTCTGGCTACCTGTCTATCTCACTGATCTGTTACATCTCTACACACCGTCTTGAGCTCTGCGTTCCTCATCTGACACCCGTCTCTATTGTATCCCCGCTGTTCACGCTAAAACATATGGTCAACGCTCTTTCTCCTATCACGCTCCTGTTACTTGGAATCAGTTGCCTCGCTCTTTCAGATACTCATCACATCCTCTCTGCCCACATTCAAACGCCATCTCAAAACTTATCTGTTTCCTAAATAACTACTAATCCCTTCCTTCATGACCTGGTGTGTGCTTGTCTGAGAGTGAACGTCTGCGCTTGGTGAACGCATATATAATTATCTGTGTGAGTGTGTGTCCGCGTGTGTATGTACGTGAGTGTGCGCGCGCATACGCGCGCGTGTATGTGTGTAATGCTGTCTGTTTGCCTCACCGTCTTTGGGTGTTTGTGTAATTTTTATTTCCCATTCTTTATGCTATATGTTAACTATTATTATATAAGGTGTTACATGTGAATATTATATTTTTATATTGTAAGCGCCTAAGCCATTAAATTGATTAAGCGATCTAAATGTTCTAATAATACTAATAATAATCTCTGGTTCTCTCTCTCTCTCTCTCTCTCTCTCTCTCTCTCTCTCTCTCTCTCTCTCTCTCTCTCTCTCTCTCTCTCTCTCTCTCTCCCGCCCGCTCTCTCTCTCTCTCTCTGTCTGTGTACTACTACTACTACTACTACTACTACTACTACTACTACTACTACTACTACTACTACTACTACTACTACAACTACTACTACTACTACCACGACTACCACTACTACTACTACTACTACTACTACTACTACTACAACTACTGCTACTGCTGCTGCTACAGCTACTACTACTACTACTACTACTACTACTACTACTACTATACTACTGCTGCTACTACTACTACTACTACTACTACTACTACTACTACTACTACTACTACTACTACTACTACTACTACTACTACTGCTGCTACTGCTACTACTACTACTCCCTACTAACTTGCATGTACTTGACGAACTTGCAGGCCACGTTGCCACCCAGCTTATCTATTTTACCCTCAATAAAAAAAACTTTCGTATTCGTATTCGTATTATCATTCTCTCTCTCTCTCTCTCCCCCCTCTGTCTGTCTGTCTGTCTGTCTGTCTGTCTCTCTCTCTCTCTCTCTCTCTCTCTCTCTCTCTCTCTCTCTCTCTCTCTCTCTCTCTCTCTCTCTCTCTCGGTGTATTACTAGGGGAAGACGGGGTAAAAAGCCCATGGGCGGGTAAGAAGCCTCATCTCATGAAATTAAGCAAATTTCAGTCAAAGTTGCCCATAAGACGAATGCTAAACACTAACACTCGTCTCATGGGCAGAATGTGACTGAAATTAGATAATTAGCATGGGCTTTGTACCCGCCCTTTTTTTTTTTTTACCCCGTCTTCCCCTACTCCTCCTCACTAACCTGCATGTACTTGACGAACTTGCAGGCCACGTTGCCGGCCACCCACTGGACAGTGGCCGCCCACACGGCCTCCCCGGCGATGCAGAAGAAGGTGACCAGCAGGTCGGCGATGGCCAGGTTAACGATCAGCGTGTTGATGGTGGACTTGCGCCGGCGGAGGCGGTACATCTGCGTCAGCGTGGCCGTGTTGCCCACCAAGGAGATGACGAACATCACGCCGAACACCACCGCTTTCATCAGACTCACCTGGAAGAAATGCACGCACAATGTGAGAAAGTTTAAAAACCAAAAAAAGGATTGTTGTAATTCGTTACGCATTGCTTAAGCTCTGGGAGATGACGAACGTCACTACGAACACTACCGCTTTCATGAGACTCACCTGTACGTAGAAGAAAATAAAATACAGACACACCCGGAGAGAGAAAGTGAGAAAGTTACCATCAAATAAACACACACAAAAAGGATTGCTGTAATTCGCTATGCATTGCTTATCTCTGGGGGGTGACGAACGTCTCTCTGACCACTACCGCTTTCATCAGACTCACCTGTACGTAAAATAAAAGAACATTCAGACACACACGGGAGAGAGAAAGTGAGAAAGTTAAAAAACTGCGGCGACAAAAAAAGGATTGTTGTAATTCGTTACGCATTACTTAACATCTGGGAGATGACGAACATCACTCTGAACACTACCGCTTTCATCAGACTCATCTGGAATAAAATTAATGCACACACAAAGATATAAAGTTAAACAAAAAAGGATTAGTGTAATTTGTTACGCATTGCTTAAGCTCTGGGATATGACGAACATTACCCCGAACACTACCACTTTCATCAGACTCACCTGCAGGTAGAAAAGAAAATGCGCACACACGGAGAGAAAGAGAGAAAGTTTTAAAAACAAGGATTGTTGTAATACTCGACGTTCAATTCGATTTTCCTGTCAAGCTAGAAAGAAAGGGCGAGGCCAGGATTCGAAACCGGGTCACTCACGTTGCAGTCACGCATTACATTTGGCAGGCGAACGTCCTTAACCGCCACTCTGCCACCTTTCTCTCTCTGCAAGAGAGAGGTACCGAGGAACAGAACCAGGAACTATCTTGCAAGGGAAAAGAAGAAAAAGAGAGAGGACAGGAAGAGGGGGAGGAGGAGGAGAGAGAACAACAACAACAAGAGAAGAAGGAACAGGAGAGAGAGAGACAGAGAGAGAGAAAGAGAGACAGACAGACAGGCAAACAATGAGATATGGCTTTTAAAAAAATATAATTTTTCAAGGTCATACGTCAAGGTTATGACTTTGACCTTGACCTTGACACCAAAAGGCACATCTACAGTACCTAGCCTACATGCACATCAAAGTTTCATCTTCCTATCCTTATTCCTTCATGGTGATATGCTGTTATCTTGGGAACTCCACCCCCATTTTCCGATATTCCGACCCCCCCGATTTTCAGGTTCCAGCGATAGACAATCAAACTCGAGAGAGAGAGAGAATGAGAGAGAGAGGAGAGAGAGAGAGAGAGAGAGAGAGAGAGAGAGAGAGAGAGAGAGAGAGAGAGAGAGAGAGAGAGAGAGAGAGAGAGAGACAGAGAGAGTGAGAGAGAGAGAGAGAGAGAGAGAGATGAGGGGAGAGGAGAGGACCTGGACCGTCAGAGGATCTAGAGGAGAGAGAGAGAAAGAGAGAGAGAGAGAGAGAGAGAGAGAGAGGGGAGGAGAGAGAGTAGAGGAGAGAAGAGAGAGAGAGAGAGATAGAGAGAGAGAGAGAGAGAGAGAGAGAGAGAGAGAGGAGAGAGAGAGAGAGGGAGATAGATGGGAGAGAGCAGAGAGAGGGAGGGAGAGAGAGAGAGAGAGAGAGAAGAGAGAGAGAGAGAGAGAGAGAGAGAGAGAAGAGAGAGAGAGAGAGAGAGAGAGAGAGAGAGAGAGATTAGTCTGTTGTCATAACTACCTTCACCAAAAAGGCGTTGTCGGTTCATTCTGCAATTGTTTTGATTCTCTGACACTCGTTAGACAACACCTCCCCAACAACACTTAATTTGGGAGATTCTTGGTCAAGTCTTTAAAGTTGGGTTTCTTCTGTCATGGTGCAGAAAACAAGGTCAATACTGCCATTCACAATGTTGAGCGACTGAAGGTTGGCTGCTGGAATACTGAATATTGAACCCGCGTTCACGTATGAGTTCAACAACGGCAACTTAGAACAAAACGGTTGAACTATCGTTCAGCTGTGCGGACCTAACGAAACATGTTGATACTATTTAATATGCTTCAATTCTCTAACACGTATTTTGTGCGTGTTGACAATATTACTAACAGGTTAAACAGATTTTTTTTTCGTAAATTAAAATTCAGTAAATAGGCCTACTTAGAATTATAGCTATCTTAAAGGGGCACCCTTACGGATGAGTTTGCTAGAAACACGTCGAGATCATCAGGGAAACACCTTTTACAGAGATCGCAACACTCACTTTGCTCTGGTTTCCTAGAAATCAAACCGTCAAATCGGCGATTCCTCCTTGGCGGAGGTGCTGGAAGTCAGATTCTTTCAGTGAAAGAGAAGGCGCTTTTCTCTAATGGCTGCCTGAGTCGCTTAGACCAAATCACGAAATTTCCACAATACAAGCCTTTTTATTTACAGTTCACCAAAAGGAGTTTTGCTCACAACAAAGGAAGTAGATCCAATATGTTTTTACTGCACTACAAAGAAGAAAAAGCTTCAACCACTCTGAGTGTCCTCCAGACACCTCGTCCAAAATGGCTTCTCTCTCTGGCAACTCCGCCAGGGAGGAATCGCCGTTTTGACGGTTTGATTTCTAGGAAACCAGAGCAAAGTGAGTGTTCCGATCCTTGAAAAGGCTGTCTTTCTGGTGATCTCGACGTGCTTTATTTTTACAAAAACTCATCCGTCAGGGTGTCCCTTTAAAGGAACATTATATTTTCGTCCAATTTACGAAATGGTCATCACTCTTTCCAGAGGCCGTGGAAACGTTAGGTTTTCAAATGTTCTTTAGCCTTGCCTGGACATAATTATTCGTGATATATTATTTCCCTACTGTTTTGCCGAAAGGGATGAAAATGAAAGAAAGAAAAGAAAAAGAACCATGACCCTCTTGCCCCATCCAAATTCGCCATTAAACAGAAAGTGAAAGTCCGTGACGGGTTTTGCATCATAATTATTGATATGCTGAAAGCAGATTTCAAACCTGTTTCATTAATTTGTAAGGTTATCTTACCAAGATTGGGTGGGTTTTGTTTTCTTCCTTTGGAATCTGTTTTGAAAATCTCTGTCAATATGATTCCCCCAAAGCCAAAGATTTACTACGAATTGTACTTACAACGTTCAAAGACTTTTTTTCTTTAAACCTGGTATAGCTGTGGTTTTTGGTGTGTGTTTTTTGTTCCCACCAGGATTAACGAGAAAAAACCCACCCCAAAACACATAATGGATTAACTGGTCCTATTAAAAAGGGTACATTCTAACCAAGTGGTGTGAAAAAATAAAAGCCTAAAATTATAAGGCCAGCATTGTTCCCGCCAGCATTAACTAAAAACAAAAACAAAAACACAAAAAAGCATAATGGATTAACTGGTCCTGTGAAAAAGGTTACATTCTAACGAAGTGGTGTTGCAAAAATGAAACGCCTAAAATTACAAGGCCAGTTAATAAATTGCATAGTTCGCTACATTGATGGCGCGACACATTATTAGCGTGCCAATAGTTGTGTGGGGTCACAACAAGCACAATTAACCTGCCTGTAAAACCTGCTTATTGCGGGTTTGACGCAATGATGATGACACCACATGATTAAGCTTCATGTTCTGCGGTGTATATAAAAAAAAAGCTTTCGGTGAATTGCACGCTGATCTCACCACACACCGAGTCCAGGCGTTTTGTTAGAGAAAAAAACCGAACGCTCGTGGTGTTGATGATAATTGCTAGGGAATAATGATGTGGGGTGATGAGCCATGGTGATTAAAGAGACCAACAAGGACGGTGCTTAATTAAGTGAAACAGGTGGGTGTGTGTGTGTGTGGGGGGGGGGGGTTATTGTCTCCTTGTGTGATGCCTTTGTGGGTGCGTTTTACCGTGTGAAACGTGGCGGGGCAGGAATGAGAGAGAGAGAGAGAGAGAGAGAGAGAGAGAGAGAGAGAGAGAGAGAGAGAGAGAGAGAGAGAGAGAGAGAGAGCGAGAGAGAGAGAGAGAGAGAGAGAGAGAGGGGGAGAGAGAGAGAGAGAGAGAGAGAGAGAGAGAGAGAGAGAGAGAGAGAGAGAGAGAGAGAGAGAGAGAGAGAGATCCAATCCAAAAAAGTGTTTTATTGATTAGGCCTTTCTGTCCGTATCAAGTAGGGGAAAAAGGGGGGGGGGGGGTAAAGATAACAACAAATATATGGTGATGACAAAGAACAAAAAATACATAGGAAGATAGAGAGAGAGAGAGAGAGAGAGAGAGAGAGAGAGAGAGAGAGAGAGAGAGAGAGAGAGAGAGAGAGAGAGAGAGAGAGAGAGACATAGAGAGAGAGAGAGAGAGAGAGAGAGACAGAGAGAGAGAGACAGAGCGAGAGGGGGTGGGGGAGACGGAGACGGAGACAGGAGAAATAATGGTAATGTTAACGTAACTTTAAACAAGCGCGAAATCGCAATAGTTTGTGGCACGCGGTCTATTTTTACCACTCCAACCATGAGTCACCTCCCCTGGCTTTTCAATAATTTTAATCTGTAAACCAGAATGTTATCTCTGCACCATTTCGTAACTTTTTATATCTTTTGGAAAACATTTAAAACTATGTATCCTACTTACACTCATCAAAAGAAGCACCGCATACTCGTCGTGTCTGTTGTAGTGTCTGTATTACGTATGTTTATTATTTTGTACGCTTTTAAAATACATCATGTTAAAGAGTGGCCTCAATTTGAAGTGTAGCCTCGATTTGAAAATTTCCGGCCCTGCCCCCCCCCCTTCCCCTCCCCCTCCCCCCCCCCCCCCCCCTCTCTTTATATCCCCAAGTAAAATCCCAATGCCCCACATGGCCGAAAGGTCAAAGAGGGCGTAAAGCATTATTTTCACTCACGCCTCGATTTGAAGTGCGACATTTTGTCAAAATGTGCGACAATTTTGGACCGACAGACAGACAGACCGACAGACCGACCGACAAAGTGAGTTATAGGTTTGTGGCTTGAGCCACAAACAAAAAGAGGCATCCGGGATGAAGAAAGAACAGAAAAGAAGGAGCAAAAAAAGGAAAGGAAGGAAGGAAGAAAGACAATTATTATTATACTACACCCCCCCCCCCCCCACCCCCCATCCCCTCGTCCTTTAAACAAACTGTCTTAGATCTTATCGACATCACTCTATATCACCATGTCCCCATCACCCATACCCTATACACTGTTGATGCATGTTTACCAACCGCGATCGTAGAGAGTCTGAGGCGGACTATGTTTGTATGTTTGGATGTATCCTCTCTAGCGTTTGAACGGATGGACTTAGGATGCTCACATTTTGCATGCGGGTAGGTAATGGAGAGATCTAGCCCAAGTTTGATAATGAAGGTCATGGGTCAAAGGTCAAGGTCACTGGAGCCGAATAACGCTGCCGCGCGGTTGGTGATTTAGCGTCTTAACGCTCTAGTTTCAAGTTTGTTGATGACATTAACGATGTTGTTGATATTTCCCGAATCGTGCTGTATAGTTTGTTTGTCTTTCTCTCTAACAGACGTGGCTGGCATACAATGTTTTGATTAAACCACGCACACAAATAATAATAAATCAGGAACACCTTTTAAAAACTAATAAAACAATGAAAAGGTTTTCTTTTGTAGAAAGTTCGGGTTTATAAATGTATGACAGTTTTAACTGTTTTTTGGTCACGAAATTTCAGCAGTGGGTGGAACGTTGGCAAAGTAAATCAAAGCACTGAAAATTTAAATTTCCCTTATTTCTCCTCTCTCCCCCTCCTTCTCTCTCTCTCTCTCTCTCTCTCTCTCTCTCTCTCTCTCTCTCTCTCTCTCTCTCTCTCTCTCTCTCTCTCTCTCTCTCTCTCTCTCTCTCTCTCTCTCTCTCTCTCTCTCTCTCTCTCTCGCTCTCGCTCGCTCGCTCGCTCGCTCCTCGCTCGCACCACACACACACACACACACACACACACACACACACACACACACACACACACACACACACACACACACACACACACACACACACACACACACACACACACACACACACACACACACACACACACACACACACACACACACACACACACACACACACACACACACACACACACACACACACACACACACACACACACACACACACGCACACACAGCTCATTCACTGACACACACACACACACACACACACACACACACACACACACACACACACACACACACACATACTAACACGCACGCACGCACGCACATGCACACACACACACATACACAGACAAACACACACGCGCGCACGCACGCTGCTATCAAACCCACACAGAAGAAAACTCTGCCATAGTAGTTGTTGTTACCCGGCCAGAGGCCGAGGTATTGCGATCGGTTTGTGTGTCTGTGTGTCTGTGTGTGTGTGTCTGTGTGTCTGTCTGTCTGTGTATCGATTATCTTAAAAACTACTGTTTGGATTTTGATTAAAATTGGCAGAGGGGTAGACAGCTTGAAAAGGAAGCTTCCTTTCGTTAATCAACACCGTGCTGACCTTGACCTTGAAGTTTGACCTTGAAAACCGAAATTTCCTTCTTTGGGCTATGTAATTTCCCCCCAGCTTTATTTCGTGAACTAGTGAACATAATCGCTTCAAATTTTGTGTAGTGGTGTACCATGCTGCAAGGAAGTTTGTAAAAAAGTTCATCTGTATCTCGTGAACTACTGAACAGAATCGCTTCAAATTTTGGGCTATGTATTTTATGCGTTCTGTAAGGGTGGACAGTGGTGTGTTTATTGGGGGGTGGGGGGGGGGGAGAGGACATAACTCGGTGCAAGGAAGTTTGTATAAAAGTTCAGCTGTATCTCGTGAACTACTGAACAGAATCGCTTCAAATTTTGGGCTATGTATTTTATGCGTTCTGTAAGGGTGGAAAGTGGTGTGTTTATGGGGAGGGGCGGGGGGCAGGACATAACTCTGGCCGGGTTTGCATTGTCACAATGCGTTGCTGCCGCTCGGCGATGCCCTTGTTATTGTTGTTACTGTTTGTGCTGTGCTAGCTGCTAGATTGCTTTTATATTTGTGACCCAGTACCACGAAAGGGACATTAAGTGTCAAAATGACCTTTCTGAGACA
>CM065685.1:45208990-45213990 GCA_017654935.2 Phymorhynchus buccinoides | reverse complement strand
GGGAAATTGATTAAGAGAGGTGTGCTTTGTTCCTTCTTCTTTGGTTGATCAAGTACTGTATCCCACATTATTGTTTTTAGACAGATCAAGGTAGAATCAATCCTTCCACTGATGAGCGTATTATCATTCAGTGAATCGGAAATAATCTCTTTTATTTGACATCGAGTCTGATTCTTCTTCCTTTGACTGGATCCGTCAGTGAATCCTTCAGTGAATCAGAATGATAATCCGGCTTTTGCTGTTGTTGCTGTTGTTGTTGTTGTTGTTGTTGTCGTTGTTGTTGTTTTCTTGGGATGGGGTGGGGATGGCGCGGGGGAGGAGCGGGGAAGGGGGGTATTGTTCTTCTACTGGTCGGAGTATTCTTTTTCAGTGGATCGAAGATTGATTATCCTTCCGTTGATTGAAGTATTCTTCTTCCGTTGATCAGAGTGTAGTATTCCGTCAGTGTGTCCTAATACCATGCTCAACGACTGCGTTGATGTAGAGTATTCTCCTTCCAGTATCCGAGCCGAATATCCTCCTGTAGATCAGATAAACACCACTTATATTAGCACATTTCATGGATCCCAGAACCATTCACTTCCACTTACTGTGAGTAGTTACGTTGTCCCCGTTTTCACTATGAACCCGCTACTCTTCCCCTCGCTATGTGTGATTTGAGCGCGTTCAAAATGCACGTTAAAGGTGGACCCTGACGGATGAGTTTTTGCATGAAACACGTCGAGATCACCAGAAAGACAGCCTTTTCAAGGATCAGAACACTCACTTTGCTCTATAAAATAAATAATGGTGGCCATTAGAAAAGAGAACGCGCACGCCTTCTCTTTGGGTGAAATAATTTGACTTCCAGCACCTCCGCCAAGGAAGAATCGCCGATTTGACGGTTTGATTTCTAGGAAACCAGAGCAAAGTGAGTGTTGCAATCTCTGTAAAGGGTGTTTTCCTGGTGATCTGGACGTGTTTCTTACAGACAATCATCCGTCAGGGTGTCCCTTTCAGGATAACTCAGCATAACACGCTCTCCACTCTCCTACCAATACTTCATCACGCTCTCACTACGTTACACCCGACTACAAAACAAACGCAGTAAAGATGCAGATCAACACCCCCTGTCACAGTCTTGGTTCATTACTATTTTGTCCGTCTTTAATTAAACCTTTAAATTCTACTGTTAGCGAATGCATTATTTCATTGTGTTTAAATGGATGGAAATGAATGGGTGGTTTGTGGTTTTTGTTTAAATGATAGTGGTTTAACCCTTTCGCCGCCAGCCATTTGTCAGCCCAAAAATGTCATGAAATTCAACTAGGTAAGAAAACAAATTATCTGCAATACTAACAAAATTCCCTTGTGGCATGGATAACATTAGGCCAATCCTTACCTCCTAAAATTAAGAACAGGTTGTCTTCAGATAACATACCCTGATTTGATGCCTTTTAGTGACATGGGTGTTAACCCTTTCGCCGCCAGTCATTTTCAACCAAAAATTACCATTAAACTTAAATCAGGAAGAGAAAGAAAATTACCTGCAATATTGGGAACCCCTCTGTGATATGTATGACTTAGGCCTATCTGTTTGACCTCCCAAAATTAAGAAAATAGGGTCTTTGGACAACAGGCCCTGATTTAATTCCTTTTAGTGATATGGGTAGTAAACCATTGTGGTGCATAACACAGCTGTTTCGGGAGGAACATTTAGTTTATCTATATTGTCAGAAGTTGTTTCAAGCCAACTTTAGTTTACCATAAGTTGCTTTTCATAAATTACAATCACGAATATGTTGTAGTATGTGACTAAATTACTTATTTTCAGTGGATATTGCTAGATGTTCACTCATGGGCAATTTTATTTATGTTTGTGTATTATTCAAGAACATTTTCTACTAAATATGTTGTATGATACTGCTCAACAAAATAAGTTTTTACCATAAATCCGATGGAAGAAATATATTAAAAATATAATGAAGAACATACAGCCCAAATATGTTTACAAGCAAAAGCTTGGTGCAGTTTGTATCTAAGATTTCTAAATTCAGTCTTTTAACTAAATAGCTTGATTTTGTATGAGGTGGAACAGCTGTAATATAAATGCAACATTGGCGGCGAAAGGGTTAAGCTATTTTGGTGCATAAATGCAACATTGGTGACGAGAGGTTCAAGTGCTCAATCTGCAATGATAAGAAAGGCAAGACTGACACCAAAAACAAAACCCGGAAAGAACCGAGAAAAGGAGGAGAGGGTGTTGATCTGCATCTACGCTACGCCACGACCACGCTACGATCAGCGAGAGAGACTGTTCTGGCTGATCGTGGAGGGCGTTCCGATGTTTGATGTTAAAGGGGCACCCTGACGGATGAGTGTTTTGCAAGAAACACGTCGAGGTCACCAGGAAAACACCCTTAGCAGAGATCGCAACACTCACTTTGCTCTGGTTTCTTAGAAATCAAACCGTCAAATCGGCGATTCATCCTTGG
Organism: Phymorhynchus buccinoides; assembly: GCA_017654935.2. NCBI lineage: Eukaryota > Metazoa > Mollusca > Gastropoda > Neogastropoda > Raphitomidae > Phymorhynchus > Phymorhynchus buccinoides. Next base: position 45,211,516 of record CM065685.1, on the reverse strand, counting down.
CGGAGGTGCTGGAAGTCAAATTAGTTCAGTGTGTGTGAAAGAAATGGCCGCCTGAGTTTAGACCAAATCGTTTTCTACAATGCAAGCTTTTTTTATTTATATTTTTTTTAAATTGTTATACACTTTACCTCACAACAAAGGAAATAGCTCGATTTTGTTGTTGTTGCTGCACTACAAAGAAAACAAAGCTTCAACCACAATGAGTGGCCTCCACCCACCCCGTCCAAAATGGCTTCACTCTTCAGCATATCCGCCAAGGAGGAATCGCCGTTTTGACGGTTTAATTTCTAGGAAACCAGAGCAAAGTGAGTGTTCCGATCCTTAAAACGACCGTCTTTCTGGTGATCTCGACGTGTGTCTTGCAAAACCTCATCCGTCAGGGTCCACCTTTAAAATAGACAAGACAATGTCCGGTGATGCGCCCACATGTAGCCTATGAAGCGCGTTTCCTTTCAAAGGCAGTTACGCGTCAAATGAATGTCGGTGGTATATACCTACGGGAGTATAATAAAATAATCACTCACATGTCGGGGTAGGAGTCTATAATGCTGTCCTTTACACGATCTTTGTCTTTGTCTCTGCATATCTGTGTTTATGTCTGTCTGTCGGGCGTGCTCTCTCTTTTTCTCTCTGTTTGCATCTCTATCTGTCTGTTTGTCTGTCTGTCTGTCTGTCTCTCTCTCTCTCTCTCTCTCTCTCTCCCTCCCTCTCTCTCTCTGACTCTCTCTGTCTCTCTGTGTGTCTCTCTCACTCATTATCTTTCGCGCGCTCTCTCTCTTTGTTTCTCACTCATTCTCTTTCTGTCTCTCTCTCTCTCTCTCATTCTCTCTCTCTCTCTCTCTCTCTCTCTCTCTCTCTCTCTCTCTCTCTCTCTCTCTCTCTCTCTCTCTCTCTCTCTCTCTCTCTCTCTCTCTCTCTCTCTCTCTCTCTCTCTCTCTCTCTATCTCTCTCTCTCCCTCCCTCTCTCTCTGTTTCTCTTACTCTCTCTGTCTCTCTCTCTCTATCTCTCTCTCTCTCTCTCTCTCTCTCTCTCTCTCTCTCTCCCTCTCTCACTCTCCCTCCCTCTCTCTCTGTTTCTCTTACTCTCTCTGTCTCTCTATGTGTTGTCCAGCCCTTTAAAGCTGGCACCATCACCTCCTGTCTCTATCCCTGTCGTGTGGAAAACTAGACAACAGAACATAATGTACCTTTTCCTTTTTTTTTAATAAAACGATCTTTATTCAAAACATGTTACAAAGCTTACACATGCACACACAGTCAGAACAAGCCATCATCAAAAGACCACTCTCTCACATCCATGCTCCTCAACCACTCCAATCATGAAAAAAAAACCCATGTGTACATAAACTTGTGCGTAAAATGCGAATAATGATGATAACAAAGTGTGTACTGCAGAGATGTCCCCTTCACAAGGAGGCAAGAGACGGAAGTGTGGACCATCAGCACACCGCTGTGTGACGACACAATAAATAATTATTTCAAATCGCGTCGTTATTTCAAAACGCGTCGTCACACCGCTGTCTACCAAACTAACTCCATGGATCTACCACAACAAAAAAGAGCTGGGCAAGATTGCACTGCTGATCAAGAGCTGGCCTGGTTGTGTAAGCGGGTGTACGCAAGAAAGAAGAAGAAGAAGAAGAAGAAGAAGTAGAAGAAGAAGAAGAAGAAGAAGAAGAAGAAGAAGAAGAAGGAAAAGAAGAAGAAGAAGAAGAAGAAGAAGAAGAAGAAGAAGAAGAAGAAGAAGAAGAAGAAGAAGAAGAAGAAGAAGAAGAAGAAGAAGAAGAAGAAGAAGAAGAAGAAGAAGAAGAAGAAGAAGAAGAAGAAGAAGAAGAAGAAGAAGAAGAAGAAGAAGAAGAAGAAGAAGAAGAAGAAGAAAGAAAGAAGAAGAAGAAGAAGAAGAAAAAGAAGAAGAAAAAGAAGAAGAAGAAGAAGAAGAAGAAGAAGGAAAAGAAGAAGAAGAAGAAGAAGAAGAAGAATTCCACGCCTTTCTACTTTACTTGATCCTTTTTTCCCTCCACCTCAATCAAACCCGCCCTTTTACCAACCACCCACCCCGCCTAAAGGAACCCAAAATGAACGCGTAGCTTAAAGGTGGACCCTGACGAGTGAGGTTTTTGTTTGTGGTAAGAAACACACCAAGATCACCAGAAAGACATCCTTTTTAAGTATCGGAACACTCACTTTGCTTATGGTTTCCTAGAAATTAAACCGTCAAAACGGCAATTCCTCCTTGGCGGAGATGCCGGAGAGAGTAGCCATTTTGGATGGGGCGGGTGGAGACCAATCCCCTTTTGGTAGAAGCTTTTTAGTCCCCGAGCCGAAGGTTCGGGGAGCTATTGTTTTTGTCTGGTCCGTCCGTCCGGTGTCCGTCCGTCCGGCGGCGTGCCTCCGTCCCTCCGGCTATTCGTCCGTTTTTCTCAAAACCTATTCAGTCTATCATCATCAAATTTGGTACACTAGTTTGGCAAGATGCAAGCTATCCACTGATGTATTTCGTTTTACATTAAGGTCAAGGTCGCGCCA
>CM065685.1:45201490-45203990 GCA_017654935.2 Phymorhynchus buccinoides | reverse complement strand
GCTGGGTGTAGCTGTGGTGGCTGGTCAAAGTTAGGTACCCGCGAGAATCGCGCATTCCATAGAATGGCCTCTTAGATCCTCCTTTATCTTTTTGGGGGGATGAAATCTTTATAGAAGAACTACTGAAAGATCTGATGCCTATTATAGTGGTTGACTGCCATCAGTTTTTTATGGTAACAATGATGGTTTATGTTTGAGCAGAACTGAACAACGAATATCAGTTAGCGTAATCGCTACTTGTGTATCAAAGTTACTGCTGTTTTGAATGTTGTCTCAATTCATAATGTTAAGTAAGAAGAGAGCCACTTACCACCAAGCAGCACTTGACCTGACAGACATGGACAACGAAGACACCAGCTCTCATAAGGATCTAAGGCCTTCCCAGATCGCACAGAGTGAACATGACATCTGCAACGCCATTACTGCAGTCCTCAACTTCATCAATCCGTTTGAGGTTGAAGACAAGAACACTCTCTATTGCTTGTCTTCAAGTGCACCAGTGCCAAACAACATCGCATCTGATCTTCTGAATGCTGATGAAGCAGGAGAAAAGGCTTGCAGGGCCTTTATCGAGGAGCGACTGGTCAAGAGAACAACAAGCTGTAATGCCCCAATCCAGAAGCTCAATCTCAAGACTTTTTCAAGCACTGTGAAGTCTTCTACAGTCTCATGACTTTCAAAGAAGACAAAGCAGATCACAGCTGAGCGGAACGTCTTTGGCCAGCTTGTTCTCCTTGCAGTTGACCACAACATCAGTTTGGAGCGAGTCTTGTGCTTTCCACTGGGTCCAGTACCTTGGCCTCTGGCAACGGCTGATGGATATCTTGTGAAGACTGACAAGTCAAAGCTACTACATTTTCTTGAAGGAGATGTCCTCTCAGCAGAAAGGCCAAGCTGCAGCACCAACACCTATGTCATTGACAGGAATGCTTTGTTCCAAGCCCAGGTAGCCCTTCCATCCACATTTGGGGACCTCGCAGAAAGCCTGTTTGACCAGCTTCCAAGGGAGCCTCGAGTTGACTTTATAACAGACTCCTATCATCCACATTCTGAAATCAAGGCAGCAGAAAGAGAGAGGCAAGGGTCATCATCATCAGTGCATCTGATCAAAGGGAGCTCCACAAAGGTTCCAAGAGACTGGAAGACCTTCTTGTCGAACGACAGGAACAAAGTGGACTTCACAAGATTCCTTCTTGAAGAATGGCAGACAGACAAGTATGCCAGCAAACTCCATGAAAGAACAGTTCTGTTTGTCTGTGAAGACAAGTGCACATGCTTGACAACACCTGATGGCCAGAAAACACTGTCTGAGCACGTTGAAGAGCTGTCTTCTTCACAGGAAGAAGCTGACACCAAAATAGTTCTGCACTGTCTCCATATTGCTGACAATTCTTTTGAAGATTCAACAATCACTGTCAGATCTCCAGACATGGATGTCTTCCTCCTTCTTCTCAAGTATGCCGAACACTTCCCACAGAAGATGTTTTTTGATACAGGGGTCTCAAATAAGCGGAGACTCATTGACATCAAGAACGTAGTGCAAACTGTGGGCAAAGAGATATGTTCCGTGCTACCTGCTGTCCATGCCTTCAGAGGGTGTGATACAATGAGTGCGTTTGTCAGGAAAGGAACGATTGCCCCTATCAAGGCTCTCAAACAGCATCCTGAGTATATCAGAACATTTGCTCAGTTCGGTCTCATAGTCCAAATTCAGCCAACAGTCCTGAATGAACTTAAAGAGTTCACTTGTCTCCTATACAGAGGTCGGGGTTCATGCACCAGAGACATCAATAAGCTTCGATTTGAAAAATGTCTGGAGCGATTCAACTCCAGTGAAGAACACTGCTGGACCTGTTATGATGGTATGGACATGAGTCTGTTGCCACCGTGCAGAGATTCTCTGCTCATGCACATTGAGAGAGTCAACTACCAGACACTCATATGGAACCAGTCTCACAAGCCAAAGCCAGACATCCCATCACCAGAGGGTCATGGATGGGAAAAGACACCCAAAGGACTTGAAGTAAAATGGACACAGGGCCTTCTAATGCCTGCAGAGCTCGTGGATGTCCTTGTGGAGAATCCATCAGCCCCACAAATGGATGATGCACCATATTCGTTCAGTTTGACTGACTTTGTGTTTGTTGACAACGAGTAGCAATGACAGTACATCTTTTGTGTTTTCTGCTGATAATGAGCAACTCAGACAGCAAATTTCTCTTGCTGGTCATTCACAATTGTGACTGCTGCATTCCAAGACGTTTTTGTTTGGTCAAAAAGGTACTGAAAGTTTATCAAACGTACCATTTTCAGCAATGTTTCAGCAACCTGTCTCTTTGATAAGAATGTAAACATATGATTTGATACCTAATATGGCTTTCTTGTCAGATACGTAAACAGCAAGCTGTTCTGAAATTCAGTATTTTACCAAGGCATTTTAGGAGTGTGTCTGCCAAAAGACCTGTCAAGTAGTGACTTAGTGTGAATTTGTCTTAAGGGG
>CM065685.1:45181490-45196490 GCA_017654935.2 Phymorhynchus buccinoides | reverse complement strand
CACTTGTCGTGTAGTTGTTTGTTTGCTGAAACATGCAAACGGCAAGCTTTCAGATCCGACCCAAAAACAAATCCGTCACTAACAGACTAACAGCTAAGAGAAACATTGCATTATTGGAAACAAGCATTGACAATTGACCAGGGATATAATACAGTCCAAAAAACGACACGCATACTTTTTAACGCATACGCTTGCGCGTTGCTGATTCTTCGAGTCTTTGAGTGGAGACGGTGAGATTTACTTCCTATTAGCGTGAACTCTTACAGACCCCCCACGTCACGTGTCACATTCCCTCTTATGCTAGGAAGATGTCTTAAGATTTCTTACCAGCTATAAGAGGGAAAACACGTGAAAAACGTGATTTTGACACGCGACGTGGTGCGTCTTTAAAGATACACAGACGCGCCACGATTAGGTCCCTTGGTTTGTTCCGGGTAGCTGTGACCCATATAGAAATGCCCCCATGTTCAAATTGAGGCTGCTCTTTAAACTGATTTTATTTATTTCAATTTTGGGGGCATTTGTATGGCAGTGAGACCTGGTCAAAACAAGATTTATGTCCAGCTATAAGAGGGAAAACCCTTGAAACCCGTGATTTTGACACGTGATCGGGTGGGTCTTTAAAAACAGAAATTGGGGCGTTCAATTTCTTATCATGTCCCACATGGCTAATTCCGGGATGACGTAAAACAAAACTTTTCTTCGTTCAATTTCGACAGTATGAGCTGTTTGGACAGCTTGCAGTGAAAATGTGATTAGTGATTTTATTTAAAACAAAAGACATGGCTACATGAAATGATTTCAATCGACTTATTTGGAAATTAATGAATTTTGAATCCCCCCCCCCTCCCCCCCTCTAAACTATATAAATATTACGCATGTCTTATTTTAGACAGTATACAAAAGTGAGCAAGGGATCTAATGGGAGATTTAGTGGGATTTTTTTCACGCCAGATGGCCTGACACTCGAGTGGGGCTAATCCCCTCTGTATTCTTAGTTGGGGATAAAGAGAGAGCGAGAGACAGAGGAGTCCAACCCTCTCTCTCTCTCTCTCTCTCTCTCTCTCTCTCTCTCTCTCTCTCTCTCTCTCTCTCTCTCTCTCTCTCTCTCTCTCACTACGCCCGACTAAGAATATAGCGTGATAAGCCCCTCTCGAGTGTCACGCCACCTGGCGTGAAAAAAATCCCACTAAGTCTCCCATTCGTGACATTCTTAGCTACTACTGCCACTCGTCTTCAATCGACAACGGCAATGCACGCCCAATAGCTAAGAGCAGCACACTACTTCATCAGGCAACTGACTAACTAATTACACGTAACTCTCCTGCAAAAGGAGGTGGAAATGTTCGCAAACTCTTTGGCTGCATACCAATGCGACGGTTTTCACAAGTTTTATAACAGCGAATCTTACCACCGACTGTTAAAAGAAAACAAAAACCGCAACAACCCGCTACTTTGAACTTATCGTATGTGTCTGTGTTGAAAATAAAATGCATTCCCCCCAAAAAAAAAATGCATTCCAATGCATGTTCTTCCGGACCATGGGATGAAGACCATCCGTCAACAGTTCGTTTCATCAATCTGGTTTACATGGTTTATTTTCCAAAGAAACAACAATAACAGCAACGACATCACTGAAGCAGCAACAAGCAACGCAACAAGTTTAACCCTTTCACCGCCAAAGTCGCATTTTAGCACCACAGTGATTTAACACCTGTGTCATTAAAAGGCATCAAATTGGGGTCTATTATCCAAAGACCCTATTGTCTTAGTTTTAGGAAGTAAAGATAGACCTTATTTTATATACGTCACAGAAGAATCCCCAATACTGCAGATGGATTTTGTTCTCTAAACAGATAAATTTAATGGACATTTTTGGCTGAAATATGGCTGGCGGTGAAAGGGTTAATCAATCTCAGGAAATTGAATGAGTCCTATGTTCACTTCTTCTGAATGTTTACATTTGGCTAATATTTGAACCATCTCTGCTGGCCTTTTTGTGTTTCTCGCATCTCTGTAGGGCCCATGTTCATTTTGACGAGATAGTATCAACAGTATTATTTACACATCGTCAATTCTCATAATATTGCCCGTAAAGCAACGAAATAAAGTGACCACGTTAAAACTTAAGCCCTAACAATTACTTCAAGTTACACTCTCTGCCTCTGGTAATGCCTCGCAAATGTTGAGTTACATAATGTATCCTCTATAGGTATAGAGGCACATGACTTTAATAAAAGATATCGCGCAAAGATGCTTTCTGAAGAAATAAAGTGACCACGTTTAAACTTCAACACGAAAATTACTTTAAAGTAGGCCTACACCCTCTGCCTCTGGTAATGCCTCACAAATGTGGAGTTATATAATGTATCCTCTATAGAGGCACATGACTTTGATATATAATGTATCCTCTATAGAGGCACATGACTTTGATATATAATGTATCCTCTATAGAGGCACATGACTTTGATATATAATGTATCCTCTATAGAGGCACATGACTTTGATATATAATGTATCCTCTATAGAGGCACATGACTTTGATATATAATGTATCCTCTATAGAGGCACATGACTTTGATATATAATGTATCCTCTATAGAGGCACATGACTTTGATATATAATGTATCCTCTATAGAGGCACATGACTTTGACTTTGATATATAATGTATCCTCTATAGAGGCACATGACTTTGATATATAATGTATCCTCTATAGAGGCACATGACTTTGATATATAATGTATCCTCTATAGAGGCACATGACTTTGATGTATCCTCATGACTTTGATATATAATGTATCCTCTATAGAGGCACATGACTTTGATATATAATGTATCCTCTATAGAGGCACATGACTTTGATATATAATGTATCCTCTATAGAGGCACATGACTTTGATATATAATGTATCCTCTATAGAGGCACATGACTTTGATATATAATGTATCCTCTATAGAGGCACATGACTTTGATATATAATTTATCCTCTATAGAGGCACATGACTTTGATATATAATGTATCTCTCTATAGAGGCACATGACTTTGATATATAATGTATCCTCTATAGAGGCACATGACTTTGATATATAATGTATCCTCTATAGAGGCACATGACTTTGATATATAATGTATCCTCTATAGAGGCACATGACTTTGATATATAATGTATCCTCTATATAGAGGCACATGACTTTGATATATAATGACTTTGATATATAATGTATCCTCTATAGGTATAGAGGCACATGACTTTGATATATAATGTATCCTCTATAGAGGCACATGACTTTGATATATAATGTATCCTCTATAGGTATAGAGGCACATGACTTTGATATATAATGTATCCTCTATAGGTATAGAGGCACATGACTTTGATATATAATGTATCCTCTATAGAGGCACATGACTTTGATATATAATGTATCCTCTATAGGTATAGAGGCACATGACTTTGATATATAATGTATCCTCTATAGGTATAGAGGCACATGACTTTGATATATAATGTATCCTCTATAGGTATAGAGGCACATGACTTTGATATATAATGTATCCTCTATAGGCATAGAGGCACATGACTTTGATATATAATGTATCCTCTATAGGTATAGAGGCACATGACTTTGATATATAATGTATCCTCTATAGGTATAGAGGCACATTACTTTGATAAAAGATATCGCGCAAAGATGCTTTCCGGTTCCAGCGTATTCGTGTTTTTGTTTTAATCTTACTCGGAGTTGTTCAAGGAAGTGAGAGAGAGAGAGAGAGAGAGAGAGAGAGAGAGAGAGAGAGAGAGAGAGAGAGAGAGAGAGAGAGAGAGAGAGAGAGAGAGAGAGAGAGAGAGAGAGAGAGAGAGAGAGAGAGAGAGAGAGAGAGAGAGGAGAGAGAGAGAGAAGAAGAAGAAGAAGAAGAAGACGAAGAAGAAGAGGAGGAGAGGAGGAAGAAGAAGACATTGAAAAATAAGAACAAGAAGACAAAGAAGAAAAACAAGAAGGGAGAGACAAGACGAGGAAGAAGAAGAAGAAGAAGAAGAAAGAAGAAGAAGAAGAAGAAGAAGAAAAGAAGAAAAAGAAGAAGGAAGAGAGAAAAAGAAGAAGAAGAAGAAGAAGAAGAAGAAGAAGAAGAAGAAGAAGAGAAGAAGAAGAAGAAGAAGAAGAAGAAGAAGAAGAAGAAGAGAAGAAGAAGAAGAAGAAGAAGAAGAAAGAAGAGAAGAAGAAGAAGAAGAAGAAGAAGAAGAAGAAGAAGAAGAAGAAGAAGAAGAAGAAGAAGAAAGAAGAAGAAGAAGAAGAAGAAGAAGAAGAAAAAAGAAGAAGAAGAAGAAGAAGAAAACAAGAACAAAAAGAAGAAGAAGAAGAAGAAGAAGAAGAAGAAGAAGAAGAAGAAGAAGAAGAAGAAGAAGAAGAAGAAGAGAAGAAGAAGAAGAAAGAAGAAGAAGAAAAAAGAAGAAGAAGAAGAAGAAGAAGAAGAAGAAGAAGAAGAAGAAGAAGAAGAAGAAGAAGAAGAAGAAGAAGAAGAAGAAAGAAGAAGAAAAAGAAGAAGAAGAAGAAGAAGAAGAAGAAGAAGAAGAAGAAGAAGAAGAAGAAGAAGAAGAAGAAGAAGAAGAAGAGAAGAAGAAGAAGAAGAAGAAGAAGAAGAAGAAGAAGAAGAAGAAGAAGAAGAAGAAGAAGAAGAAGAAGAAAAGAAAAAAAGAAGAAGAAGAAGAAGAAGAAGAAGAAGAAGAAGAAGAAGAAGAAGAAGAAAGAAAAAAACAAGAAGAAGAAGAAGAAGAAGGAGGAGGAGGGGTCAGAACTGTCAAAAAATAAACATAGAAGAGAACAAGCTCACGTGCTTTATTACTTTTCTTCAAGGTACAATTAGTCGGAACAGTGAACAGACAAACGCGTTCTTATCTACAACAACCCATTGAATCCACCACAGACACCTAGAAGAAGGGTTTTGTTGGACTTTTTTGCCTATAAAAAAAATACATTCATCATTTCCCTTTTTGTCCGTCACCGAAGGTAACGGACTTTGCGATGGGCTGGTTTGTCTGTTGTTGTTTTTTGGGGTTTTTTGTTTTTTGTTTTTTTTCTGTCTTTCCCAAGGATATCTCCCGAACCGCTTGACCGAATCGCGTCAAATTTGGTGTGAAGGTGTGCCTTCTTAATAGGAAGAGATCGGCGTAAACCAATTTGCCGTCGTGACCTTGACCTTGACGTACGACCTTGAAAACCGAAAATCTGTTTTTAGCTATATCTCGGGCACCGATCAACATAGGATGTTGAAACTTGGTATGAAGATGGTTTGGCTTATGCCCGTTCTGATGATGGCATACCGATCAAGGTCAAGGTCAAGGTCAAAAAGATTGCTGGAGCCTGAAAATCGGAGGGTCATTTTTTTCTCCTTCTGTCTGTCCCAAGGATATCTTTCGAACGGGTTGACAGAATCACGTCAAATTTTGTGTGCTGGTGTTTCACCATGAGAGGAAGGCATCCGCGCAAACCGTTTTGCCGTCGTGACCTTGACCTTGGCGTACGACCTTGAAAACCGAAAATCTTTCAGGGGCCATAACTCCCACACCGTTAGTGTTAGAGTCTTCAAATTTGGCATGAAGGTACTTTGGCTTATGCCCGTTCTGATGGTGGCATACCGATCAAGGTCAATGTCACGGTCCGGGCGATCAGTAGGCCTTGAAAGTGGTAGGGGTCTACACATTGGGTTTTAAGCCATATTTTCCACATTGGTACTTGACAGAAGCGCTTCAGATTGTGTGTGGTACTGTATACCCTAGAGAAGAAAACATCCGAGCATAAATTATCACCATGCTGACCTTGACCTTGAAGTGTGACCTTGAAAACCGAAATTTCCTTCTTTGCGCTATATGTTTCTTCTTCAAGCTGTATCTCGGGAACTAGAAGACAGAATCCCTTCCAATTTTGTGTCAGGATGTGACACTCTACGGGGTGTCGCAAGTGCGTGGCATTGCTGGTGACGGACATGTCTGCCGCTCGGCGACGCCCTTGTTTTTTATATATCTGAATTCCTTTTCTTTTGATTTGGTTTTCCTACTGTTATTTGTTCTTCGATTTTACAAGGATTTCCAGACTCGTTAACGATAGGAGTAGACCTATTGATAAAAGATTAGAAACGGTCGTTTTCTGGTTTATTCTGACATCTAAGCAGAGGACTTTTTTGCGTGTATGTTTTTCTTTCATAATGTTATTCGTGTTTAGGGTTTTTTTCCCGAACAAGGGCACACACGAACGCGTGCACACGCTTCCAAGCAACTACACTCAGACAGACAGATTGACAGGAGGCTACACACACTTACACATACGCGCGCGCACACGCACGCACACTCTCCTAAAACACTAATAGCAGATGCAAATGATATGCATGCCACGTTCTTTTTACCCTTTTTGTCCCGAATGATATACTTGCCATTCTCAGTAGCAACAAAGTTTACAAAGAGTCTGACACTTGTTGTAAAAACGCTTTAACCCTTTCACCGCCAGACATACTTCAGCCCAAAATTTCCATTTAATTTACCTGGGTAGAGAACGAAATCCATCTGCAGTATTGGGGATTCTTCTGTGACATATAAAATAAGGTCTAATCCCTTGTTGATCAGTATCCAACAGGGCATTCACTCTTGCAAAAGGCAGCCATTAAATGGCCTCAAGTAGGGATAATGGCGAGAGGTATTCCTTTGTTTGGTCAGTACTCAACCATCTTCACCCACCCACCAAGGGCATTCACTCTTGCAAAAGGTGTTCTTCGCAGTAGCCAATAGTTGCACCGACACATATTTATATTCTTAAAACAATATTTCAACCGATTGTTAAGCAATACAGGCTCGGAATACTTTCCCATCACATTTCCATCTGCTATTCTATGTTAATTTACTCTATTCGTGTCTGCTCTATTCTACTCTACTCTACTCTACTCTATTCAATCATGGAATGAAAAGACAACTCATAGCATTCCACTTGCTGGCTACCACGGTAAGGTGGTGCCCATGGCATCTAAGTGCTTCAAATACCCCGACTTCCCTTACCAGCATCCATAGCAGGAGGAAAGACGTAAGCATACAAATCTACATTTCAAATCAATACTGTTGTTGATCGCGACTGGGCCTAACTATATCTTAGGCGGATCTGTGCTCATTTATGATAGGAAAGCGTTTGAGTGAACAAAGAAGAAGAAGATCACGACTTTATGAGTCATTCACAGTCGACTTTAAAATATATAAAAAACTTAACTAAACTACAATTTCCAGAAAATATCAAATAATTTCCCCATCACGTATATTATATATATATTATTAGTATTATTAGCTTATTAGTAGTAGTATATTATGCTAATCACGGACTATCGTTTCTATGTATAATGCTGAGCTTATGGATAAACGGTATGATTGTGTTTACTGCATAATTTCCTTTGGCTTAAACGTGGTTTTTTTTAATTCAACAATTTTAAAATATAAACAATAATGAGGTAACAGGGTAAACAACAAGCATATAGCTTATATATAACGTACCCGTACACAATACATTACATATGATTCAATAGACGGAAGGTGTGTTCTCACCAATTAGAAAATATATTTTTTTAATATTTAGAAGCATTATTCACAAACTAAACATAATTTCCTTTAAAGAGAATACACATTCAAAATCACTGTATTATCTCCCAAGGAGAAATGTTGTCCAGGTGCCCTAACAACAGATACATTGACATTCAGCATGCATACATATAAGCACATTTTGGATGACAAGTCACATAAGAATGACACAGATGAACAAGATGCATATGGACATTGACATTTAGCATGCATGAGTATAACAATACATATTTTAGGATAACGCATGTCCCATGAGTACCACAACATAAGGAGTAAGGTAGAATCTCTCAACACAATGAGCAAACATTCATGAGCTTAAAAGGTGGATGGATCTGGGGATGAAAGATGTCTGTGCCCTGGAGTTAACTTTAACCAGCTCAGTTCAGTTCAGTTCAGTGGTTTATTTAACGTCTGTTCACCATTGATGATATTATACGAAAAATAAAAGAAGAAAACAATAGTAGTAAAGATAATGTATATCTAACAATTAATAACATAAGTGATAATTGGAACAATCAAATTAACTGATTGAAATTGATAAAAGACACATCAAAGCAACTTTACAACTTGGGGTTGTGCAATTATAGTAGCAATATTAATGATGTAAGGGCTGGATAATATTTGACTGTCATTTTGAAAGATGATAACGTCAATAGATTTGTCTCTATAAATTGGAGTTAATATAGAGCATTCTATCAACAAATGACGCACTGAGATAGGCATACCACACGTACACAAAACATTATTAGAATATTTAGTGTTCCATGCATTTAACTTTAGTTTAGTTATTATCTTAGAAACGTAGCGAGGACAAGTAGTCAAATTTTGAGTTTTCCCCCACGATTTCTGTTATAGACACAATTTTCCAAAGTTAACAAAATTTCAGCCGAAGACATCTTCAAGGGGAATGTTAAATCACAATCAAATCGTTGTTTAGCTCCAGATTTAGCTAGTCTATCCGCTGTTTCATTTCCTGTCAACCCACAATGAGAAGGAACCCAACAAAAATCTACATATATTCCTTGAATCCTTATACAATGTATGAGATGATGAATATCAAAAAGTAAATGTCTTCGAGCCTTACCATCCCAATTTTCGTCCTCGGTCCGAAGAGAGGTTCAATCCGAAATAAGCATTGTTATTTAAGGGTTAAAAGTCTTGTAGCAACAATACTGAAGATAATTTGGCAAACATAACTTTAACCCTTTCACCACCAATGTCGCATTTTAGCACCACAATGGTTTAACACCCATGTCACTAAAAGGCATCAAATCAGGACCTGTTATCGAAATACCCTATTTTCTTAATTTTGGAAGGTGTTATATAATTATGTCACAGAGGAATTCGCAATAGTGCATATATTTTATTTTCTCTACCCAGTTAAGTTTAATGGTGTTTTGGGCTGAAAAATGGCTGGCGGCGAAAGGGTTAAAAGTCTTGTAGCAGCAATACTGAAGATAATTTGGCAAACATAACAGTGCTTATTTCGGATTGAACCTCTCTTCGGACCCAGGAAGAAAAAAAGACCCGCTAACGTCAGTATGTCCTTGTAATATTATCACGAAGAATATTTTAATTAGACTCGTCCTTTCTGTCGATAAGACCAAGAGAAAGTTAAGCTTTTGTGTTGTTTTGTCAGAGGACACTTTAATGACTCTAGTTTGCCCGTCAGAAAAAAGAAGAAAGAAAGCAATAATAACATTTTCAAATCTGCACAGTAATAAGACCTGGCTAGTGAACCCTGTCTTATTATTATTGTTCTTTTTTTTCTTAGTTTCTACATTGGTATGCATTTGTGACCTAGCACCACGAAAGGGACATTAAGTAGTGTCAATATGACAATTCTTGGCGAATGGTACACTTAGACACTTCATACACCACCCTATCTAATGATATAAGAACCATTCTTGTATCTTTTTTCCGTTCCCGGGTTATGGGCATTTAAATTGAATAGGGTGAGCGTCGGCCACATTGCGAAAACACAGTATAAAGTCTAGCCTAGCTGTAGAAAATGCATTCCCTTAAAAAGTAGTACATATAGTACATATCTATATTGTTAAAAACCCGGGACTTTACTGGTGTTGCACTGCCTCCGGGCATTGCAGCCAGTATTGTTCCCACCATCTTTGTATTTACAAATGTCCCATATGTGTCTATGACCGAGAGGACGTAAAACACCATTTTTCATTCGAAAATGCATTGCTCGACTCATTTTAAAGGCCCACCACGTCACGTATCAAAATCATGGTTTTCACGTGTTTTCCCTCTTATAGCTGGTAACAAACCTTTAAGAAATCTTCCAAGCATAAGAGGGAATGTGACACGTGACGTGGGGGGTCTTTAAACACTTATAAGATCATTTAGAAACCATACTAAAGATTATCCTTGATACATATGAAAGATAAGATGTTAGAGAACACAGAAATACCCATAACTCAAATTTAACACACAAAAAATGAAATTCTGACTTTGCAAGCCTGTTGTGAGAAACTAGCCCATCGACTTAATGTCCCTTTCGTGGTGCCGGGTCACATTTGGTTAGCTTGGGAGACATAATGTGTTTCAAGGTTTTCTTCGCGTTTCGAGTTTCCAAGGGTTTGTTAACAGAAAGGTGAGTGGACGGGGGGGGGGGGGGGGGGGGGGTTGGGGGGGGGGGGGGGGGGGGGGGGGGGGGGGGGGGGGGGGGAGGGCGTGGAGAGAGTGGGGAGAGAATACAAAGCAAATAAGTGCCCTACCTGTTTTCAAATGATACCTAGTGTTTTTTTTGTGTGTGTTTTTCTTTTACAAAGAGCCAATCCCATGCGTTCAAAAACGTAGGGTTCGTTTACTTTGAAAAAAGAGCATTCTCTCTCTCTTAATTAAATCAGTCACACAGACAGACAGTTGGTTGTTTGTCGTGCTAATTATCAAATTCTTCTTCGTTTTGTTTTAATTTTATTTATTTGCAAACTGCATGGTATAATTCCGCCAATATCTTATGCTGTGTAACTATTTTGAACTGAGCACGCCATAAGCTTTGTTAGTCCCCGAGCCGAAGGTTCGGGGAACTATTGTTTCTATCTGGTCCGTCCGGCGTCCGTCCGGCGTCCGTCCGGCGTGCCTCCGTCCGGCTATTCGTCCGTTTTTCTCAAAAACTATTCAGTCTATCATCATCAAATTTGGCATACTAGTTTGCCAAGATGCAAGCTATCCACTGATGTATTTAGTTTTACATGAAGGTCAAGGTCGCGCCAGTTACGGGGTTTAAACCCAAAAACGCATAATCGCTAATATCTCGCGAAGTTTTGCATGTATTTCAATGCAGTTTTTTTCGCAACATTTCTTGATGAATGGTCTATAACACAGTTGTCATGAATTTTTCTGTGCGCTCGTGTGCGCATGATCGCGCGCGCTCAAATCACGGGTCCGAACCCCAAGGCTATATATAGAAAACTATTCAGTTACGTGCTGTGTTGATGCGTTTTTATGTATGCGTACTCGGCGATGCTGCGAGGGGACTTTGCAGCCGCCGGCGTTGCACTTGTTGCGTTTTTGTTCGTGTTTCTTTCGAAAATAAATCGTTTAAACCACACACACACACACAGAGAGACAGAGAGAGAGAGAGAGAGAGAGAGAGAGAGAGAGAGAGAGAGAGAGAGAGAGAGAGAGAGAGAGAGAGAGAGAGAGAGAGAGAGAGAGAGAGAGAGAGAGAGAGAGAGAGAGAGAGAGAGAGAGAGAGAGAGAGAGAGAGAGAGAGAGAGAGAGAGAGAGAGAGAGAGAGAGAGAGAGAGAGAGCGAGAGAGAGAGAGAGAGCGAGAGAGAGAGAGAGAGAGAGAGAGAGAGAGAGAGAGCGAGAGAGAGAGAGAGCGAGAGAGAGAGAGAGAGAGAGAGAGAGAGAGAGAGAGAGAGAGAGAGAGAGAGGGCGGGAGAACTGGGAGACACCCATAGATGGAAAGACACACACCCCGTGGGGATACCGGGAGGTCTTTCGTACAAATAGTTCCCACACCTTCTGGAAGTTCTGTGCTTGTAACTTCCTTTAATCCATTTAACTCTGCCTTTTCCCTTTTGCTTACTGTCATCCGCCGCTTTCTTTCTATCTTACTGGTCAAATTCTCCTCCCTTTTTTTCGTCTCAACTATCAATTCTTTACAACGCTTTCTTCGGCAGAACTTGTCGGACCTGCTGGGCCTAACTATTTTCTTAGTTAAGCGCGCGCATAACGGCAGCATGACATGACAGGAAACTGTAGGAGCGAACGAAGAAGAAGAAGAAGAAGAAGAAGAAGAAGAAGAAGAAGAAGAAGAAGAAGAAGAAGAAGAAGAAGAAGAAGAAGAAGAAGAAGAAGAAGAAGAGAAGAAGAAGAAGAAGAAGAAGAAGAAGAAGAAGAAGAAGAAGAAGAAGAAGAAGAAGAAGAAGAAGAAGAAGAAGAAGAAGAAGAAGAAGAAGAAGAAGAAGAAGAAGAAGAAGAAGAAGAAAGACTCAGACACAGACACAGACACAGAGGCAGAGATAGAGAAGGAAATGAAATAAAGAGAAGGCTACAAAGAAAGGGGCGGAGACTGAAACAGTGAGCGATTAGTCCCCTAAATCACACACGCCATCTGATGCACAGCCATAAATTCTCCTAGTTTCCGGCCACCCCCCCCCCCCCCCCACCCCCCCCCCCCCCACCCCCACCACCCTCATCCACCCCACCCCACCCCCGACCCCTCCCTTCCTTCCTCATTCATTCATACCATTCCCTTCCCTTCCTTCCTTTGAATGAAAAATGGCGTTTTACGTCCTCTCGGTCTGGAACAGACACATATAGGACATTTGTAAATACAAAGATCAGTGGTGGGAACAATACTGGAGGCAATGCCCGGAGGCAGTGCAACACCAGTAAAGTCCCGATTTTTTTAAAACAATACAGACAGGAGTAGCAGTAACCACGCCTCGGTTAAACCTCATCGGCTATCGTACCGCCGCAATAAATGAAAGTAACCATTCCTTCCTTCACGCTCTTTCTCCCGGCGAGCTTTTTGTTTGTGGCTCAAGCCACAAACCTATAACTCACTTTGTCGGTCGGTCGGTCTGTCGGTCGGTCGGTCCAAAATTGTCGCACATTTTGACAAAATTGTCGCACTTCAAATCGAGGCTACACTTCTGGCCACTCTTTAAAATGATGTATTTTAAAAGCGTACAAAATAATAAACATACGTAATACAGACACTACAACAGACACGACGAGTATGCGGTGCTTCTTTCGATGAGTATAAGTAGGATACATAGTTTTAAATGTTTTCCAAAAGATATAAAAAAGTTACGAAATGGTGCAGAGATAACATTCTGGTTTACAGATTAAAATTATTGAAAAGCCAGGGGAGGTAACTCATGATTGGAGTGGTAAAAATAGACCGTGTGCCACAAACTATTGCGATTTCGCGCTTGTTTTTTTTACATTGGTGCGTAAGAACTTGTGTGGTTAAAAAATAAAATGTAGTGCGTCGCGTTTTGCCAGATCACGTTTTGTTTAAATAACGTTTCACTTAATTAATGAGTTTTTTTGTGTGCAAGAAACACGCCGAGATTACCAGAAAGACAGCCTTTTCGAGGATCGGAACGCTCACTTTGCTCTGGTTTCCTAGAAATCAAACCGTCAAAACGGCGATTCCTCCTTGGCGGAGATGCAGGAGAGAGAAGCCATTTTGGATGAGGTGGGTGGAGGCCACTCATTGTGGTTGAAGCTTTTTCTTCTTTGTAGTGCAGTAAAAAACAAACTAAAAAACATTGGAGCTATTTCCTTTGTTGTGAGCGAAACCCCTTTTGGTAAACTGTATAAAATTAAAGAAAAATAAATCAAATATAAAAGCTTGTATTGCCGAAATGGCGTGCAAGCGATTTGGTCTAAACTAAACTCAGGCGGCCATTAGAAAAGAGAAGGCATAACATGCCTTCTTTTTCACTAAAAATATTTGACTTCCAGCACCTCCGAAAAGGAGGAATTGTCGATTTGACGGTTTGATTTCTAGGAAACCAGAGCAATGTGAGTGTTGCGATCTCTGTAAAGGGTGTCGATCTCGACGTGTTTATTGCAAAAAAACCTCATCCGTCAGGGTGCCCCCTTTAATTCTGTTTTCGTGGGCGCATTTGTTTTTAGACACTTTTCAATAGTCCCTTTCATTTTTTTGCTTCTCACTTTCTCTCTCCCTCTGACCGTCTGTCTGTCTTCATGTCTGTCTGTCAGTCTGTCTGTCTGTCTCTCTCTCTCTCTGTCTCTCTCTCTCTCTCTCTCTCTCTCTCTCTCTCTCTCTCTCTCTCTCTCTCTCTCTCTCTCTCTCTCTCTCCTCTCTCTCTCTCCTCTCTCTCTCTCTCTCTCTCTCTCTCTCTCTCTCTCTCTCTCTCTCTCTCTCTCTCTTATACTTATCTCTTTACCCCGAATAAATACATCTCTCTCTCTCTCTCTCTCTCTCTCTCTCTCTCTCTCTCTCTCTCTCTCTCTCTCTCTCTCTCTCTCTCTCTCTCTTATACTTATCTCTTTACCCCGAATAAATACACTCTCCTCTCTCTCTCTCTCTCTCTCTCTCTCTCTCTCTCTCTCTCTCTCTCTCTCTCTCTCTCTCTCTCTCTCTCTCTCTCTCTCTCTCTCTCTCTCTCTCTCTCTCTCTCTCTCTCTCTCTCTCTCTCTCTCTCTCTCTCTCTCTCTCTCTCTCAGTGAATGAAGATGAATCTGCGTCAAACGGGTTTTTGTGTCATTGCTTGCTGTAGAGTAGTAGGGTATTATCTTTCCTATTCTCATTACCCCGAATAAATACATCTCTCTCTCTCTCTCTCTATCTCTCTCTCTCTTTCTCTCAGTGAATGAAGATGAATTTCTGCGTCAAACGGGTTTTTTGTCATTGCTTGCTGTAGAGTAGTAGGGTATTATCTTTCCTATATTCCATTCCTGAGAACCGAATGAGAAATTTGCCTTCAGGACAGATCAAGGCGGCATCACTTCCTCATTATCCTAATATATTCTGCACACGAAATAAGTAATATCATAAGAAGAGGTGATGAGAGAGAGAGAGAGAGAGAGAGAGAGAGAGAGAGAGAGAGAGAGAGAGAGAGAGAGAGAGAGAGAGAGAGAGAGAGAGAGAGAGAGAGAGACACTGGACACTGGATCTTTTATTTTTATATTGACAATAGCTTTTAGCAGCCTTAATGCCAAGGGGGTGCATTAGATAACAAAAAATACTAACGGCGAACGAAAGGATAAGAAACAAAACTTATAAACATAAATAAATAAAAGAAAACATATATGAAATAAAACTGAAATAAAAGAAAACATGTATTTAAGTAACTGTTTTAACAACAATCTTTAAAGCAATAATTCACACACACACACACACACACACACACACACACACACACACGCACACGCAC
>CM065685.1:45171490-45176490 GCA_017654935.2 Phymorhynchus buccinoides | reverse complement strand
TCTCGATCTCAAAGTCTGGTTCTTTTCAGTTTAATGACAACAACCGTAGGCTGATCCTAACCCTATCCTCTTCGTACGATTCTCGATCTCGAAGTCTGTTTTTTTCCCAGTTTTATGACAATAACCCTACGCTGATCCTGGCCCTATCCTATTCATTTGTATGGCTCTCAGTATCAAAGTCTGGTTCTTCACAGTTTCACAACTACCCTAGGCTGATCGTAACCATATCCTCTTCATGTTTATGACTCGATTTCAAAATCTGGTTTATTTCAGTTTCATGACAACATGTATAGGCTGATCCTAACCGTATCATATTCATGATTGCGACTCTCGATCTCAAAGTCTGGTTCTTTTTAGTTTCATGACAACTCTAAGCTGATCCTAACCCTATCCCCTACATTGTTTATGATTCTTAATCTCAAAGTCTGGTTCTTTTCAGTTTAATGACAACAACCCTAGGCTGATCCTAACCCTATCCTCTTCGTGTTTCGGTTCTCGATGTCAAAGTCTGGTTTCTTTTAGTTTCATGGCAATAACCCTAGGCTGATCCTAACCCAATCTTCTTTGTGTTTATGACTTGATCTCAAAGTCTGGTTCTTTTCAGTTTCGTTACAACAACCCTCCCTGTCAACAACTTAAGGCTGATACTACCCTTATTCTCTTCATGTTTATGACCATCAATCTCAAAATCTGGCTTCTTTCAGCTTCATGACAATAAACCTAGGCTGATCCTAACCCTATCCTCTTCATGTTTATGATTCTCGATCTCAAAGTCTGGTTCTTTTCAGTTTCATTACAACAACCTTAGGCTGATCCTAACCCTATCCTCTTCATGTTTAAGACTCTCGATCTCAAAGTCTCTTTCTTTTCAGTTTCATGACAACAAACCTAAGCTGATCCTAACCATATCATCTACGTGTTTACGACTCTCGATCTCAAAGTCTGGTTCTTTTTAGTTTCACGACAATAACCCTAGGCTGACCTTAGCCCTATCCTATTCAATTTTATGGCTCTCGATCTCTCAAAGTCTGGTTCTTTTCAGTTTCACAACAACCCTAGGCTGATCTTAACCCTATCTTCTTCATGTTTATGACCCTCGATCTCAAAGTCTGCTTTCTTTCAATTTCATGACAACCCTTGGCTGATCCTAACCTTGTCATGTTTACGACTCTCTATATCAAAGTCTGATTCTTTTCAGTTTTACAACAACAACCCTAGGCTGATCCTAACCCTATCCTCTTCATGTTTATGACTTGATCTCAAAGTATGGTTTCTTTCATTTTCATGACATCCCTAGGCTGATCCTAGCCTTATCTTCTTCATGTTTACTACTCTTGATCTCAAAGTCTGGTTTCTCTCAGTTTTATGACAATAACCCTAGGCTGATCCTAACCCTACTCTCTTTATGTTTACTACTCAATCTCAAAGTCTGGTTCTGTTCAGTTTTATGACAACAACTCTAGGCTGATCCTAACCCTAAACTTTAAGTGTTTATGATTCTCGATCTCAAAATCTGATTTATTTCAATTTCTTGACAATGACTATAGGATGAGCCTTGACGTATCAGATTCATTTTTATCGCACTCGATCTCAAAGTCTGGTTCTTTTCAGTTTCACAACAACCCAAGTTGATCCTAACCCCTCTATTCTTTTCATGTTTACGACTCTTGATGTCAAAGTTTGGTTTATTTCAGTTTGATGACAATAACCCTAGGCTAACCCTAACCCTACTCTCGTCGTGTTTATGACTGTCTCAAAAGTCAAAGTCTGGTTTCTTTCAGTTTTATGACAATAACTCTAGGCTGATCCTAGCCCTACTCTATTAATTTGTATGGCTCTCGATCTCAAAGTCTGGTTATTTTCAGTGTCATGTCAATAACCCTAAGCTGATCCTAACCCTATCCTCTATTATTTTCGTGTTTACATTACAGGAGTACATTTTATGTACTTGTGTATTTTTATTTCTTTATCCATTTTGTCTCACTGTTTTAAAATGATTTTACGTTATAAGTGTTTTAAAATGCTATTTTATTAGTATGTGTGTGAGTGTCATTCATTTAATGTTTTTCCACTAATCGTGTGTGTCTGTGTGTGTGTTTGTGTGTATGCGCGTGTGTGCGTGCGTGTGTGTGTGTGTGTGTGTGTGTGTGTGTGTGGGGGGGGGGGTGAATGTTTATTAATATTGAATATAATGTGCCTTTTTTGTGACTATTGTATGTACAAATTATAGTAAGTTGTTATTTTATGATGCATGCAACTGTATTTCAGTCCTATATATCTCTGTCTCTGTTTGTGTGTCTCTCTCTTCTCTCTTTCTCTGTCTGTCCCTCTGTCTGACTCTCTGTGTCTCCGTCTCTGTCTTCTCTCTCTCTGTCTGTCTGTCTGTATGTATGTCTCTTTCTCTCTCTCGTTCTCTTTCTCTCTCTATCGTTATAAGTGTGGGTGTGAGTGTGATTTGTTAATAGTGCGGCCTGGGCGTCTTTAAGTGTCCATCAGTGTGAGTGTTTCAAGTTGGTTGCGAAAGTGTACTGTAGATTATGTCATTCATTATTTGGGCGTGATTGAGAAATTGACTGAGGGATCAGGGAAGGGGGGTGTTGGTCAATGTTTGATGTATACTTTTTGTTCATTGTGTTTACTATTCATTTTAGTGATTTATGTAAAGCGCTTAGAGCTTAAAGATTAGGCGCTATAAAAGTTGTCTTCGTGTTTATTACTCTCGATTTCAAAGTCTGGTTTCTTTCAGTTTCATGACAATAACCCTAGGCTGATCCTAGCTCTATCGTCTTTGTATTTTGACTCGATCTCAAAGTCTAGTTCTTCCTCGGTTGTTTGCTTTCTGACGGCTTACAAAGATTCGCTCCCCTTGGATGGCTGGTCTCGGGTTCTGCGATTTGAACAAGCCAGGGTGTAGCTGCGCTTTGGGATTCAGAATGAGCAGCGTAGGAGCAACGCCACTGTACGACCCAGCATATGGGACAGCAATAACATTTTAAAAAGTCTGGTTCTTTTCAGTTTCATGACAACAAACCTAGGCTGATCCTAACCCTTTTCTGTTCATGTTTATGACTCTCAATCTCAGAGTCTGGTTTCTTTCAGTTTCATGACAACGCTAGGCTGATCCTACCCCTCTCCTCTTTGTGTTTATGATTCTCTATCTCAAAGTCTGCTTTTTGTCAGTTTAATGACCACAACCCTAGACTGATCCTAACCTTATCTTCTTCATGTTTATGATTCTCGATCTCAAAGTCTGCTTCTTTTCAGTTTACTGACAACCCTAGGCTCATCTTAACCCTATATTCTTTGCGTTTCCGACTCTCAATTACAAAGTCTGGTTTATTTCAGTTTTATGACAACACTCCTAGGCTGATCCTAACCCTATTCTCTTCGTGTTTATGATTGTCAATCTCAAAGTCTGGTTTTCATCAGTTTCATGACAACAATATTGGCCTGATCCTAACCCTATGCTCTTCGTGTTTACAACTTTCGATCTCAAAGTCTGGTTTCTTTCTGTTTCATGACAACAACCCTAAGCTGATCCTAGCCCTATCCTTTTCGTGTTGATGAGTCTCGATCTAAAAGTCTGGGGTTTGTTTTCAGTTTACTCACAACAACCCTAGGCTGATTCTAATCCTATTCTCTTCATGTTTATGACTCTTGATCTCAAAGTCTGGTTTCTTTCAGTTTCATGACAACAACTCTAGGCTGATCCTAACCCTATCATCTTTGTCTGGTTTCATGAAAATGTGTAAAGTGTACATTTGTTTCAATTGGTGCTTCTTATTGTTGATGTCACTCTCATTATGTCTTAACGAAAACAGCATTTTGTTATTTAAAAGCCTTTTCTGACATTGTGAAACAAAATCTTGGAAACGTGAACTCTCCATAAGTATATTTTTTAAACAACTTAGGATCACAAATACTTTGGAAGATGAATCTCATCTGCTTACAGAACTAAACCTACATTTTCAGCAATATAATATGATCTCGCTTTATTGCGTTGAACTTCTTTTTGTTCCTGTCTGAGCGATCGATGACAAACGTCTTTTACGACACGTTCATATGTTATGTCACTTTTTCTCTTCTTCTTTCCTAAGGTAACCAACTACATCACGTTGAAGATATTTTGAAAAGACATGTTCATTATTATTTTACACTTTTGAAGTGCAATACAACACTGTTTAGCCTCCTGTTGATCTTTGATCAACTGAATTTCTTGTTTGTTCACTTTATTATCTCTCCGTCAGTCTCTATCTCTGTCTCTGTCTGTCTGTCTGTCTGTCTGTCTGTCTGTCTGTCTGTCTGTCTGTCTGTCTGTCTGTCTGTCTGTCTGTCTGTCTGTCTCTCTCTCTCTCTCTCTCTCTCTCTCTCTCTCTCTCTCTCTCTCTCTCTCTCTCTCTCTCTCTCTCTCTCTCTCTCTCTCTCTCTCTCTCTCTCAAGGACACAATGGAAGACTAGGCCCAGCCTAAATTCTTATCCTTGTAAAATAACTTGAAGTCTGAAGTCTGAACTCTCTCTCTCTCTCTCTCTCTCTCTCTCTCTCTCTCTCTCTCTCTCTCTCTCTCTCTCTCTCTCTCTCTCTCTCTCTCTCTCTCTCTCTCTCTCTCTCTCTCTCTCCAGGACAGAATGGATGACTAGGCCCAGCCTAAATTATTATCCTTGTAAAATAAAGTATCTGAAGTCTGAAGTCTGAAGTCCCTCTCTCTCTCTCTCTCTCTCTCTCTCTCTCTCTCTCTCTCTCTCTCTCTCTCTCTCTCTCTCTCTCTCTCTCTCTCTCTCTCTCTCTCTCTCTCTCTCTCTCTCTCTCTCTCAAGGACAGAATGGAAGACTAGGCCCAGCCTAAATTATTATCCTTGTAAAATAAAGTTTCTGAAGTCTGAAGTCTGGAGTCAGTCTCTCTCTCTCTCTCTCTCTCTCTCTCTCTCTCTCTCTCTCTCTCTCTCTCTCTCTCTCTCTCTCTCTCTCTCTCTCTCTCTCTCTCTCTCTCTCTCTCTCTCTCT
>CM065685.1:45151490-45163990 GCA_017654935.2 Phymorhynchus buccinoides | reverse complement strand
TGAATGTAAGAGAGTTCCCCCCGTGCCACATACTAAAGAATAAAGATGCAATACTGGAAGCAATGTATTGAGTTTGAGCACATTTTGTCTGAATTAGTGACAAACTTCATTAGCACTGTTGTCGTTGTGCGAGAGCGAGAAGGGGGGAGAGAGAACTCGAACTACCAAATTTTGACTATGCAGATATTTTATGGGACAACTGTACAGACACACAAGCAAATTCACTAGAAACTTTACATTTGGAAGCGCTCCGTATCATTACAGGAGGAGTAAGGGGAACTAGTCATGCGAAACTGTATAAAGAATCAGGCTTTTGCTCATTAAAAGAAGACGAAGAAGACACAAATTGATTCAGTTTCACAAAATAGTCAATGGCAAATGCCCTCAATATTTACAATATCTTCTCCCTTCCTTAGTATCCGAGGAAACCCCCTACCATAGACGCCGACCATTAGATAGAATAGTACCACGATCCAAAACCGAACTACATAAAAATTCCTTTCTCCCTACCACTACAAACTTATGGAATAATCTTCCAGATACTATTAAAACAATTGATTCTATTAGTCAGTTCAAACGTTATTTATCTCTTACAGATGTCACAGTCCCCCCTTACTATTATGTAGGATCCAGACAGAATCAAGTTAACCATTGTAGACTACGTTTAGGAATGAGCAATATTAACGGTGACTTGTACAACAGACACTTATTAAATAACCCCAAAATAATGTGCATGTGGCCACAATACGGAAGATGCTGAACATTATCTGATGCAGTGTAGACATTATGCTGCTGAAAGAATAAACACGATCTCAACACTTAACCCATGCATCACTAACACCTACACCCTACTCTTTGGCGATCAAAGTTTATCAGTGTCAGAAAACGAACAAATATTCAAAACCGTGCAGCAGTTTATAGAGCTAAGTAAAAGGCTATAAAATTCAAACCCCTGCTTCCTTTCCAGCTCTTGCATCCTTACCAGTTCATATTCTCACCTAATATTTTAACTCAGTTAGTTTTGGTGTATCTCTGTTTTCATCTTGGCGTCATTTCATGTAATCCTAATGTCATCATCGTGTCCTATTTCGTTTTATTGCGACGTGGGGTTGGAGTTCTGGTCTGCAGAGTGGTGTGAGGTGGAACTCTCTCTCTCTCTCTCTCTCTCTCTCTCTCTCTCTCTCTCTCTCCCTCACTCTCTCTCTCTCTCTCTATCTTCTCTCTCTCTCTCTTATCATCATTTTTGTGTCGATTCTACTTCTTTTGTCTATTGCTATGTCCATTGTTCGTTTGGTTTGTTGTGACTTTCTTTTCAAAAATGTATTGCTGGTATTTCCTGGTAAAATTCCGCCAATGTTTATACTGTGTAATTCGTTTTGAACTGAGCACGCCATAAGCTCTGCTTGTTGTTGCTTCAGTTATGTCATAGTTGTTGTTCATGTTGATTTGGAAAAATAAAACATTTAAACCAGAACTCGAACTCGAACTCGAACTCGAATTTTTTATTGAGGGTAAATAGATAAGCATATTACGCTTTTTTACACCGTGCCCTCATGAACAAAATCAAGAGAGAGAGAGAGAGAGAGAGAGGATGTGGGGGCGTGGGGATACAATGACAAGTAAAGGGCTGGAAAGAAAAGGGCGGATGTTACAAAACACAGGTTCGGCAAGTTCCGACACAGCACGGGCGACGCAGACGACACAAAATGCCAGGGAAATTTAATACATTTTCCCTTTAAAATCAGCTTTCAAAAGCAAATTTTGAACGAGACATATAGTAGAATCGCGTCCCAACGCGTTCTTCTGGAACTGTATGGTACAAACAAAAGTCCGACATTTACGCGGTATCCGAGTTTTTCCGTTTCTTTTACACGTCGGGCCTTAGCGTATTATATTATAAATAAGCGGATGGGATTACGGATGAGTTTCCGTGTGTAATGTGCACACTTAGGCCGTGTACACACATGAGCGGATATTCCATGCGGAAACCCGTGCGCAATCCATAAATATGTGAAACAAAGAAGGGAAAAGATTTTCAAACGTGTCCAAATGTCCCCTTATTTAGGGTTTTCCGTACGGAACTTACGCGTCTAATGTGAACCCGGCCTTATTCGTATTTCTTACTTCCTGATTTCTGTTTTCCGGATTGCGGATGAACTTCTCTACGGACGTTTTTGTTGTTGTTGTTGTTGTTGTTGTTGTAAATATTCACATGCCCTCATTCTAACATTCGTGATTCCGCCGCGTGAGAGAATCAGATGTTAGTAAGCACAACCACTGTTTTAAGAGAAGAAAGAAAAAAAGAAAAAACATCGACAGTTCTTCAGTTAGTAAAGCTTCTGTTATTTGGTTTTAGATCGTGGTGGGTTTTTTTTTAACGAAACCGTTTTGTTTCTTTCCTTTTACAACTCCCCCCCCCCCCCCCCCCCACCCCCACCCCCACCCCCCCAAATAAACAAACAAACAAAAAAGCTGCCATGTTGGTTTATTTCAGTGGCGGGCTGCAGGTGGCGCACCCCGTTTGCTTCAATATATTTTTGGGTTTTTTCTTTATTTGAAAAACAAAAAGCTGAACATTTTCAGCTTATCAACGAAGCTTGTTGTTTTGTTGTGCTTTGTTTTATTCTTTGTTTGATTCCCTATGGTTTGCTTAAAAAGAAAGGGACAATCGAAATAGTTTTAAAATGCTTAGGCAAATCAATAATAAATAAAATTGAATAATAATATATAAAAAAGCATATATGATTAAGAAATAAGATCATAAATAGACAAATACAAATTTAAAAAAAAAAAAATCAATTAATTAATGCGTAACGAACTAAATAAATAAAATTATTAAATATAAATAAATGGTAGTGTATCGTCTTCTTTTTTTTAAAGAACGACTCGCCAATAAAATGGCACGCACGTTGAAGTCAAAATAACACGTTTAGCTTTGTTTTGCTTGCGCAATCTAGCTGTGTCTGAAACGAACGTCATCTGTGCAAACTATAACAGTTTATTATCCATTGTAATCTTGTATCATGGATCACATACTCTGGTTTTAAAGTTCGAAACAAAACCGCGTCTAATGCTTAGTGTTTCATATTGCATACCCAAAGAAAAGTGGTATGAAAATTCACAGTTGCGTGACAAGACGCATTCAATTTTACCAAGCGTTGCTTTGAAAACAAAGGCCTTGTTTGAACCAACCGGTTTTTGTTTTTATTTGTTCTTTTTAACAAAAGCTGGATCAGCATTTCCTTTCAAAGACCTACCACGTCACGTGTCAAAATCATGGTTGCCACGTGTTTTCCCTCTTGCATAGCTGGTAAGAAATCTTAAGAAGTCTTCCAAGCATAAGAGGGAATGTGACACGTGACGGGGGGGGGGGGGGGGGGGGGGGGGGGGGGGGGGGGGGGGGGGGGGGGGGGGGTTGTCTTCAAAGCATTGGGACGTTATTCCATTTTCTATGTTTATTAAATCCATTTGATGCTAGTTGGGGAGGGGGGAGCTATAACTTGACTTAGCTTTGATCTACAGAAATAGATGTGTTTCTCCCCACTGAACAAAATGCTTTAGAAGCCAAGTTTTCACGTTTTATTGAGAAGTTAGCAAACAGACCACTTCATAATAAAACGACAAAAACTGTAACCACTTTGGCTGAATAAGACTACTAGTTAATTTAATCAGTACAGTATCCAGAATATTCTGACAAGAAAGAGACAAACAGGTCTGTGAGTGAAGGGTCAGCCACACTGCATACGACTCGATTCAGTGCGATCCGACTTGACACATATGTGACCCAGCACCACGAAAGGGACATTAAAGTCGCTGGGCTAGGTTCTTACACCAGGCTTGGAAAGTCAAAAATCTCATCTTCTCTTCTTCTTTTTTTCAATTTTGAGTTATGGGTATTTTCCGTGTTCTCTAACATCTTATCTTTCATATTTATAAAAAAACAATCTTTACTATGGTCTCTAAACGGCCTTATAAGTGCTTTACGACGAGTAGGTCAATGCATTGTCTTCAACTAGGCTAGACTTTAGACTGTTTTTTCTCAAAATGGCTGACGCTCACCCTACTACCTTTAAATGCTCGTTAACTCTGGAACGGAAAAAAACGATACAAGAATGGTTCTTGCATGATAAGAAAGAGAAGTGTTTTCACAAATGTATCATTTTCTCAGAATCGTCAGTTTGACACTTAATGTCCCTTTCGTGGTGCTGGGTCACACATTTGTGAGGCATGACTGACGTAACATTCTACTATCTACATGAATCTGATGAAATACTACTATAGCTACGTTCGCTACATTTTGTAGTCTCTCGTACACGAATCTGATAAAATATTCTTATTTTTGTATCGGACATTTTATTGGATTCGTGTATTGCGGTCTACACGAGAATAGTGAACGAAAAACAAGTAGAGTTATTTTTGTAGACGGAAGTATTTCACGTGAATCATGAATCACAGACATCGTCACAATCGTATCGTATTGGGGTCAAATCGTATGCAGTGTGGCTGGCCTTAAGACTGGTTTCCAAGAGACGGGAACTTCAAAGGAGATATTCCATTACGAGTTTTCAAAGGACGTCTACTTTGACAGTAGTAAGTGGTTTTGTTGTGTTTTTTTTAATCTGTTTTTTACCTTATATTAGCACATTTATTAATTGTTATGCTTCAACACGCACACCCAAACCCACACAATAAACATGATATACCTTCTACTAGCGCATCATTCAATATCATACTCTCAAAACACGACACACAACGCGCGCGCGCCAGCGCGCGCGCGCGCGTCACCACGGTGCACGCACGCACGCACGCAACGCACGCACTTCACTCACGCACGAGCCGCCACGCACGCTACGCAGTGACCGCACGCACGCGCGCTACCACACAACACACACCACACACACACTGCGCACATCTCACGCACGCACGGGTTCACACACAGGATTCACTGCACAACACACACACTTCACGCACCAACTACACGCACAGATACACACACACAACACACACATTACACACACACACACACACCAGGAACCACACACACACCACACACACAAACAAACACACAACATACACACCACACAAGCTCTCATTTGATTATAACGATGGTTGCTTACACAACACACTAAGGACAGTCCATGACCTATTACACTTATTACACACACTAATACACCGTATTCACACACTACTCTGACAGCATCAAGCAGCACGCCATATTTCTGCACATTGTTTGACAACACAGTTTTTGCCACATTTTCAATAACACACAATGAAAACTAAAATAGTCCGTTCTTGATTATAAGGCGACAGAGAAGGGTGAGAAAGAAAACAAAGAGCAAAAAATGGGGGGCGGTTTTTGGGGGGTGAAATGAAGGAGGATGAGAGACAGACAATTATAGAGACAGAGAGAGACAGACAGACAGAGCGGAGTGAGAGAGATAGATAGAGAGAGAGCTAGAGAAAACTCGAACTCGAAACGTTTAATGAGGATTAACTGAGTAAGCATAAAAAAAAATAAATAACTGCTTCTTTTCATCAGGTCTTCTAACATAATGACATATGAAGTGAATAAATGAATACATTACAACACAACAGAGAGAGAGATATATAGAGAGCGAGAGGAGATATATAGGGGTAAGGAGATATAGAGAGAGAGAGAGATCGAAGAGAGAGAGGAGAGAGAAGAAAAATGAGATAGGATAGACAGACAGAGAACCAGACAGATAGAGACACAGACTAACCATTAATTTGGGGGGGAGAGGGGCCACAGGAATTCCCAATCCCAAATTACTACTTATGCATACCGCAACACAATCCACTACATCAAAACCTCTTGTACTAGTCGTAATGCCATAGCGCAGCATTACTAAAGGTCTGTGTAAGGGCTACACGTTAAGGTCTGTGTACAACGTTACGGTCTGTGTACACGTTATATGGTCTGATTTCACGTTAAGGTCTGTGTACGCTGTTCATATTATTCACAAAATATCAATAATTTCCCCATAGCAACACAGTTGAGCTGTAAGTCATATCAACAGTTGACTATCACGCTGTTGCCATGGGTGAAATAGAAATAGCTTGTGAATAGTGCTAACGTGTACTACACGAACATAACCTTAAAGACCCACCCCCACGTCACGTGTCCACATTCCTTCTTATTCTAAGGCAGAGTTCTTTAAATACCCACCAGGTCACGTTTCAAAATCACGGTTTCACGTGTTTTCCCTTATATAACTGGAAATAAATCTTGTTTTTGGGGGGGGGGGGGGTGGACCGATTCTGATCTCCCATGTAAATGGCCCCTAATTCGAAACGAAATATCATTGTAAATGAGCAGCCTCAATTTGAATATGGGGAAATTTGTTTGTGGGTCACCGCAACCCCGAAAGAAACCCAAGGGATTTAATCGTGTTGGGTCAGTGTGTCTTTTAAATTTCTTATTTCTTACTAGCTATAAGAGGGGGGAAAACACGTGAAAAATCGTGATTTTGACACGTGACGTACTGGGTCTTCGTAAAAGGTCTGTTGTACAACGTTAACATTGTTCCCGGGTAATTGTCTATTTCCCCCCATGGCCAACACAAGTGATAGCCCCGCCACGTCTTAACGGTCTGTGTCACACAGTAGAACACTGTTTCCCATAGGTATATGTTTAATGATTTTCCCATTCCAACACATTGATAGCCCACACTTAAAGGTATGTGTACACGTTAGACATTATTAACAAAATATTTCTATTTCCCCAAGGTGACATAGTGAGCTGTAAGTCATATTAAAGAGTGGGCTATCACTGTGTTTACTTATGTGGAAATAGAAATATATCGTGAAAAATGTTAACGTGCACACAGACCTTTACCTGTGCACAGAGACCTTGAAGACCTTAACCAACCACGGGAATCATAATCGAATTAATGACTCGCTTCATTCGCCTTTTGGCCTAAGAAAGTGATTCAGGAACATATTTTTTTTGTTTATATATCCGTGGTTTGGTTTGTTTAGATCCCGAGTCCGTACATGGCGAAAGCCGATACGCGACGTTAAAAACCTTGAACTTCCTGCATCCAATAATCGAAAGGTATGGAGAGAGAGAGAGATGAGAGATAGAGAGAAGAGAGAGATGAGAGAGAGAGAGAAGAGAGAGAGAGAGGGAGAGATAAGAGATAGAGTTTTGCAACAACTGTAATGCATGCATACGAAGGAAGAAGAAGAAAAAAATTCCCTTTTTGCATTCCTAGTGGGCCACTACGCTTTGCGTTTTTGTCCCTCACGCTGTGGCCAACATAGGATGAAATAGAACTCTGATCTCCTTTAAAAAAATTAAAAAAATTAATGGTTTCCCGAGGAGTAAAGAAGCGAGTGGAGTCCCAGAGATAGTGGACGGGTAACAGGACGGAGGTTAGAATATAAACCAGGACGGCAAAGCCATATGCATTGTACTCCCAGCTACTGATGGAAGTCAGGGGAGCTCCGGAGATAACGTTTGACTCCTAGGTCTAATGTGGGGTTTTATTTTAATATTAAAAATCTTCCTGTACCTAATATCTAACAATAATAATAATAATAATAATAATAATAATAATAATAATAATAATAATGTAATAATAATAATAATAATAGCAATGCCCAGTAGTTTACTATTTTATCTTCTTTTTAAATCCTTTAGATAACAAGTCTTCACTGAATCATTAAGAACATCTTGAGGTTGTACCATAGCTGATGAGGTTTAAGTTAACCAAGGCGTGGTTACTGCTACACATATCTGGGTGTTTTTTTATAATCAGGACTTTACTTGGTTAGGTTCGCACTGACTTTCCGTGCATTGCCATCCTTTATTTGTTCCCACCATCTTTGTATTTTACACATGCCTGCCACATGTCCGAGGGAAGTGGGCCCGAAGAGGGAGTAAAAACAACAAACGCCCTATTTTCATCATCATCAGTCTTCACTGAATCAACTTTTCTTAACATTCATCCATCATCTCTGAAACAATCAGTACATTTGTACTATTATAATCCGATTCACTGAGATTGTGTTGATATGGCTTGGCGGGTTTTTTGTTTTTTGTTGTTAGTAAATGTGACATCACGATTCACATTTTGACTACGAAAGAAACCATTCTGCCAGGTGTCGTTAAGTTTGGTTCAGTCGTTTAATCGTTGTGAAATGGAACATGCTTTGATCACCACACACCATGCATGCGTGCGTACTTCCCCTCAACTCTGCCCTGCGCCACTAACAGGGAATGGAGGGTGAGGGAGAGAGATAGAGTAGAGAGAGAGTAGTAACCAGAGAGAATGATAGGGAGAGAGAAAGAGTGAATAGGGGGGTGGAGGGAGAGGAGGGGGGGGGGGGGGAGAGGGAGAATAGATAGAGAGAGAGGTTTGAGAGGAAGGAGGGAGAAGGGAGAGGGAGAGGGTGAGGGAGGATAGAGGGAGGAGAGGATAGAGAGAGCGGAAGAGAGGAAGAGAGAGAGAGAGGAGAGAGAGAAGAGAAGAGAGAGGGAAGAGAGAGAGAAGAGAGAGACAGACAAACAGAGACAGAGACAGGGAGATAAGAGGCAGAGAGAAACGCACATCCCTCTTTCCCATGACCATGCACAACCAAATAACTCTCAATAATAATTACACTCGCATCCATACGTTCTGCTGTTAGAACTGGGGGTATGGGATAATAAAAAACGAATACCACCTTTACGGTGTTGAAGAAAGTCTGGGGCAAATGATTAGTGACGGAATATTGCCAGACGTGTTCATTTTACGCCTGCTGTGGTTTGGTATTTGTAGTACAACGCCTGGCCCTGCAGTCATGGGTGCGCCTTAGCCTTAGAAGAACCCCAGTCAACACACGGGGATTAAAATATTTTGTTCATAATGTCCTGACTGTCGGAGGTCTCACATAAACCCTTTATTTTGTAGTAATCTTCTTCTCTTCTTCTTCTTCTTCTGCTTTCTTCCTTCTTCCTCCTCGTCTTCCTTCCTTCTTCTTTCCCAAGCCATCCATTGACATAATGGGTAAGGTATGTATGTGTCCGGTTTTTCAAGTTTTCACTGGTCTTCCCACAGCATGCAACCGACACATTCCGATTTCAGAGGCGCTCAAAGGAGAAACATTAATTAGTGGATTTTGAAGAGGGCTTGTTTTTTTGTTTTTTTGGGGGGCTTGAAAAAGCCGGCGAAATTGGGGTGGCCGAATAAATGGCGTCAGAAAGAGATTATTAAGAACGAACTGAAGCGAAGGGAAAAAAGGGCAAAGAGTCAAAGGAGAGAGTGGTCAGATTTAGAGGAAGTTAGACAGGCACAGAACTTCCCCCGAAGGTGGGGGGTTGGGGGAACTATTTTTGCCAAAAGCCCCCCCCCACCCCCGCTCATCCCCGGTATCCCCACGGTGAATTTGGAGTAATCAAAATGATGGTAGGTAGGGGATAGGTGAAGACATGTGGTTGCTGACGATGTTCGGGGGAAAATAAGTTGTTAAAAAAACAACACCCCTTTCACCGCCATCCATATTTTTCAGACAAAAATGTCCATTAAATTTTTACCTGGGTAGAGAACAAAATCCATCTGCAGTAATTGGGGATTCTTCTGTGACAGATATAAATAATAAGGTCTATCCTTACTTCCTGAAACTATGACAATAGTGTCTTTGGATAATAGACCCCAATTTGTTGACATAACGCCTTTTAGTGACATAGGTTTTAAATCAACTGTGGTGTTAAAAGTGCGATTTTGGCGGTGAAAGAGTTAATCATCGAGTTGATATTAAAAATTTACTAAAGTGAAACAATCGTAACGGTAAAACCATTAATTATGGTGCTAAATTCTTTCAAATTTAAATTAAATGTAAAGCTAAATAATTCTTTTCAACATAAATTGTTTAAAAAAAAAAAAAATAAAAAAAAACTCCATTTGTTGTGGTCCCACAAAACCTCTGGTTCTCTTATGACAATACAAATGTTGTTCTTGTTCTTGTTCTTGTTTTCTGTTCTTTGTTCTTTTGTTCTTTTCAAACTGTAAACGTATGCTAAACAAAGCCAATCGTTTTTTTGGAAATGAGTTTTAAAACATTACCACTTTTTGTCCCATACTAAGGAAATACTAAAAAGGGAACTAAGCCCCCCGTTTTTTGACTGTCTAAAAGAGAAGGAAAGAGAATATGTCAAGCAGTACACACGGATTATGTTGCACATTGAACCCTGTCTAAGCAAGCTATAGAGAGAGAGTTGGACTGTCGAAGAGAGACCAAAGGGGACAGACGTAGCAGGGAGATATCCCTAGACCGGCGCAGCAGCACGAGGAGCACCCAGGGAGGTAGGCTACTCGGCACCCTATTTGGCTACTATGAGGGCTATACTTTATACTGCTATACTTACTTTTTTATATACTGGTCCCGAAAGGACCATCAGTAGCTATTGTAAGTAAGTGCCTAGCCTGCTTGTACTCGTTTCAGACGTAAATTCTGTTTGAACGAATGATCGTCACAAAACGACTTTGTTATCATTTAGTTGCATTACGTTTTTGGTTGATATATATATTTTGTAAAGAAATGATAATTGAAAAAAAGATCCGAGCTCCTTCTTTGCTTCACAAGATAAACCGAAGTATTAATTTGCGATCGAAGGAAGAAGAAGAAGAGAAGAGAGAAGAAAAAAAGAAGAAGAAAGAAAGAAGCAGAAATAAGAAGAAGAAGAAAGAAGAAGAAAGAAAGAAGAAAAAGAAATAAAGAAGAAGAAGAAGAGGAGAAGAGAGAGGAGGAGAGGAAGGAGAGAATAGAGAGAGAAGGAGAGATCGACGGAGAGACAAAGAGTAAGCGAGCGCGTCTCGAGAGAGGTACTTATCGTCTCATTTTTTTTTTCTGTTTTGAAATATAAAAGAGATGAGAGGAGGATCGAGCGAGCTATTATAGTAGTTAGAGGAGAGTAAAGCCTCGCTCATCTCTTCTCAGTAAGCTAGTCAGGTTTTTGTATACTCGACTCGCTCCGATGAGAGAGCTAGAGGGGCGATATATGTCTATTGCTCGAGATCTCACTCCCTCCCCACACAACTCTTAACGGTACCCGCCTCTATGAGCTGCCCTGCCGACCTACCCCCCCACATCACATTTTTCTTTTTCCCTACTGTCCATTTGTTCAATTTCATTTCTAACATTCATCCGTGTTTTTGTTCCTACCCACCTGCTGGGCTGCTGGATAGTAGAGAATTGGGATGGGGGGGGGGTAGGGGGGAGGGGGTTGGTGTGTCGAGCGTTAGTAGCGAGAGGGTGACTGTCGTCATATATCTCTACTCTATGATCGCTCTCTCTATAGCTAGATAAGGATAGATCGAGAAGAGGAGGAGAGAGGCATCCACCTTTCTACTACCCTCATCATGTATCTACCTCATCTGTGACACAAACAAAAAAGATAGACAGGTCAACAGAAAACAGAGATTCGTTTGGAGCGAGACTCATCTCCCTTCAAACATACATGACAGAGATGAAGGAGTAAATGAAGATTTTGCTTTTTTTTTTTTTTTTCTTTTTTTTTGTTTTTTTTTTTCTCTTTTTTTTTTTTTTTTTGTTTTTCTTGAAAGTATTTTTCTTTCTTTTTCTTTCTTAATATTCGAAGTAAGTCAATGGCACAACACCTATCTTTCCACTTTGTGTAGCTCCTCAAGCTTCACACATTTCTTTTATTTCTTTCTATCTTTTCTTTTCTAGGTTTCTTGTTACTTTCATTTTTGCGTTTCTTTTCTTCTATTTTTCTAATTCTTTTTCTGTTTCCACAAATTTCTTCCATCGTCTAGTACCAGAACTATTCTTCCTTCTTCCACCAGCTCTCACTTCCGCTTAGACCAGCTTGCTTTTCTTCTTTTTTTCTCCTCGAGCTTTTCGCCTCCCGCTGTCCATGTTCCAAGATGTCCAAGATTTCTCAACATCCCCTATCTCCCCCCCGTCTCATCCCCCACCAGCCTTACACAGATTCTCCACACTTCCACAGTCCAACACTTCCATCCACATCCAATCCTCTCCACCCCCGGCCCCCCAACTTCCAACCAGTCCACCCCTCTTGCTTCCACCAACCCGACACCCAACCCCTCCAAACCCCCCCCCCCCTCACTGTTACCAAACACCCCCACCTCCTCCTTCCATCCAAAATCAACAACGACAATCCAATACACGTCCCCTCCACGTTACCTTCACCCCTCCCACCCATTCTTGCTCTCCAACCCCTCCTTGTCCACCAACCCACCACCTCTCTCCAGCTCCCCCTCTCCTCAACGCTCCTCCCCGCCAACCCCCCACTCTATCCACCTCCATAACTGATTTCATTCCATCCACAGCTGTTCCACCCTCCATTCCACACAGTCGAAACCCCCACCTCCAAACAAAGACTTCCCTTTCCACCACACCCGCCGCCTCCACCACCACCCCCCACCCCCCCCACACCCCACCCCACCCCCCCACCTTGCTTCGCCACTTCCAGCTCAGCTGTCCACCCCCTCCACCACCCCCCCCCCCCCCTC
>CM065685.1:45143848-45150990 GCA_017654935.2 Phymorhynchus buccinoides | reverse complement strand
CATGTTTGTATTCGATGTTCGTATATGTACCAAGGACAGATTGGAAGGACTAGGCCTTGCCTAAAATCTATATTCTTGAAAAATAAAGATCAAGTCTCAAGTTTCAAGTTTTTCAAGTTCTCTCTCTCTCTCTCTCTCTCTCTCTCTCCTGCTCTCTCTCTCCCTCTCTCTCTCCTCTCTCGCTCTCTCTCAAAAACACTGAGTGGAGTGGGGGGGAAAGGGGGGGGGGGGGAGAGTGGTCGGGGCGGAGAAGTTGCAGAGTTTTCCAAATGTCTCTTTCATGGTCCTGCATGGGAGGCAGAAACTTCAAGAGAAAATTATTCGGCAATCAGAAATGGTTTGTTTGTTTGTTTGTGTGTGTGGTGTGTAGTTTATGGGTAATTAGATGAAAACAGATGAGAGAGAGAGGACGGGGAGAGAGAGAGAGAGAGAGGGGGGGGATGAGAGAGAGAGAGAGAGAGAGAGAGAGATGACAAATGACAAATGAGAGAGAGAGAGAGAGATAGGGAGAGAGAGAGAGAGACGAGAGAGTCTAGAGAGAATGAAGAATGAAAAGAAAGGATTATTTTACAATGATGTAGATGTTAAGCCAAGCCAAGCCTACTCTTACCAGCTATCTCTTAGGCTACTTCTTCTTTTGTTTGTGTCTACATAACGTGTGAAAGGGGCTTCATGCATTAGAGCTTAAACAGGTGACCTAGCACCACGAAAGGACATTAAGTGTCAAGAACATGACCATTCTGAGATAAATATACAACTGAAAACAATTTCAGACCATTCTATTTCGTAATGATGCAATAACCCTTCTTGCATCTTTTTTCCCGTTCCCGAGTTATGAGCATTTCAAGTCAGTAGGGTCAGCATTGGCCATTTTGAGAAAACACAATCCAAAGTCTAGCCTAGCTTAATAAAAACTGCATTGACCGTATCTCGTGTGCAAAACACTTATATAAAACCGTTTAGAGGACCCGGGCCTTAATTCATGTCGAGATAGCATGAGACTTAGCATCATGCTAACTTAGAAGCTCTTCCAAAAAGTCCTATTAAATCCTACAGGACAATGGAAGAGCTTCTAAGTTATCATCATTCTAAGTCTCATGCTATCTCAACGTGAATACAAGCCCTGTGCCTGTTATTTCCACCGGTTTGGGGGAAAGGGATAAACATGAGACTTAGCATCATGCTTAATAAAACTTAGAAAGCTCTTCCAAAGTTCCTATTAAATCCTACAGGACATTGGAAGGAGCTTGCCTAAGTTAGCATCATGCTAAGTCTCCATGCTATATCAACGTTAATACAGGCTCTTACAGGGCTCGGTATTCACGTTGAGATAACATGAAGACTTAGCATGATGCTAACTTAGAAGTTCTTCCAAAAGTCCTATTAAATCCTATAGGACATTGGAAGAGCTTCTAAGTTAACATCATTCTAAGTCTCATGATATCTCAAACGTGAATACAGTGGCCAGGCAGGGCTTGTATTCACGTTGAGATAAAACATGAGAATTAGCATCATGCTAACTTAGAAGCTCTTCCAAAAGTCCTATTAAATCCTATAGGACATTTGGAAGAGCTTCCAAGTTAGCATCATGCTAAGTCTCATGTAATCTCAACGTGAATACAGGCCCTGGTAGAAAATATTATCGCTTTTATTAAAATATGCAAGATAAGATGTTAGAGAAACGAAAACATACCCTTAGTTCAAAATTGACCCCCGCAAAAAGAAGGTAGAGATTTTTGTTTGTGGCTCAAGCCACAAACCTATAACTCACTTTTGTCGGTCTGTCTCTGTCAGTCTGTCTGTCGGTCAGTCGGTCCAAAATTGTCGCACATTTTGACAAAATTGTCGCACTTCAAAATCGAGGCTACACTTCAAAATTAATTGAGGCCGCTTTTTAAAATGATGTTTTTCAAAAGCGTACAAAATAATAAACATACGTAATACCGACACTACAACAGACACGGACGAGTATGCGGTGCTTCTTTCGATGAGTATAAGTAGGATACATAGCATAGTTTTAAATGTTTTCCAAAAAGATATAACAAGTTACGAAATGGTGCAGAGATAACATTCTTTTTTACAGATTAAAATTATTGAAAAGCCAGAGTGGTGACTCATGATTGGAGTGGTAAAAATAGACCGCTGGGCGCCACAAACTATTGCGATTTTCGTGCTTTTTGACTTTTCAAGCCTGTTGTGCGAAACTAGCCCAGGCGACTTAATAGTCCCTTTCGTGGTGCTGGGCTCAACAAATAAGTGATTAAAGGTATGATGGAGAATGATTAAAGGTCATGCAGTGGATAATTATGCATTCCCATCATGGAGGCCTACACTCGACGCTTTTCTCGACGTAATGGTCGCGCCATCAACCAAGCGTAAGGAATGTCGCCGGTTACTTTAACACGAACAATTTATTAACAAGAGGCAAAGCCTTTCAAGGCTCACTCGAACAGGCAACATATGGGACAGTAACCAACAAAGATTGAGGGGGGGGGGGGGTCTAAAGTGCCGCCATCAACCAAGCGTAAGGAATGTCGCCGTTATTAACACGAACAATTATTAACAAGAGGCAAAGCCTTCAAGACTCACTCAAACAGTAAACATGTGGGACAACATCAAACAAAGATTGAGGTGCCTGTCTCTAAAGTACAAGATTGCCAATTAAATTTTTTAAAGTACTAATGGTAAAACTATCGTTAATGGATACCAAAGTAAAAAAAACAAGTGCAACGCTGAGCGGTAGCAAAGTCCCCTCGCAGCATCGCCGAGCTACTCGGAAATCGGAATGTGTCTGCTGTGCACATACATAAAAACGCATCAAAACAGCACGTAACTACATAAAAACGCATCAAAACAGCACGTAACTGAATAGCATTTTTTTTATATATAGCCTTGGGGTTCGGACCCGTGATTTCACAATTGAGCGCCGCGCACTTCGATCATGCGCACACGAGCGGCACAGAAAAAATTCATGACAACTGTGTTATAGACCATTCATCAAGAAATGTTGTGGAAAAAAAACCTGCATTACAATACATGCAAAACTTCGCGAGATATTAGCGATTATGTGTTTTCGGGGTTTGAAACCCCGTAACTGGCGCGACCTTGACCTTAATGTAAAACTAAATAAGTACATCAGTGGATAGCTTGCATCTTGGCAAACTAGTATACCAAATTTGATGATGATAGACTGAATAGTTTTTTGAGAAAAACGGACGAATAGCCGGACGGAGGGCACGGACGGACGGACGGACGGACGGACGGACACCGGACGGACGGACACCGGACGGACGGATCAGACAAAAACAATAGCTCCCCGAACCTTCGGCTCAGGGACTAACTAGACATAAACATTGAAACAAATGCCGGATCCCGGAACCATTGGCATGACAGACAGGGACACTCTACCAATGAGCTTTTGAGGCTTTCAGTGTTGATGAGTTTCTTAGCTCATGTTGCTTGTTGAATACTCTCTAACCAACTAATCTAAAATGTTGTTTGTTTGTTATCTGTTTACGGTGTTGTTTTAAGCTGTTTAATTATTCAAATCGTTATTGTTTTAAAGCTTGCATTAGACATACATGTATGCTTCTATTTCCCCGGGAAAATGCCAACGTTAAAGTTTGGAGATGAGACCCACGGACACAAAACACACACACACACACACACACACACACACACAGCACACACACACGAAACAACTATCATCGTATAGACCACTCTTTGTGTTAACTTCGTTAACACGGAGTGAGCCAAAACGCAAGCATCTTCATAGACGCTTCTGTTAATTGGATGGGGGTTGGTATTTTTTATCTGACAGACACGACAGACAGACAGAGGGCAGAAAGAGAGACGAAGAGACAGACATAGGCGAACAGAGAGGCAGGGGGTAGATAGAGGGAGAGAGAGAGAGAGAGAGAGAGGACGAGACCGGAGTGAGAGAGGAGATAGAGAGAGAGGAGAGAGAGAGAGGAGTGAGAGAAAGAAGAGAGAGAGAGAGATGAATACGAGAAGAGAGAGAGAGAGAGAGAGAGAGAAGAGAGAGAGGAGAGAGAGAGAGAGAGAGAGAGAGAGAGAGAGCAATTTATCCGTGTTTCGTCAGTTTTTTTTTACTCCTTACTAAGAAGGGCAGTTTATGATTATCAGAAGAATCAGACCTGTGTGTCACAGCGTGTGTGTGTGTGGGTGTCTGTGTGTGTGTGTGGGTGTGTGGTGTGGGTGTGTGCATGTGCATGTGGCGGGGCGGGTGCGTGTTGGGTGTGCCTGTGTGTTGCCGGTGTGTGCCTGTGTGGTATGCGTGAGTGCTGTGCGTCTGTCTCTGGTGTGTGCATTCTGTGCGTGCGTGCGTGAGCGACGCGCGCGACGTCGTGTATGTGTCCGCTTGCACGAGTGTATGTCTACGTGCATGTATACACGTTCTTCACATTATCTTGCGCCCAGGACACATTCTAAGCTCTGAATGGAACGTGGCTGGCCACAACAAATTACTTCTGAAATGAAGCAGGAACTCCATTGAGTGCACTTCCATCCAACCAAACCGTAAAGTTAAACATTGCACAGCGGCAATGGGGTTGCTGTTTTTTTGCAGACTTTTTTTTAACTCCGTTTCCCCCCGATATAGTCCATTTATATGGACAAGTATATTTCCTTCGGTTTGGTTGGAAAACAAACATTGAATGGTTACAATAAAACAATGTTTTTGTTTTCATTTCTGGACACGTTTTGATGGTAAAGAACCCAAGGGCAGGCAACACAAGCACGTTTTGATTATTGACTTTTTGTCGTGTTCATTAATTTGTTCACGTTCACTCTATCATTCGACTATCGTAGTTCTATTGGGTATCGAACAGAGTCACTCCAGAGTTCATAACTTCGGCCTAAATAAAGTAAAAGGCATATAATTTAATTGCATTCATTTAATAAAGGGAAGATTCGACCTTTTCTTTGTTGTATCAGAAAAAATGATATTGAGTAACTCAAAACTGTAATAATATGTATCAGTTGCAAGACGAATAGCAACACATCAACACGTTCGCAACTTTCGCAACAATCCCGTTCAGCTCAATCAAATATACACTTGAAAAATCAAACAAACCGCTAAATAAATGTAAAAAAAACCCTTTTTTAGAAAAAGTTATACATAAAAAAATAAATTGTCCCAGACTCCTCAAGGACCCCACCCCCCCCCCCCCCCCCCCCCCCCCCCCCCCCCCCCCCCACCCCCCCCCCCCCCCCCCCCAACAGAAAATACTCAAAATGGGCCATCGAAAAATGTAGTCCCGACATGTGCACCCGCTAGGTCTCTCCCCGCTCCATCTCTACCCACATCCCCCAATGGAATCAATAAATTATCTTTCAAATTTTGGAGTACAGTTGTTTCACAAACAAGACTAGAGAGATTGAGAGAGAGAGGAGAGAGAGAGACGAGAGAGAGAGAGAGAGGAGACGAGAGAGAGAGAGAGAGAAGAGAAGAATGAGAGAGAAGAGAAAAAGAGAGAGACGAGGGGAGAGAGAGAGAGATGAGACGAGAAGAAGAGGAGAGAGGAGAGAAGAGACTTCAGACTTCCGAAACTTTATTTTACAAGGATAAGAATGAAACCGTTTCACCGACAGCCATATTTCAGCAAAACAAATTCCATTAAAATTTACCTGGGTAGAGAAACAAAATCCATCTGCAGTATTGGGACTCGTCTGTGACGTATATAAAATAAGGTCTATCCTTACTTCCCAAAACTAAGACAATGAGGTTTTTGGATAACAGACCCCAATTTGATGCCTTTTAGTGACATAGGTTGTTAAATCACTGTGGTGCTAAAAATTGCGACTTTGGCGGTGAAAGGGTTAAGGCTGGGCCTAGTCTTCCTTACTGTCCTTGATTCTAAGCATGTTGATAACATATAACTAATACTATAAACCAACATGGAGACACAGAAACATCGTCAAACAGAAACAGCAAACAGTAGCAGAAATACGACAGTGACATGGTAGGCAGAGCATCAACATCAATAATAAGAACAAGCAAAACAGAAAACCAAACGACCATATAAACAAGCATAAAACAGAAATACCCCAAATGAAACCAACACTACTTCCACCAC
This sequence comes from Phymorhynchus buccinoides, assembly GCA_017654935.2. NCBI lineage: Eukaryota > Metazoa > Mollusca > Gastropoda > Neogastropoda > Raphitomidae > Phymorhynchus > Phymorhynchus buccinoides. The sequence continues at coordinate 45,144,892 of CM065685.1, read as the reverse complement.
AAGTTACTTCTGCTGTTACCATTACCATTCCTACCTACTACTATTACTGCTACTACCACTGCTTGGGACAGAGAGAGGAGAGAGAACGAAGAGAGAGAGAGAGAGAGAGGCACGCAGACGAGAGAGAGAGAGAGAGAGAGAGAGAGAGAGAGAGAGAGAGGGAGAGAGGAGGGGGAAGAGGGAGGAACAGACAGACAGACAGAGTTAGAGTGAGTGAGAGAGAGAGAGGGGAGAGAGAGAGATGGAGAAAGACAGAGGAGAGCGAGAGAGAGAGAGAGAGAGAGAGAGAGGAGAGAGGAGAGATTCCTGAGGAGGAAGATCTTTCTGAGAGATGAGGAGAGAAACAGACGAGCGATAGAGAGTTAGGGAGTGAGAGAGAGAAGAGAGAGGGGGGGGAGAGAGAATGGAGAGAGAGAGAGATGGAGAGAGAGAGACAGAGAGAGAGAGACAGAGGAGACAGAGAGAGATTACAGAGAGAGAGACAGAGAGAAATGAGAGACAGAGAGAGCCAGTCAGACATGACTCTAGATAGAGTGAGTAAGAGACAAACGACAGACAGACAAAGACAGAGAGGGGCATAAAATAAAATGGAGAAACCCCCACCCCCCATAACTTCCTTAGTGAATTAAGAAAAACAAAAGTGGAAAAAAAAAAAAAGAGAAAAAAAGCTACATTTTTTCTGTCAAGCCCAAGAGGCTTGCGACGTACGTGATGCTGTTACGTAGGGGACCCTTCTCACGAAACCTCCGGTTCTCTTGTGCATCTGTCATAGCTAGTTGTCCGAGACAGACAGCACAGCAAGAGATAGAGATAGAGACGGATTTTCGCGGAGGGGGCATCCATCATAAAAATAAAGGGGAAACAAGCGCTGGATTAGTCGACATCGTTTGTGGCACCGCTTTCTTCTTCTTCAATTTTGTCAAAATGTGCGACAATTGTGGACCGACCGACCGACCGACCAACAAACAAACAGACAGACCGACGAAAGTGAGTTTGTGCCACAAACAAAAACACCATAACTTCCTTAGTGAGTTCAGAAAACAA
>CM065685.1:45128848-45138848 GCA_017654935.2 Phymorhynchus buccinoides | reverse complement strand
ATGTGAACAAGCGACCCGTCAATGGATTCGAAATAGTGCGAAAAGGCAAAAGCCGGAAAAGCTAGCCAGTTGACTTGCTAATCCCCCTTAATCCCCACTGACAGTTGCATGAAGCGACCGCATTATTGTAGCGACTTGGGGAGGTCTATCTTCATGTGACCCAGCACCACGAAAGGGACATTAAGTCACAGGGCTAGTTTCTCACAACAGGCTTGGAAAGTCAAAAACATCTCATTTTTTGTCAATGTTGAGTTATGGGTATTTTTGTGTTCTCTCTCATCTTATCTTTCATTATGTATGAAAGGATAATATTTAATATGGGTCTCTAAGTGGTCTTATAAGTGTTTTAAAACGAGAAGGTCAATGCATTTTGTTTCCAATCTAGGCTAGACTTTAGACTGTGTTTTCTCAAAATGGCCGACGCTCACCCTACTAACTTTAAATACTCATATCTCTGGAACGGAAAAAAGATACAAAAATGGTAATTATTGTCATCAATAGAAATACAATTTGTCTTGAAGTTTTCACAATGAATTATTTTCCCAGAATGGTCAGTTTGACACATTGATGTCCCTTTCGTGGTACCGGGGTCACTTATTAGGAAATGGTATCCCTAAAAGAAAGTTGAGCTAGGGTAAAACAACAACAACTGATGTGTGACAATCCACAAAGATACGTGTACAACCATCATTAAACTTACATCTTATATTCGTGGCATCATTTCAACAATATCAGTACACAACAAAAGTCTGTGTTAAAATGTCATTTCCTTCAAAACGTCTTTACAAACACTATGCGTTGTTTATATTTCCAGCTCCTGCTTCTTTCGAATTTGCACAATTTGACGAATACAAGTTTTAATGCCAGAAAATGGATTATACACACATCTTAGTGTTGTTGCCATTCTTGAAAACGTTCTGTTCGACCGTCAATCATTGAAATGGTCTCTACACATATTGGCCAACATGATTGCACCCTTCTGGACGATTGATTTACTATTTATTTATTTATTTCGAAAAATGTATATATCGCTTCACCTTTAGGCTCTAAACGCTTTACAATTACACTTAAAAATTATTCATATTAAAAACAACGGCTTACACCACACACACACAACATACACACACACACACACACACACACACACACACACACACACACACATAACACACCACACAGACACATACACACACACACAATAACACAAACACACAAAAAAACCACACACACACACACACACAAACACAACACATACACACACACACACACACACACATGCGTGTACACACACACACACACACACATAACAACACACACACACATACACACACACACACACACACACACACACATACCAATGCGCACACATATGAAATATGTACATACTTAAATAAATAGAGATAAAATACATATACATAATAAAATAAAAATTTACAATCAGATTACATTAAAAAATCAATGTCGGGTCAATTTTCAATTTGTTTTTACATAAACAAGCTGCACATTCATAATGACCGCAAAAGTAAAGTATACATTTATGTAGGCCTACACACAGGTTTCACAAACGTTCACAAAAAATAGACAAAACACGCTCATAAAAGCAAATTAAGACATACTCGTATTCACCGCACTCACAGTGTTTAAAACCAACAAGAAAAAATAGATTGAATGTAAAATAAATTAACAGAAAATGTATTCATATAATATCCCTTTCACAGATACAGACAGACACGCAAACACACATACACACACACACACACACACACGCACGCAGCGCAGCAGAGAGATAGAGGAGAGAAAGAGAGAGAGAGAGAGAGAGAGGAGGAGAGAGAGAGAGGAGAGAGAGAGAGAGATCGACGAGGAGAGACGGAGAGAGAGAGATGAGAGAGAGAACGAGGAGAGAGAGAGAGAGAGAGATGGAGAGACGAGAGAGAGACGAGAAAGAAGGACAGGTTGATTTAGTGACAATTACCTCCAATAAGGACACCACACCCGTCTTCTGACCGAGAGCGGAGTAGAGAGACGGGGCGGGGGGAAGGGATAGAGACGAGGGGTGAGGGAGAGGGGGGGGAGAGTAGCGGGCGAGAGCGTTAACAGGCGAGTACGAGACCGACGGGTGAAGACGAGACCGAGCGGAGAAAGATTCGGGATAGAGGATCGATAAACTGCGACCGATGGATGACCCGCGCAGTTAGAGAGAGATGCCCGAGAGAGGCCAGGACAGTGATTAGTGAACAATTACTCCAATCAAGGACCACACACCTCACACTATGCAGCTACGTTTTGAAGACTCTCCGGACCACACTCCCAATCTCACCGGCGTACGTCGGTCACTGTACCACGAAATCGCCGCCTTACCATGAGTTTTAGTGTCCACTAAAAGACCCCCCGCCCCGCCAAAGACATGAATCTGCATCAGTTCCAAACCTTTATGGAATGAAAAGGGCAAAATCGAGGTGAAGTTTAGGAGCGACCATACATTCTTCACCCACCTCACCCCCCTCCACCCCCCCCCCCCCACCCATCCTCCCCACCCCCCCCCCCCACCCCCCCCCCCGGGATCGTGGAGCGCCAAGGTATACGTGTATCCCCACCACCACCAAAGGGGGGACATTAAAGTGTCAACACTGACCCATTCATCAGATAATTATACATTTGATAATTTTGGACACTTCTCTTTCTATCGATTTGCAAAGAAAACCATCCTTGAATATTTTCTTTCCCGTTCCTGAGTATGAGTATTTAAAGACTTATTAATGTGAGCGTTCTTGCCATTTTGAGAAAACACAATAATAAAATTAGCCTAGCTGAAGTTAAAAATGCACTAGCTGACCTGCCCGTTTCAAAGCACTTGTAAGACACATTAGAGACCATATTAAAGAGCGTAACCTTCATTAATATATGAACTATAGGATGTGTAGCGAGCACGAACCATACCCATAACTAAAACTTGACACAACAAATGATATTTTTTGACTTTCCAAGCCTGAACGATTGTCCTTACAATAATGAAAGATAAGATGCTAGAGGAAGACGAAAATACCCATTAACTCAGAAAAAATATGAGATTTTTGTGACTTTCCAAGCTGTTCGATGAAACCAGCCTCGCGACTTAATGTCCCTTCGTGGTGCTGGAGTCCACGTGTTTATCGCTCATAGATAAAAGGATGTATTGGGAGAGTGCTCAGGTGGGAAGCTGTTGTTCTGTACAGTACAGCCAGTTCGCAGATGAATTACAGATGAGATGATTTCTTCCTACTACAACAAAAAAGCTACCGAATTTCCAGAGTGCACACACCGACGGGCCTTAATACATTCGTCTGAGACTAGGAAAATCGTCTTACATGTACGACTTCAAACACAGGTTTTCAATTTTAGGTCGATAATAAATCAATAATACATATAATAATAATAATAATTAGCAATTTATCAGCGCTCTAAATATAATAAAAGCCTTACGCGCTTACAATAATAAATGAAATAAACCAGCAAGCAATATCATACATAAACGACAAAAACATATTATACACACATACGCGCTGCCCCCCCCCCACCCCCCCCCCGTGCGCGCGCACTCACGCACAGCACACGCACGCACGCACACTCACACGCGCACGCCACTAAACGCAGATACACGTACGCACTAATAACAGATACAACATACACACACACACACCAACACACACACGTTTGCAACGCACTACACGCACAGGCAAGCAACACGTAGCACACGCGCACACGATACGCACACGCACACGCAACACCACACACACAACACCACACACACACAACACCAACACACAACACACACAAACACACACACTACACACACACACAGACACCCACACACACACACCCACACACAACACACTGACACACACACACATCACACACAAAACACAAACACACACGCACAAAAGAACACCACAACAATCACACAATACAATCGCTATTTCAATTGCTCAAGCAGTAGGATCAACCAGTACAAAGAAAGGGAAAAAAGAAGAAGTATTTAACAAAAATGTTAGCCGGTAATTAAAACTTTATACTGTTATATTACCCTTTATTGTTTATGATATTGATTCGTTCATATTGAAAAACCTTTTAGTGGTTTTAAAGGGGTAATAAACATTGATGCTGATTCTGATTCTGATCTGATTCAAACACGCGCGGAGGGACGGGGCACAGTACTTGAAAATACTTTGAAAAACAATACATTTACCCGTGAAAGAAAATAACAAAAACCCACTTATTCTTCGTTCAAATTTTTTAAATCTCTTTTTCGTAGTTCTTTCTGTCTTTGTGTCTTCACTTCTTATTTTTGTCCCCTTTGTTTCTTTTTTATCTTGTTTGTTTTTTACTTTGTTTTCAGATTCAATCAGCAAGCTTTGTTCCCCCTTTCTTAAAGGTGGACCTGGACCGATGAGGTTTGCAAGAAACACGTTCGAGATCACCAGAAGACAGCCCTTGGCAAGGATCGGAACATCTCACTGTTTGGTTTCTTGAAATTCAACCGTCACTATTAAACGGCGAGTATGTCGTGGCGGACGATGCCGACGAGGCGAGGTAGCAATTTTGGATGGGCGTGGGTGAAGTGTTTCCTTATTTTTAGTTGTACGTGCAGTAAAAAACAAAATAAAAAAAAGAGGAGACTATTTCCTTTGTTGTGGACACGAACACCCTTTAGATATCAAACTGGTATAACATTTAAAAAAAAAAAAAAAAAAAAAAAAAGGTTTGTATTGCGAAAAATTTCGACAGCTTCATTAGATGTTTAATATACTCCACTAAGACACTTGTACATGTTTTGAATATGAAGAATGTTGCCTTCCAGAAAAACAAGTTGAGGTCCGATGTTATTGAACTTTTCACCATTCTACAAAACATTAATTGTGTCCTTTGTCTCCTGAAAGTTCTAACACGTTTTACCATCATATATTTCGTCACGTTATCTAATTCAACTTGATAACGTGTTTGACATGTGATCTTGTCCAGTATCTAATCGCATACTATCTTAAATATTGTACGGCGGTATGTTATTCATGCTTTGTTGATTGTGCTTGTTGATGCTTAAATATGTCCTAATTAATCCCATGGTCTTACATGTTATCGTGCTTTCGCGATTAGTTGTGTTGATATTGTTTTTAAATGATTTGTATGTGTGCACTCTGAAGTAATGCTCTGTGAGACACATAAAGTGTACTTGACCTTGACTTGACTTGACTGACTTGACTTGACCGTGTTATAATGCTCGTGTTTTTTTGTTGTGTTAAAATTCGTATCATACCATACTGCAATACCATCAGATTAGTGCACCAAATGGATATTGTTTAGATGGAACTTTTTTGGAATATCATGTATAGAACGGTTAAAAAGAATTGGTAGCAATAATAGACCCTTGTAGGAATCTCCAATATCGATACTCTTAAATGTCGAATAAATGTACCAATTTTTGCAGCACAACTAGATCTCCGCAGCAAGAAACATGTAACGGAATTGAGGCATTGACTCACGAATTCCCACCATGTTTTTAACTTATGTAAAGTCAAACGCGCGTGCCATAGGTTTTCTAATATCACAAAAAGTAGGCAAGTGTACTTTTTCTACGCAGAAAATTTAAAAAAAAGTTTATGTTCTGAAACCGTTCAGCAAATGGTCCAATGATTAGGAATACTAAAACGCTTGGGTTTTTTCTATGATCATAGATGTAGAATTAAAAAGGTCTTCTGTAAGAGGAAATGCTGTGTAGAAAGGAAGCCATAAGACAAAAACGGGGATTGATGAAATATGTGAATAGGCAGCTTGCATTATTGACAAAAAGCATTACGTAAAGGAAGAAATTAAAGGTGGAGAAGAAAGAAAAGTCGTTTAGAACTCGCGCTTCTTGTAAAAGGATTAATTGCAAACTGTTTGCAAGATTGTGCAGTAAGAGAGATCGATACGAGAGAGGATGGAGAGAGAGAGAGAGAGAGAGAAGATGAGAGAGATTTCTGAGAAGAGAGCACGAGAGAGAAAGGGAGAGAGAGGGGTGAGAGGATAGAGAGCGCAGAGAAGAGATTGAGAGAGAGAGAGAGAGAGAGAACAATGAAACTGAAACACTTTATTAACACAGAGAGAGAGAGAGACGATGAGATGAAGCGAAGAGAGCGAGGAGTGGGACTCGAGAGAGAGAGAGAGAGAGAGAGATAGCGAGAATTTCTTTTCCCGTTTCTTTCTTTCCCCTTTTTTTTTGTTTTCTTTCTTTTTGATTATTTGTTTACACACTTTTTCCTGATTTCCCCCCCCTCCCCTTTCTCCCTTTTTTTTCCCCCCCTTTTATTTTTCTCCCCCCTCTCTCCCCCCCCCCCTACCCCCCTTCCCCCCTCCCCAGGGAGAGGAAGAGAGAGAGAGAGAGCCGAAGAGAGGAGAGACGAGAGAGAGAGCAGAGAGAGAGAGATCCCAAACAATAAACACTGAAACACGTTATGTAACAGAGAGGAGAGAGGAGAGAAGACGAGAGAGAGAGTAGAGAGAGAGAGAGAGAGAGAGGAGAAGAGAGAGAGAGGCAAGATGTACCGAGAAGGAACAGCCAGATGGAGGAGACGAGACGAGAGCCAAGAGAGAGATGAGAGAGATGAGAGAGAGAGAAACAATGAACACTGAAACACTTTATTTAAACAGAGAGAGCGAGGAGAGAGAGAGAGAGAGAGAGAGATGAGAGAGAGATGAGAGAGAGAGAAGAGAGAGCGAGAGAGAGAAAGGAGAGGAGAGAGATGAGAGAGACGAGAGAGAGAGAGACGAGAGAGACGAGAGTGAGAGAGAGAGAGAGGGGCGAGTGAGAGAGAGAGTGAGAGAGAGAGAGAGAGGGGGGGGGAGGGGGAGAGAGAGAGAGCAGAGAGAGAGAAAAGAGATGAGAGAGAGAGGAAGAGATGAGAGACGAGAAGAGAGAAGGAGAGAGAGAGACGAGGAGAGAGAGAGACGAGACCACAAAAAAGTGACAGAGAGAATCCATCTTGACCCAGTTATAGCGCTCTTAAAATCGAATGCAAAATTGGTGCATACGCGCGTTACCCGGGTGCGAAATGGTGGCGTGACATGAGTGCGTGCATGACCGTGCGTTATGTCACTATGCGCGGTGTTGTGTGCTGTGCGTGCGCGCGCGCACGCATGGCGAATAGAAGAGTCAGAAAGATTCAAAACTTTTGAAATCATTCTTCTCTCGCTGTCATGGAAGGCTTTTCGAGAACTTGCAAAGCACAAGACAAATGCTGATGAGCCTGATTCCTGACGTACGCAACACAGGGTGCTTTTGGTTTAACCACACGGATGAATTCAACACGTGGCGAAGATACAGCAACTTTGACAAATGCGGAAGAGGTACGGGAGGATAAGTAGATAATCATAATTCCCACGAGTAAATGATGTGTGTGTGTGTGTGTGTGTGTGTGTGTGTGTGTGTGTGTGTGCGTGTGTGTGTGTGTGTGATGTGTGTGTGTATGCATGTATGTATCAGTTGTGTATTATGTTGTGTGTGTGTGCGTGCAGTGCGTATGCGTGATTGTGTGCGTGTGTGTGTGTGTGGCGTGTGCTTGCGTTGCGCTGCGAGTGTGCGGTGTGTGCGGTGAGTGTGTGTGTGTGGTGTGTGTGTGTGTGGTGTGTCGTGAGTGTTGTGTGTGTGAGGGTTTTGTGGTGTGGTGTTTGTGTGTGTTTGTGAGTGGTGTAGGTGTGTGTGTGTGGGTGAGTGTGCGTTTGTTGTTGGAGTGTTGAGTGTGTGTGTAGTTTGTGTGTGTGTGTGTGTGGTGTGTGTGTATGTCCGGTGTGTGTGTGTGTGTGTGTGTTTTTAGTGTGTGTTGTGTGTGTTGTGCGGTGTGTTGTGTGGGGCTTTGTGTCGTTGGTGAGTGTGCGTGTGCTGCGCGCGCGCGAGTGTGTGTGTGGTGTGTGTGTGTGATTGTGTGCGTGTGTGCGTGTGTGTGTGTGTATGTTGATTGTGCTTGTGTGTGCGTCGTGCGTGTGGCGTGTGCGTGTGCTTTTCTGCGTGCGTGCGACCTTTCCTACTCCCGCTCTTTCTACAGGTGTGTGGTGCCGTGAGTGCGGCGTGTGTGTGTGTGGTGTGTGGTGTGTGTGTGGGTGTGTTTGTGTGTGTGTGTGCGGGTGTGAGGGTCTGCTTGACACGAGGCGAACGAACGCGAGTAACACTGGGCCCCTATACATACTATCATTATCGCAGCAGTACTTGAGCTTCTGCGGCTTCCCTCCGGTTAGTCCTCCTTTGGGTTCTCTTGTTATCGATGTTGTTCTTCTTCCTCTTGACACCCATGTTCTAGACATTTTCGAAAAAAAATTGGGATAGTAAATGCAACTGAACACGAGGTCTTGTTTTATTTTGTCATTTGGCGTGTGTGTGTGTGTGGTGTGGTGTGTGTGTGTGTGTGTGTGTGTGTGTGTGTGGGATTGTTGTTGTATGTGTGATTGTGTGCTCGGGCGTCTTACTTCGCGTGAGTGTGTGGGTGTGTGTGTGTGTGTTGGGTGTGCTGGTGTGTGTGCGTGCGCGTGAGTGCAGTCGTGTGCCGTGTCATCTGTGCGCGCGCGCGTGTCTGTGCGCGCGCACGTGTGTCTCTGTGTGTAGACAGTGTTGTGTGTGTGTGTGTGTGTGTGTGTGTGTGTGTGTGTGTGTGGGTGTGTGTGTGCGTTGTGCGTGTGCGTGCGTGTGGCGTGCGTGTGCAGTTGCGAGTGTGGCGTGTGCGTGTGCGTGCGTCAAGTCAAGTCAAAAATCTGTATTGAGGGGACAAGAATAAGCTGACCAAAGCTTTTGGTTATCCCTGCCATCTGTGTGTGTTGTGTGCTATGTTTCCAGTTAATTGTGGTGCTGTGTTGTGCGTGGCGTTCGCGTGACCCGTGCAGTGCGGGTGCGTGCGCGTGTGCAGTGTAGATATATATCTATATATGTGTGTGTGTGTTGTGTGTGGTGGGTTGATGTGTGTGTGGTCTATGTGTGTGCAGCGCTGTGTGCGTGAGCGATAATGTAAACAGCGTTTGTACATTAATTCTTCTTTTTTCTCTCTTCTTCTTCTTCTGCCGTCTCCGGCCATATGACCATAATGCGGCAAGACGCGTACGTCTCTGTTTTGTTTAGTTGTCCACTGATCTCCATGCTGCATTCAGCCAACACATCCCGTTTCGAAGGAGCGTTACAGTAAGTAGGATCTACGTGTACTAGGTACAGACAGGTGATGTTGACACTTTGAGAGGTATGAATCGTTCAATGGAATAAAGTAATAACGCTCGCTATCAGTATATCCAAGTTATCAGTGTTGATGTCTTGGTGTCACCAAAAAAATAACGTTTTCTTTTTTTCTTTTATTTGGAATATTTCAAGAAAACAGCATGGCCAATAGACGCACTTTTTTGGAGGAAAGTAGGGGAAGAGCGTTCGTGAAAAATCAGAGTTGCTTACCTCCATTACACGGTCAAATCAAGCAACACAATGCACAAATGACGTCGAAGCTTGAAACCGCAGGATGCGATGTCAGCGATTGCAACATTTTATTACAAACTGAGCAACTTGCAAAAAAAAGTGACTTAAATATATAAATGGACTCAGTTTAGAATGACGCATCGGTGTTCTAAGTGCTATATGTCTGCTCAAACACACGAGTCGATAGGTACGAGAGCTGATTGGTAGAGTGACTTCCCCGTTTGACCGATGAATTAGGCACATGAAATTACGCCCTAATGATTTCCGAACAAATTCTATGATATTAGCGTCCTATTATATTAGCGTTTGGGTCGATATGTATGTTGTTTTTTCGATTAAGTATATTCTATACCCGAAGACGGAGTTAGGTGGCGCCCGCGTGGCGGGTAATAAAAACGGACCAACACGTAATTAAGTTCGATTAATCCGTAGCTCGGCATTGTCCCATAGGACTCAAGTTCTCCGCTGTGGGGGAGATCGGGAGCTTCCAGCCAGGGTAAGCCCCACCCAACAACAACAGCAACACGATTCTACATACAAAATGCT
>CM065685.1:45114318-45128348 GCA_017654935.2 Phymorhynchus buccinoides | reverse complement strand
TCTCAACAAGTCTGGTTCTTTTTTCGTTCACCACTGACAACTTCTAAGCTGATCCTAACCCTATCCCCATACATTTCCTTTATGATTCTTAATCTTCCCAAAAGTTTGTTATTCTTACAGTTTAATGACAACAACCCTAGGCGATTTGTATTTTCTAACCCCTATAACTCTTGTGTTTCGGGGTGTTTCTCGCGATTCATCAAAGTCTGGGTTTCATTTTAGTTCTCATGGCATATAACCCTAGGCGATCCTAAACCCACTTCTTTTTGTAGTTTTATGGAATTGTATCCTTTTCAAAGTCTGTTCTTTTCACGTTTCGTTACAACAACCCTCCATGTGTCAAACACCTTAAGGCTGACACTACATTATTATCTTCATGTTTAGGGAACATCAATCTAAAAATCTGGAAATGCTTCTTTCAGCTTAATGACAATAATACATAGGCTGACTAACCCTCTCCTCTTCATGTGTTATTGATTCTCGATCTCAAAGTCTGGTTCTTTTTTTCAGTTCATTACAACATCCTTAGGCTGATCCTAACCCTATCATTACTTCAGGTTTTAAGACTCCTCAGATTCTGCAAAGCTCTTTCTTTTCAGTTTCATGACAAACAAACCTAAGCTGATGCCTAATACATAATCATCTACGTGTTTACGACTCTCGATCTCCAAAAGTTCTGGTTCTTGTTTTTAGTTTCACGACAATAACCTAGGCTGACCTTAGCCCTATCATATTAATTTTATGGCTCGATCTCTCAAAGTCTGGTTTTTCTCTTTCAGTTTCACAACAAACCTACGGATTCGATCGAAAACCCTATCTTCTTCATGTTGATAGAAACCGATCTAAAGTCTGCTTTTTCGTTTCAATTTACATGACAACCCATTGGTGATCCTAACCTTGTCATTGTTTTTACGACTTATAATCAAAGTCTGATTTTGTTCAGTTTTACAACAACTAACCTAGCTGATACTGTAAGTCATCCTCTTCATGTTTAGAACTTGATCTCAAAGTATGGTTTCTTTTCAATTTGCATGAACATCCCTAGGCTATCCTAGCCTTGATTTCTTCTTCATGTTTACGACTCTTGATCAAAGTCTGGTTTCTTCATTTTTATGACAATAACCCTAGGCTGATCCTAACCCATACTCTCCTTATGTTTACTACTCAATCCCTCAAAGTATGTTCTGGTTACAGATTTATGACAAAAAACCTAGCTGATCTTTCTCTAACCCCTAATAACTTTAAGTGTTATGATTCTCAGATCTTAAAAAAATTCCTGATTTATTTCAATTTCCATTTTGATCAATGATATAGGATGAGCCTTGAGTATCAGATTTCATTTTTATTCGCACTCGATCGCAAAGTCTGGTTTTCTTTTTAAGGTTCACAACACAACCCAAGGTGATTACCTAACACCCTCTATTTTTCATGTACGACTCTTGAATAGTTTCAAAGTTTGGTTTTTTATTTCAGTTTGATGACAATAACCCTAGGCTAACCTAACCTACTCTCGTCGTGTATGACTGTCTCAAAGTCAAAGTCTGCGTTTTCTTCAGTTTCTAGACAATAAACTCTAGGGAGCCTAGCCCTACTCTATTAATTTGTAAGGGCTCTCGATCTCAAAGTATGGGGTATTTGTTCAGCTTGTTCATCGTCAATAACACCAAAGCTGATCCTACCCTATCCTCTATTCATTTTAGTGTTTCACATTACAGGAGTATCATTTTAGTACAGTGTGGTTTTTTATTTCTTTATCACTAGTTGTCTCAACCTGTTTTAAAAGGATTTTGACGTTATAAGCGTTTTAAAATGCTATGTATTAGTATGTGTGGAGTGTTCATTCAATTTAATGTTTTCCCCATAATTCGTGTGTGTCTGTGTGGTGTTTAGTGTGTCATGCTTGCTGTGTGTTGGTTGCGGTGTGTCGGTGTGTGTGTGTGTTGGGGGGGGGGGGAGGAATGTTTATTAATAGTGAATATAATGCTGCCTTTTTTTTTGTTGGACTCATTGATGTACATAATTATTAGTACAGTATGTTATTTATGATGCCATGCAACTGTCTTTCAGTCGCTATAGTATATCAGTCTCTGTTTGTGTGTCTCTTCTCTTATCTCTTTCTCGTCGGTCCTCTGTCTGACTCTGTCTGTGTCTCCGTCTCTGTCTTCTCTGTCGTCTGTCTGTATGTATGTCTCATTTCTCCTCCTCGTTCTTACACTTTCTCTCTTATCGGTATAAGTGTGGGTGTGAGTATCACTTTGTAGTTTGTTGATTTGTTAATAGTGCGGGCCTGGGCCGCCTGTCTCCTTTAAGTGTCCATCAGTGTGAGTGTTTTCAATTCGGTTGGCAAAGTGTTACTGTAGGATTATGTTCATTCATTATTTGGGCGTGATGTTGAGGAAATTGACTGATGGGATCAGGGAGGGGGGTGTTTCGTGTGTCTGTCAATGTGGGATGTTATACGGTTCTTGTTCATTTGTGTTTACTATTCATTTAGCTGGATTTATGTAAAGCGCTTAGAGCTTAAAGATTAGGCGCATAAAAAGTGGTCTTCGTGTTTATACTCTCAATTGCAAAGTTGGTTTTCTTTCAGTTTCATGACAATAATCCCTAGGCTGATCCTAGCAGCTCTAGCTCTTTGTATTTGACTCATCTCAAAGTCTAGTTATTCCTCGGTTGTTTGTTTCTGGAAAACCGGCTTACAAGTATTCGTTCCCCTTTGGAGGGCTGGTCTACGGGTCTGCGATTTTCTTTTGAACAAGCCAAGGGTGGTAGCTCTTGCGCTTTGGGATTCAGAATGAGCAGCGGAGGCATAGCAAGCAACGCCACTGTACGACCCAGCATATGGGACAGCAATAACATTTTAAATAAGTATGGTTTCTTTTCAGTTTCATGACAACAAAACTAGGCTGATCCTAAACCCTTTTTGTTCATGTTTATGACTCTCAATTATCAGGAGTTCTGGTTGTCCTTCAGTTTTTTTTCATGACAAACGCTTAGCGCTGATCTACCCCTACTTCCTTTTGTGTTTATGATTGTCTATCTCCAAAGTGCTGCTTTTCTTTTGTCAGTTTAATGACCACAACCTAGACTGATCCTAACTTATCTTCTTCATGTTTATGATTCTCGATCTCAAAAGTTCTGCTGCTTTTAGTGTACTGACAATACCCTAGCGCCTCATTCTTAACCCTATTTACTCTTTTGCTGACTTTTCCGAATCTCAATTACAAAGTTGGTATTTTTATTTTCGCCAGTTTTTCTATGACAACATCCTAGGCTGATCCTAACCTATTCTCTTCGTGTTTATGGATGGTCAATCTCAAAGTCTGGTTTGCCATAAAGTATATGACAAAACAATATTGGCCTGATCCTAACACTATCGCTCTTCGTCGTTTACAAATTTCGATCTCAACAAGTCAAGTATGGTTCTTTTCCTGTTTTCATGACACCTTAACCATAACAGACTGATTCACAGCCTTATCCTCCTTTCGTGTTGATGAGTCTTCGATCCTAAAAGTCTGGCTCAGGTTTGTTGTCAGTTTACTCAACAACAACCATAGGCTCGATTGCTAAATCCTATTCTACTTAAGGTTTACATGACCTCTTCGATTTCAACAAAGTCTGGTTGTTTCTTTCAGTTCACATTCGACAACAACTCTCTAGGAGATACTCAACCCCTAGCTCATTCTTTGTCTGGTTTCATGAAAATGTGTTAAAGTGTCACATTTGTTTCTTCAATCGGTCTTCTATGTTGATGTCATACTCTAATGTTTAACCGGAAAACAGCATTCGTTAGGCGAAAAGCCTTTTCTGACATGTGAAACAAATATCTTGTTGAATAACGTTGAAATCCGCCATAAGTATTTTTTTTAAACAACTTAGGGATACAAATACTTTGTAATGATAAACCTCCTCATTCCCTGCTTACAGAACTAAACCCTACATTCAGAAGTCATATAGATGATCGCTTTATTGCGTGTTTGTAACTTCTTTGTTCCTGTTTCTGATGCGCACGATTGACAAACTCCTTTTACGACTAATGTTATATGTTATTGCACTTTTTCCTTTCTTTTCTAAGGTAACAAACTACACTCAACGAGTGAAGATTATTTTGAGAAAAGAAATGTTCATTATGATTTTACACTTTTGAAGTGACAAATGTTACAACACTGTCTGTTTAGCCTCCTGTTGACTCTTTGATCAAACTGAATTTTCTTGCTTTGTTCACTTTATATACTTCTCCCGTCCGTCTCTTAATCTCTGTCTCTGTTCTGTCCTGGTAGTATGTCTGTCTGTCATCTGTCTGTCTGTCTGTCTTCTGTCTGTCTTGTTCTGTGTGTGTCTGGCTGTCTGTCTGTCTCTCTCTCTCTCTCATTCGCTCTCTCTTCTCGCTCTCTCTATCCTATCTCTCTCTCTCTCCTCTACTCTCTATCTCTCAAGGACACATGCGAAGACTTAGAGGCACCAGCCCCTAAATTCTGATCCTTGTAAAATAAACTTGAAGTCTGAAGGAGTCTGAAATCTACTCTTCTCTCCTCTCATCTCTATATCTCATCTCTACTCTCTCTCTCTCTATCTCTCCACTATCGCTCTATATCTCTCGCCACAGGACAGAATGGAGACTAGGCCCAGCCATACTTATATCCTTGTTAAAATAAAGTATATGAGTCTGAAGGTCTGAAGTCCCCTATCTCCCTCTCTCTCTCATTCCTCTCTCTCTCTCACCTCTGTGTACTCTCGCTTCTACTTACTCTATACTCTCTCTCTCTCTTTCTCTTCTCTCTCTCTCTCACGGACAGAAGGAAGTATCTAGCCAGCCAATTATTTATCCTTGTATAAAATAAAGTTCTGAATCTGAAAGTCTCAGGAAGTCACAGTCTCTCTCTCTATCTCTCTCTCTTCTCATCTCTTTCTCCTCTCTTCTCTTCTCTCTCTCTCTACTATCGCTCTCTATCTCTCTCTCTCTATCTCTCTCTCTCTCTCTCAAATTCGACCTAGCGATAACTGAGATAAGAGGAAGTGAGATGGTTATTGATTGCACATGCGCAGCTGGAAGCCATCCCGAAAACTCAGATTTTGGGAAAAACTCAGGGACGGGATTCTGTAGAGATAGGACCCTGAGACTTAGCCTTGATGCTAACTTAGAAGCTCTTCCATGCCTATAGGGTTTTAATAGGGACTGTTGGAAGAGCTTATAAGTTAGCAATATGCTAAGGTCTCATTGCATATCTCGACACGAATACGTCCCAGGTGTTAACTGACACCGGACCTGTTTGGAGAAAAAAGTGTTGTTGCAGTGTAGCGCGCAGATATGTGTGTGTGGCTGTGTGGTGTGTGTGAACTGTAGTGTGTGTGTGGGTGTGTGTTGTGTGTAGTGTTCTGTTGTTGTGGGTGTGTGTGGTGTAGTGTATGTTTCTGTGCGTTTGCGTGTGTGTGTCGTGTGTGTGTGCTGTGGTTGTGGGTTCTTGTGGTGGTGTGTGTGTGTGTGTGTTGTGTGTGTTTGTGTGTGTGTGTGTTTTTATGTGTGTTTTCCGGTGTTATGTTGTGGTATGTCTGTGTGGCGTGCGTTTTGCGTGTGTGTGCATGTGCGTGCGTGGTGAGAGTAGTGTGCAGTGTTGCGTGTACTTACACTAAAGGGCCAGCCACACGTCCACTAAACTCGCAGGACGGTACAATACGATTCCAGGCACGTGTCTCGAAGCGCGAATCACATTTTGATGATCGAATGCATCGTACAGTTCGATACGATTTTTGTTTAGCGGGAGTTGTGGCTGGCTCTTAACAGATGGTGGTCAGTCAAATGAATGAGATGCCAAGTTTTTCGAGTTTTTCGTCCTCGATCCTTTCTCCTCACTTCCTTCCTTCTGTTCATCGGACAAACCGACGGAGAGGATGGATAATTATCTGCTTCTGATCAAGTTTCAAAACAAACAAAAGAATGATTAATTATGCTAAAGTAAAAAAAAAAAACAAAATAACGGTCAAGACGTCGGCTCTATCAATAAAAGCATGGAACTTGCATTCATTTGACAGCGCTTGGTGAGTTTGCCAATACCCGAGGTTTGTGGAGTCAAGGTTGACGGATATTATATGTTGATCGAATGTTGTAATAAGTAGGGTCGTTTGAGACTAATAAAAAAACTTATACGCGTAAGGACAAAAAAAAAAGCGCGTAGAGGACTCAACACACGTCTCATCATAGCCAAGGGGTTGTGTGTGGGTGTAAGTAGGAGCGATAATACCAAACACACCACACACACACACACATGAGCGCGCGCCACGCACACGCACGCAATATGCACGACGCACACTATACACACAATCTATACTATACCTCTCCTGTATTATCTTCTACTATCTATCACTATTCCTCATTCTTATGTATCTCAATATATCATCACTATATGTATCTATCTCTCTGTATTCATCTATCTTCTTTAACTATCTCTATATGTTATGCATCTCGGCATCCTATCTCTCTCAACACTCACTCACACATAACACCACACACACACACACAAACACCATATACACACACACACACACACACTCCCTCACGTGCACACACACACACACACATACGCACTTGCACGGACCCACGCACGCACGCACGCGCGCACCCTACACGCACAGCACACGCAAGCACGCACAGACACACAAACAAAAACACAAACACACCAACACACACACAGACACACACACACACCACCACACACACCTGGAAGCAGGATGGAGAAAAAACCCACTTTGTCAGCTTATTTTTTTTAACCCTCAGTAAAGATGCTCTAGACTTGACTTGACTTGACACCGCGACGAACGTCCAACATCAACCTGTTTTGACACCATAGACACGGGGAAATATTATAGACACGGGGAACATATTAGTAGAACTGGGACAAGATTACTATACTCAGACACGGGGACACATAGACACGGGGGACACAGAGACACGGGGACACATAGACATCGGGGACATATTCAGTCAAAATTTGAACATGAGAAGGAGAACATGTCATACACACGGGGACATAGTATAGACACGGCGACATCATTATTATATACACGGGGACACATTGACACGGGGACAACTGAAATAAAAGAAGCACGTTACCCGCCCATAGCCTTGTTGGTTGGTATACGTTAGTTAGTTTATTGGTAAGCTGAGATCTGCTTTAGTGAATTGGTTTTATTTTGATGGTTTTTTTTTTGAAGAGGACTCTTTTTGTGTTAAAAAGAGTAAATTAGCGGTTCGATCAAGTTATAAGTAGGAGGGGCTACGGCGTGAGGGGAGGGGGGGATGAGGGGGGGCAGGAGAAAATGGATGTCTCGTGAGTTTTGTGTTGTGTGTCCAAGGACTGTTTTTGTATTATTTACAAGTCAAGTATTCAAGTTGTAAGTTTGGGTTATTCCAGAAAGAACCCCCTGGGGGCACATGATAAATATATATAGGAAACAAGAATGCTATAAACAACATATTTAATTAAGAAAAGGAAACAAAAATGCACATCATAGCAAGCTAAACACGGTTTAATAGAGCACCCAGACCCCCCCGCCCAAAATAATCAAAATCGATCAACCATTAGGTAACAGAAGAATTAACAATGATACAGACTGATTGTATTGCTCCTAAACTTATATTCAATCTCACACATAAGCAAACACCACCTAGAGTTGTGTTGTTCGATGAGAGAGGAGAGAGGGATGGAGACAGAGAGAGATGAGAGACGAGAGAGAGAGATGAGAGAGGAGAGAAGAGAGAGAGATGAAGAGAGGAGAGAGAGAGAGAGAGAGAATGAGAGAGATAGGGAGAGAGATAGGGAGAAGAGAGAGAGAGGTGTATGTATGTGTGTGTGTGTGTGTGTGTGGTGTGTGTGGTGTGTGTGTTGTGTGTGTGTGAGTGTGTGCGTGCGTGAAGTGTTGTGAGTGTGTTGTGTGATGTGTGTGTGTGTGGATTGTGTGTAGAGTGTGTGATGATTGTGTGTGAGAGTGTGTTTGTGTGTGTGGCACTCAAGAGACACCGCGAAGGAGGAGTGTTGAGAGAGCGAGAGAGGAAGGGGGGATATGAGAGAGACAGAGAGAGACAGAGAGAGAGAGAGAGAGAGAGAGGGTGGGAGAAGAGACAGAGAGAGAGAGAGAGAGAGAGAGAGAGGAGAGAGAGAGAGAGAGAGAGAGAGAGAGAGAGAGAGAGAGAGAGAGAGGAGAAATGAAAGTTGAAGGGCGAGCGACGGACGGCTAGGAGAGAGAGAACGCACTCAAGAGACACCGAAAGGAGGAGTGAGAGAGAGCGAGAGAGGAAGGGGAAGAGACACAGAGACAGAGACAGAGAGAGAGAGGTGGGAAAGAGACACAGACAGAGAGACAGAGAGAGAGAGAGAGAGAGAGAGAGAGAGAGGAGAGAGAGAGAGAGAGAGAGAGAGATTGAGAAGAGAGAGGATGAGAGAGAGAGAGCACAGAGAGAGATAGAGAGACAGAGAGAGAGAGAGAGAGAGAGAGAGAGAGAGAGAGAGAAGAGACACAGAGACAGAGAGAGAGATGAGAGAGAGAGAGAGATGGGTAAGAGACACAGAGACAGAGAGAGAGGGTGGGGAAGAGTCACAGAGACAGAGAGTAGAGAGAGAGAGAGAGAGGGGTGGCAGAAAGAGAGAGAGATGGGATGAGAGAGAGAGAGAGAGAGAGAGAGGAGAGAGAGAGACACAGAGAGAGAGTGAGAGAGAGAGAGAGAGAGAGAGAGAGAGAGAGAGAGAGAGAGAGAGGGGGAGAGAGAGAGAGACAGAGAGAGAGAGAGAGAGAGAGAGAGAGAGAGAGGAGAGAGAGAGAGAGAGATAGAGAGAGAGAGAGAGGGAGAGGAGGGCAGGGGGGAGAGAAAGAGAGAGACGAGGGAGGAGAGAAAGAGAGAGAGAGAGAGAGAGTGGAGAAAGAGAGAGAGAGAGAGGGGGCAGAAAGAGGAAGAGAGTGCTGGATGGAGAGAGAGAGAGAGAGAGAGAGAGAGAGAGAGGAGAGAGAGAGAGAGAGGAGAGAGAGAGAGAGAGGGAGAAGAGAAAGAGGGGAGAGAGAGAGAGATAAAGGAGAGAGGGAGAGGGAGAGAGAGAGAGAGAGAGAGAGAGAGAGAGAGAGAGAGAGAGAGAGAGTCAGTCCACCCAAGACTGGAGACGGGCGAGAGCGCGAGGTAGAAGAAGAGAAGCTAGGTTGGTCGATCATTAGAGTACAAACCACCAAGGAGTGCCCCCAAGAGACTTCAACGTTCAATTCGGTTGAGAAAGATCGGCAGCACTTAAAACACCCCGCTTCAATCGCCCGGTCTCCTATCATGAGAGAGACACACACGCGTGAGCGTGTGAGAAGAGAGAGAGACATGAGAGACACACACAGAGGAGAGACTGAGAGAGAGACAGAATACAGCTAGAGACAAGACAGAGTACAGTCAGTACGCGCACGTACTGGCGCACATGCGCTGTGCGCGTGCACACGAAGAACAGACACGCTGCGCGCGTCGAACACACACACACAGAGTACACACTGACACACCAATACAGGAGATACCCGTACAAGTACAACTACGCGCGCGTTCAACACACACATATGACGCACATACATCGGCATACACTTAAAACGCCCCGCTTCAACATATCGCCCGGTCTACCTATCATGACATACATACACGCGCATACATGATGCGTACATACACATACACACATACATACGTGAGCGCGATGCATACATACACACATACACACATACATACATGCATACACACACACACACACACACACACACACACACACACACATACACACACACTGACATACAATGGCATGCGATACACAGTACATAGTTATAATAGCACGTACGCGCGCATGAACACACACACATATATGCACGCACATACATACTAAGTCCATACATGCATACATACATAACATACATACATAGGCATACATACATATGCATACATACATACATACATAACATACATACATATACATACATACATACATACATACATGCATACATACATACATACATACATACATACATACATACATACATACATACATACATACATACATACATACATACATACATACATACATACATACATACATACATACATATATATGTTTCAAGTTGATTTCATTTCGTCTAATGTCATTACTGGTGAACAGACGTTAAATAAGAACTGAATTGAATTAATATGCACATTTTGATATAGAATATACCAATTTCAATAAGGATGAAGAGGTTAATTTATTAATTTCTGACGTTCGACATCATTTAGATACAAAATAATCATATCATATAAAGATCTTTTCGGATGGCTCAGTCTTAGATACATCAGACAGTGGAGAAGATTTCGTTACACCATCTTTGAAAACATAAAAGTCTTATTATCTACTATCTAGGCAAAGGATTTTCAATATTCACTTCTGAATTATTTTGCAATAATGCGAGCTTTAGAATTCATTACTGTTCTATATTATTCTATTTATAACATCTTACATTGTGTAGATTCCAAATCAGTTTTTTCAAAATCTTAGGCCGTGTACACACATAAGCGGATATTCCGTGCGGAAACCCGTGTGCAATCCATAAATAAGTGAAGCAAAGAAGGGAAAAGATTTGCGCACGTGTCCGAATTTCCCCTATATGCGTAAACTTTTATCCTTCTTTCTTCCACTTATTTAGGGTTTTCCGTACGGAACGTACGCGTCTAATGTGAACCCGGCCTAAAGCAGAATAAAAGTACAATTCGTAATGATATTGTTTTTGAAATTGAACATTGAATTCATTGCATTATATCAAAAGGTACTGGTGTTGAGTGTTTCTTGGGCACCATCCCATTGCGGGCTGTATTGGAACGAGGTTTCTGATAGGCTTGCAAAACGAGGAGCATTTAATAACACTAATTCCACCTTCTGGAAGTTCTGTGCTTGCAGCTTCCTCTAATCTGTCACTCTCTTTGACTCTGCCTTTTCCCTTTGCTTACTGTCATCTACTACCTTTCTGCCTTACCGGTCCATTCTCCTGCCTTTCTTCAAGAAACACTGTCTTTCAAACAGATTTCCTCCAGCCGAAGTAGGACTAGCTGGGCCTAACTATTTCTTAGTTTTCTTACATTTTAATTGAGAAATTGACATTGTCGACACAATGAATTTTACTCCTTGGTAGAACAATCTGTTTGTGTCCACTCATCTGACATTAGGCCAAATGTTTTATTGCATAGTAGACCAACTGTTAGTTTAATATACAAGCCTATATTCGTGGAAAACTAAATTGACAGAAATCACTTGTCTTTGCTTTCATAAATTATGACTTCATCAATTATTATTCGAGTGTAAATACAGTGTAAATTCGAGTGTATTTATTACTGGTTGTAAATACAAAATGTTTAATATGGATTTTTGTTTTCAGAATAATAATAACATCAATGACGTTTTAACCGACACGGAAACGAATACTACCTTGATTGCAAACGTTATGCCATCTACACCTATTGGACATTAAGTCTAAACTTGTTGGATTTTTGAATGCATGTGCTAATTTTTTTTTTAAATTAATAACTTGGTTACTCATTTGTTAGCTTATGTCTAATATTACATATGATGTGAAAAGACAGTAAATTAAAGATTCATTCATTCAATTAACACACACACACACACACAAACAAATACAAACGCACGCACGCGCGCGCGCGCACACACACGCACAAACAAACACATACACACGCACGTACACACACACACATAGACATACGCTGCGCGCGCGCGCGCCTCGCGCGCCGTCGCGCTCACACGCAACACACACACACACATCAGAGAGAGAGAGAGAGAGAGAGATTGAGAGAGAGAGAGACGAGAGAGGAGGAGAGAGAGAGAGAGAGAGAGAGTAGAGAGATGAGAGAGAGAGAGAGAGAGCGATGAGAAGACAGAGATAGAGAGAGAGAGAGAGTGAGTAGAGACAGAGAGAGAGAGGAGAGATGAGAGGAGAGAGAGAGAGAGCTTAGGAGAGCAGAGACTGAGAGAGAGAGAAGAGAGAGAGAGAGAGAGAGAGAGAGGAGTTTGAAGGAGAGAGAGGAATGTGAGCCTAGAGTGACTTAGATAGATCTCTGACTGTGAGATATCCCCGAGAGAGAGAGATACGAGAGAGGAGAGAACGAAAACGAAAACGAAATTTTATTTAACCGTGGAAACATGAGATAAGCAATGACAGCTTTTTTCCACCCAGCCCTGAGGAAACAATAATGAATAACAAGATTCAAAGAAAACTTCAAACAACAAAATCTAAGTAACGCATGCACAACAAAATCGGGGGGAAATGAGAGTAAGAGCGCCGCGCTGCTCGAGAGGAAGTCCCAGAGAGGTAGAGAGAGGCAATAACAAGGGATTATTCATAAGAGAGAAGAGTGATTCCTGAGAGGAGCTGAGAGATGAGAGAGAGAGAGAGAGAGAGAGAGAAGAGAGAGATAGAGAGAGAGAGGAAGATGCGTACAGACACACAAGCAAATTCACTAGAAACTTTACATTTGGAAGCGCTCCGTATCATTACAGGAGGAGTAAGGGGAACTAGTCATGCGAAACTGTATAAAGAATCAGGCTTTTGCTCATTAAAAGAAAGACGAAGAAGACACAAATTGATTCAGTTTCACAAAATAGTCAATGGCAAATGCCCTCAATATTTACAAGATCTTCTCCCTTCCTTAGTATCCGAGGAAAACCCCTACCATAGACGCCGACCAATAGATAGAATAGTACCACGATCCAAAACCGAACTACATAAAAATTCCTTTCTCCCTACCACTACAAACTTATGGAATAATCTTCCAGATACTATTAAAACAATTGATTCTATTAGTCAGTTCAAACGTTATTTATCTCTTACAGATGTCACAGTCCCCCCTTACTATTATGTAGGATCCAGACAGAATCAAGTTAACCATTGTAGACTACGTTTAGGAATGAGCAATATTAACGGTGACTTGTACAACAGACACTTATTAAATAACCCCAAATGTGCATGTGGCCACAATACGGAAGATGCTGAACATTATCTGATGCAGTGTAGACATTATGCTGCTGAAAGAATAAACACGATCTCAACACTTAACCCATGCGATCAAAGTTTATCAGTGTCAGAAAACGAACAAATATTCAAAACCGTGCAGCAGTTTATAGAGCTAAGTAAAAGGCTATAAAATTCAAACCCCTGCTTCCTTTCCAGCTCTTGCATCCTTACCAGTTCATATTCTCACCTAATATTTTAACTCAGTTAGTTTTGGTGTATCTCTGTTTTCATCTTGGCGTCATTTCATGTAATCCTAATGTCATCATCGTGTCCTATTTCGTTTTATTGCCACGTGGGGTTGGAGTTCTGGTCTGCAGAGTGGTGTGAGGTGGAACTCTCTCTCTCTCTCTCTCTCTCTCTCTCTCTCTCTCTCTCTCTCTCTCTCTCTCTCTCTCTCGTCTCTCTCTCTCTCTCCTCTCTCTCCTCTCTCTCTCTCTCTCTCTCTCTTCTCTCTCTCTCTCTCTCTCTCTCTCTCTCTCTCTCTCTCTCTCTCTCTCTCTCTCTCTCTCTCTCTCTCTCTCTCTCTCTCTCTCTCTCTCTCTCTCTCTCACACTCTTATCATTGTTGTGTCGATTCTACTTCTTTTGTCTATTGCTATGTCCATTGTTCGTTTGGTTTGTTGTGACTTTCTTTTCAAAAATGTATTGCTGGTATTTCTTGGTAAAATTCCGCCAATGTTTATACTGTGTAATTCGTTTTGAACTGAGCACGCCATAAGCTGTGCTTGTTGTTGCTTCAGTTATGTCATAGTTCTTGTTCATGTTGATTTGGAAAAATAAAACATTTAAACCAGAGAAGAAAGTGAAGTTTCTGGCCAAGAATGCGAAGTCACCACACAAAGACAAAAGTAAGGCCAATTTTCCCCTCTCAAACTCCTCAAGTGGATTTTGCTTCCCGAGTCAGTGTGGACTCAATGGAACAAAAGGTACCCATCCCATCGTCAGCCACTCCCTCCTTTCTCACTTTCCTTTGTT
>CM065685.1:45106818-45109318 GCA_017654935.2 Phymorhynchus buccinoides | reverse complement strand
AGAAGAAAAAAATTCCCTTTGCATTCCTATGGGCCACTACGCTTTGCGTTTTTTGACCCTCACGCTGTAGCCAACATAGGATGAAATAGAACTCTGATCTCCTTTAAAAAAATTAAAAAAATTAATGGTTTCCCGAGGAGTAAAGAAGCGAGTGGAGTCCCAGAGATAGTGGACGGGTAACAGGACGGAGGTTAGAATATAAACCAGGACGGCAAAGCCATATGCATTGTACTCCCAGCTACTGATGGAAGTCAGGGGAGCTCCGGAGATAACGTTTGACTCCTAGGTCTAATGTGGGGTTTTATTTTAATATTAAAAATCTTCCTGTACCTAATATCTAACAATAATAATAATAATAATAATAATAATAATAATAATAATAATAATAATAATAATAATAATAATTATAGCAATGCCCAGTAGTTTACTATTTTATCTTCTTTTTAAATCCTTTAGATAACAAGTCTTCACTGAATCATTAAGAACATCTTGAGGTTGTACCATAGCCGATGAGGTTTAAGTTAACCAAGGCGTGGTTACTGCTACACATATCTGGGTGTTTTTTTATAATCAGGACTTTACTGGTTTAGCACTGCCTCCGGGCATTGCCTCCAGTATTGTTCCCACCATCTTTGTATTTACAAATGCCCCACATGGCCGAAAGGCGAAGAGGGCGTTTAAAACCCTATTTTCATCATCATCAGTCTTCACTGAATCAACTTTTCTTAACATTCATCCATCATCTCTGAAACAATCAGTACATTTGTACTATTATAGTCCGATTCACTGAGATTGTGTTGATATGGCTTGCCGGGTTTTTTGTTTTTTGTTGTTAGTAAATGTGACATCACGATTCGCATTTTGACTACGAAAGAAACCATTCTGCCAGGTGTCGTTAAGTTTGGTTCAGTCGTTTAATCGTTGTGAAATGGAACATGCTTTGATCACCACACAGGCGTACGTACTCCCGCGCACACACAGAGGGAGGGGGAGGAGAGAGAGAGAGAGAGAGAGAGAGAGAGAGAGAGAGAGAGAGAGTGAGATGAGAGAGAGAGAGAGAGAGGGGGGAGGGAGAGGGAGAGAGAGGGGGGGGAGAGAGATAGATAGAGAGAGAGAGAGAGTGAGAGAGAGAGAGAGGAGGGGAGAGAGGGAGAGAGAGAGAGAGAGAGAGAGAGAGAGAGAGAGAGAGAGAGAGAGAGAGAGAGAGAGAGAGAGAGAGAGAGAGAGAGAGAGAGAGAGACAGAGACAGAGACAGAGAGAGAGACAGAGAGAAACGCACAGCCCTCTTTCCCATCCCAATACACTCCACGTTCTGTTAGAACTGGGGGTATGGGGATATAAAACGAAGACACTTTACGGTGTTGAAGAAAGTCTGGGGCAAATGATAGGACGGAATAAATCCAGACGTGTTCATTTTACGCCTGCTGTGGTTGGTATTGGGAGTAAAACGCCTGGCCCTGCAGTCATGGGTGCGCCTTAGACAGTCAACACGGGGATTAATATGTTGTTCATAATGTCCTGTCGGAGGTCACATACCCTTTATTGGAGTAATCTTCTTCTTCTTCTTCTTCTGCGTTCCCAGGCCATATGGCCATAATGGGTAAAGTACGTTTGTGTCCGGTTTTCAGTTTTCACTGGTCTCTCCGCTGCCTACAGCCGACACATTCCGATTTCGAAGGAGCTCAAGGGAGAAAAATTATTTGGAAGATTGTTTTTGGGGGAAAAAGCAGGCGAATGGGGCCAATAAGTCAGAAAGATAGTAGACGACTGAAAGCGAAGGGAAAAGGCAGAGTCAAAGAGAGTGTCAGATTAGAGGAAGTTAGAAGCACAGAACTTCCAGAAGGTGGGGGGAACTATTTTTGCAAAAGCCCCCCCCCCCCCCCCCCCCCCCCCCGGTATCCCCACGGGGAATTTGGAGTAATCAAAATGATGGTAGGTGAAGACATGTGGTTGCTGACGATGTTCGGGGGAAAATAAGTTGTTAACCCTTTCACCGCCAGCCATATTTCAGCCAAAATGTTCCATTAATTTTACCTGGGTAGAGAACAAAATCCATCTGCAGTATTGGGGATTCTTCTGTGACATATATAAAATAAGGTCTATCCTTACTTCCCCAAACTAAGACAACAGGGTCTTTGGATAATAGACCCCAATTTGACGCCTTTTAGTGACATAGGTGTTAAATCACTGTGGTGTTAAAATGCGACTTTGGCGGTGAAAGGGTTAATCAGTTGATATAACAAATTTACTAAAGTGAAACAATCGTACGGTAACCATAATTATGGTGCTAAATTCTTTCAATATTGTTTAACCATTTGTGGTCCTACAAAACCTCTGGTCTTCTAACGGCAATACAAATGTTGTTCTTGTTCTTGTTCTTGTTCTTGTTCTTATGTAAACGTATGCTAAACAGCCAATCGTTTTTGATGAGTTTACACTTTTTGCATACTAAGCCCCGTTTTGACTGTCTAAGACGCACCCATGGCTACTGGTCCCGAAA
>CM065685.1:45099318-45101818 GCA_017654935.2 Phymorhynchus buccinoides | reverse complement strand
TACCGACTTTACCTTGTGCGTTTTGTTTCATTTTCTTTCGTGGTCATGTGCTTACCACTTCTGTGTCCATAATTCCTTTGATGGTTTTCACGACAAATAAAAGAGTTTGAGTTTCTATGTGTGTTGGGGGGTGTAACCTGAACGTAACTGATAAACCAATGTCTCAGAGACAAGTCTGGTACAATTCCCATGCCCATCACACGAAGTTATACATCAAGTCTTCCTTTGGTCAGATAATCATCTTTTAATTAGCTGCAAGTCTGGAACCGCTTCAAAATAAATAAATAAATAAATAAAGCAGCCACGTGTAACACGTGCGTCGTCAGTGACAGGTGCAGAAAAAACACACGAGCACTGCAACAGCATACAAAAAAAAACCACAAACACATATGCATGCAAGTACACACAAACACACACACACACACACACACACACACACACACACACACACACACACACACACACACACACACACACACACACACACACACAAACACACGCGCGCGCGCGCGCTCGCACACGCACACACACACGCTCAATGCACGCTCAAATTATCACAAATATCATAGACTCTCTCTTCCTCACACACACACACACACACACACACACACACACACACACACACACACACACACACACACACACACACACACACACACACACACACACACACACACACACACACACTCCTTCATGCCCGCGTTACACCTATGCAATTATCATACAAGCACACCCGCACATGCATGCGCGTATTAAATACACGTATGCACTCGCGTGTGCGAGCCTCTCCGTTTTAACACTACCACAGATATGCATCAACTTGATGAGATTCACGCACACTTACATATATTATTTATGTCGTCTCTTTCTTCATCCACTGTTGGCGGTGATCTCTCTCTCACCACCACCACCCTCCTTTTTTCTTCTTCTAAATCTCTCTTTCTACAGCCACTTCATTGTCTTATTCCCTTCTGTTTTTAAATCCATCTCTCTGTCGTGCTCCCTAATTATCTCTCTCTCTCTCTCTCTCTCTCTCTCTCTCTCTCTCTCTCTCTCTCTCTCTCTCTCTCCACATCACCCTTTCAGTGCATACTGCTACCGTCACATTTCCAGACTCAAAAGCTGACCTGGCAGGCTGACCGGCTAAAGACTTATTACCGTGGACAGTGGGCAAGTGGACAGTACCCGCAACTACCATAGGTTAGGTAATGAAGGGTCATCTGCTATGTGGACGATGACCTACCTATACAGTGTTGAAAGTAAGCGTTTGTGTGCTACTGCTAATCCCATTCAATTAATGTTACGGCATGTTTTCCCCCAGTTCATTGAAACGCTGCTTCAGTTCATCAGAGGCATGTTGTGGCTGTGTACATCTCTCTCTCTCTGGTATGTTTCAAGCGTGTTATTTTTTGTCTACCTGCCAGACTCTCTCTCTCTCCCAGTCTCTCTCTCTCTCTCTCTTCTCTCTCTCTCTCTCTCTCTCTCTCTCTCTCTCTCTCTCTCTCTCTCTCTCTCTCTCTCTCTCTCTCTCTCTCTCTCTCTCTCTCTCTCTCTCTCTCTCTCTCTCTCTCTCTCTCTCTCTCTCTCTCTCTCTAATAAAATAGTAAACTACTGGGCATTGCTATTATTATTATTATTATTATTATTATTATTATTATTATTATTATTATTATTATTATTATTATTGTTAGATATTAGGTACAGGAAGATTTTTAATATTAAAATAAAACCCCACATTAGACCTAGGAGTCAAACGTTATCTCCGGAGCTCCCCTGACTTCCATCAGTAGCTGGGAGTACAATGCATATGGCTTTGCCGTCCTGGTTTATATTCTAACCTCCGTCCTGTTACCCGTCCACTATCTCTGGGACTCCACTCGCTTCTTTACTCCTCGGGAAACCATTATTTGTTTTTATTTTTTAAAGGAGATCAGAGTTCTATTTCATCCTATGTTGGCTACAGCGTGAGGGTCAAAAAACGCAAAGCGTAGTGGCCCATAGGAATGCAAAGGGAATTTTTTTTCTTTTTCTTCCTTCGTATGCATGCATTACAGTTGTTGCAACTCACTCTCTCTCTCTCTCTCTCTCTCTCTCTCTCTCTCTCTCTCTCTCTCTCTCTCTCTCTCTCTCTCTCTCTCTCTCTCTCTCTCTCTCTCTCTCTCTCTCTCTCTCTCTCTCTCTCTCTCATGGTGACCATAATTAACATCGAACACGAACCTGGATCAACTGATTGTCACCATAAAACCGATAGCAATGAGAGAGAGAGAGAGAGAGAGAGAGAGAGAGAGAGAGAGAGAGAGAGAGAGAGAGAGAGAGAGAGAGAGAGAGGGAGAGAGAGAGAGAGAGAGAGGAAGGGAGAGAGAGAGAGAGAGAGTGGGGTGGGTGGGGGTATGCCTAATGAGAGAAAGGATAGGATTGGAGGAAAAGAGTAACAGAAGGAAAGGCGGACACATCAAAGACAGATAGATAAACATAAACAGAGACTGACAGACAGTCCCAG
>CM065685.1:45091818-45096818 GCA_017654935.2 Phymorhynchus buccinoides | reverse complement strand
GCTTCCCCCACCAAGCCATCGTGTGTGTGTGCGCGCGCGCGCACGCACGCGTGTGTGTGTGTGTGTGTGTGTGGGGGGGGGGATTTGTGTGTTTGTGTGTGCGCGCGCGTATGTGTGTGTGTGGTGTGTATGTGTGTGCACACGCGCGCACTGTCTTTGGTTAGGGATAGGGTTAGCGTAATGAAAAACAACAACAAAGAGAAAGAGACGAATAAGACAGGGACACATAGAGACGGGGACACATAGAGACAGGGACACATAGAGACGGGGACACATAGAGACGGGGACACATAGAGACGGGGACATAACTTGAACGATGACACATAGAGACAGGGACACAGAGACGGTGACAGATAGAGACGGTGACACATAGAGACAGGGACACATAGAGACGGTGACATAACTAGAACGATGACACATAGAGACAGGGACACATAGAGACAGGGGACACATAGAGACGGTGACATAACTAGAACGATGACACATAGAGACAGGGACACATAGAGACAGGGACACATAGAGACGGTGACACACAGGGAACATAGAGACGATGACATAAACTAGAACGATGACACATAGAGACAGGGACACATAGAGACGGTGACATAACTAGAACGATGACACATAGAGACAGGGACACATAGAGACGGTGACATAACTAGAACGATGACACATAGAGACGGGGACACATAGAGACGGTGACATAACTAGAACGATGACACATAGAGACGGGGACACATAGAGACAGGGACACATAGAGACGGTGACATAACTAGAACAATGACACATAGAGACGGGGACACATAGAGACAGGAACACATAGAGACGATGACACATAGAGACGGGGACACATAAAGACAGGGACACATAGAGACGGGGACACATAGAGACAGGAACACATAGAGACGGTGACATAACTAGAACGATGACACATAGAGACAGGGACACATAGAGACATGGACACATAGAGACAGGGACACATAGAGACAGGGACACATAGAGACGGTGACATAACTAGAACGATGACACAATAGAGACGGGGACACATAGAGACAGGGACACATAGAGACAGGAACACATAGAGACGGTGACATAACTAGAACGATGACACATAGAGACAGGGACACATAGAGACAGGGACACATAGAGACAGGGACACATAGAGACAGGGACACATAGAGACAGGGACACATAGAGACGGTGACATAACTAGAACGATGACACAATAGAGACGGGGACACGTAGAGACAGGGACACATAGAGACGGTGACATAACTAGAACGATGACACAATAGAGACGGGGACACGTAGAGATCACATAGGTGACATGTCCTGGAGACGGGGACTATGAAACAGGGACACTTGGAGAAGGAAGGGCAGGGCCTTGGAGATCAAACAAATTGACTACAAATGTTATAGAACCATATTCATGTGTAAATCATTATGTCAACCCCGCATGCAGTGGATAACCTACAGTGTGCAGTGTTAACACAAATCTACTTCTTTCGAACACTCTTTTTCTCCTATTGTTTTTGTCCCTGAATTCTAACTAATGTCCCATATAATATATGCCGAGAGGACGTTGAACTTCATCACAAGGGGACACAATCATAGGTACTGGTGGGAGACGACGAGACACAACTGGTGACAAATATTAGAGACAAGGGACACTCATGTAAAACAGGGACACACATATAAAACAGGGACACACATATAAAACAGGGACACACGGAGAATGGGGACACAATCATAGGTACCTGTGTGAGACGTAGAGACAAAACTGGTGACATATACTAGAGACAAGGGACACTCATGTAAAACAGGGACACACATATGAAACAGGCACACATATAAAAGAGGGACACACGGAGAAGGGGACACAATCATAGGTACTGGTGGGAGACGCAGAGACACAACTGGTGACAAATATTAGAGACAAGGGACACTCATATAAAACAGGGACACACATATGAAACAGGGACACAGATATACAACAGGAATGCACGGAGAAGGGTACACATATACCAGGTACTGGTGGGAGACGACGAGACAAATCTGGTAACATATACTAGAGACAAGGGACACATACACATATAAAACAGGGACACACATATAAAACAGGGACACACATATAAAACAGGGACACACATATAAAACAGGGACACACATATAAAACAGGGACACACATATAAAACAGGGACACACATATAAAACAGGGACACTCATGTAAAACAGGGACACTCATATAAAACAGGGACACACATATAAAACAGGGACACACATATAAAACAGGGACACACTATAAAACAGGGACACACTCGTGTAAAACAGGGACACACATATAAAACAGTGACACACATATAAAACAGGGACACACTCGTGTAAAACAGGGACACACATATAAAACAGGGACACACATATAAACCAGGGACACATGGAGAAGGGGACACAATCATAGGTACTGGTGGGAGACGCAGAGACACAACTGGTGACAAATATTAGAGACAAGGGACACTCATATAAAACAGGGACACACATATGAAACAGGGACACAGATATACAACAGGAATGCACGGAGAAGGGGACACATATACCAGGTACTGGTGGGAGACGAAGAGACAAAACTGGTAACATATACTAGAGACAAGGGAAACACATATAAAACAGGGACACACATATAAAACAGGGACACACATAAAACAGGGACACACATATAAAACAGGGACACACATATAAAACAGGGACACACATATAAAACAGGGACACACATATAAAACAGGGACACACATATAAAACAGGGACACCACATATAAACCAGGGACACACATATAAAACAGGGACACACATATAAAACAGGGACACACATATAAAACAGGGACACACTATAAAACAGGGACACACTATAAAACAGGGACACACTCATGTAAAACAGGGACACACATATAAAACAGGGACACACATATAAAACAGGGACACACATATAAAACAGGGACACATGGAGAAGGGGACACATTCATAGGCACTGGTGGGAGACGAAGATACAAAATTGGTGACATATACTAGAGACAAGGGACACACATATGAAACAAGGACATACATATAAAACAGGGACACTCATGTAAAACAGGGACACTCATGTAAAACAGGGACACACATAAAACAGGGACACACATATAAAACAGGGACACACATATAAAACAGGGACACACATAAAACAGGGACACACATATAAAACAGGGACACACATATAAAACAGGGACACACATATAAAACAGGGACACACATATAAAACAGGGACACACATATAAACCAGGGACACATGGAGAAGGGGACACATTCATAGGCACTGGTGGGGGACGAAGAGACAAAATTGGTGACATATACTAGAGACAAGGGACACACATATAAAACAGGGACACTCATGTAAAACAGGGACACACATAAAGCAGGGACACACATATAAAACAGGGACACACATATAAAACAGGGACACATATAAAACAGGGACACACTATAAAACAGGGACACACTATAAAACAGGGACACACTCATGTAAAACAGGGACACACATATAAAACAGGGACACACATATAACACAGGGACACACATATAAACCAGGGACACATGGAGAAGGGGACACATTCATAGGCACTGGTGGGGGACGAAGAGACAAAACTGGTGACATATACTAGAGACAAGGGACACACATATGAAACAGGGACACAGGGCGAATGGGGACACAATCACAGGTACTGGTGAGTGACGGAGAGACAAAATTGGTGAAATACAAAGACGAGGGGCACATAGAGACGGGGGCACATCCATCACCGTAGGGTCTGTGCGTGTGTATGTGGGTGTGGGTAGGCGGTGGGGGTGGCTCCAAATTACCATCCGTGATTGTCATTGTTTCCTCACAGCACGTGCCGCAGGGGGCGGATGGGGACAATCACTGTCCTCTCGGCTGGAATGACCGGCGAGCGTGCGGAAGGAGTCCTATGGCCGGTCATTGGACGTCAAGTGAAATAAATGAAATTAAAGGAAAATCGAGCCCGGGAGGTCAACGTTCACGTTGTGTCACGGTACAAGTTAATTGAAGTATCGGATTAAAAACGAGGGAGACGGGCGTAGGAGGGAGGGTGAGAAAGAAAGAGGGAGACAGACAGAGAGATAAGAGAAGATGAAAACGAAAACGAAAACGAAAACGAAATTTATTTTATCCAGGGAACATTGAGATAAGCAATAACAGATTTTTTTATTCTTCAACTTTTTTTTTATATTTCGGATTATGGTTGACCTGGGTATAAAGCATAAGTTTGATTGATTTTTATTTTTTCTACATCTGGACACGTTTGGGATCAATGTAATGTTCGACGAGGGTGATGATGGTGTCTGGGTTTTTTCTTGACCTAGTGTGTGTTGATTTGTGTGATACGTATGGCTTTCCAGTGAATAAAACATATATGAAAGCATATAATCACACAAATCAAGAAAATGCGCTCTATTATGTTACTACATTCTCACGCATTTACATATATGTATATGTAATATAGACGTAGGTTATAACTATGCGGTCACACACACAGAGGGAGAGAGAGAAAAAGTGTGTGTGTGTGTGAGAGAGAGAGAGAGAGAGAGAGAGAGAGAGAGAGAGAGAGAGAGAGAGAGAGAGAGAGAGAGAGAGAGAGAGAGAGAGAGAGAGAGAGAGAGAGAGCGAGAGAGAGAGAGAGAGAGAGAGAGAGAGAGAGAGAGAGAGAGAGGAGAGAGAGAGCGAGAGAGAGAGAGAGAGAGAGAGAGAGACCAGAGAGAGAGAGAGAGAGAGAGTAGAGAGAGAGAGAGAGAGAGGGAGAGAGAGAGAGCGAGAGAGAGAGAGAGAAGAGAGAGAGGGGGAGAAGTAACTCATTAAGAAGAGAGAGAGAGAGAAGCGAGCCAGAGAGAGAGAGAACATAGTAACACCTACCTATCACTGTAAAGAATATGTATGCTGACTACGTCCTCTTGTT
>CM065685.1:45079318-45081818 GCA_017654935.2 Phymorhynchus buccinoides | reverse complement strand
GTTGTTTTTTGCGGAGCAGTTGAAAAGAGCGCACCGCCAATAAGCGCGCGCCTATAAGAGCGCATTTTGCATGCTAATAAGAGCGCGTGTTCATGCCAAAAAGAATGTGCGTGAATGTGTGGTTTTTGTGCTAATAAGCGCGCATAGGTGAAATCGTTCTCACCAGACATTTACCATTTGCACTCGTCTGTTTGCTAAGCTTCAGTCTTCTTGCTGTTTTTACGTGTGATTTTGACTAATGTATTCGTCTTTCCATAAACTGACGACAAAGTTTCACATCACATTTTTACAACGCGTATTTTGTGACATCCTCGATCTTTCTTAGGTTCCAAAGATGCGCGCTTATTGGACAAAACATTGCGCTCTTTCTAGCTTCATTTTTTGGACGCGCGCTTTTAGAGAGTAGGTAAAACGCGCGCTTATGGGGATGCACCCGTTTTTTGTCCCCCAATGAGTGAGCTGGGAATGTTGAAAACCAGTCCCATCAGCAGCGACAAAGCCCCCCAACAACCAGCATCAAAACCAGTCCTAAAGAAACAAACACACAAACAAAAGAACATCGAAAACCACAATATCAAAGCTTCTGTGTACGCTTTTAAAAACAATTTTAAAGAGCGGCCAGAAGTGTAGCCTCGATTTGAAGTGCGACAATTTTGGACCGACAGACCGACCGACCGACCGACCGACAAAGTGAGTTATAGGTTTGTGGCTTGAGCCACAAACAAAAACATCGAAAACCACAATATCAAAGCTTCTGTGAAAACAAATTATCGGTCCTAGCAAAAGAAATTACCAGTCCCTGGGACTGACAGGTCATTTTTTGTTTGCTCTCCAGTATTTTGTTTTGCAATCCGTAGTATTTTACATGGTAATTACCGATGAAAGCGATCGCTGTTTCCACAGACGTTTTGAGCAGATTGCCCAAAGCAGTGCGCTTCAGTTGCTTGCTGCGAAATAAACAGCATCCTGGGCGTGTAATCATGAATGCGTTTTAGACTGTTAACGCGGGTAGTAGTAGTATGTAAATTAGGCTAAGCAGCCCATCGTTTTGGAAGTTTAGTCTAATGTGCATGCTACTACCCGTGTTGACTGTCTAAGACGTAATCATGATTACACGCCCTGGTCTACGTGAACCTAAACACGTACACAACAGTGCTGTATTCCAGTGAGAATAACATTAATTTAGCTGCTTTGCTTACGTGTGTGTGGGTGGGGAGGGTTATATGTTACTTGCATCTCATTCTCACCCTTCTGCACTCTTTCCCCCCTTCCCCTTCCCCTCTCCACCATACACACACGCGTACACGTATTCATCCTCCATGATCATTTATGCTCGGTGTCCATCTGTGTTCTACCCAGGACCCAGCATGTTTGACAATCGTGTGACAGGTAGCACACGCCTTGTTGCTTTTGACTCGCTGACAGGTTTATCCACACACAAACAGGTCTGCTTCTTTGGGTCTCCCTTCCCCCAAGACCCAAACAACACGGGCGACTAGCGGACCAAATGCGTACACAACAACGCACGCCAGTCGGTGTGAATGACACGACAGCAGGTGTGAGAAAACGCAGACTAAAACAAAACAGATGCTTTGTATTAGCCAGGACACGAGATGTACACCGAGCCTTATACAAACAGAACGCGTCCTTGTGGTTTTTTTTGCCTGTTTACTCGCTAGGCAAACTGAATGTAGATAACTCAACTTGACAAATAGCTGCCATTTGCACGGTTTTTGTCGTTCATGTTGTTGTGAATGCTTATGTGTTTTGTTGTTGTTTTTTCTTCTAATTAACGGCAACTGTCAGCACGGATTTTAATTATTTTGCCCCTCCCCCCCCCCCCCCTCTCTCTCTCTCTCTCTCTCTCTCTCTCTCTCTCTCTCTCTCTCTCTCTCTCACTCTCTCTCTCTCTCTCTCTCTCTCTCTCTCTCTCTCTCTATCTCTCTCTCTCTCTCTCTCTCTCTCTCTCTCTCTCTCTCTCTCTCTCTCTCTCTCTCTCTCTCTCTCTCTCTCTCTCTCTCTCTCTATCTATGTGATGGCGGTAGTAGTAGTAATAGTAGTAGTAGGAGTAGTAATGGTAGTAGAAGAAGTAAATCAAGTTGCGGTGCAAGAAGAGTTTTTCATTTATTTATCTGTTTGCTAGTTTATTCGGTCGGTTAGTTTTCTGTTCTGCTTGTTTTTATTGCTGATGTTGATGCTCTGCCTGCCATGTCGTTGCTATATTACTGTTGTTGTTTCTGTTGGCGATGTTCCTGTGTCTCAACGTTCATTTATAGTATTAGTTACATGTTGCATGCTTAGAACCAAGAACAGAATGGAAGACTAGGCCCAGCCTAAATTCTTATCCTTGTAAAATAAAGTATTTGCCTCTTTCTCTCTATGTTGACGTTCATAATACATGTAACTTGCTCACATTCCAATAGATCACGGAATAAGCCTATCTGAAAGATTAAATTAAAACAGTGGTACAAAGGCAAAGGAGAAGGAGGAGGAGGAGGAA
>CM065685.1:45066818-45071818 GCA_017654935.2 Phymorhynchus buccinoides | reverse complement strand
CTTCATGGGAGAAGACTAAATTGAAACGAGGTTATGCGCGTTTCTCTGGAAATGTGTTTGTGTGCGTGTGTATGAAGGCCCGGATGTATGCAAATCGAAACACATTTCCCTCGAAAAAGCTTTACTATTGGATAATAATAGTTCAAAGTACACAATTGTCCCTGATATCCTTTTGATTATGCGCTCTCTCTCGCTCTCTCTCTCTCTCTCTCTCTCTCTCTCTCTCTCTCTCTCTCTCTCTCTCTCTCTCTCTCTCTCTCTCTCTCTCTCTCTCTCTCTCTCTCTCTCTCTCTCTCTCTCTCTCTCTCTCTCTCTCTCTCTCTCTCTCTCTCTCTCTCTCTCTCTCTCTCTCTCTCTCTCTGTACGTATATTATTATTATATAATATATGCTTTCGTGAACTTAGTAAGCACAAACACTTAGTACGTTCGTGTGTAGCCTACGTACGCTCGCATCTGGTTTAAGCAAATCTTTAATATTTCCAAAAAAACACATATAACAGAAATGGCAAAAGAGAGCATCAACAAGCTAGCGCTGATAGCGTGCTCCTGAAATATTTCATGACAAATATTTGGTGAATGACAGACTGTGTAAATACAATAATACATCATTAATTTATACATGATAAACATGATACATGATACTTAGTAAGCACAAACACTTTCGTGTGTACGTACGCTCGCATCTGTCAGAATGCTTGCACTCAGTTGATTCCAGCTATCATGGCCTTGACAGTACGGTCATTGCTGCACATATAGCGCAGTTACTTGCTGTTTGCCCTTTATATTGACTAGCGCAACGCCTAGTACCGGAAATACCGAGCACCGGTAATGCCTAGTACCGGTAATGCCAAGTACCGGTAATGCTGAGCAGCAGGTTTTTTTTGGGGGGTCCACGAAATATTATATTATGACTTTTGTGTCTCTCCTTCTTTCCATCTTCTTCTCTCATCCTGCTCTGCCCACCACCCCACCCCCTCCCCCACCATCAATGTCCGGTCTGGTTTCGCAGCGGTTTGTGAAAAGGTGAAGCGGCACTTATCGCACGCGTTTATGAATCGATTCGCTTCCAATTTGGTACACGGATAGTCACCGTCCCCGGTCATCAACCTACCAAATTCGAAGGCAATCGGCCCAGAAATACCGGATATACGGGCGCCGAGAAGCCGGCGGATACGCGTTTCGCGCATTTGCCAAACCGCGCAAATGACACGGCCGCCTCGGTTGCCGTTGCCATCGCCCCGTTAGGGCTACACAGCAAATTTGAAGTGATTCGGTCGAAAAACGGCGGAGTTATAAGGCCCGTTTTGTGTTTCACACACACACACACACACACACACACACACACACACACAGAGACACAACCTTGCCTTGTTATTATATGATATTGATATTGATACTGATATCGCTCGCTACTTACTTGTCTAGACCGGAGTGTCCTTGTACCAAAGAGTATTGACCCTTCCCGTACCCCATACTTTTACTTTTCGCTTCGTATTAGTTTCAACACCGTTCATAGAATCGTGCTGAAATCTTGTGACTTTGTCCATGAAAGAGTTGAGCATGTCCACCCCAAACATCAAGTATTTGGGTTGGAAAACAAGAAAGTGAATAAACAACAAAAATCGTCGGTTAACTAACCGTACTGAACATATTGGCTTGTACAAATAATATTATGTCATTGACGCAAACGTAAAGGTCTCACTCAGTACACGCTAACAATGTCCCCCCCCCCCCCCCCCCCCCCACCCCCCATCCCTGGCAATACAGTGTTAGTCACTCATAAGATGAGTAGCATATCACGGTGTTGCCTACGGGGGAAAGACTGGAAAATGTTCACGTGTACAGAGACCTTTATCATGTGAGTGAGATAGATGGATATTCGCACTGCACATACAGATGAGGAGAGAGAGAGGAGAGAGAGAGAGAGAGAGAGAGAGAGAGAGAGAGAGAGAGAGAGAGATAGAGAGAGAGAGAGAGAGAGAGAGAGAGAGAGAGAGAGAGAGAGAGAGAGAGAGAGAGAGAGAGAGAGAGAGAGAGAGAGAGAGAGAGAGAGAGAGAGAGAGAGAGAGAGAGAGAGAGAGAGAGAGAGAGAGAGAGAGAGAGAGAGAGCATCCCCCCCCCCCCCCTCTGTTACAACATTTTTTGTATTGTGTACGTGTGTATGTGCGCGCGTGCGTGTGTGCTTGCGTGTGCGTGGGGGGGGGGGGGGGGGCACAATAAAGACAACATTGGTGATGCGTAAAGACGGAGACACACAATGACGAAATTGGTGACGCATAGAGACGGGGGCACACTGAGACAAACTTGGTGACGCATAGAGACGGGGGCACATAGAGACACACTTGGTGACGCATAGAGACGGGGGCACATTCGCTAATGTCCCTCAGACTGCCGGTGTCATGAGAAATAAGTACCTCCCGTGAAATAAGTACCGTTTGCATACTCACTAGAACCATTATTATTTCATGTGAGAAATAAGTCAAGCATTATTTAAAATATTGACATTTAAGTGCTCAATCTACACATAGAGAACCAAGGAATAGAGCGGGAGGATGTAAATCTACATCTTTGCTGAGAAATCGATATACAAAGCCATGCCACTTAGTTTCGTATATTTCAAAATGGCGGACGATCAGATAATAGGGCTAGGACGAGAGCCGTTAGGCTTTTAAAGTCCCATCATTTTTTTTCTTCATAAAATGTATTTTGCTTCCTTGACAAGGTCGTCGATTGCTCAGTTTTTTGTTGATGAATTAATCCACACACAAAAAAGTTATAAGCAGCCACCCACGCAAACAAACATAAATAATAATGAATATTTAAAAAAATACATTCCCGATTTCTCAACACTTCATGATGAATCCTCTGTTCTTCCCGCATGCCACAAGACGCCTCTGAAAGTATTAAGGGGCGAATCTTTCCCAAACAGACAGCTATTCGCCTGAAGAAAGAGTATTTATTTCATGGGTTAGGTATTTTATGCAACGCCGGTGTCCACGATTAGGGGTCTACTAATCGTCGTTGATCGGCCCTTTTCTCAAACGGCTTTTATCACTGGTTGATATTAGCCTGTAGAAAGGGCCAATAGTAAATGAGAGCTGTACTATACATGATACTCTACAGCTCTATATCACGGTACAGCTGAAGTCTTTCGTGGAAGACTATGACTCTGGAACGAAGGAGGCCCTTGCGTCGGCTCTAATGCTGCAGCCAAATGGATTGGTTGGCCTTTAATTGGGGACCTTCGCCAACGCCAGCTCTCGTCCGCAAATCTTTGGCCAAGAGGGTGGGGATGTACCCTGGGCAAGGCATCTCCACTATAAACTAATTCTCGCCAAACCGGCCCGCCAGAATAGTATCTGCCCTCTCTGCTATCTGTCAGTCATTGTCAGAAACGACAGACAGGCAACCACACCAAAGATACTGTATAGGGGTACAGTCTTTGACCACACTAATCTTTGATGTGTTGCATGAAGAATTTAATTCCGCGATACAGTTCCACAGGGGGTGGGGTGGGGGGGACAAAATAAACGAGTGAAGATCTGAGAGCATGAATGACTGCTAGGTTACCCCCATTCACCCACCCCTCCTCCCCCATGCCCACCCCCCACCCCCTGAGTGTGCTCTGATCCTGAATTAAAACAACAACCTTCCTCTATTACTGTTCCCCCGAGGAAACGCAGACAGGTAGATAACCTGCGTGTTTTTGGCACCCACGGAGCAAAACAAATCAGTGCTAACTGAAAACATGGAGGTTTAGAAAACACACACCAGGCGGTATTTTGGAAAGATTGCATGGTGTGATAAGCAGGCTTCTTCCACGCCAGAGGAAATACCTGTTACGACACTGGTAGTTAACCCTTTCACTGCCAAAGTCGCATTTTAACACCACAGTGATGTGTCACTACAAGGCATCAAATTGGGGTCTATTATCCAAAGACCCCATTGGCTTAGTTTGGGGAAGTAAGGATAGACCTTATTTTATTTCACAGAAGAATCCCCAATACTTGAGATGGATTTTGTTCTCTACCCAGGAAAAATGAATGGACAATATTTGGCTGAAATATGGATGGCGATGAAAGGGTTAAGAGCCCCCTTCCTGCAGCCACGCTCGTCTAAGCAGAAGGCAACGGTATATCTGTATCGTTTTGCCTAATTTCGCTTTGCCCATTTACTTGTCAGTCGCACAGCTGTTCCGTCGCACACAATGTCAAACTGCACCCAGCGTGCCTTTGTACACATATTTTAGCTAGTATGTTCTTCACAGTATTGCTTTAATAGATTTTGTTCCTTCAGATTTACGATACAAACTATTTGTGTTGAGCAGTATCGTGCAACATATTTAGTAGAAAATGTTCTTGAGTAATGCACTTTGCATCGAAAACATAAAATAATAAAATGCCCATGAGTGAAAATCTAGCCATGTCAAATGAATATAACCACTTGTATCACATACTACAACATATTCGCGAACGTTATTGATGAAAAGTTACCTGTGGTAAAACTAAAGTTGGCTAAAGAAAACCTCTGAAAATATATATGAAGTAAATGTTCGTCTTGGAACAGCAGTGGTCAGTCCCAGTTCACACTGTCACGCTTTGCCCATTCACACTTTGCCCATTCAAGCTTTGTCCAGTCAGTTGCGGTGTAATTAATACGGCCTTTTGTGTCAATGCACACATAATTTTACCATGTCATTCAAAGAAATACTATAAATATCATTTAACCCTTTCGCCGCCAGCCATTTCTTAGCCTAAATTTCTATTAAACATACATGGGTAGAAGAAAGATTTTGTCTGCAATATTGGGAATTCCTCTGTGACACATATAAAGAGTAAGGCCTATCCTTACCTCCCAAAATTAAGAAAATGGGGTCTTTGGATAACAGACACTGGTTTGATGCCTTTTAGTGACATGGGTCCTAAATCATTGTGGTGCTAAAATGCGACATTGGC
This sequence comes from Phymorhynchus buccinoides, assembly GCA_017654935.2. NCBI lineage: Eukaryota > Metazoa > Mollusca > Gastropoda > Neogastropoda > Raphitomidae > Phymorhynchus > Phymorhynchus buccinoides. The sequence goes on along the minus strand of CM065685.1, from coordinate 45,066,862 downwards.
GGTAAAAGGGTTAACATGACAAAGCCATAGGAATGAACTCACCA
>CM065685.1:45051818-45061818 GCA_017654935.2 Phymorhynchus buccinoides | reverse complement strand
AAAGACAGACAGAGAGACAGACAGACAGACAGACAGACAGACAGACAGACAGACAGACAGAGAAGAGAGAGAGAGAAAGAGAAGAGAGAGAGAGAGCGAGAGAGAGAGAGAGAGAGAGAGAGAGAGAGAGAGAGAGAGAGAGAGAGAGAGAGAGAGAGAGAGAGAGAGAGAGAGAGAGAGAGAGAGAGAGAGAGAGAGAGAGAGAGGGGGGGGGGGTCATGATGTTGACAAACATTGAACAAGACAATCACGGATGCATGCCAACAAACGCATATTCATACTCGCACGTGCGCAAGCGTAATTGCTCACAGAGTCACACGTTTACGCGCATTCGTGCATAATTATGTAGGCGACGTTATGGACACACACGTGCAGACACACAATAACACGGAGAGAAAGGGGTGAGAGGGAAGAGAGAACCACATAATATAAATTGATGGGGTGCATATTAATTTTATTCTCTCTCTCTCTCTCTCTCTCTCTCTCTCTCTCTCTCTCTCTCTCTCTCTCTCTCTCTCTCTCTCTCCTCTCTCTCTCTCTCTCTCTCTCTCTCACACACACACACACACACACACACACATACTCTTCTCTCTCTCTCTCTCTCTCTCTCTCTCTCTCTCTCTCTCTCTCTCTCTCTCTCTCTCACACACACACACACACACACACACACACACACACACACTCCACTCTCTCTCTCTCGTCTCATCTTTCTCTCTCCTCCGCTCGCTCTCCCCCCTCTCTCTCTCTCTCTCTCTCTCACACACACACACACACACACACACACACACACACACACACACACACACACACTCTCTCTCTCTCACACACACACACACATGCACACTCTCTCTCTCCCTCTCACTCCCACCCTCACACACACATCCCCCACTCTCTCTCCCCCTCTCTCTCTCTCTCTCTCCCCCCTCCCTCTCTCTCTCTCTCTCTCTCTCTCTCTCTCTCTCCCTCTCTCTCTCTCTCTCTCTCTCTCTCTCTCTCTCTCTCTCTCTCTCTCTCTCTCTCTCTCTCTCTCTCTCTCTCTCTCTCTCTCTCTCTCTCTCTGTCTCAAAGTCCGGTAGCAGGTATGCCCTTAAACAAAAAATAAAGACACAAGTGTATGTACAATCACTGTATTTCTTTCCAGTATCTTAGCTATCATACATATGCATCATAATTCCCTTAATTTGTACAATTAAGAGCTGGTCTACCTATTCATCTAATATGTATGCTGTAAAACAAATGACTTTATAGAGTGAAGGAATATCATGGTACAGATTAGTCTTTTGTGGAAGGAGAATATTATGGCTTTCAATCGAGGATGCCTTTGCACTGGCTCCAGTGCTGTAGCCAGAGGGACGAGTTGGCCTTTTGGGGTGGGGGCCTTCCCCTACACCAGCTGTCCTCAAATTCCTTTGGCCGAGAGAGTGGGGTTGTACCCTGGGCAGGGCATCTCTCCACTATTAACACATTATGATTCACTGAATGTGAGGTAAAGATCGAGTCTGTGCCCATGTGTTTGTGTTGTGTGAATGTGAATGTATACATGCATGTGTGTGTGCGCGCGTGTGTGTGTGTATGTGTGTGTATGTGTGTGTCAATGTGTGTGTATGTGTCACTGTGTGTGTGTGTGTGTGTGTGTGTGTGTGTGTGTGTGTGTGTGTGTGTGTGTGTGTGTGTGTGTGTGCGTGTGTGTGTACGTGTGTGTGTGTGTGTGTACGTGTGTATGTGGGGGTACCTGTGTGTGTCTGTGTGTGTCTGTGTCTGTCTGTGTGCTGCTATGTGCATGTGCTGTTGTTGGCTGTGTCATTCTTGAATAATTTCTTGTTGTCTGCTTATTGTTGAACACTTGGCTGTAAAGCGCTTTGGGCTCATTTGAGGCAAAGCGCTATATAGATGTACTGTTATTATTATTATGATTATTATTGTTTTATTATTATTATTATTATTATTATTAATATTATTATTATTATTATTATTATTATTAAAATTATTATTATTATTATTATTATTATTTGCCGGAATATCATCTGCAACCCCCACCCCCCAACCCCAACCCAACCCCACTCCTTCAGCTGTCTGGCAGCAGGAATGGTCGGGAAACGAATGACTGGCATACAAGATTCCCCCAAGATCACTACTAGAACGTCATCGGCTCCGCTGCACTCGGCCTAATAATGCTCGGTGTCCACCTGTGTTCTACCGAGGACCCAGCATGTTTGACAATCGCGTGAAAGGTAGCACACGCCTCGTTGCTTTTGACTCGCTGACAGGACTATGCCCACAAGCGGGTCTGCTTCTTTTGGGTCTCCCTTCCCCCCAAGACCCAAACGACATGGGCGACAAGCGGGGACCAAATGCCGTACACAACGCACAGCCAGTCGGTGCGAATGACACGGCAGCAGGTGTGAGAAAAACACAGAATGAAACAAAACAGATGCTTTGTATTATTAGCCAGCACACGAGGTGGACACCGAGCCTTACTGGCCCTCATTGTTCTCGGTCTAGCAGCTAGTAGCCAGGGCCTGTATTCACGTTGAGATAGCATGAGACTTAGCATGATGCTAACTTAGAAGCTCTTCCAATGTCCTATAGGATTTAATAGGACTTTTGGAAGAGCTTCTAAGTTAGCATCATGCTAAGTCTCATGCTATCTCAACGTGAATACAGGCCCTGGACATTTCGGACACAACGCGTCATCACCAGCACCCCTTAACCCCACTGATGGCCAGCTGATGGACAATGCTTCTGTTCCTGACTGTTTCTGATTCTTGGGGGAAAAGGGAATGCATTTTGTTTTGTCAGAAACGTTTTCATGCCTCATTTTCCAGCGCATTTCGAGCACGTTTTTGTTTTCCCTGTGCACTTTGCTCTTTCGGATGAGACGATAAACCGAGGTCCCGTGTGCCCATGCACTTAGCACACGTTAATCCCAGTGTCAACGAAAAAGTTGTCATTTGGTTAAAATGTACCCCAACCCCTCCCTTCCTCATCAGTCACACAAAAAATCGCACAAAAAAAAACCCATAAAAAACGTTGGGTGGCGCGCCTCTGGCTGCGATGCGCTCTCCAGGTGGGAGCAACCCGAATTTCACAGAGACACCTCTGTGGGTATGAAGTACATAATGCCTAATGTCTAATGATAGACTTCCTTTTGTTGAAGCATACTTTCATTTGTATTCTTTACATTTTGTTTTAGCAGCAACAGTTACTGTTGTTGTGTTGTTTTGTTGATTGTTTTATCACTGCATAAATAATTTCCTGTAAAATGGACAATAAACATATTGATTGATTGATTGATTGATAGACTGTCTTTCCTACTCTGTGCACTTAGACTGTATTGGTCTTAGCTGGTCTTCTTCTTCTTCTTCTTCTTCTTCTTCTTCTTCTTCTTCTTCTTCTTCTTCTGCGTTCCCAGGCCATAAGGCCATAATGGGTAAGGTACGTATGTGTCCGGTTTTCAGTTTTCACCAGGTCTCCCCGCTGTGGTTCAGCCGACACATTCCGATTTCGGAGGAGCTCAAAGATTGGAAGATGTTTTTTGGGGAAAAAAGGCAGGAGAATGGGCCAATAAGTCAGAAAGATAGTAGATGATAGAAAGCAAAGGGAAAAGGCAGAGTCAAAGAGAGTGAAAGACAAGGGGAAGTTACAAGGACAGAACTTCCAGAAGGTGGGGGAACTATTTACAGAAGACCCCCCCACCCCCCGGTATCCCCACGGGGAGAGATTCGTGGAGGGGGCGGGGTCGTCCAGCTCCCCGTATGGAGGCACGAGGCATCCACCCACTGCCCCAGTCTTAGTTGGTCCAAATATTGTTTTTCATCATTTCCCGAGTGTTTCGTCTATTCTGTGTGCATGTTGCAAGTAACGGAACCCTCTCTTTTTTTGGTGCTGAAACCACTCACTTATGATATACATGAAACCACTCGTGTCTCGTATTCCATGTGTAGTTAGTAAGTGTGTGATCTTTGCAGATGGAAATATGCAGCATATATTGTTTTACATTTGCAAAGCATTTGGTTGTATTTCATCTGTACTTGGCCGGTAATGGAGTCTGTCAAGGTTGTTGACGAAAACAACCATTTACGATGTACAATTTTCCAGAAATATCTCGTGCATCCCACGTGCACTCGATAAGTGGTTTTTTTAATTACCTTCGCTGGTGAAAACATACAGTTACATTTTCGCATTTTCAGTTCCATTTTTGTTTTTTGCATTCTTATATCTAATTTGTACTCCATGTACTTGGAAGGCTAGGTTGTGTTTTCTAGAGACATTTATTTTTCATTCCATACGTAGTTGGCACGTTCTGAAGTCTTTGCTGTTAAATACATCCGTTCTTTTTTTATGTACATAATTATCGGGAAGTATGTTTTCTTCATTCCACGTGCACTTGTCATTCATGTGATTTTTTTGGATTTTTTTGGGCAAGTGAACAAAATCGATATAGATATTTTTGAGTACGGGGATGGGTCAGTAACTACGTGATTAGATTTAGGGGCATAAACAATCATCTGCTTCTAATTAATATTTCTTATGACTTAATACAATATTATCATATTGATATATATTATCATGTCCCTAACGTTTTTTTAGAAGGAGTATGAACTATCCACGAGCAATTTCGTTTATTTTCGAAACAGGAAAAAAGTGTATATCATTTTCTTATAGAATGCCCTTAGTACATTGAACCTAGAGCTCAAACGATTGGACTGCTACCACAAGATGTTCAAACTAATGTTTCTACTCTTCTGTGTGGAAGCAGGGACAAAAATGTAAGTGAAAACAAATCAATGATGTTAGCAGTATGTAATTTTATAAGCGCTTCGAAACGTTTTGATACTGACTAATGTTTTATTGGCAATTTGAAAAAAAATACATAAACAATAATTATTCAATAGCATAGCACATGACTTTTGTGTGTGTGTGTGCCCTGTTGAGATACACTGATATAAACTTAGCCTCTTTGATTGTTGGTTTATAGTGTACTTAGTATGTGGTATTTTGTAACACCACCCCCATTCTTAGTTGTTTGTTGTTGCTGTTTTTGTTGTTTTTTGTTGTTTTCTTCTTTCCTTCTTTTTTACTTCTATTGTTTGTTTTGTCTAGTTATAAATTGGTGCATGATGTATTGTTATCTTTGCTTAGTTTATTTTTCTTATTCCAATTGTATTTTTCTCATAGCTATTCAAGTACATGCAGCCTTATGTTTGTAACTGAAACGTTTTTGAGTGCGGCTTATAAGCTTAGTACTATAGCTTGTTGTGCTCATACAATAATTTGTGTACACTGCAATGTATTATGTTAATAAACTTTGTTTAAACCAAACAAGAAAATCTATACATTATTATTGCAGAACAGAATTTAGGCTAATCAGTTGACGGGGGTTACTATTCGTGATCACCGACTGCTCTTCATGTTTTCTTATATCACGATATACATATTTTTAGTTTTGTTGTTGTTGCATTTGTTTATTTCATATTATAATTGCTTTTGTTTTGATGAATTTGTTTATTTTCATGGCTTGTTCAGCTGTAGACGTTTAAAATAGAACAGTTTTGTTTTTTAAACCGCGTAGTCCTCCGAAATCAGAATGTGTCGGCTAAATGCGGGGTGGGGGGGAGGGGGGGGGGGGGGGGGGGGGGGGGAGACCAATGAAAACTGAAAAACCGTACATATACGTACCTCTCCCATTATGGCCATATGGTCTGGGGACCGCGGACGAAGAAGAAGAAAAGAAGAAGAAAACGCATAGCAGTCATGTTCCTTTGTTTTAACAACCCCTTCTCCACGTTTTGGATAGGTGAAGACGGGGTAAACGGGGTAAAAAGCCCATGGGCGGGTAAGAAGCCCATGCCAAATTATATCATGAAACGAAGCAAATTTCAGTCAAATGTTGCCCATGAGACGAACGCTAAGCATTAACACTCGTCTCATCGGCAAAATGTGACTGAAATGTGCTTCATTTCATGAGATAATTGGCATGGGCTTCTTACCCGCCCATGGGCGTTTTACCCCGTCTTACCCTAGTAAAGGATGCGAGAACTATGTTGTTAATGAAACGAGCTATGGCTTTGGCAAGTGTGTCTGTTTTGTTCGCTGCCACGTGTCTGCTCGGGTCCTTTGGTACAATAACATTTTCTACAATCATGTTGATTAACACCACTACCCCCCCCCCCCCCACACACACACACACACACACACAACTCCATTTCTAGTATAGCATAGCATAGTATAGCATAGTATAGTGTAGTATGGTATGGTATGGCATAGTATAGTATAGTATAGTATAGTATAGTATAGTATAGTATAGTATAGTATAGTATAGTATAGTATAGTATAGTATAGTATAGTATAGTATAGTATAGTATAGTATAGTATAGTATAGTATAGTATAGTATAGTATAGTATAGTATAGTATAGTATAGTATAGTATAGTATAGCATAGCATAGTGTAGTATGGTATGGTATAGCATAGCATAGCATAGTATAGTATAGTATAGTATAGTATAGTATAGTATAGTATAGTATAGCATAGCATAGCATAGCATAGCATAGCATAGCATAGCATAGCATAGTATAGTATAGTATAGTATAGTATAGTATAGTATAGTATAGTATAGCATAGCATAGCATAACATAGTATATAGTATAGCATAGCATAGTATATGATAGTATGGTATGGTATGGTATAGAATAGTATAAGATAGGATAGTATAGTATAGAATAGTATAATATAGTATAGTATAGCGTAGCGTAGCGCAGCGCAGCGCAGCGCAGCGCAGCGCAGCGCAGCGCAGCATAGCGCAGCATAGCATAGCATAGTATAGCATAGCATAGCATAGCATAGCATAGCATAGTATAGTATAGTATAGTATAGTATAGTATAGTATAGTATAGTATAGTATAGTATAGTATAGTATAGTATAGTATAGTATAGCATAGCATAGCATAGCATAGTATAGTATAGTATAGCATAGTATAGTATAGTATAGTATAGCATAGTATAGAATAGTACAGTATATAGTATAGTATAGCATAGAATAGTATAGTACAGTATATAGTATAGTATAGTATAGTATAGTATAGTATAGTATAGTATAGTATAGTATAGTATAGTATAGTATAGTATAGTATAGTATAGTATAGCATAGTATAGTATAGTGTGGGACTGGCTCAAGCCTAAGCCTCGCGGCTTATAAACATCCCTTCATTGACACTGTTTTGCTTGCTTAAAGCATGCCTGTTAAAATTATGATTGTAATTCAATCATCATGTTCAAAAAATAGTTGACTAAAATTTTCATCTTTGTCAAGATTTTTGAAGGTATTTAGTGTTGGTGCTCTTTTTAGGTTAGGTGTTAGTAAATTCCAGAGGTTAGCAACTCGATTACTGAAACAATGTTTACGCCTGTTAGCATTACAACGCTGTATATGTCATTTTCCCTCTTGATTTCTAGTGCTGTTATAAATGGATAGTGTAAAAAGAGAATCAATGCTAATGTCATCTAATTTGTTAAACATTTACAATCTTTAAGTTATTTCTTTTTTTGTTTTGCCTTTACTATAGATTGAGCATATAAACCTCTATCATTCTATAAACCTCTATCTCCCCCCGTGGGGATACCGGGGGTCTTTTGTATAAATAGTTCCCCCACCTTCTGGAAGTTCTGTGCTTGTAACTTCCTCTGATCTGTCACTCTCTTTGACTCTGCCTTTTCCCTTTGCTAACAGTCATCTACTATCTTTCTGCCTCACCGGCCCATTCTCCTGACTTTTTTTTCCACGAAGCTTTCAAAAAACATTTCCTCCATCCGAAGTCGGACTTGCTGGGCCTAACTGTTTCTTAGTTAGGCGCATAATGGCAGCATGACGCATCTGCGCTCATAATTGACAGGACACGGTCTGAGCGATCGAAGAAGAAGAAGAAGAAGAAGAAGAAGAAGAAGAAGAAGACGATATGCCTATATATAACGTCAATGTTCATCCATGTCAACAATCATAAATATGCATTCGATAACAGCACAATACAGGGGTGGGGGTTTGCTAGCGAACGCAATTTCCCGTTCAGTGTACAGGGACAAAGAGCACAGACAGTCACATGACAGTGACGTCACAATCGGGAATCCCCGAACTCGCTGTTCCGTCTCTTGGACAAAATCGTAAATAACTGAACACATTATTAGTGGGGCAGTAATAAGTGAGAAAAACATATATAGCTCAAAATGCTGCTAAAAAAGATGCTACTTGTTTTTCGCTAAGAAAGGCAAGACAGGAAAAAACAATCAAGAACAAAAAAACCTGAAAGAACCAAGAAATGAAGGGGGAGGTGTTCATCGACATGACTAATGCTCGGTGTCCATCTGTGTTCTAGCGAGGACCCAGCATGTTTGACAATCGTGTGAAAGGTAGCACACGCCTTGTTGCTTTTGACTTGCTGACAGGTTGTGCACACAAGCAGGTCTGCTTCCCTTGGTCTCCCTTCAACCCCGAGACCTAAGCAACACGGGCAACACCAAAATGCGTACACAACGCACAGCCAGTCGGTGTGAATGACATGGCAGCAGGAGTGAGGAAAAAACACAGAATGAAACAAAACAGATGTTTTGTATTTAGTCAGGACACGAGATGTACACCGACCCTAACATATTTCCTTGCGATCATCATCCGTGGCATGACGACCGTCACCTGACGACCGTTCATTCACTCTTCCTAGCTCATCATCAGGCTGTCAGTCCCAAAACACCGTTGGTAGAATACGCACCTATATCACCTCTAAAGCAAAACGGTGTTCTGCCAACGACTTTCCAGGATGTACGCTAAAAGTAACTGTTCTCACAATAACCCTGCCATATGATAAACGGCGCGAGCCTGAAGTTTGCTTACGGTATCAATGCATGTTAACTTTTTCACTATTTCCCCATGGCAACGCACAGTGATAATTATGCAAACAACCTTATGATCTCTGTAGGTACACGTCAACACGTTTCACTCTTTCCCCATGGCAACACGGTGATAGGCCGATCATAATCTATTACTTACGCATCACTGTGTTGCCATGGTAACACACAGGAAAAGAGTGCAAAAATGTTAACATGTATTGAGACCGCTATGTCGTTGTTTGTTGTCGTCGTTTGCGTACCTTGGCTAAAAGACTCCAGGATCATCCCAAACAGCCGAAGCACTTGAACTACGCTATGGTACACGCGCACCGGCTAGGAATGAGAACACTACGCGTGCGACCGTTGTTAAGTACCCCGCCCCACGTGGGCAGCCACACTCCGACTTCGGGGGAAGACCGTTATGAGTGGAATATAATTCTCACTCTTCCTCCCCCCACCCCCCATGGCGACACAGTGCTATTCAACTCGAGACCGTTATGAGCGGAATATCACTGTGCTGCCAGGGGGGGGGGGGGGGGGGGGGGGGGTGTCAGAATGAAAATGTTGACGTGCATCGAGACCTTCACCTTTCCGCTTCAACCTTCTTCTTCTGTCTGGCCTCTGATTGTTGACAGATAGTGAATCCTCAGGAAGTACGGCCATGCGGTTTACACACATGCACGGGTTGACTTAGACAGCTGCTGCTGTTATCATAGTGCCGTGGCTGGTGGGAAATCCTGGCACCTGAGTTCCGCGTGCAGGCTAGTGAGGGCAAGCATACCAAAGATATTCTAAAAGGGTAAGATGGACTACTTAAGAGCTCGGCGAACCGGGCTGATAGAGTTATCGTTAGTGGGGACAGTACACTATTTATTCACAGTGCAGGCTATCCAAAAACTCAGACTGGCATTTGAACGGAGAATTCAACTGGCCTATCGACGTGACATGTGTCCTGTTTGAAAGGAACATAACCAGTGTTTCTGTCCTCACTACTTATAGGGAAAAGAGACCGGATGCTTATGCTTATACAGTCTTTGAGCATACTAGTACGATATATAATTATATAGTAGCCTTCTTGGTGAGGGTACCAAAACATGCAGTGTTGACAAGGGCGAAGCGCTGGTT
>CM065685.1:45044318-45046818 GCA_017654935.2 Phymorhynchus buccinoides | reverse complement strand
TCATCAAGAAATGTTGTGAAAAAAACTGCATTAAAACAGATGCAAAACTTCGCGAGATATTAGCGATTATGTGTTTCGGGGTTTGAACCCCGTAACTGGCGCGACCTTGACCTCAATGTAAAACTAAATACATCAGTGGATAGCTTGCATCTTGGCAAACTAGTATACCCAATTTAATGATGATAGATTGAATAGTTTTTGAGAAAAACGGACGAATAGCCGGACGGACGGAGGCACGCCGGACGGACACCGGATGGACGGACCAGACAAAAACAATAGTTCCCCGAACCTTCGGCTCGGGGACTAAAATGAGACGTGCAGACAGAAAGAGGGTGGGCAGGGGAAGAGACAGACAAACGGACAGACATAAATGCCAGACGTCGTTACATACACTGATTCTACTAGCCTAGTCAGCTGCTGCAACAATTTCGCCTACACAGACATATCGTTTGGCACAAATAGGATAGATTCCTTTTTTTTAGAGGACAATCGTCATATCAATTAGATCATTCTTATTGGGAAAGTGCGCATTATTTTTCACTGAAAAACGTATCTGAAAAGGAAATACGTATAAGAGCATTAGAGTGTAGAGTGGCACAGTGGTAGCGCGTTCGCTTCGTGTCAAGTAAACCCGAGTTCGAACCTGGGTACAGGGGATTTTTCCTCTCACTTTGCAATAGGCCTTACTGTCTGAACGTGGAGTCTTTCGGATGAGACGATAAACCGAGGTCCCGTGTGCTCATGCACTTAACACACGTTAAGCCCAGTGGCAACGAAAAAGTTGTCATTTGGTCAAAATTTACCCCCCTCCCTTTCCTTCCTCATCAGTCACACAAAAATCGCATGCAAAAGATAATAAAAACAAATTGGGTGGCGCGCCTCTGGCTGCAACGCGCTCTCCAGGTGAGAGCAACCCGAATTTCACAGAGACGCCTCTGTGACTATAGTGTCCCTAACCTAACATAACCTAATTAGTAATGTTTTACTGTTGCCTGTCTGTCGTTTCCGACAATGACTGCCAGATAGCAGAGGGGGGCAGATACTACTCCGGCGGGCTGGGCGAGAATTAGTTTATAGTGGAGATGCCTTGCCCAGGGTACATCCCCACTCTCTCGGCCAAAGGGATTTGAGGACGAGAGTTGGCGTTGGGGAAGGTCCCCCAAAAGGCCAACCCATCCCTTTGGCTGCAGCACCAGAGCCGGTGCAAGGGCACCCCTCGTTCGAGAGTCATAGTCTTCCACGAAAGACTAAGCTGTACCGTGATACTCCAGAACATCATGGATAGTACAACTCTCATTTACTTTTGGCCCTTTCTACAGGCTAAGGTCAACCAGTGTTGAAGCTTTATCTATTACTTGTATTCTGCTAAAACAAATTAAAGAAGAGTTCGAGGCTGTACATGTAGGGTATGTGTGTGCATTTCATGAGTGTGTTCGTGCGTGTGCATTGTCCACGATGGCATTCTGGATCAGGCGTTTACTGTATACTAGCGCAACGCCTAGTACCCGTAACGCCTAGTACCCGTAACGCCTAGTACCCGTAACGCCTAGTACCCGTAACGCCTAGTACCCGTAACGCCTGTACCCTAACGGTCATACCGTACCTGTCCCTGGTCATCTACCTTCCAAATTTGAAGGCAATCCGTCCAGAAATACCGGAGATACGGGCGCCGAGAGGCCGGTGGATACGCGTTTCGCGCATTTGCCAAACCGCGCAAATGACACGGCCGCCTTGGTTGCCATTGCCATCGCCACGTTAGGGCTGATAGCAAATTTGAAGCGATTCGGTCGAAAAACGGCGGAGTTATAAGACCCGTTCTGTGTTTCACACGACGGACGGACGGACGGACGGACAGTTGCCTTTTAATATAATGATGAAAATAATGTTTATGATGAAGAATGATGAGTTGTTCGCTGTAATAGAAAATATCTTGTACGAGTGAGCCTATGTTTGTTTGTTTTTTAAAACGTAATTAATAACCGCATCTATATATTTGTGGAAAGTGAAAAAAATAAATACGTGTGCGTGTGTGTGTGTGTGTGGGTGTGTGTGGGTGTGTGTGCGGGGTGTGTGTGTGTGTGTGTGTGTGTGTGTGTGTGTGTGTGTGTGTGTGTGTGTGTGTGTGTGTGTGTGTGTGTGTGTGTGTGTGTGTGTGTGTGTGTGTGTGTGTGTGTGTGTGTGTGTGTGTGTGTGTGTGTGTGTGTGTGTGTGTGTGTGTGTGTGTGTGTGTGTGTGTGGATGGGGGAGGTGTTGGGGGTGGTGGTGTTGGGGGGGGGGGGGGGCAGAGGGGAGGAGCAAAGAAGGAAAACATAATTTTATAGTCGCTGTTTTCTGGAGAGAAAAAAACAACAATCGCCTTTGTGAAAGACGATATCATGTCCGACGCTAACCGTGTATTTACACAATCAGTGATTTTACAGGAGCATCAAAAAACATATTGTCGCCTGCTACAAAGTCAATCTCCATTTGATATACGCTTGACCCTTCTTCTTTACCGATG
>CM065685.1:45034318-45039318 GCA_017654935.2 Phymorhynchus buccinoides | reverse complement strand
AGGACACTTATGTCAGAGGAGCGACTTAGCAAGGGCTTCCCAATAAGTCTTAGAACGACAGCTGAATATCCATCATCCATCCAGCCAGGAACGAAAATCAGAACGGCAAGCCACACACACACCACACACACACACACACACACACACACACACACCACACACACACACACACACACACACACACACACACACACATGTGTGTGGTGTAACAATGGGCTACGTTTTCGCACGATGGGGGTGGGGGTAATTACGGTTAACCCTTTCAACGCCAGCCATTTTTCAGCCACAAAGCTTTCACATAAAGCTTACACAGGGTAGAGAAAAGATTTATGTCTGCAATATTGCGGGATTTCTCTCTGACATGCATAAAATAGGGCCAGCCCACACAGACACACACACACAGTACACACACACACACACACACACACACAATCCACACACACACACACATCACGCACGCACACGCACACGCACACGACACACACACACACACACACACACAACACACACGCAACGCGCGCACAACACACGCACGCGCAACACACACAGTGCAGCACACACACGCGCACGCAACGCACACGCGCACACACGTACGCACACACACACAGCACACACACACACACACACACACCCATCCACGCACGCACACACACATTATATATACTAAAACACGCGCGCGCGCACATACACACACACACTAACACGCATATACACATTAGATACTCAGTCAAAAACGCACACCTACACATACACACACACACACACACACACACACTCCCACACACACACACACACACACACACACACACACACAAACACAAAAACACACACACACAACACACAATGCAAACGCACACACGCGCGCGCGCATACACACACACACACATGCACAATACACACGCGCGCGTACGCGCACGAACCACGAACGTACGTCACACACACACACACAATCGTGCGCACTCACGCACGAACGAACATAACACAAAATTAATTATCTCACATATATACGGTGCATGCACTAACGCACGAACACATACTCAACACACACGCACACGCACACACGCACACGCACGCACACGCACCGCGCACGCACACGCGCACGCGCACGCACGCACGCACAGCACACACACACACACACACACACACACACACACACACACAGCAACTCACACACACAGCCTCACAAACGGAACACTCACACATATTCACGCATGAACACATACAGAGAGAGAGAGACAGACAGAGAACGTCAACACCCTCAAGTCAATCTTAAGGTACTCCCCCATTTACAGAATTGCAAATACCCCCCAAAACTGAAGGGAAATAAATAATGCAAAACAAAATATGGCTAGCCCTATAATCGCGCTTTTTAGTATGTCTGGCGAGTAACGTTTTCTTGTCAAAGCTTCTGTCGTAAAATGACAGCCCAATATCCAGAACCCAAACAAACACTAGAATGACAGAGCCATATGAACTGTGCTTCCAGTTACTAACGAAGTCAAGGGAGATGATGTATGACTCTTGTTGTAACATAATTTTTATTTCCATCTCTCGCCCCTCCACTCCACATTTTCACCCTCATTAACACACATACATCAACACAACACTATCAACAATACCCTGCCCCACCCCCCACACACCCCCCAAAATATATATACCAGTAGTACTTACTAGAGTCAAACAAAGACAATTTGGAAATCAGTGGATTTTTGTGCGTTGATGACAACAACAACAAAGTCCCGAGGTTACCCTTTTTCACAATACCTATATTAGTTCAAATCCATTCATTATCTTTGAAATAATCAATGTCTTTTGTGATATTCAAATCCGATTCACTGCGATTGCGTTTCTATGGCTTGCTATTCGGTAAATCCGACATCACGAGCGGCATTTGGGGGTCATGGGGAACCATTGTATCAAGTTTCGCTTAGATCGGTTCAAGGGTTTAGGTGCTGTGATATGGAACATATTTTCGAGCACGGGACGCGCTCACATACACGCGCACACGCACACACGCGCGCGCGCGCGCGCGCAAACTCCACGGACAGACAGAGAAACCCACAGGTCATCGTTCCCATTCCAATGTACTCCTGTTCTTACAGAAATGGGAGCGCAAAAAGAACTGTCCCCCCCAATTTTTTTATATTTTTAAATGGACTGTCCATCAGATATAATGGTGAGAGAGTGAGTCTAGCAGTACATTAGTGTCTTGCTAGCAAGCTTATATGTGATCTAGCCCCACGAAAGGGACATTAAGTGTCAAACTGACCATTCTGAGCCAATCACAGATGCGAACACTGCGGACCATTCGCCTTCTCGTGATACAAGAACCATTTTAGTCCCCGAGCCGAAGGTTCGGGGAACTATTGTTTCTGTCTAGTCCGTCCGTCCGTCCGTGCCGTCCGTCCGTCCGTCCGTCCGTCCGTCCGGCTATTCGTCCGTTTTTCTCAAAAACTATTCAGTGTATCATCATCAAATTGGGTATACTAGTTTGCCAAGATGCAAGCTATCCACTGATGTATTTAGTTTTACATTAAGGTCAAGGTCGCGCCAGTTACGGGGTTCAAAACCCGAAACACATAATCGCTAATATCTCGCGAAGTTTTGCATGTATTTCAATGCAGTGTTTTTCTCACAACATTTCTTGATGAATTGTCTATAACACAGTTGTCATGAATTTTTCTGTGCGCTCGTGTGCGCATGATCGCGTGTGCGCTCAAATCACGGGTCCGAACCCCAAGGCTACTATTATATAAAAAAACTATTCAGTTACGTGCTGTTTTGATGCGTTTTTATGTAAGTACGTTTTCTTTTGATATCTGCCGCTTAGGTCTCCCCGCTGTGTGTACAGCCGACACATTCTGATTTCGGAGTAGCTCGGCGATGCTGCGAGGGGACTTTGCAGCCGCCCGGCGTTGCGTTGCACTTGTTGTATCTTTTTCCGTTGCAGAGTTAGGAGCATTTAAAGTTAGTTTAGGATGAGTGTCGGCCATTTTGAGAAAGCACTGTATAAAATCTAGCCTAGCTGAGGAAAATGCATCGACCTACTCGTTTTAAAACAAACTTATAACCACCATTTAGAGACCATTATTAAAGATTGTCCTTTATAAATATGACGAATAAGATGTTCGAGAACATAAAAGTACCCTTAACACAAAATTGACCACAAATGATATTTTTGACTTTGCAAGAGCTTGTTGAGAGGGAAACTAGCCCAGCGATTTAATGCCCCTTTCGTGGTGCTTGATCACATAATTAATTATTATTACTAGCGAGTAACGCCGAGTCCCAGTAACGCCTAGTAACGGTAACGCCAAGTACTGGTAGCGCCGAGTACAGCAAATTTGAAGCGATTCGGTTAAGAAACGGCGGAGTCGTATAGCGCGCGCGTTTCTGAACCGATTCGCTTCCGGTTTGGCACACCGATAGTCACCGTCCCCGGTCATCTACCTGCCAAATTCGAATGCAATCGGTCCAGAAACACGGGAGATACGGGCGCCGAGAGGCCGGCGAGATGCGCGTTTTCGCGCATTTGCCGAACCGCGCAAATGACACGGCCGCCTCGGTTGCCGTTGCCATCGGCCCGTTAGGGCTCACAGCACATTTGAAGCGATTCGGTCGAAAAAACGGCGGAGTTATAAGGCCCGTTTCGTGTTTCAGACACACACACACACACACACACACACACACACACACACACACACACACACAGAGAGACCACACGGACAGTTGGCTTATTACTATATGATGATTTCCTTTTACATATGACTTGCGCCCAAAGCAAAGCGGTAAAACTTTGGGGGGGGGGGGGGGGGGGGTGGGGGGGGGAAGCATTGATCACATAAAATAGCGCAGCTGAGAGTCAGTCGATCGAGAAAGAAACCCAGACCCTCTGTATGTAGCTGAAACTGCCAACATTATTACTGCCACAGCACAAAACATGAATGGCGTCAAAACTGTCTGGCAGTCCGAAAAAGCGACAGGCGAAGTCCTTCAATTCCTAATCGTGCTCTCTGGGAGGAGAGAATAATATTTGTCTCTCTGCTGGTTTGCTTTGTTTAGGTGTGTTTTTTAATGTTAACGACAAGGTTCAGTCTGGAGGCAAAATAATTGTTGACGTGTAAAAACACAAAACAAAAAGGCAAAAAAAAAGACAAAAACACAAAAACTGCGATTTATAGCAACGATCAAGAGTGTCGCCGAGTAAGGCAACAACAACAACAACAACAACAACAATAATAATAAATAATAATAATAGATAAGAGACTAATCAATAATAGATTTCCTAATAATCGAACGACCGTAATATTGGGAAGAGACTAACCAGAACTATTCTGTCAGTCAAGAGAAAGATTTCCTAGTATTGGATTAATAAAGCAAACTAGGTAGGGACGAGCACGACCGAAATATTGGAAAAAAGCAACCTAACCAGCTTGTTGGTCATTTCCTTTGTTTCATTTACTATACTACTACTACTACTACTACTACTACTATACTACTACTAATATAATAATAATAATAATAATAATAATACTTTTCTCTGATTTAGGGCTCTAAGCGCTTAACATATCTAATACAAGTAGGCCTGCAACATACAATATACATTATCTTATGCAATCAGAACATGACGAAAGTACATAAATTGTACATGAGTAGAATACAGAAAAGTACATGCAAAGGCACAAAAACGCATATCTTGAACAAACAAAAAGGTACACAACTTACAGAAAAAAGCGCACACTCCTTTCTCCACCAAATGTTGCCTTGGACTTGCTCAAATGTGTGTTTTTTTTATCATTGGTTAACAATAGCACCATATTCTGGAAACCCTTTATTATTGTTGTCGTTGTTGTTGCCGTAGTGTTTTTTGTTGTTGTTCGGGGGGGGGGGGGGGGGGGGGGTTGTTGTTTTGTGATAAATCGCCAGAAAATTAACCCTTTCACCGCCAATGTCGCATTTTAGCACCACAATGGTTTAACACCCACGTCACTAAATAACAT
>CM065685.1:45014318-45021818 GCA_017654935.2 Phymorhynchus buccinoides | reverse complement strand
TGTCAGATTTCTACAGAATCATTGATGTATCCTGGATGTAAAGCTTCGAATGACTGCCAAATCAAAACTAATAAAGATTGTCGGCTTACAAGGTCATACGCCAAGGTCAAGGTCACGACGGCGATAATGTATGCGCGGATGCCTTCCTCTCATGGTGACACACCACCACACAAAATTTGAAGCCGGATTCGGTCAAGCGGTTCGGGAGATATCCTTGGGAGAGACAGAAGGGGGGGAAAAGAGGGAAAAAAGAAGCATACACGAACGAAAACATACTCCTTTGCGATCGTAGATGCGATCGGCAAAGGACAACTAATAGCAAAGACATTGAAATTCATTTTTTACTGAGTAGAACCTTTTTGAATGTTACCTCCATAACGTGAAACCAGCGTCTAACTGTATCCCAAAACGTTCATTACGTCAGCTTTTCTCACGCGCTGTTGCATTCAATGCAAATCGTATACTGTTTAATAAAAGTTGAAGGGCCAACAGCTGCAAAGCATTTTAGACGCCGTTTTCAGCTCTCAACTCATCATTTATGAACTCTGTTATGCACTATAATATCACAATCTTTAGATTTCCTTTACGCGCAAATGACAAGCGGCGTCAGTCGAAAGTTTAAGGCGCAGTTTTATTCATTAGTCGTGTATGAGCACTTGCTATTATATATTCATTATTTTTATCATCACGGTGTGCAAATCCATTCCATTCAACCATTTACAATACTGTGGTAAACGGGGTCCCCTATCGATATATTAGTGCTGTGCATGGCATTTGGGTAAAGGTCAAGATGTGCCACCCCCCCCCCCCCCCCCCCCCCCCCCCCCCCCCCCCCCCCCCCCCCCCCCCCCCCCCCCCCCCCCTACTCGGTTAATTCTATTTTTCCGTTATTGCCTTTCTGACCATACATGAAGCTGTATTTTAGGAACAATTTTAGCTAATAACCTTTTTGGAATACTAACCCTAGCCCTAACCCTAGCCCTAAACCTAACCCTACCCCCCACCCTATAAGACGGGAAAACGCAACGAACCACAACTGTGACAAATCGCGGTGTACTGCAGTACATAGGGGGGGGGGGGGGTAGGGTTAGGTTTAGGGCTAGGGTTAGTATTCCAGAAAGGTTATTAGCTGAAAATGTTCCTAAAATACAGCTTTATGTATGGTAAGAAAGGCAAAAACGGACAAATAGAATTAACCGAGAAATGCATGGAGTTCGGACCTTGAGCGTTGATATTACTGCATCAAAAAGTTGTTTCTAGAATGTTAAAGCAAGCACTGAAAACGGCGTCTGAAATGTTCGCAGCTGTTGGTTCGTAGCTTCTATTGAACTCATTTCTATTTCAGAAAACCATCTGTCGCAAGCTAAAATTATCGATACAAGTTAACATTATTTTTCACTTTACCCCCATGACAACACAGCGATAGCCAGTCAAGAGATCACAGTGTTACCATGAGCAAAGATTGAAAAAAGAATGTTCACGTGTACAGAGACCTTAACCCTTTCACCGCCAAAGTCGCATTTTAGCACCACAGTGATTTAACACCTATGTCACTAAAAGGTATCAAATTGGGGTCTATTACCCAAAGACCCGATTGTCTTAGTTTTGGGAAGTAAGGATATACCTTATTTTATATATGTCACAGAAGAATCCCCAATACTGCAGATAGATTTTGTTCTCTACCCAGGTACGCTTAATGGACATTTTTGGATGAAATATGGTTGGCGGTGAAAGGGTTAAGCGTAAGGTCAAAAACCTGTCAGCTCAAAAGCCCAAAATATAACGTTTGCCTTTATTATCACGATTATCGACGGGAAGCTTATTTACAGACCTCCTATGCTTACAGTGATCTCTCTCTCTCTCTCTCGATCTCTCTCTCTCTCGATCTCTCGATCTCTCTCTCTCTCTCTCTCTCTCTCTCTCTCTCTCTCTCTCTCTCTCTCTCTCTCTCTCTCTCTCTCTCATACCGCCGCAAACATGTAGGGTTTTTTTTTAATAGTAATGTTCAGTGTATGTTATTGCCGTGGTATTGAGATGAGAGAGAAAGAAAAGAGAGATACAAAGATAGATAGGCAGAGGGAAAGAGAGAGAGAGAGAGAGAGAGAGAGAGAGAGAGAGAGAGAGAGAGAGAGAGAGAGAGAGAGAGAGAGACAGAGACAGAGACACAGAGAGAGACACACACACAAAGACACAGACAGAGAGAACACTGAACACAGAACACTGGAAAAAATTAACAGAGAGAGAGAGAGAGAGAGAGAGAGAGAGAGACAGAGAGAGAGAGAGAGAGACAGAGAGACATACAGACAGACAGACAGACAGAGACACACACAGAGAGAGAACACTGAACGCAGAACACTGGAAAAAACTAACAGAGAGAGAGAGAGAGAGAGAGAGAGAGAGAGAGAGAGAGAGAGAGAGAGAGAGAGAGAGAGAGAGAGAGAGAGAGAGAGAGACAGAGACAGAGAGACATACAGACAGACAGACAGACAGACAGAGACACACACACGAAGACACAGACAGACAGAGAGAACACTGAACACAGAACACTGGAAAACATTAACAGAGAGAGAAAGAAAGAAAGAGAGAGAGAGAGAGAGAGAGAGAGAGAGAGAGAGAGAGAGAGAGAGAGAGAGAGAGAGAGAGAGAGAGAGAGACAGAGACAGAGACAGAGAGACAGACAGACAGACAGACAGACAGAGACACACACACGAAGACACAGACAGACAGAGAGAACACTGAACACAGAACACTGGGACAAAAACATTAACAGAGAGAGAAAGAGAGAGAGACGCTTCAGACGCTTCAGAAACATTTTTTATTGACAATGGCCTAATTAAGCCTTCATGTGAAGAAGGTACACAGCGCTTTGAAACAGCGCCGATTAATTAAGCAAACATATTAAGTAATAACGAATACGTAGAAACCAAAGCTATTGCATAAGGCAAAGAAAATCATCTAAACCCAAGATAACACACATACACACATGCACGCTCACGCACGCACGTACACTCTCCCCCCAAAAAACAACAGCAACAACACACGTATACTGACGATGACTTGGATGGTAACAAGGGGGAATTTTGAACATTTTAGACTTGTGCACAAAGTCATGTACTCATATACATTAGTATTACAGCATTACCATTATAATCATGACATTACTGTCATACTAACGTTTGTGTGGTAACACAAGGACGTTATATATACACTTTAAACACGTGCTACTCATTTACATACACTCTCCCTGTTGTCACCTTCACGGTCAACGTGTGTTTCACGATACATACAAGAATGCAAATAACGAAGACAACAATGTTTGAGATGATCGAGCTAACACACATACAACATACAACAATCCTACATAAATAGATATCAGAAATATCCATTTTATTTTATTTTCTGGTATTATAGGCACAGACAGACACACAGACTAATCGAAATTCAGACTAATCGAAATTCAGATAGACATAGATAAACAGACAGACAGGCAGACAGACAGAGCGACAGAAGAAAAACAACAGACAGATGGACAGACTTCTTTTTTTTCGTCTTTTCTCTGTCCGATTATACCGTTGAGGGTGTTGATGGACAGACAAAAGAGACACAGTTTTCCGTTCCAGAAAGCATGACAGCACGCCGGAGATTAGAGAGAAAAAGAAACGAAAATGACAGACCCGCTAAATAATGGCTTCAGAGCGAGAAACGTAGGCTTAATAGAGTGACATTTCAAAACGCCAGGCATTTGAAAAAACCCAATTCCTTTAACAAGTGTCACCGTAAGAGACACAACTAGAGTATCATTGAAAAGACGAGAAAGAAAACGGAGATTGGAAGCCAAGCTTTGAAAATGGGAGATTGATGCCGTCTGCTTTCTGGTGAACAGTCCGTATTATATTCAATCGAGAACAAAATGGTGTCAGAAACTGCTAAAAGAGGCAAGGTCAAATACAAGGTCAATGTCATCAAGGCGATCACTACATTACTCCACACAAGACCTTCAGGCAGTATACCATCCTTCCAAATTTGAAGCCTGTAATTACGCAACTGTTCCCCCGTGGGGATACCGGGGGGTTCTTTCGTACAAATAGTTCCCCCACCTTCTGGAAGTTCTGTGCTTGTAACTTCCTCTAATATGTCGCTCTCTTTGACTCTGCCTTTTCTCTTTGCTTACTGTCATAGATCTGCTATCTTTCTGTCTCACTGGTCCGTTCTCCTGCCTTTTTTCTATAACGTCTGACCAAGATTTATTTAGCCGAAGTCGGACATGCTGGGCCAAACTATTTCTTAGTTAGGCGCATAACGGCAGCATGAGGCATCTACGCTCATATGACAGGAAACTGTCTGAGCGAACAAAGAAGAATAAGATTACGTAACTGAAGAACTGTGAAAGTCAAGACTAAAACGTCGATTCCACAACTCCCAAGGTTTGCATCCTTGATCATGACCTTGACCTTCATAGGTACAAAATATTGCGAAGGAGCTCAAACCAATGCATCCACGGTGCTAAAGTTTGAACATTGCGGTAAGTCCAATGGTGTCAAAGCTATGTGCTTCCGCAAGAAGACATTTTGGGCTTCACGGTCAAACTTGGAGTTCAGTCACGGTCACCCGTTTCTTTGGGACTAACCCAGCGCCATGACGCACCACGAAGCGAAATTGGAAGCGATTCTGTCCAACGGTTCGCGAGATAGAACCCGGACAAACAAACACACACACAAACAAGCTAACAAAAAGAGACGAACAAAGGCATCATCTTGACCGTCGCTGACCAGTGTCGGGCAGAGGACGACAGGGACACTTCAGCAGTGGCCAAGTTATGGACCACACGTTTCGGTGTCAAATTGGGTCACAAGCGGTGCGTCACACTTCGCCTAGTCACATCTAGCCTAATCACATCTGGCCTAATTACACTTGGCCTAATCATTAATCGAGTCTCGATCATACGCAACGCTTCGCCTAAAATGTCCAAACCTAGGGTTGGGGTGAGGCCGTGTACACACATAAGCGGATATTCCATGCGGACACCCGTACCGTGCGCAATCCATAAATAAGTAAAACAAAGAAGGAAAAAGATTTGCGCACGTGTCCGAATGTCCGACTTTCTTTCTTTCTTTCACTTATTTAGGGTTTTCCGTATGGAACTTAGGCCTACGCGTCTAATGTGAACCAGGTGTCATGAGAAATAAGTACCTATAAGCCATTCTTCTTTCATGTGATAAATAAGTCAACTATTATTTGAGATATTGATATTTAAGTGTTCAATCTACACGAAAAGAACCAAGAAATATAGCGGGAGGGTGTAAATCTACATTTCTGCCAATAAATCGATATACAAAGCCATGTCACGTTTCGCATTTTTTAAAAATGACGTAATGGTTAATATATTTTATGCAACAGCGGTCTTAGGGTTATGGATGCATTGTAGGTAGGAAGGCTGGGTGCAATGTTATTACAGCTTCTCCGTTGTCTCGAACAGCCTCTTGAAGCACGTCGTTGTATATTATGCACAGCTTTCCCGTCCCACACACAATCAAGCTATTTAGTTAAGAGACTGAATCTAGAAACCTTAGATTAAAAACTGCACCAAGCATTTGTTTGTAAAATATATTTTGGCTGTGTGTTCTTCGTTGTATTTGTAATATATTTCGTCCATCAGATTTATGGTAAAAACTTATTTTTGTTGAACAGTATCATGCAACATAATCTAGTAGAAAATGGTCTTGAATAGTAATACACTTAGTATTGCAAACATAAATAAAATTGCCCATGAGTAAAAATCTAACAATATCCACTGAATATAAGCAATTTAGTCACATACTACAACATAATTATTCTGGACTGTTATTTATGAAAAGTTACTTATGATAAACTAAAGTTTGCTTGAAAAAATATCAAAATATAGATAAACTAAATGTTCCTCCCGAAACAGATGTGCCTGTACAGAGGTGTCTGTGGTTAGGGTTAGGTGACTGGTTGTTGAGTGATTCGTTGCCTCGTGTCAGCAACGATGCGATAACCCACGTTGAGGCTGATAAGGCGAGTCGTGCTAATAGTGGGGTTTTTTGGCAGAATGTTACGCTTGGTTTGACATCGGCATGGAAAGGTCGAGATCAAAGGATTAGGCGAAGCGTAATTAGGCGAAGCCGTGAGGCGCACCCGTCTCGATCAAGCATGGTTGAACAGTCTTAAGCCGGCGACAGACTATGTGACTGCCTCATGTGACTCGATCAGGTCGTGACGTTTCACCTCATTTGCATACCATCCTGCTCGATCAGTCTGACTCAGTCGGGCCCAGTCAGGTGACAGGGCCGAATAGGGCGGGTTCTAAATTTCACTGATCGAGTCTGATCGAGTCAGATGGCTTGTGACCTCTTCTGTGCGGGAAACAACATTTGGTCAACGTCACGACCTGATCGAGTTTGTGTGCTGGTGTGTCACCATGAGAGGAAGGCATCCGCGCAAAACATTTTGACCTTGACCTTGGCGTACGACCTTGAAAACCGAAATTCTTTAAGGGGCCATACCTCCCACACCGTTGGTGTTGGAGTCTTCACATTTGGCATGTCGGTACTTTGCCTTATGCCCGTTCTGATGGTGGCATACCGATCAAGGTCAAGGTCACGGTCCGGGAGATCGGTAGGCCTTGAAAGTGGTAGGGGTCTACATATTGGGTTTTAAGCCATATTTTCCACATTTGTACGTGATAGAAGCGCTTCAGATTGTGTGTGGTACTGTATACTCTAGAGACGAACACATCCGAGCATAAATTATCACCATGCTGATCTTGACCTTGAAGTGTGACCTTGAAAACTGAAATTTCCTTCTTTGCGCTATACGTTTCTTCTTCAAGCTGTATCTCGTGAACATACAACATGTAGAATAATCATGTTGGTGCCTAAATTATGCTACGGGGTGTCGCAAGTGCGTGGCATTGCTGGTGACGGACATGTCTGCCGCTCGGCGACGCCCTTGTTCCATATTGTGTCCTACCACTTTTTGTAAGGTTGGTTGTTGTTTTTTGCTGCTGCTGCTGCTTAGAAGTTTATTGTTTAGCATCAATAGTATCAATTAGCTTTTCCATGAATAAAGCCAATGAAATTCAAAATACGGAATGTCTTAAGGGCCAGTCACACGTCCACTAAAATCGCACGACTATGTGATACGATTCGATCACGTGGTCTCGAAGAACATATGTGATTGGCGCTCCGAGACCACGTGATCGAATCGCATCGTACAGTCGTACGATTTTAGCGAACATGTGGCTGTCCCTTAAGTTGATTGAATCACTCAGAACGCAATGACAGCTGATGACTACAATTTGTGTATCATTCTATATGTGTCCTAGTAAAAAAAAATATATATTTTTTGTTAGCTGCTTAGAAGCTTGTCGTTTAGTCTAACACCCAAGCAATAGCATCAATTAAGCCTAACTTTTCTATGAATAAAGCCAATGGAATTCAAAATACGGAATGTCTTAGTTTATATATGAAATAATACGAA
>CM065685.1:44991818-44999318 GCA_017654935.2 Phymorhynchus buccinoides | reverse complement strand
CTGACACCTGCTGTCATGTTATTCACACCGACTGGCGTGCGTTGTGTACGCATTTGGTCCGCTGTTGCCCATGTTGCTTAGGTCTTGGAGGAAGGGAGACCAAAAGAAGCTTGTGTGCCTAACCTGTCAGCAAGTCAAAAGCAACGAGGCGTATGCTACCTTTCACACGATTGTCAAACATGCTGGGTCCTCAGTAGAACACAGATGGACACCGAGCATTGGGTGGAACCATCGCCCTTTCACATAAGTAGGGTAATAATAATATGTGAAGAAGGTATTAATATAGTGTTTATAGTTTTATAGCTATATAGTGGCGGTACCATAGCCGATGAGGTTTAACCGAGGCGTGGTTACTGCTACACAATTTTATTTTTATTATCTGTATTATTTTTAAAAATCGGGACTTTACTGGTTTAGCACTGCCTCCGGGCATTGCCTCCAGTATTGTTCCCACCATCTTTGTATTTACAAATGCCCCACATGGCCGAAAGGCCGAAGAGGGCGAAAAACCCTATTTTCACTCACTCACGAAGAAGGTATTTTGACAGAAACAGCAAACTCACTCTCGCTCTCCATGTGCCTCCGTCTCTCTCTCTCTCTCTCTCTCTCTCTCTCTCTCTCTCTCTCTCTCTCTCTCTCTCTCTCTCTCTCTCTCTCTCTCTCTCTCTCTCTCTCTCTCTCTCTCTCTCTCTCTCTCTCTCTGTCTCTGTCTCTCTCCTAAGACCCAAAAACAACATGGGCGACACCGGATCAAAATGCGTACACAACGCACGCCAGTCGGTGTGAATAACATGGCAGCAGGTGTGAAGAAAAACACCGAATGAAACAAAACAGATGCTTCGTATTAGCCAGGACACAAGATGTGCACTGAGCCTTACAGTCGAGTGCTTTCGCTGTCGTCTATGGTGGTACTGGAAGAAGAAGTAGTAGTAGTGGGGACGATGACGTTGATTTCCTTGTCGTCTAGCAGGGCCCAGGGTTGCACCTCACCCCTCGCGAACAGCACGTAGAGGAAACCGCCCGTGGCGTACACCGCGCCAGAAATGAGGAAAAACACCTGCCACCTCTCCCTGGTGTCCTGCAAATAAAACAAGAAGAATGAATGAAAATGATGTTTTACGTCCTCTCGGTCATAGACCCATATGGGACATTTGTAAATACAAAGATGTTGGGAACAATACTGGCTGCAATGCCCGGAGGCAGTGCAACACCAGTAAAGTCCCGAGTTTTTAACAATATAGATAGGTGTAGGTAACCATGCCTCGGTTAAACCTCATCGGGCATGGTACCGCCAGTGAAAATAAAACAAGAAGACAATCTTGAGCCATAGTTATAAACTGTTTGCTTAGGCCGTATGCGCACGCATATGTGCGGAGATTTCCGTGGGCGGAAACCCATGCGCAATCCGTAAATAAGTTTTTAAAAAAAGAAGGGAAAAGATTTGCGCACGTGTCCGAATTTCCCCGAAGGGTATGTACACATACATGCGGAGATTCCGTGCGGAAACCCGTGCGCAATCCGTAAATAATACGTACAAAGAAAGAAGGGAAAAGATTTGCGCACGTGAGGACGTAGAGGGGGTCTTCATCATGTGTCATATACTCATAGGAGGCCTAATAATGTAAGCTAACATAGTAACAAAGGATATTGATGGGCCTATAGCCAAGCGGGTAACTATTCTACTTACTCCATCGAGGGATTGTGCCTTGAGCAAACCAAACAATCATGCTGAGGAAGAAAACAATATGCCTTGTCTTCTTCTTCTTCTTCTTCTTCTTCTTCTTCTTCTTCTTCTTCTGCGTTCCCAGGCCATATGGCCATATTGGGTAAGGTGTCCGGTTTTCAGTTTTTGCTGGTCTCCCCGCCGCGTGCAGCCGACACATTCCGATTTCGGAGGAGCTCAAAGGAAAAAAAAATAGTTGGAAGATTTGTTTTGAAAACAGGCAGGAGAGTGGGCCAATAAGTCAGAAAGATAGTAGATGATAGAAAGCAAAGGAAAAAGGTAGAGTCAAAGAGAGTGGCAGATTGGAGGAAGTTACGAGCATAGAACTTCCAGAAGGTGGGGATCTATTTTACGAAAGACCCCCCGGTATCCCCACGGGGAGGTATGCTTTGTAAATTCATAAAATGAAAAACCACACACCCCAAAACATTTTTGAGACAACAAAGATCGGTAACTCTATCTAGGCATTTGAAGAAGAGAAACGATAATCTATATGGGATCTGACAGCGTACCGGTAATTAGATCCCTTTGTGTTTCCCTAAAAAATTTAATCTCTAGGGAAATGCAACAACAACAAAAACAGAGAAACTTTAGGGAAATGCAAAGAACAGTAACTCTCTGTCCCATTTCGCTGATGACTGCAGCAAACAATGTGATCAATATGATGACGATGACGAGGAGAAGGAGAAGAAGGAAAGAGGAGCAGGAAGAGAAGGAGGAGGGGGAAGGGATGAAATAGGGGGGAAAGAAGGGCGGAGGAAGAGCACGATGAAAAACTGAATAAAGGGAAGGAATCGATGATAAGAAGAAAAAGGAGGAGGATCTTGCATCCGACAGGGAAATGAAAAAAAACCTTAAAAGGCAGATGAATAGAAGCACAGAACGACAGTCAGACAGAAATAAATAAACTGTCAGAAAACAACAGACAGTCGAACAGAAAATGACAAACAGACAAGCAGACAAAAAATGACAAACAGACAAGCAGACAGACAGACAGAAAACGACAAACAGACAGAAAATGACAAACAGACAAGCAGACAAGTAGACAGACAAGCAGACAAGTAGACAGACAAACAGAAAACGACAAACAGACAGAAAACGACAAACAGACAAGCAGACAAGTAGACAGACAAGCAGACAAGTAGACAGACAAACAGAAAACGACAAACAGACAGAAAATGACAAACAGACAGAAAATGACAAACAGACAGAAAATGACAAACAGACAGAAAATGACAGACAGACAAGCAGACAAGCAGACAAACAGAAAACGACAAACAGACAGAAAATGACAAACAGACAGAAAATGACAGACAGACAGAAAATGACAGACAGACAAGCAGACAAGCAGACAGACAAACAGAAAACGACAAACAGACAGAAAATGACAAACAGACAGAAAATGACAGACAGACAGAAAATGACAACCAGACAGACAGACAAAAACAAACCGACAGAGAGAAAGACAGACAGACAGACAGACAGGCATAAAATTACAAACACTCAAACAAACAAACAAAAAATGATAAACAGACAGAAAGACAGACAGACATACAAACAAAAATCGTGAAAATGATAGACAGACAAACAAAAATGACAGACAGACAGAGAGACAAGGAGAAATGACAAACAGACAGACAGACAGACAGACAGACGGACAGACACTCACGTCATGTTGTGTCAGGGCACCGGCCAAAGCAGGTCCTATCCATCCGCTCGTTGTTGCGAAGGAGTTGGTGATTGAAAACAGTAAGCCTGTCATCATCATCACCATCATCATCATCGTCTTCTTTTTCTTCTTCTTCTTCTTCTTCTTCTTCTTCGTCGTCGTCGTCGTCGTCTTCATCTTATTCTTATTCTTCCTCTTCCTCCGTCTCCTCCTCCTCCTCCTCCTCCTCCTCTTCTTCTTCTTCTTCCTCCTCCTCTTTCTCCTCCTCACCCTCCTCTTCTTCTTCTTCTGTTTCTTCTTCTTCTTCTTCTTCTTCTTCTTCTTCTTCGTCTTCGTCGTCGTCGTCGTCGTCGTCGTCTTCTTCTTCTTCTTCTTCTTCTTCTTCTTCTTCTTCTCCTCCTCCTCCTCCTCCTCCTCCTCCTCCTCCTCCTCCTCCTCCTCCTCCTCCTCCTCCTCCTCCTCTTCTTCTTCTTCTTCTTCTTCTTCTTCTTCTTCTTCTTCTTCTTCTTCTTTATCATCGTCATCGTTCATCGTTATTGTCGTCGCTGTCGTTATCATTGTTTTATTGTCATCGTCATTGTCATCGTTTCCGTAGTTAGTAATGTAGCCGTCACCGTCTTCCTTATCATTCTGTGCATCATAATGATTAGTTGTAGTGTCAGCAGCATCGTCTTAGTTGTCGACAGAACAAGAAGGATACATACCGAGCTGACAGCCAGAGGCTAAAACAATAACAACAACAACAGTAAACACAGGAGCGAAATGTCAATATTATTCGCATCATATTCAGCCGCGGTAAATATCCCAGTTCAGGGATGGGAATATAATTATAGCAAATGACGAATCATGAAGATGTGAAGAAATTGATGATAATGATGAAGATGGTTATGATGATGTTGATGATGATGATGATGATGCTGATGATAATGATGATGATGCTGATGATGATGTGAAAAATGGAGGGGGATGACGATGATGTTGATTACAACGACGACGATGATGATGTTGTCATTGTCGTTCCCTGGCTTAAAGACCCCAGGGATCATCCCAGCAGCCGAACAATTGAACACTATGGTACAAATGCACCAGCCAGGGATGAGAACTTTACGTGTGTGACCGTTTATGATTACCCCGCCACGTGGGCAGCCACACTCCGACTGCGGAGGACGACGATGATGATGATGATGACGACGACGATGGTTGTGAAGATGACGACGGTACAACGACAACGACGGCGATGATGATTGTGATGGTGACGACGATGATGTTGACAACCACGACGCTGATGACAATACTGACGACGACGACGATGATGGATAGTTTGACAGACAGGCAGGCAGACATACCGGCAAACACGGGAGCAATGTCCAGATGGTTGACGCTATGTCCGGCCATGGTGAAGCCGGACAGTCCCATGGAAATGGTCAGCAGAACCACCATGGTCACCCGACTGCAGCCTGGGTAGTAGGCGGCCCACAGTAGGAGACACGCTGGACCTATCAAACCTAACAGATAAAAAAAACAGGATGTCAAATCTTTATTTTAGTATAGGGCATAAGTACCATTTTTGTAACCCACAACTAGACTCTTCGTACTATAAGGCGCGTGCCCACATCTTCGAAAAAATCACGTTTTGTAATGAATAGTTTCATCGTTAAGTATTTGCGATATTATAGACTACACCCTGGGTAGGAGACACGCTGGACCTATCAAACCTAACAGATAAAAAAAACAGGATGTCAAAGCTTTATTTTAGAATTGGGCATACGTACCATTTTTTTTAACCCACTACTAGACTCTTCGTACTATAAGGCGCGCGTCCACATCTTCGAAAAAATCACGTTTTGTAATGAATAGTTTCATGGTTAAGTATTTGCGATATTATAGACTGCACCCTGGGTAGGAGACACGCTGGACCTATCAAACCTAACAGATAAAAACAGGATGGCAAAGCTTTATTTTATTATAGGGCATAAGTACCATTTTTATTTTTAACCCACTCCTAGACGCTTCGTACAATAAGGCGCACGCCCACATCTAGCAAACAAAAACAGGATGGCAAAGCTTTATTTTACTATAGGGCATACGTACCATTTTTTTTACTCACTACTAGACGCTTCGCGCTATAAGGCGCACGCCCACGTATTCGTAAAAAAAGATCTAGTTTTGTAATTAATAGTTTCGTTGTAAATTATTTGCGATATAATAGAGGGCAAAGCCTTACATTAAACAAACCATTTTTACACATTAACAGGCGCTTCGTGCTATAAAACGCACCCATATATTTTAACAATAATCTGGTTTTATGATCAACAGTTTTGTTGTAATTTTAAATGTGTGATATTATAGACAAGAAAAGCCTGATATTATACATACCATTTCTTACTCACTACAGGGCGTTTCGTGTCATAGCAGTCGCCCAATACAATCTGGTTTTATAGTAACTTTAAATGTGTGATATTATCAACAGTTTTGTAGTAACTTTAAATGTGTGATATTATAGACAGCAAAAGCCTTATGTTTTATACATTTGTTTTATTATCAACGGTTTTGTAGTAACTTTAAATGTGTGATATTATAGACAGCAAAAGCCTTATGTTTTATACATTTGTTTTATTATCAACAGTTTTGTAGTAACTTTAAATGTGTGATATTATAGACAGCAAAAGCCTTATGTTTTATACATTTGTTTTATTATCAACGGTTTTGTAGTAACTTTAAATGTGTGATATTATAGACAGCAAAAGCCTTATGTTTTATACATTTGTTTTATTATCAACGGTTTTGTAGTAACTTTAAATGTGTGATATTATAGACAGCAAAAGCCTTATGTTTTATACATTTGTTTTATTATCAACAGTTTTGTAGTAACTTTAAATGTGTGATATTATAGACAGCAAAAGCCTTATGTTTTATACATTTGTTTTATTATCAACAGTTTTGTAGTAACTTTAAATGTGTGATATTATAGACAGCAAAAGCCTTATGTTTTATACATTTGTTTTATTATCAACGGTTTTGTAGTAACTTTAAATGTGTGATATTATAGACAGCAAAAGCCTTATGTTTTATACATTTGTTTTATTATCAACGGTTTTGTAGTAACTTTAAATGTGTGATATTATAGACAGCAAAAGCCTTATGTTTTATACATTTGTTTTATTATCAACAGTTTTGTAGTAACTTTAAATGTGTGATATTATAGACAGCAAAAGCCTTATGTTTTATACATTTGTTTTATTATCAACAGTTTTGTAGTAACTTTAAATGTGTGATATTATAGACAGCAAAAGCCTTATGTTTTATACATTTGTTTTATTATCAACAGTTTTGTAGTAACTTTAAATGTGTGATATTATAGACAGCAAAAGCCTTATGTTTTATACATTTGTTTTATTATCAACGGTTTTGTAGTAACTTTAAATGTGTGATATTATAGACAGCAAAAGCCTTATGTTTTATACATTTGTTTTATTATCAACGGTTTTGTAGTAACTTTAAATGTGTGATATTATAGACAGCAAAAGCCTTATGTTTTATACATTTGTTTTATTATCAACAGTTTTGTAGTAACTTTAAATGTGTGATATTATAGACAGCAAAAGCCTTATGTTTTATACATTTGTTTTATTATACGGTTTTGTAGTAACTTTAAATGTGTGATATTATAGACAGCAAAAGCCTTATGTTTTATACATTTGTTTTATTATCAACGGTTTTGTAGTAACTTTAAATGTGTGATATTATAGACAGCAAAAGCCTTATGTTTTATACATTTGTTTTATTATCAACAGTTTTGTAGTAACTTTAAATGTGTGATATTATAGACAGCAAAAGCCTTATGTTTTATACATTTGTTTTATTATCAACAGTTTTGTAGTAACTTTAAATGTGTGATATTATAGACAGCAAAAGCCTTATGTTTTATACATTTGTTTTATTATCAACAGTTTTGTAGTAACTTTAAATGTGTGATATTATAGACAGCAAAAGCCTTATGTTTTATACATTTGTTTTATTATCAACAGTTTTGTAGTAACTTTAAATGTGTGATATTATAGACAGCAAAAGCCTTATGTTTTATACATTTGTTTTATTATCAACAGTT
>CM065685.1:44971818-44986818 GCA_017654935.2 Phymorhynchus buccinoides | reverse complement strand
TCCTAAGCACCACGCGAGGCCCACAGCCCCTGTAAAGTATGACGTAACACGTACCTTCACTGCAGGGGGGAAATTTCAAAAAACTATCTGTATAAAAATGACTGCAAAATTATAGAGACCTGTTAGACTCAATCTGAAAAGAATGGTGTAACGATATATCTTTCCTGATTTGGTTATAACAAAGCCCACCATTTCAGGGCTATGACATCAAGTTATGACAAGTTATGACATCATCAGTGACGTCACACAGCCCGTAGTAGACACGGAGCCAGGCAGGGAAGGGCTGTTGTTGTCTTATCCTGGCTTAAAGACTCCAGGGATCGTCCCAACAGCCGAAGCACTTGAGCGCTATGGCACAAATGCACCAGCTGGCAAGGCAAGGCCAATGGTTAATGTCATGACCACTTGGGATGAGAACACCCGCTAGGGACGAGAACAGTACGTGTGTGTCCGGTTTTAAAAATATATATTACCCCGCCACGTGAGCAACCACACTCCGACTTCGGAGGATTTTAGACTGATGACGTTATTATGCTTAGGAGCTTGTTGTGGCTTAAGACAATCCCCAGGCGCACAACCGTGCAGAACACAAAAACATTATGATGTAGCCTTGGTGTTCTAGCTTATGTCAACTGGTCTGACACAGCCCCATGCCATGGCGTAAGGGAAGGGTTAATTATTTCACTAATTTAGTATTTTGCTCATTGGTAGTGAAGTAGCATCATTATTGTAGAACAAAAGGAGCAGCAGCAATAGAGGAGTAGCAGTAGTAGTAGTAGTAGTAGTAGTAGTAGTAGTAGTAGTAGTAGTAGTAGTAGTAGTAGTAGTAGTAGTAGTAGTAGTAGTAGTAGTAGTAAAGATGTAATGATGGTAGAGGTAGCAGTAGTTCAATTATACAGCATTAGTATCGACAGCAGCAGCAGCAGCAGTGATATTGTAGCAACAGTTGCAACAACGGTGGCTAAAGTAGTTGTACTATCCAGCTAGCGTAGGTGAAAAAAGAATCTAAAGTCAAATGCTGATTGTTATCATCATCATGCATGATAATGATCGTTTTCGTCAGCAGCATCCTCATCACCATCCTCATCGTCGCCGTCGTCGTCGTCATCAATATCATCACCATCATCAGCAGCAGCAGCAACAGTACGGTCTTCGAAATCATCGTTATCATCATCTTCGTCGTCGTCGTCGTTGTTATCATCATGATTACAATCATCATTTTCATCATTGTCATCACCATCCCCGTCACCATCATCATCAGCGTCATCATCATCATCATCATCATCATCACCATCACCACCATCATCATCATCATCATCATCATCATCATCATCATCATGATCATCATCACCACCACCACCACCACCGTCACACCTATGCGTGCGAGTGTGTGTGTTCGTGTGTGTCGTGTGTCTTCATTTAAGCTGGCGAGTACGTGTGTTTTAAGTTTTTTGTTTCTTTCCCGTTTGCATCTCTTATTATCTCTTATTATGCATGTGTATATATTTATAATTATGTATCTCGTATGATCTGTACCTTATATGTCCTGGTATTCTATTGTTTATTTAAAGAATAGTGAATTCGTATTACGTGCCTGTATTATCATGTTCATGTGTATTCTGTATATGCGTTGTATCTGTAAGGCGCTTTGAGCTGTTGTCAGGATACTGCGCCACATAAATGTTATTTCTAATTATTATTATTACCCACCACGTCACGTGTCAAAATCACGGTTTTCACGTGTTTTCCCTCTTATAGCTGATAAGAAATCATAAGAAATCTTCCAAGCATAAGAGGGAATGTGACACGTGACGTGGGGGGTCTTTAACGAAATAAACATACAGGGAAACCCACAGTACAAAGAAAGCTCGCCTCGCTCAACCACCGAACCCACTACTCGGCCTACTACTACTACTACTACTACTACTACTACTACTACTACTACTACTACTACTACTACTACTACTACTACTAACCATCATAAATTACCTTCCACGTAGAAAACCGAGGACCAGCCAGCAGCCCTGGCGTCCAGCATGTACCCTGCACCCAGCAGCCCGAGGACCGTGCCGGCCTGGCAACCGGCATAGGTAGAGGCCACAGGGCGACTCCTCTCCTCGGCAGGCACCCACACCGAGAGCATGGTCTGCGTGGCGGGAAACACCATGCCCTGCGAAGCAAGGCCGAGTACACATTAGACGCGTAAGTTCCGTACCGAAAACCCCTAAGTAAGTAAAAGAAAGAAGGGTAACAATTTACGGATTAGGCCGAGTACACATTAGACGCGTAAGTTCCGTACCGAAACCCCCTAAGTAAGTAAAAGAAAGAAGGGTAACAATTTACGGATTAGGCCGAGTACACATTAGACGCGTAAGTTCCGTACCGAAACACCCTAAGTAAGTAAAAGAAAGAAGGGTAACAATTTACGGATTAGGCCGAGTACACATTAGACGCGTAAGTTCCGTACCGAAACCCCCTAAGCAAGCAAAATAAAGAAGGGTAGCATGATGACAGGGTGCATAGTAATTGTGATATTTGGTACTGTATATAGTCGCAGAGGCGTCTCTGTGGTGAAATTCGGGTTGCTCCCCCCACATGGAGAGCGCGTCGTCGTAGCCAGAGGCGCGCCAACCTTCTTTTCTTTTTTTGCATGCGATTTTAGGTATTATTAGGTATTAGGTACTTTATAGTCACATAAGCGTCTCTGTGAAATTCGGGTTGCCCCCCACCTGGAGAGCGCGTCGCAGCCAGAGGCGCGCCATCCATTTTTTCATATTTTTTTGCATGCGATTTTTATGTGACTGATGAGGAATGAAGGGAGGGGGTGGGTGTGCGTGGGTGTTAAATTTTGACCAAATGACAACTTTTTTCGTTATCAATGCTAAGTGCATGGGCACACGGGACCTCGGTTTATCGTCTGATCCGAAAGACTCCACGTTGAGACCGTTAAGGCCTAGTGCAAAGTGAGAGGAAAACTCCCCTGTACCCAGGTTCGAACTCGGGTTTACTTGACGCGAAGCGAACGCGCTATACCACTGTGCCCCTCTACACCTAAAAATGTCTAGTTAATGATAACTAACATAAAGACAAACAAACAAACAAACAAGCAAACAAACAACCAAGCACACAAGGAGTGTAAAGCGACGCTGTTTTATTCACAAGGGACACAACGAAACAACTAGTAAACAATATTTCGGCGAATGCGCCTATAGATCTACATAGACATAGGGTAAGACGGGGTAAAAAGCCTATGGGAGGGTAAGAAGCCCGTGCCAATTATCTCATGAAATAAAGCAAATTTCAGTCACATTTTGCCCATGAGAAGAGTGTTAATGTTTAGCATTCGTCTCATGGGCAAATATGACTGAAATTTGCTTTATTTCATGAGATAATTGGCATGGGCTTCTTACCCGCCCATGGGCTTTTCCCCCGTCTTCCCCAACAACAAGAAAACAGAAAACAGCAAAGATAGCAAAAAGGATTACAAAAAAGAACAACAACAAAACTCAAATGCTTCCACTCTACAATCCAATCTGTAAAGATATCCTTGTAAAGAGGAGTTTGCGCTTAACGTCCTCCGGTCTGGCACAGGCACATATTATGAGACTTCTTTTGAGTAATAAAGATAAGAAATCCTTGTAAAAACGTTATTGTTTCAATTTTAAATGAATCAAGTGTGAGGAGAAGGAGGAGGGGATGAAGAAAGAGGAGGATGAGACGAAGAACAAATTATGAAAAGATGAAGTAAAAGACGGAGGAGGAAGAGGGCGGTAAAGATGGGTAAAGAGGTGAAGGAAAATGATGGGGGAAAACGCTATACCCAGCAAAACAGAAATAAAAGGTAGTGGTGACTAATTTCGTTGATTGGATTTTGTAAAAAGTCTGCCAACGCTAGGAGAATAAAGGACGACAAGGAGAATGTAAAGAATATTTAAATATAAAAAACAATAACAAGAGCAACACGAACAAGGATAACAACAATAACAACGATGGGGAAAAAAATAAGGAAGAAGAAAATCAAGAAGAAGAACACTATCAGAAATAGCTGCAGAAGCAACAAAAGCAAGAACGAACAAAAAGCCAACAACAACAAAAGGCAGAATTGACGACAGAAACAAACTCCAAAAAGGAACAGCAAAGAAAACACTTCATTTTAAAAACAAACAAAACTTGCGTAAACTGACCCAGTCGCGACACACGCTTGCACCCCTAACCCTAACCCTAATCTTAATCTAAACCCTTAACCGCTAACCCGATTTTGCCCAAATTCGAACTTGTCCAAGCTTTTGACCCCTAGTATCCACCTGTAAATTTTCATGTTGATATATCCAAGCGTTGTCGAGTTATCGCTGTCCCAGACAAACAGACAGACAGACAGACAAACAAATATTTTGTTGTTGTTGTTGAAACACGGACCAACTGAAAACAATACCAGCTTCGCTTCGCGACTGGTAATAAGCCGCACCTGAAGGCATCCCTGGAGTACTCTATTGGCGATCAAAACACCCGGATGAAGACGTGCGCTCAAAGGCGTCAGCAAACTCAGGACCGAACATCCCCCAACACTGAGAGCGAACATCAGCTTGCCGCCTAACCTGCTGGTTAGGAAACTGCTGGGAATCTGGATGATCAACAATTATTTGTTAGTTTGCTGATATGAAACTCCTGGGAAACTATAATCAAGATACAAGCTGCAGCTATTTATTTTTTTTATCTTGAAAATGTTGAGAACGTGGCTATCTAATTTTCGCCATTGTTTCACTGCCTAACCTGTTGATTAGGAAACTGCTGGGAATCTGGATAATCAACAATTATTATCCGTTGCTTTGCTGATATGAAACTACTGGGAAACTGTATAATCAAGATACAAGCTGCAGCTATTTTTTTTATCCTGAAAATGTTGAGAATGTGGGTAGTCTAATTTCCGCCATTTTTTCACTGATTGTGAAATACGCAGGAATTGAAACCGCAATCAAACATTTGTCTGTTATGTGGAAATAAACTGTTGCTTGTTGATTGCGTCTCTCTCTCTCTCTCTCTCTCTCTCTCTCTCTCTCTCTCTCTCTCTCTCTCTCTCTCTTTTGTTAGTTCTTATATATTGATTATAAAATGTAAAAAGAAATGTTGGGAGGAAAGCTGATAAGTTACTTTGATACTATGGTTCCTTTAGTTGATCCGCTTCCCCTTCCCCTAACATGCATTGTGGCCCATGGCCAATACGCATTAAACATTTCAGTGTTCGGTGTTCTCTCCTTCTCTCTCTCTCTCTCTCTCTCTCTCTCTCTCTCTCTCTCTCTCTCTCTCTCTCTCTCTCTCTCTCTCTCTCTCTCTCTCTCTCTCTCTCTCTCTCTCTCTCTCTCTCCCTCCCCCCTCACTTGAGTGACGAAGTAACCGTAATATACAGCAGACAAGATGAATCCTTGAAGTGTGTTGCTCCATTGGAATTCTGCCTGTGAGTAAACAAAAACAACAAAATGACAAGACAATAAACTAACTCCAAGTTGACGCCAACACTAACTGACAATTACATTGGAAATCGAGCTTTGTGTTCTTTTTGTTCGTGTTCGCCTTTTGTGTGTGTGTGTGTGTGTGTGTGTGTGTGTGTGTGTGTGTGTGTGTGTGTGTGCGTGTGCGTGCGTGCGTGCGTGCGTGTGTGCGTGCGTGTGCGTGCGTGTGTGTGCGTGTGCGTGCGTGCGTGTGTGTGTGTGTGTGTGTGTGAGTGTGTGTGTGTGTGTGTGTGTGTGTATGTGTGTAGGAGTGTGAGGGGGAGGCGCATTTTTTTAAAAGCAAAACGTTACATTGTGAAGAGAAAATGCTATTTGCCATGAGCAATGCTAAAATGTGGTTGCATAGACTACATAGTATAGGGCCTACATAGACGTTATGTTCAACCAAACAAATAATCGTAGTCAACCAAATTAATGGCTTATTCAACAACAGATTATACAACCTACCTCTCGCACAGAAGAACACGTGCAAGATCACGTGAAACGTGACACGAAAACAACACCCCAATACACGGGCCAACGTAGTCATGTATATAATACGGCTTGGACACACTGACGGATGAGGGGTTTTTTTGCAAGAAACACGTCGAGATCACCAGTAAAACACCCTTTACAGAGATTGCAACACTCACTTTTCTCTGGTTTCCTAGAAATCAAACCATCAAATCGGCGATTCCTCCTTGGCGGAGGTGCTGGAAGTTAGATTCTTTCAGTGAAAGACAAGTGCCTTGTCTTTTGTAATGGCCGCCTGAGTCAGACCAAATCGTTTGCACGAAATTTCCACCACAATACAAGCTTTTTTTTCTTGCTTTTTTTTTTAAAGCTATTTTATGCAGTTTACCAAAAGGAGTTTCGCTCACAACAAAGGAAATAGCTCCATTTTTGTTTTACTGCACTACAAA
Organism: Phymorhynchus buccinoides; assembly: GCA_017654935.2. Classification (NCBI taxonomy): domain Eukaryota; kingdom Metazoa; phylum Mollusca; class Gastropoda; order Neogastropoda; family Raphitomidae; genus Phymorhynchus; species Phymorhynchus buccinoides. The sequence continues at coordinate 44,980,409 of CM065685.1, read as the reverse complement.
GAAAAAAAAGCTTCAACCACTCTTGAGTGGCCTCCACCCACCCCGTCCAAAATGGCTTCTCTCTCCGGCAACTCCGCCAAGGAGGAATCGCCGTTTTGACGGTTTGATTTCTAGGAAACCAGAGCAAAGTGAGTGTTCCGATCCTTGAAAAGGTTGTCTTTCTGGTGATCTCGACGCGTTTCTTGCAACAACAACAAAACACCTCATCCGTCCGGGTGTCCCTTTAATGAACAGTGTTATCGTTTGGTGATAACCGGGCAACGCTTTATTGTTTGTGGCTCAAGCCACAAACCTATGACTCACTTTGTCGGTCGGTCGGTCTGTCGGTCGGTCGGTCTGTCGTTCCAAAATTGTCGCACATTTTGACAAAATTGTCGCACTTCAAATCGAGGCTACACTTCAAAATAATTGAGGCCGCTCTTTAAAATGATGTATTTTAAAAGCGTACAAAATAATAAACATACGTAATACAGACACTACAACAGACACGACGAGTATGCAGTGCTTCTTTTGATGAGTATAAGTAGGATACATAGTTTTAAATGTTTTCCAAAAGATATAAAAAGTTACGAAATGGTGCAGAGATAACATTCTGGCTTACAGATTAAAATTATTGAAAAACCAGGGGAGGTAACTCATGATTGGAGTGGTAAAAATAGACCGCGTGCCACAAACTATTGCGATTTCGCGCTTGTTATTATACACATGTCATTGAACGTTGATGATGATAATTATTAGGCCTATCGGTTAAGAGCTTGAGCACAGATATCCAGTGATGAGATAAAAGAGAGGAAGCCGTTATTAACCCTTTCGCCGCCAGCCATTTTGCAGCCAAAACAATATCATTAAACTTAACTGGGTAGAAAAGACAAAAAGTCTGCAATATTGCGAATTCCTCTGTGATATGGATAACATTATGCCTAGATCCTTACCTCCCAAAATTAATCAAATAGGGTCTTCGGATAACAGGCCCTGATTTGATGTCTTTTAGTGACATGGGTGTTAAACCATTGTGGTGCAAAAATGCGACATTGGCGGTGAAAGGGTTAAATATATGAGTTTCCTTTTTTGTTCGTTCGTTTCGTCGTATATAATGTGACTTGGGTGGGTCAGGGTAATGTGGAATAAAATTGGTTCTTTGTGTGTGTAGGGATGATGGTGGTGGTGGTGGTGGTGGTGGTGGTGGTGGTATTTGTTTGTTGCTGCTTTCGTTGATGTTGTCGTTGTTCTTTACGTTGTTTTATGGTCTGGTTGTTGTATTTTAATATTGAAAATAAAAGTCTTATTGTAATTGCTATCTGTCCGGCAAAAACTATTTGTGTTATTTTGACATTTCCTATTTGTCTGCCCAACGTTTTTTGTCTGTGAATGAGAAAGCGCACTATAGAAATCAGTTGACGTCTTTTGATCAAAATAATTGTGTAGCGTTGTCATTGTATGTTGAAGAAAGAGAGACAGTTAAGGTCTGTGTACACGTTAACTCATTCAAGTCGTTCCACCCATATATGACCGGAATTAATATAAAGCTGTCAATTTGATTAATTTGTTTCACGGGAAGTACATATGTGTGCACATCACACTTTGGCCACATCTAAACTCGCTTCGCTCCAATAGACCACACTTGTGCCTCTTACTTTGCGTTTGTAGTGGCTTGAAGTGGGGTAACTAATTGCTGTAGGGAGTTTTTTCTATATAAAGTCTATATATACAAAAGTCTGATCTACCACTTATGTATGTCTAAACCTGAAGTAAAAACCCGTAATCTTCTTTCATTTCTCCTTTTGTTTATGTATGTTTTGTTTGTGTGTATGGCTGGAGTGATGCGTGAGTTTTGTTTAATAATTCAAAGTTGTTGCGATGCGAATGAGTTAACATTATGTACAGAATATCTGTATTTATCTCCCCCACGGCAACACAGTGTTAGGCCACTCATAATATGACTTACAACTCACTGTTTAGCCATGGGAGAATGGAGAGATGTGAATAATGTCAACGGCTACACCGACCTTAATTGCAGCATTGTTTCGTTGAAGAGAAGAGACGAAAACATGACAACAGAGTCTGAACAAATACCAAGAAAACACACACAAATCACAGAAAAATAAACAAACAAACAAACAAACATTGAAGACTACAAGCAGCACACACACACACACACACACACACACACACACACACACACACACACACACACACAACACACACACACACACACACACACACACACATACACACATACACCCGTGTAGGCTACTCGTGCAAGCACACACACACACACACACACACACACACACACACACACACGCACACGCACGCACGCGTGTTCACACACATGCAGGCACATGCACACAGACATGCACACACACACAGATTCAAGTCAAATCAAATACAGTTATATATCCCATACCCATAGGCATAACAGGTGCAACATTACACCAGAATATACAGTAGCATGGAAAAACCTGAAATCGTTTAAAACGGAAATATCGAAAAAACAATAATAATAATATTAACATTCGTGACACCAATTTTTTAAACATCCCACATTCATACAGAACTTCTTGCGTGTTAACAAAAAAATCAATTAAAAAACAACAACAGAATGAATCAACAATGTAATAGATCGATGGAATATGGTATGCATGTGTTTGTGCACCTTTAATTATTACCTTCCTGTAATTGTCCACAGTTTCGTCACTAACGTTCTCTCTGGGACAATGCCGGGCACCGGTGGAATTGGTCAATGGAAGACTGTCATTTTGGGTAGCCATAGCAACCAGAACAATGCTCATGGCCATTCGCTGGATGAAGATGATGGCGAAACCCAGGAAAGCCCATAGAACCAGAGTGTGTCTGGTTCCGAAGACAGGCCCTGAATCCATCCAGATATAGCGATCAGTTAAATCATTCAAATGATTCAAGCACCATATGAACACAAATTAATACAGGACCTGATTACAACCTTAATTATCAATCACTTGAATCTTTAAAACAATTCAAGCACCATGTAAACACAAACACAGCATTACAGGTCCTGAATTCATCCAGATTTATCAATCACTTAAATCGTTTAAATAATTCAAATACTATACAAACACGAATACAGGTCCTGAATTCAACCAGATTTATCAATCACTTAAATCGTTTAACTGATTCAAGCGCCATACACACAAACACAGGTCCTGATTTCAGCCAGATTATTTAATCACTTAAACAACATACAAACATGAATGCAGGTCCTGAATTCAACCAGATTTATCAATCACTTAAATCGTTTAAATAATTCAAATACCATACAAACACAAATACAGGTCCTGAATTCAACCAGATTTATCACTCACTTAAATCGTTTAACTGATTCAAGCGCCATACACACACAAACACAGGTCCTGATTTCAGCCAGATTTTGTAACCACTTAAACAACATACAAACATGAATACAGGTCCTGAATTCAACCAGATTTATCCATCACTTAAATCATTTAAACATTTCAAGCAACACAGTAACAAGTAGGCGTATAGGGGTAACGCGTTCGCCTTGCATACATAAAATCCCAGTTCAGCCTATGTCTTTAATAAACATACAAAAATACAAATGAAATAAAAACAACGATTCCTTTCCTCGAGTTCAATCTGCTAATGATAAGATTCACGATTCTTTTATTCAGCCACTGAATACGCGGAAGAAAATGGTTTTGAATTTGCACAGAACACCCAAAAGAGAAACGATATATACATAAATAATTATAAACTATATAAGTGGACTCACAGAAGAAAGAATAGAAACTTAATGTGCCTGCCTGTCGCCAACCGTATAATATTATTTATAAACACAAGCAAATAGATCAGAAACAGAAAACAATAAATCATAGTATGAGAGAGAATTAAATTGAATTGATTTGAATTGAAATTTTTAATGAGGATAAATGGATAAGCAACAATACTTTTTTTCACCATGTCCTCGACAAAAACAAGTTAACAATAATGTACAAAGCAATCAAACATTACAAGAAATCAAATATACATAAAATAATACATCTTTTCATATAACAAGAGCACACACACTTCAGCAAGCCTTCCACACACTTAGCACAACGCACATGCAAAATAAAATAAAATAAACAAAGAAACTGAGAGACAAACAAACAACAAAAAAGGAGACGAGCAAACTTATTTCTAGTCCAACAAGCACAAATAGAGCATGATACATGCAGCATGGTGGCCCTAAGCCCTCTTCACTCATGCCACATGTATATGATGATTAAGGATGTAAAGCTATGAGCAACAGTGATAAGTAATTAGATGATTCTAGACATGATAAGATCTCTATATGTACAAACCATTATTATATAAGCACAAAATGGGACATTTACAATCTTTCAAATAGAGATTGGTGTAAACATCTTTTAAATGATGATAATGAATGTTTTGGTTTTCATGCTTTCATGGGAGAGAGAGAGAGAGAGAGAGAGAGAGAGAGAGAGAGAGAGAGAGAGAGAGAGAGAGAGAGAGAGAGAGAGAGAGAGAGAGAGAGAGAGAGAGAGAGAGAGAGAGAGAGAGAGAGAGAGAGAGGAGACAACAGAAGACAGAAAAAGTAACAACAAAGTGTTAATCAACAACAACAACAAAAATACAAGCCTAGCTTTCTTATCCCAAGGAAACAACTTGAAATAAATAACGCATGATTTCGATATTGATACAATGACGGATATGACACTAGTTTCAATTTAATGATAACTGAAGGTAGGTAAGATTAATATTTTAACAGATTTATGTGACTAGTTGATTGATAATTATTATGATGGACTCACCATTTTCGCCCTTTCGGAGACAGAGGTTGTGTTGTTTCTCGTGTCCCTTATCCCCGTTTCCTCCGTGACAAATAGCGCCATTGGTCGTTATTTCCTTGGAACTGTCGTTGCCATCTTTTCCATTGCAAATGGCTGCCCCGTTTCCTATTCCCCGCCCTAGTATTATCTCTCTGTCTATTCTTTTGCAGCTCACGATATAAATTGCCCCCCTTTCCCTCGCCGGGGGCTCATTTCCATTGTTATTCACATCGTCGATTGCTTCCCTTTCTCTCTGCGGCGTCATTGCGCAGTCCACTTCCGGTGCTTCCGGTTCCTTTTCCGGTATTTTTTTTCCTGTACCAATTTTCTTTCTTTCTATCTGTATTTGTTTCCCTTTTTTCCTTCCTTTCTTCCTTCCTTTCCTCCTTTGTTTCTCTGTTTCTAACTCTTTATTTTATTTTATTTCCCTTTTCTGCAGGGATTTTGATCTTTGTTTGTTCTATTTTGTATGTCAGGGCGAAGCTCTGCTCGGTACCTGATCGGAAGATGGGAAGTTTGAGAAGTGTGTAATCTAAAGCGTGGGGTATAGGATTATTGGATATTAAATTGATAAGTAAAGATGTGTAAATGTGGGAGTGCGAAAACACCACCAGAAAGGGCTCAAATAAGAAGAAAGAAAAAAGAAAGAAAGAAATTAGCGTTGTGATTAGGTATAGTGATAAGGGATAGGGTGAGGTTGATATTTAGAGAGAAAGAACATAAATAGCAAATAAGGTATAACATTGCTTTTTATTAACGCCAAAGATACTTTCTTTGGATTTCTTTATCTTCTGCCTTTATGTACATACAGAGTTCCTTTTTTGCTTCGTTGATCAATTATAGTTCTTCTCTCTTATGCATCATATTATGTCTGCTTGTCTTCGGCTTGTTCGACATCAAGTTGTTCCTCAGTTCACCATTCCTTAAAGACCCACCAGATCACGTGTCAAAATCACGGGTTTCACGGGTTTTCCGTCTTATAGCTGGAAAGATATCTTGTTTTGACCAGGTCTCACAAATGCCCCCAAATTCAAAGCAAAACATCGTTTCAAATAGTAGCCTCAATTTGAACTTGGGGACATTTATATGTGGGTCACAGCTACCCAGGAAAAAACAACAAGGGACTAATCGTGTGCGTCAGTGTATCTTTAATAATTATGCATTTCAACGAATTCTTATTATGAGTTTAGCATCATTCGTTCTGTGTTTTCTCTTCACTTTGCTTGTCCTCTGTATTTTTTTGTTACCATTTCTTATATTACAAACAAATTGTTCTTTCCTTTACTTGCATTCCGATCGTTCCTTCCTGTTGAAAAAAACCCACAATAAAGTTATAGATAATTAGCCTATACAACTGCTTGTAATACCGATGCACAGTAGTCTTAATTAACCAGTCAAACCCAGCAATTATCATAAATCGGGTAACAGTGTGCCGTGTCCAGTTATTAATAAATAAGATATCATCTGGTGTCCACCTTGTAGAAGCATTGTATCTGTCAACAATCCGCAATGGACTGGATTGTTATCACTATGCCTACTACCATCACAGTCATTATCATCATCATCGGCATGCTTAACCCCTTGACTGCCAGAGAAAATGAAAGAAAAAAACGGTAAAGGTCAAGATGTGCCACCCCCTCTCCATTTCTCGGGTAATTGTATTTTTCCGTTTTTGCCTTTCTTACCATACATAAAGCTGTATTTTAGGAACATTTGTAGCTAATAACCTTTTTGGAATACTAACCCGATCCCTAACCCTAGCCCTAAACCTAACCCTACCCCCCACCCTATAAGACGGAAAAACGCAACGAACCACAACTGTGACAAATCGCGGTGTACTGCAGTACATAGTGGGGAGTAGGGTTAGGTTTAGGGCTAGGGTTAGGGATAGGGTTAGTATTCCAAAAAGGTTATTAGCTAAACATGTTCCTAAAATACAGCTTTATGTATAGTAAGAAAGCCCAAAACGGTTAAATACAATTAACCGAGAAATGCAGGGGGGTGGCGCAACATGGTCTGGGGATATTATTACTCTCTTGCTTGTGTTAGAGCAAAAGCCAACATATATCAGGGTTAATCCTCTTCATCTGATGACGTCATCAGTGATGTCATCAGGTCAGTACGTAATACGATGGTGGCAGTCAAGGGGTTAAAACCCCTTCCCGTACCCCGTGGGTGAAATTTCACCCACACTCTTACTTTCTGCCTCATGTTTCCCTAACCGCTCATACAATCTTGCTGAAATGTTATAACTTTGTCCATGAAAGCTTGGAGCATGTTCAGCGAAAAACAAAATCGCATAATTATGTAATTAAAAACAAAAAGCGAGTAAATAAACAATAATATCGTTTAATTTACAAGCCCATTGTCACCCTACGTCCTTTGTCTTTTCGATTCTCTCTCTCTCTCTCTCTCTCTCTCTCTCTCTCTCTCTCTCTCTCTCTCTCTCTCAGTCTCTCTCTCTCTCTCTCTCTCTCTCTCTCTCTCTCTCTCTCTCTCTCTCTCTCTCTCTCTCTCTCGGAGAACAGTATAATCGTCAATAATGTTGCCACTTATATCCATAAATCCTTGCAGTTGAGACGGGTATCGTCAATGACGTAACTAGTTATTGTTGATCTGAGTTCTTTCGTTATTTATGTCTTTGTGTATTATGTTATTCTTCTTTACGACAACTACATTTTTTCCTGTCACTCTTTTGTATCTCACCTCCAGTGATATGGGCCGAAGGCCTAATCATTAAACAATGTGTTCATTGTCCATTATTCTTGTGTTCATTGTTTTCTCTCTATCTGGGTTATCTATATATAATGCGCTAAGGATCCGAGGAGGGTACCCTAAAAAGTTGAGTACCCTGTAAATGTCGGACTTTCGCTCGCGATGCGGGTCGAGATACGCGCTTCGTCTATTTATTCCGCTAGGTCGTATTAGAAATTTTGCTTTGGAAAGTTGATTTTGAAGGCAAAATGTTGCTCGCGTGTCAATTGGCATTATTTTGAAGCTGCGTCTCCTGGTCCGACTTGACTGCTTTCCCTTCTTCCTCTTGTAATGAATTTTTTACAGTGATTTTCGACGAAGCCTTAATAGCTCGATAGGTTAGGACGCTGAGTCGCAAATCCGTAGGTCGTGTAGGTCGCGGATTCGAGTCTGCCCCTCGCCACAATTTTTTTTTTTTTTTTTGGGGGGGGAGGCTTTTCATCATTTTTTTAAAGGAGAGGGGAGTGGGCGGAAGGGAGGGGGGCACAGCCCAGGGAGAGGGGAAAGCTGGGGGTGGGCGGAGGGGGGGGGGACACGGGGAGGGGGAAAGCAGGATAGGGGAAACCCCAAGCGAAGCTAGGAAGGAGAAGAGGGAGGCGAGTACCTTCTGGAAGTTTGGAAAGCTGGGGGTGGGCGGGGGGGGGGGGGGGGGGGGGGGCACGGGGAGGGGGGAAAGCAGGATAGGGGAAACCCCAAGCGAAACTAGGAAGCGCAGATGCTTCATGCTGCCGTGCGGAGCACGGGTGAGTGCGCGGAAGGGAGGGGTGCTGCCGTGCGGAGCATGGGTGTATCTAGTATAATTATATATCAACCCACGTCCATTGGTCAACGTGTCAATTAGGCTACATTCACACCCTTTCAATAAGATAGCATTATCATCTACGTCATCGGTCGTTTTCCGACTATAACTGCTAGATAGCAGAGGAAGCAACTACTATTCTGGACAGCTGGGATAGAATTTATATAATTATAGTGAAGATGCCTGTCCAGATTAACCCCCCCCTCCTC
>CM065685.1:44946818-44961818 GCA_017654935.2 Phymorhynchus buccinoides | reverse complement strand
AATGATGTTTCCCTTTCGTTAAGTAAAAGATTAATTATGGTGTCCCGTGTAGATAATTATCTCAACCCACAACAAGCATCGTGATAGAGAACCCCATTGATTCGACCTTAGCTTGACGTGAAGCCTGTTTCTTCACTCGTGTGGACGTCAGCTGTTGGTCGGTCGTTTTAAAAACCCACCAGGTCACGTGTCAAAATCACGGGTTTCACGTGTTTTCCTTCTTATAGCTGGTAAGAAATCTTGTTTTGACCAGGTTTGACTCCCATACAAATGCTCCCAAATTGAAAGCGAAACATCATTTTACAGTGCACCCACAATTTGTTGGTCGGTCGTTTTAAAAACCCACCAGGTCACGTGTCAAAATCACGGGTTTCACGTGTTTTCCTTCTTATAGCTGGTAAGAAATCTTGTTTTGACCAGGTTTGACTCCCATACAAATGCTCCCAAATTGAAAGCGAAACATCATTTTACAGTGCACCCACAATTTGTTGGTCGGTCGTTTTAAAAACCCACCAGGTCACGTGTCAAAATCACGGGTTTCACGTGTTTTCCTTCTTATAGCTGGTAAGAAATCTTGTTTTGACCAGGTTTGACTCCCATACAAATGCTCCCAAATTGAAAGCGAAACATCATTTTAAAGAGCAGCCTCAATTTGAAGTTGGGGGCATCTGTATGACCGTGGGTCACAGCTACACAGAAACAAAACCAAGGGACTTAATCGTGCTGGGTCAGTGTATCCTTAAGATCCTCGTGAAAAATGATATTAACGATGCAGGCGGGGTCATCGGGGGAAACAAAAGGTCAAAGATCAAAAGTAATGGAACATGCCCGTGGGTAAAAGAGAAAAAAACGGTTACGGGAAAAGCAGAGCTTGCGTTGACATGTTTATTACTTACAGAAGGCCCCGAGTTATTATCCGATCGTGCACGTGCGTTATTCGTCCGAATTAACGAAGCCCAAGGACAGACACTCCAACAACAAAGGCAATAAACCTACTAATTCTTTGTATTTTATAGAACGCAAGTTAGATTTGATCGTGTGTGTTTACAATAGTACTGGTGTCAAAATCTTGGAGTTCAACAAGAACTATTTAAACTGAAGCTGCTTAAAATGGTCTTGGATGTAGAGTCTGTGTGCCATGCCACATACTATTTCCCTATGAGTTAACCCTTTCGCCGCCAGAATAATATTTCAGCCATAAAATACCATTAAACTTAACGGGGTAGAGAAAACAAAATCTGCAATATTGCGAATTCATCTGTGACATGCATAACATTAGGCCTATTCTTATCTCCCAAAATTAAGAAAATAAGATCTTGAAATAATAGGCCCTGATTTGATGCGTTTTCGTGACATATGGGTGTTAAACCATCGTGGTGCATAAATGCGACATTGGCGGTGACAGGGTTAACTAAGTAGTTCTCAGTTCCGCTAAAACATTGCTATGTTGTGCTTATTTGTACGCTGGAAAGGTTATGCCTTTGTTTTATTTTTTCTCTGTTTCTTAATTAGAGTGTAGATTTTTGTTTAGACTGTTAGGAAAACACACTTTTAGAAACAAATGGAAATAACTAATTTTAATCAACTGCCATGGACCGTTAAAGCCCGTTCTTAACTGAGCGAACTCTAGTTCGTCAAACCTGGTTCGCCGGACATGTGATCGTGTACGAATAGGAATATCAAACCATTACGATCATTACGGACAAGTTCGGAGGTTTGGATGATTTGACAAACTTTTGTCCTACTTCTTAATCGAATTATAATGAGATGCATACGTCACCACGAACTCAGCGGAAGTTGTCTTGGTCGTCAGGTCAGATTATTCAAGATGGCTGCACACAACAGCGCGATTATGGATTTCAACGATCATTTAAACTGATATATTGATCAAGCTTGTCTTCGAAGTCAGCTATGGAAAAGAATCACTTGACGTCAAAAGGTGCCGGGAGGAGTTATCGTTGCTTGGATTCGGTATCCTCGACTGTTTCCGTGAGAACACTCGACATGATGAGTTTCGGGTTTACCGTCAGCAGGCCTATGTCATAAATATTATGTTCGTTCTTGACTTTCTCACTTTCTCTTCGGCTTAGGCCTAGGCCTACCGCGTTATCGCTAGATCAAACACCAGACTGGGGGAAATATTAATGATCAGCAATCAAAATAAGTTTAAGATGGTGTGAAAGACACGTGTGACTGTGACACAGGAGATACTTAATGATACTAGTCTAGAGGATCGTGTGGAAACGAAAGGAACACAGCTTCGGCTGAAAGATAATTATTAGGTCTACCTTTGATTCTAACCTCTGATTCTAACACAAACTAGGCCTACAGATAATGTATTCTGACAACTTTGTCAGTTTGTGAATGGTAGGCTGTGCATGGAGTTGTCAAATCTAGGCCTATATCAGTGCTCTCTCGCTCTCTCTCTCTCTCTTTCAGTCTTTGTCTCTCTCTCTTCCTGGTGTTTGGGTGTGGATGTGATCTGTAAATATTGGCATAATGTGTGTTCTTGCACAAAAAAGGTATAGGCCTACATTTATTTTGAAGGGTACAAATAAAAGCTACAGTGCTGTACTACTACACTAGAATATGCCTACATCAAGGCTATATTTATTATGCAGGGGGGAATGAAAGATAGTGTGTTGACATTGACTTGTATTGACAAAAAACAATGCAAGATTGCACATTAACATACTGACAACCAGTGATTGACATAGTGTGCAGCTAATTAACAATTCTCAGCAGAAGTATTCCTGCAGAACAGCTGTAGTGTTTACCCACAATGGGGAAGAAATGACACTTAAGTAAAAATTGTGACCATGTCAATCAATCACTCAGTTTATATTGCACTGATCAACATGTGCCCTAATGTTATGTGATACCAATAAATAATTTGTATTTTAGAATTCGGATTTGTTCTTGAGAATCTTGTGGTTGTTTTGTAATGTCAAGAATTTACAACCACACACACACAAAAACAACAACAATAAAACAGTTGACAGTTGACAAGATTAAAAGCCAGCATTTGTCTGCATGTGCCACACACACACACACACACACACACTGACATACACATACACTGACACACACACATATACACACACACTGATACACACACATACTGACACACACACATACACGCACGCATACCTGTGATGTTCCAAGGCCCTGGTCATAGAACAATGACTGATTAAAATTGAAATATCATGTTGTGTTTTTCACTGTCAGGACAAAATGTCTGATTTTTTTTTAACAAAGATCCATGAACTTTGTCTTATTGATTTCTGCAAGGGCATGGCATTGTCCTATTAGTTTCTCTGGTCTCAGGGCATTTTGTCATATCACCTTTTGATCCTCGGTACATTACTAAATACACACACACACACGCGCGCGCGCGTGCGGGCGCATGCACGCAGACACACACGCGCACACACACCATTATCCACTAGTCTAAACAACTTTAAAAACAAAACAAAAAAACTGCTATTATTAGAAAGTGATTGACAGCTCATAACAACAACATAATTATACACTATACATTGTACTTTTCAGAGAATTCTCTGAATTTGGAGAAAAGTGAATGCAAAAAAACAAATCTCAGCAGGGGCTTTAAGTTTGAAGAAAATGCTCTTTCCCCAAGTTTGAACAGTTCTACATGTTCTTTTCAAGAGCAACTGCTTTCTGATCACCATAAAGGGCTTTTAATCCACTGATTACACCAAGACACATCTCCTCAAAACCTATAATATTTTCAGAGAAAAATTCTTTCCCTCCATTACCATGCCTGGCATACAGAACATAGAGAATGTGCCAAGTCTCTCTGTCCACTCATATTCTCTCTCATGACATAATGTTACAAGTACTAAATTTAGTCATACTTTGATACTGTTTCTTGCTTGGTCTTCACCATTTTGATGAATTAAATTAGCCTTGTTTTTGTATACATGTAGTTGTACCCAGTAAGCCTGTACTTCTGTTTTCCTTCCTCCCACCTCCTACTTTTTCTCTCTCTTCACCATAGAAGATGAAATGAAAAGTAAAAGGTTTAAATTGTTTGTTTGACTCACACCATGTTTCCTCGCACTCATTTTTGTTCCACCATCACTGGGATATATATGCATCTCTCCAAATTTTTAATGAAATATTTTGTTGTTAATTTTACTCAATGAATATCTCTTTACTGCTAACTGTAACAAAACATTCACAAGTGTGTATGTATAGCCACAAAGCAATACTTATGTAGTGTGCTGAAACATTTGTACATGAGCCTTGGTTTGCATACATGTACACATTGAGTTGATGATTGGCAGTGTTTTTAGTTAACAAACAAAGTGCATCTCAATAAAACATGACTTGTTCGAAATACATAATTAGTCTATATATACACAACAATATAAATGTATAATTACTGTCATATCCCTGCTCTACTCTTCCCTTTCATGTTTCTTGCTTTTGAGAAAATTAGAGATTTAATGTATAATTACTGTCATATCCCTGCTCTACTCTTCCCTTTCATGTTTCTTGCTTTTGAGAAAATTAGAGATTTAATGTATAATTACTGTCATATCCCTGCTCTACTCTTCCCTTTCATGTTTATATAAATTTCTTGCTTTTGAGAAAATTAGAGATTTCATGTATCCCTGCTCTACTCCTCTGAAGAGAACAATCAAAGCAAATGTACACAAATTCTGCTGGTACATGGATCATTTATTTATAAATTGTCTAAGATATTGCTACCATATTCATACATCCTGATGTGACACTCATGTTTCTTTCTCTAATTAAATGTTCTCATCGTACACACATTTCATTACATGGTACAGTATTCTTCTGTGACATGATCACACAATGTGTGCAGGTGTGCACATGGTACTGATATATTATTTGTATGCTATTGCAGCACATTCAAACACATTCAAACACACACACACACACACACACACACTCATGTATGGTCACACACTCTCTCATTCTTCCTTTCTCTCTCACTTGTATGTGCATGAACACATAATATACATAAATAGAAACTGTAGTGTAAGGGTTCATTTACCACCCCCACCCCCATACACACACACATCCTAGACATAACTATATTAAAGTAAAAGGAGTGGGTAGGTAGAAATTGACAAATAAACATTTGTCAGAATTGAGAAAAGGAGCAAACAAGTAATTTGATTATATGGTGCACCCCCAAGCTTAACACAAAATTCAAATTTTGTGACACTATTTTCTTACTATATTATCAGTCACATTGTAAGGGGCGGGGGTCTCAGTCTGGGCAAAAAGCATCACTTTATAGTCCATAAACAGGGTACTTCTTCTTCTTCTGTGGTGGTGGTCAGCTTTTTCTGTGGTGGTGGTCATCACTTTATAGTTCATAAACAGGGTACTTCTTCTTCTTCTTCTGTGGTGGTGGCCAGCTTCTTTTTATAGAAGTAAATGCACACACTTTACTTTTTGACACAAACACACATACAGATGTGCACATGATACTGATTAAGTAATATTTTTATGCAATAGCATGATTATCAGTCTGAAGCACACACACAAACACAGACACACACCAGACTTTTTGTTTTTTGTGCTGCGAGTCTTGTTGAGGTGCACAGTCAGGGATTTCAACCCTGATCGCTTCTCGGCCTTTTGGCTAAGACAGTGATTCAGGAACATAAATTTTTTGTTTATACCCTGGTTGGTTTGTTCAGCCCGTCGTACATGGCGAAAGCCGATACGCGACGTTAAACTGAACTTCCATCCAGGGCAAAACTTTACACCCTTGGGCTTTGATTTCAGACAAACGCATGCAAAAATGGATTGTCACAAGCAAACATGCGTCCAAATTCTGTTTGTCTGCAGAAGCAAAACAGCTCTTCATAACCAAATGTCCCGAACCCAGACAGAAATGAACAGTCGGAATGCGCCGAGACTTGTGTACGCTCGAAACTGGTCCATTGTGTACGCCAATCTCTCTGTCGTTCTTCGTAGCTAAAAATAGACGCTAATACAAACACTTCCTTTCACGAAGAAGAGCGCTCTTGGTTTCAACCAATCAGAAACCAATCAGAAAAAAGGATCGCCAGGTTCGGAGAACATGTTGTCCGAACTCCGAACCATTGAACGAAGGGTTTGTCATCCCACTCGAACTAGGTTTGTCAAACCTAGATCGACTTTGATTAAGACACAAGGAGGATGACGAACTCTTGAACGAACGATCTAGAGTTCGTCGAACCCTCCGAACCAGGATCGTGATCCAACTGAATGGCCTATTAAGAAGGGCCTTTAGGGTTTACCCGTAAAGCCTAAATAAAGATCGGCTGACTACCATTAACTCCTTCGCGGCTAGACAAAATTGACCGATGCATCACGTTTTGCCCAATCACCTTTCGCCATATCACCTTTCGCCCAATCACGTTTTGCCCAATCACCTTTCGCCCAACTGGAAATTATACCGGTTTACATCCAGCACGTTCCGCCCAAAAATCATGCAAGGAAATCAGGGAATTGAATCAATAATTTAATGGTTGAATCAAACAGATATTTAAAAAAGAAAGAAATAGGGTTAGGGTTAGGGTTAGGGTTTGATTACTGTTCTCACTGTTCGCGCTTAGGAAACCATTTTGGGGGAACAGTGCTAGAGCAATTTGGGCGAACCATGGCACATTCCGTTTGCTGAGCTTCGACTCGGAAGTACTCACTGATACGCAACGAGAACAAAGACTTGGGCAAAAGGTGATTGGGCGAAAC
Organism: Phymorhynchus buccinoides; assembly: GCA_017654935.2. Taxonomy (NCBI): domain Eukaryota; kingdom Metazoa; phylum Mollusca; class Gastropoda; order Neogastropoda; family Raphitomidae; genus Phymorhynchus; species Phymorhynchus buccinoides. The sequence continues at coordinate 44,955,074 of CM065685.1, read as the reverse complement.
AACAAAGGCAATAAGTGATGTATCCAAATTGACAAATCATCGATTTTCTTATTGTACAATTTTAAAGACCCACCAGATCACGACGTCGTGTTAAAATCACGGGTTTCACGGGGTTTTCCTCTTATAGCTGGTAAGAAATCTTGTTTTTGACCAGGTTTGACATCCCATACAAATGCCCCCAAATTGAAAGCTAAACATAATTTTAAAGAGCAGCCTGAATTTGAAGTTGGGGGTATTTGCAGCGCATGTGGGTCACAGCTACGCAGGAAAAAAACAAGAGACTTAATCGTGGTGGGTCTGTGGGTCTTTAAGTTTAAAGCAGACCTTTTAGACTCAATCTGAGAAAACGGTCTGGAGATATAATCTTTCCTGAGAAATAATCGATTTTCATATTGTACGATTTTAACCCTTTCGCAGCCAGCCATTTTTTAGCCCAAATTTTCAATAAAACTCATATGGATAGAGAGAAGATTTTTGCCTGAAATATTGGTGATTCTTCTGTGATGTATTTGAAATAAGGCAAAATTAAGAACCCAAGATGATTGGATAAAAGACCCTCGTTTGAAGACTTTTAATGACATGGGTGTTCAATCACTGTGGTGCAAAAATGCGACATTGGCGGTGAAAGGGTTAAAGGAGACCTTTTAGACTCAATCTGAGAAAACGGTCAAGAGATATATCTTTCCTGACTTGCCTAAACCAAACACAAGCATCCCCAGGACTATGACATCAAAAGTTATGACATCATCAATGACGTTACAACACCCCCCCACCCACCCCACCCCACACACACACACACACACCACACCCCACACCCCCGAAGCAGACAGGGGCAGGCATTGAATTGGTTAACGACTAAAATACTTCGCTTATTGGATGCTTTATTTAAACTTGCGTGCATACTCAGGCTTTTGCAAAGTGTTTCTTTTAGATTGGTACGATTTTTAACGCTTTTACGGTTTTGGGGGGAATGTGTAGATTTGTTTTGATTTTTAAAATTTCTGATGCTTTGGAGTATATGGTTTTATAAATAGTTACTCATTTTCAGGAGGCATTTGGTAATTTTTTTCAAGGCATTTGCTATGTACTGTTTTTTTGTTTAAATGATTTTTATAATTACCAAAACGCACAATACACAAATATTAAGCAAACGTAACGGCAACAACAAGCTTAAAGCTTATGCTGTGCCAACGTACTAGGGGAAGACGGGGTAAAAAGCGCATGGGCGGGTAAGAAGCCCACCCCAATTATCTCATGAAATAAAGAAAATTTCAGTCAAATTTGCCCATGAGACGAATGCTAGACATTAACGCTCGTCTCATGGGCAAAATGAGACTGAAATTTGCTTCATTTCATGATATAATTGGGGTGGGCTTCTTACCCGCCCATGCGCTTTTTACCCCGTCTTCCCCTATACACGAATTTCTTAATGGCGGCTGGCGAGTACCAGACTAAACAGGCTGATATAAACATTATCAGAAGAAAATAAAGATAGGTACATTTCAAATCCTTCGTGAAATAATACATCAGAAAACCATTTTTTTTTTTAAATAAAAAAAAAGATAAATCCAAACTTTGTGATATACACCAAAACACAGACAATAAATAATAAAGTATATGAATAAAAAGAAAAAAGAAAAAAAATATCGCTTTCAGAATAATTATGAAAGAGACATGAAGATGATGGGGAATACAAAAGATTTTTTTTTTTTTTGCTGTCCCATCTTCTGGGCCGTACAGTGGCATTGCTCCCACGCCGCTCATTCCGAGTCCCAATTCGCAGCGACACATCCGCACATGCAGGTCGTAAAAGGTCGTAGAATCCGAATCCAAGAGGAGCGAATCTATGTTAGGCCATCAGGAGGCAACCAACCGAGGAGACACTGCACTGCTGCTGAGTCACTTCGGTGGAGTTCAGTGGAGCCTGTTCAGGACACCACCTACTAAGCCTCCTACTGACGACACTATTCTCTTAGTCGCGGAGCCAGCGTGAGTGAGGTCCTCATCCGACCACCACGACCGTCCACCAACAGCTCCCCAGAACACACTGATCCCCATGACTTTGACCCGAACGCACCAAGGCATAGACTGGATCGGAAATCGAAACTGAGATCACCATGAGAGCAGGGCTTGCAAAGACACATAATTTGAGACTTGTTTTTTAATGATTGATGGAAATGAGGCGCATGACTATGATGATGATGATGCTATGGAGTTCTGTATGACAGGGCTGTATTTTACGCTTCCTCTCATACTTATATCCCGGCGTAAACCAGGCCCGATAACTACAGACACCTGCAGTGTTGGTCTTGAAATTAGAGCAACACTCTCAGAATCGCATCCGCTAAGCGAATGAAGCTCGACTGTGTGGTTTCAGTCTTCCCATTGAGCCCACAGCCACTCACTCTGGGTAGGAGTCGGTCCAGGACCGAAAAAAACCTCTCCTCTGATGGGATTCGAACCCGAGACCTCCCAGCCAGTAGTCCGCGACGTTAACCACTACGCCACGGCGGCTGGTGGAATACAAAAGATATGTACTGGTTTTTCTGTGGTTTTTATTTTTATTTTTGTTGTTGCTTTTTTTGTTTTACCTCAACTATCTCTATCAAGATATGTCCGTGCTCCGCAAAAGGTCAATGAACTACTCGGGCATTCACTGAGTGAATCACTTACGATGTAGTTGCCCAGAGCAGTGATTGTTTACAGCCTCGATGACTCTTCACCTGTCCACCAGCGAAGTGACCCCTTAGCCTACTTGGCTGACTCGGACCATTGACCTTTCACCGCCAACGTCACATTTTTGCACCACAATATAAACACCCATGTCATTAAAACCCTTGAAGTCATGGTCTGTCATTCAATGATATTGTGTTCCTAACTATGGGCAGTAAGGATTGACCCTATTCTAAATGTGTCACAGAGAAATCCCACAATATTGCCGACGAAATCTTTTCTGTAGCCAAGTAAGCTTAATGGAAACTTTTGGCTCAAAGATGGCTGGCGGTGAAAGGATTCAATGCGACAGAAAGAGAGCTAGTTGGGTCGGCTTTAAACCCTTCTTCTTCTTCTTCTGCGTTCCCAGGCCATATGTCCATAATGGGTAAGGTACGTATGTGTCAGGTTTTCAGTTTACATCGGTCTCCCCGCTGCGCAGAGCCGACACATTCCGATTTCGGAGGAGCTCAAAGGAGAAATATCATTTGGAAGATTTTTTTAATAAAGGCAAGCGAATGGGCCAATAAGTCAGAAAGATAGTAGCAAAGGGAAAAGGCAGAGTCAAAGAGAGTGGCAGATTATAGAGGAAGTTACAAGCACAGAACTTCAAGAATGTGGGGAACTATTTTTACGAAAGACCCCCCGGTATCCCCACGGGGATAGACTCGTGGTGGGGGCGGGGTCGTCCAGCTCCCCGCATGGAGGCACGAGGCATACACCCACTGCCCCTTAAACCCTATAAAACGCCAGCCATTTAATTGTTTGCTTAAATTTTACATCAAACTTACTTACCTGGGACTAAACATGTTTTGTGTGCAATGCTGGGGATTCTTTCTTTTTGGGGGCATGTGTAACATTTAGGCCTATCCTCGTCTCGGCAACATGCAAAAAGCGCGACTCTCTGAATATTCCCATTTGCGCGACCGTACGAAAAGAGCGAATGTGACTGACAGAAAGAGCGAATGTGACTGACAGAAAGAGCGAATGTGACTGACAGAAAGCGAGAGGGTCGTTGAGGATTGGGATGGGGCAAGAAGTACCTTACAAGAAAAACTGTCTGTTACTTTCTTACTATCCCTAACCCTATCCCTAACCTATCCCTAACCCTATCCCTAACCCTATCCCTAACCTATCCCTTACCCTATCCCTAACTTTCTGAGTTTTATGCGACTCTCTGAAATTCGCTCTTTTTGTTATTACTGTTCGCTCTTTTCGGCATCTTGTAGTTCGCGCATTTCGTATCGCGATTTTCGAAAAGTCGCGCTTTTCGAATGCTCCGCTCGTCTCCTAACATTAAGAAGATCATGCGCGGATTCGCAATCGTTTGTGGCACGCCCAGCGGTCTATTTTTTACTACTCCAATCATTACATACACTGAGTCGCCTCCCCTGGCTTTTCAATAATTTCAATCTGTAAACTAGAATGTTTTATCTGCACCATTTCGTAACTTTTTATATCTTTTGGAAAACATTTAAAACTATTTATCCTCCTTATGCTCGTCGAAAGAAGCACCGCATACTCGTCGTGTCTGTTGCAGTGTCTGTATTACGTATTACGTATGTTTATTCTTTTGTACGCTTTAAAATGAAGATTCATGTGCTCTGTTCAGTATATAATTCTTCCATACGTTAAGACTGTAGATGTGTAGATATGACAACTGAAACGTTATTTTATGCCCAAGTCTTTTTTTTCTCTTTTACAATATGTGCGACAATGTTGTCAATATGTGCGACAATTTTGGACCGACAGACCGACCGACCGACAGACAGACAGACCGACAAAGTGAGTTATAGGTTTGTGGTTTTGAGCCACAAAGAAAAAGCCTTTGGATAACCAGACCCTGATTCAACTGCGTTTTACTTTTCGTCAGTGACATGGGTGTCAAATCAGTGTGGTGCCCAGCGGGCTACACCGGCGATGGAAGGGGTTGAAAGGGCCACCCTGACGGATGAGATTTTGCAAGAAACACGTCCAGATCACCAGGAAAACACCCTTCACAGAGATCGCAACACTCACTTTGCTCTGGTTTCCTAGAAATCAAACCGTCAAAATTGCGATTCCTCCTTGTCGGATGTGCTGGAAGTCAAATTATGTCAACTAAAGAGAAGGCGTGTGCCGTCTCTTTTCTAATGGCCGCAAGCGTTTAGACCAAATCGTTTGCACATTTTCGAAATACAAGCCTTTTTTCTCTTTTCTTTTAAAAAAAAATTTTATGCAGGTTATCTAAAGGCGCTTTGCTCACAACAAAGGAAACAGCTCCATTTTTTGTTTTACTGCACTACAAAAAAAGAAAACGCTTCAACCACAATGAGTGACCTTCACCCACAACCATCCAAAATGGCTACTCTCTCCGGCATCTCCGCCAAGGAGGAATCGCCGTTTTGACGGTTTGGAAACCAGAGCAAAGTGAGTGTTCCGATCCTTAAAGGGACACCCTAAAGGATGACTTTTTGTAAGAAACACGTCGAGATCACCAGGGAAACACCAGTGCAACACTCACTTTGCTCTGGTTTGCTAAAAATCAAACCGTCAAATCGGCGATTCTTCCTTGGCTGAGGTGCTGGAAGTCAAATTATTTCACCCAAAGAGAAGGCGTGTGCCGTCTCTTTTCTAATGGCCGCCAAATCGTTTGCACGAAATTTTCGCAATACAAGCCTTTTCATTTTTTATTATTTTAAAATTTATACAGTATAAATCTAAAGGAATTCCGCTCACAACAAAGGAAATAGCTCCTTTTTTTGTTTTACTGTACTACCAAAAACGTAAACGCTTCAACCACAATGAGTGACCTCCACCCACCCCATCCAAAATGGATACTCTCTCCGGCATCTCCGCCAAGGAGGAATCGCCGTTTTGACGGTTTAAGTTCTAGGAAACCAGAGCAAAGTGAGTGTTCCGGTCCTTAAAAAGGCTGTCTTTCTAATGATCTCGACGTGTTTCTTGCAAACACTCCTCCGTCTGGGTCCACCTTTAATTAATTCCGCAACACGGACATGCAGCAACCGAACATGTGAACCCAAATAAGGTCATTGTCCGTCAAAGGCCTTCAGGCTATAGATACCCTACCTCCTTCTTCTCCTTCTGCTCGTTATTAGTCGAAAGAGCCGCTTTGGGGCAGAGAATCGACGCAAAACTTGGGTGAACACCGCATCCTATCTTAGGGAGAAAAATAAAAATCTAAGTGACATGGCTACTCTAAGTGAAGCTTAACATGATTTTCCAATTTCCATGTCCGTCATCTCGAGAGAAACCTTAAAGGGCCACCCTGACGGATGGGTTTTTGCAAGAAACACGTCGAGATCACCAGGAAAACACCCTTTACAGAGATCGCAACACTCACTGTGCTCTGGTTTTCTAGAAATCAAACCGTCAAATCGGCGATTCCTCCTTGGCGGAGGTGCTGGAAGACAAATTAATTCAGTGAAAGAGAAGGCTTTCCCTTTTCTAATGGCAGCCTGAGTTTATACCAAATCGTTTGCACAAAATGTCCACAATACAAGCCTTTCTATTTATTTATTTTTTTTAAATGTTATGCAGTTTACTAAAAAGGAGTTTCGCTCACAACAAAGGAAATAGCTCGAATTGGTTTTTTTTTAATTTTACTGCACTACAAAGAAGAAAACGCTTCAACCACAATGAGTGGCCTCCACCCACCCCATTCAAAATGGCTTCTCTCTCCGGCATCTCCGTCAAGGATGAATCGCCGTTTTGACAGTTTGATTTCTAGGAAACCAGAGCAAAGTGAGTGTTCCGATCCTTGAAAAGGCTGTCTTTCTGGTGATCTCGACGTGTTTCTTGCCAACAAAAAAAACCCTCATCCGCCAGGGTGTACCTTTAAAGGTGCCTCACACTATCCAACTATTTGAGTTGGAAGAAAATTCGGTAAAGGTCAAGATGTGCCCCCCACCCCCCACCTATCTCGGTTAATTCTATTTTAACCCTATCCCTAACCCTAGCCCTAAACCTAACCCTACCCCCCACCCTATAAGACGGGAAAACGCAACGAACCACAACTGTGACAAATCGCGGTGCACTGCAGTACATAGTGGGCACTGGGGGTAGGGTTAGGGGTTTAGGGCTAGGGTTAGGGATAGGGTTAGTATTCCAAAAAGGTTATTAGCTAAAAAATGTTCCTAAAATACAGCTTTATGTATGGTAAGAAAGGCAATAACGGAAAAATAGAATTAACCGAGATAGGTAGGGGGGGTCCCTTTTGACCTTTACCTTTACCGAAAATTCATTTGTGAACTCTGAAAACTCTAAGCCTCATGGCCATCTAGGTGAACTTCAACAAGTTTGGGTGTGGGGTTTGTTTTTATTCAATTTCCTTTCCCATGAGCTCGAGAGTAGCCTTAAAGCTGCGTCACACTATCTAACCATTTGAGTTGGAAGAAGTTTCTGTTGTGAACTTTATTCATCTACTTCCGGCCGTGTGCCGTCTTTCACTATCAGCAAGCAAAAGAAGCTGTATTCCCACAACTGCTTGGGTGAGTTGCAATTCAGTGATTATTAAAGGGACACCCTGACTGAAGAGTTTTTGCAAGAAACACGTTGAGATCACCGGGAAAATACCCTTTACAGATATCGCATCACTCAGTTTGCTCTGGTTTCCTAGAAATCAAACCGTCAAATCGGCGATTCCTCCTTGGCGGAGGTGCTGGAAGTCAAATTATTTCACCCAAAGAGAAGGCGCGTGCCGTCTCTTTTCTAATGGCCGCCTGCGTTTAGACCAAATCGCTTGCACGAAATGTTATTTTATTTTATTTCATGCAGTTTATCTCAAAGTTTCGCTCACAACAAAGGAAATAGTTCCATGTTTTTGTTACTGCGCTACAAAAAAAACAACAACACTTCAACCACAATAAATGACCTCCACCCACCCCATCCAAAATGGCCTCTCTCTCCGGCATCTCCGCCAAGGAGGAATTGCCGTTTTGACGGTTTAATTTCTAGGAAACCAGAGCAAAGTTAGTGTTCCGATCCTTGAAAATGCTGTCTTTCTGGTGATCTCGACGTGTTTCTTGCAAAATCTCATCCGTCAGGGTCCACCTTTAAGGCAAAAACTGAGCCATTGTCTTCTTTTTCATCCTTGTAAAGGTACATGCTTGGGGCAGAGGGGGGGGGGGGGGGGGCGGGACCGGGAAACCAGGACGCCTTAGCTTTAGTCTTATCCACGTCCTCCACACCCCCACACCCCATTCCCCTTTCTCTCCTCCCCCTCCCCCCCTCCTCCCACCTCTCCTTCTTTCCTGCAAATGTCCCTGATTTCCTTCCAGGCCTAATCAACTCGCCCACTGACGGTTTCATTAAAACCGATGTTTGAAACAACCCTCTGCCTCTATAATAACAAATAACAAATATATTTATGCCCATGTGTTGTGGGTGTCCTCACGAGCAGATGTGACGTCAAGGACTTCTCCATAAGCCGGAAGTTAAGCCAAGGCTATAAGCTCGCCGCTCCTTCTGCGGCTCCCAATAACGTCAGATTTGAATTCCGCATTTGTGTTATCTAACCTTTAAGCAACAGTAGCTCAGCGCGCG
>CM065685.1:44911823-44946318 GCA_017654935.2 Phymorhynchus buccinoides | reverse complement strand
TTTCTTACAACTTACAGTACAAATATAATTAAAATATTAAAACTGAAAGTTTATGAATACGAAAATAAGTTGAACAAAACACGTTACTATCAAATTGCCGTCTCACTAAGCAACCCTATAAACAGAAAATTCCTGGAGACAGGACATTCATTCATAGATTTTTTTTATATAATTGATTGTGATTATGTTTAAAAATAACAATAATAAAGTATTTTTGTAGGATTTACTAAGTCATGTAATTTAACCTATCCATCCATTCGTCTTGTCCGTGCGCTTGCGCCTCCCCCCCCCCCCCCCCCCCCCCCCCCCCCCCCCCCCCCGTTTTGTTGGCAATCCTGCCCCCCCCCCCTGGCTTGAAAACGTTCCTACGCCACTGCAACCTATGACGTCCTTTTACATAGCCTACGTCATTTTTATTTTTTCATCATAGGTTTTGTCATTGCTGTTCTTTAACATCATCCATTGCGTCTTTTCATACACCTAGTAACCATTCTCTTTTGATTTCTTAAAGTGGTACTCCAGTGCTAAACTTTTCCCCCATGAACCGTTAGAAATCGCCATCACAGGGCGTTTGTCTAAAGTCAATGAGCTGTAGTTAGCTCGATAACGAACCGCCAATCTCCTGTTTTGCTTGGAAAAAGAGGTCAAAGAGAAGTATTAAAAAACAAACTAGATACTGGGGAAAAGGTCAGGTCAGATAGATAGGGTGCCACAAAGAGAAGTGTATTAAAAAACAAACTATGGATATGTGCCTGTTGCTGGGGAAAAGGTCAGATTAGATAGATAGGGTGCCACAAAGAGAAGTGCATTAAAAAACAAACTATGGATATGTGCCTGTTGCTGGAAAAGGTCAGATTAGAAAAAGGTCAGATTAGATAGATAGGGTGCCACAAAGAGAAGTGCATTAAAAAACAAACTATGGATATGTGCCTGTTGCTGGGGAAAAGGTCAGATTAGATAGATAGGGTGCCACAAAGAGAAGTGCATTAAAAAACAAACTATGGATATGTGCCTGTTGCTGGGGAAAAGGTCAGATTAGATAGATAGGGTGCCACAAAGAGAAGTGCATTAAAAAACAAACTTGGACAGAATTGAACTGAGGACATACAAATAAAGAACAAACATGTAAAAGACGGGGGAGGGGGGATACAAGGTTGCAAATTGACGAAAAAAATTAGGGTGCTTGTTTACTTATTTTATTTCCTTGTTTACTTTTGGTATTTGGTACTTTATAGTGACAGATGCTTCTCTGTAAAATTCGGGTTACTCCCACTTGGAGAGCGCGTCGCAGCCAGAGGCACGCCACCCCTTTTTTTTTTTATTTGCATGCGATTTTTGTGTGACTGATGCTCCCCGTGGGGATACCGGTTTTTTTCTCTCGTAAAAATAGTTCCCCCACCTTCTGGAAGTTCTGTGCTTGTAGTTTCCTCTAATCTGCCACTCTCTTTGACTCTGCCTTTTTCCTTTGCTTACTGTCATCTACTATCTTTCTGACTTATTGGCCCATTCTCTTGCCTTTTCCCCCCAGAATCTTCCAAGTAACTTTTCTCCTTTAAGCTCCTCCAAAATCGGAATGTGTAAGCTGTGCGCAGCAGGGAGACCAGCGAAAACTGAAAACCGGACACATACGTACTTTACCAATTATGGCCTTTTGGCCTGGGAACGCAGAAGAAAAAGTGTGGCTGATGAGGAAGGAAAGGGGAGGGGGTTAAATTTTGATCAAATGGCAACTTTTTCGTTGCCACTGGGTTTAACATGTGATAAGTGCATGGGCACACGAGACCTGAGTTTATCGTCTCATCCGAAAGACTCCACGTTCAAACCGTAAGGCCTGAACTTACTGGTATTTACATCTTACTTATTATAGCGACTTCCACAACAATGGACAATAGGAAGCTACACATGAGTATGTGCGTTTATTAATAATTTATCTATTTTCTGTGTCTTTATTCACTAATAATTTACTTTTACAAGTACATACTTTTACATAAAAAGATTTATTCCCGGACATCTATTTTGCCCTCCAAGACACAGAGTTTTTCCCCAAAGTAATCATTAGTGGTGCTTTTTTTTAAAAACAAAATAAAACATAAAATGACTAATCCTTTTAATTAACAGGTAAACATTTTTTCAAATCTCTCAGTTTCGCACACACACACGAAAAAGTAATTATATGAAAACATAAATAAATTGAAACATTTTCATCAGCTGTACAAAAACACAATTCTTTCACACCTCTTTTATTTCTCCAAAACAGCCAAAAAGAATCAATAAATTAAAAATAAAGTGACAAAGATTTGTTTATACAGTAATAATAATAACAATAATAATAATGACCATTTTTATGGCGCTTATCCTCCTTACGGGGCTCTAAGCGCTTCACAAAGAAGATACAAATCTGAACAAAAATAAAAGAAATAACACACTAATCATAAGGAACGAAACCACGATAACTACATTTACGTCGCACACACACACACACACACACACACACACACACACACACACATTCACACACATTCACACTCCACTATAATCCAAACCATTACAACAAGCGTTTTCCACGCAAAAGGCATTTTCTCACACTCCCCCCCCCCATCCGCCCGCCACCGTATTCTCCATCCCCCTTCATAGACCTCAAGCTGACCTACTTTCATAGATTTCCCAGCACGCGCGCACGCGCGCACACACACATGCCTGTGCAGAATGCCAACTCTTTCAATTTTTTTCTTAGTACACCAAAAAATAAAGTGATACAATTTTATTAACTGGGAAAATACTTTAAAATGTCCCTCATTAATAAAAATAAGAATGGGAATTTATACAGTGGAACCTCCCATTATAAGACCTCCCATTATGTGGCAGTACTAGCCCTGAGGTATTGAGGCGGTACACATATCTGATAAAAATTAAAAAAATCGGGACTTTACTGGTGTTGCACTGCCTCCGGGCATTGCCTTCAATATTGTTCCCACCATCTTTGTATCTACAAATGTCCCATATGTGTCAGCTCCATACCAAGAGGACGTAAAACACCATTTTTCATTCATTCATTCTTCTTCCTCCCTTTTAAGACCTACTTCTCTGAGACATTGCCCTTTGTAAGTATTAACAATTACCTATCTTATAATATAAGACCCCTCCCTTATAAGACCTCAATTTGGATGATTTTTGAAGGTCTTATAAGGGATGTTCCATTGTATAGCGTTCTTTCTCACATGAGCTTAGTGCGCTTTAAATTGATAACAAGAACATTAAAGGCAAACAAATACTGAATCATTAGAAAGTAAAATAAACATGATGCATGCACGCAACGTTCTCTTTCTTCCTCACACACACACACACACACGCATACATACATACACGCAGACACACACACACACACACACACACACACACACATGAACGCATGCACGTACACATACACGCACACACACAAGAGTACAAGAGTAAAATAGTTTCAATATAAACATTCTAAGAAACATAGACACATTCACCTTCTTAGCCAAGCTTATATACAATACTGGAAATAAAATCATACTGCCATCGACATACCAGTTACGTGACTAATTATAATTGACACATTTTGCAAAAACAAAGATACCCTTCTACCTCCTTTACAAGCGTTTAAAGTTTGGAAGACTTAGATTGTCTACCACATTCTACATACAACTTACAAAATTGTAAAACAAACTTTCACAAGATTTCTGCAATGAAACGGAACCCCCCCCCCCCCCCCCCCCCCCCCCCCCCATTACTACATTCCCAAGCCACTACTACCACCCCAAAAAATAATTGAAAAAAAGAAAGTGCTCGTGGTTTTTTCCCTTGATCTGTATACCCCAAAAAATATTTAAAATCTGTTAATCTTGTCTCACACATACAAACACATAATATGTAAAGTGAAAATATAAAAAAGGTATGACTTTTATATATGAAGTGTATAAGGGCAAAAAGTCAGAATCATCCCACAAACATCAAATGAATAAATAAAATAAAGTGATCAACATTTCAAATTAATTCTATGACAAAAAAAACCAACCCAATTCTTTCAAACAGACATACACAAAATGAAGTTGTTGTTTTTTCTCATTAACTGTATTACAACAAAACAACTTTTTGCAAATCTTTCATATTTCCCCCCCCCCCCCCCCCCCCCCCCCCCCCCCGCCTCACACACACACACACACGCAAGTGATGTGTATTCTAAACAAAATAACTATATGACAAAAACCAACAACAAAATCTTTGTAGTTATCTTGTGTCTCCAACACACTAAATAAAAAAGCGGTTCATTTTTTTTAGAACAAACTGTATTGTCTAACAAAAACAACTATTTCAAACCTCTTTTATCCCCCACCCTCTAAAAAAGTAAAAAGAATGTGCTCTTTTTTTTTCAATTGCACAACAAAAAAGAATTCTTTTAAAACTTTCTTAGCCGCCAATCACCCCACCCCCCCTCCTCCAAATAAATAAATTTAAAGAATTGAAAAAAAATAACTACAACCAAACTTTTTCACATGTCTCTTATTTCTACAAGCACACACACATACAAATATAATAAACTCATTAATCTTTTTTTGTCAATGTTTCTCCCCCACACGCCACACACCCACAAACACAAAAATATTTCTTTTATAAGATATAAGGCCTATATGGTTTGGGATGGCCATCTCAGAAAATCTCCCAGCATTCTTATTTACCAAATATGGCATGTATTTTAATTGCTTCCGTGGTGAGAGGACAATCAAGGTGTGTCAAAGTCAGTTTCAACCGTTTATTAAAAAAACGGTGTCGATTTATTAAAAAAAATGTTGGGGGTAAGCTCTTGGTTATGATAAGAAGTCTTTCAGCCAAGTTTAGAGCCATCCTGGAGTACCACTTTAACTTGGTCAATGGCTGAGGAAGGCTTTCAGTTTAATTAACTGGTAAAATAAAGTCGAACATTTCTTTATTTTCATAAAAAAGGCTTGTAGTTTTGTTTTTCGTTTTATCATATATAATAAAAACACCTACCTACCTACCCCGTACACACACACACGCGCGCGCGCACCCACGCACGAACACACACACAAAGAGTATAGGTCAACATTATCTTCTGAAAGTGTCTGTGAAGTCGAGATATCCAACTGACGGATAAGTCGACATTTTTTTCTGAAAACGTCTATAAAGTCGAGATATCCGACTGACGGATAAGTCGACATTTTTTGTGTGAAAACGTCTGTGAAGTCGAGATATCCGACTGACGGATACGTTACGCATAACTCGACATATAATCAATTGCCGCTGGCACGTCGACTTAAGCGTATTTGAGTATTATTACTTTCTTTTCTTCTTTTTTTTTAGAAATGCAAACTTTCTTTTAGATGCACCAGGCATTATGTCTTATAATAATTTTATTGGAAAAAATCCAAAAGAATAAAAGCCCTAATGTTATTGTCTCCCTGAGTTTTGGGAGGAGGTTTGTAATGTAAGTGTTCGCAGGTTTTATTTTGGCATCGAAAATCATAAATATATTTTTCGACACAAATTAAAATTTCAACAATTTATTTTTTGTATCAGCCTGATTTGTTTAGCACATTATGATGTGTGTGTGTCTGTGTGCGCGCACATGCATGTGTGTGTGTGTGTGTGTGTGTGTGTGTGTGTGTGTGTGTGTGTGTGTGTGTTGAGATAAAAGTCAGGAGCATGCGGGGCGGACTGGGTGAAAAGAAGTATGTTCAAATGTATTTTTGTAAAATGCTTTTTTTGTAAGCTTACAACGGTGCAGGGCTCCCAGGGACCCCCATTTGGGGGTCTATGAATCACTAAAGTTCTACAGAAAAGAATGTGCAGGGGGTCACAAGGATGCACTAGAAAAAATCTGTTTAGCATTCGCAATGCCACTGGGACCCTCTATCCCGCCTCTAGTACCCTCTGTAATGTAAGTGAAGGAGTCCCTGGGATCCCTTGTTTTGCGGGATGATTGGGAGCCCTGACGGTGTCATTCATGTGCTTGTGTGCATACACGCACGCAAGCACACACACACACACACACACACACACACACACACACACACACGCACGCACGCACGCACACACACACACACAGACACGCACACACACACACACACACACACACACACACACACACCATGCATACACAGACACACATACACACACACACACACACGCGCGCGCGCGCGCGCGCGCGCGCGCGCCCGCACGCGCGCGCCCACACACACACACCATGCATACACACACACAGACACACACAGACACACACACACACAGACACACACACACACACACACACACACGCGCGCGCGCGCGCGCGCGCGCGCGCACACCATGCATACACACACACACACACACACACACACACACACACACACACACACGCACGCACGCACACGCACACACACACACACACACACACACACACACACACACACACACACACACACACACACACACACACACACACACACACACGCACACACCCCCACCATGCATACACACATCAGCACATCAACAACCGAAAACACATCTTGAGATACAGTCACAAAAGACCACAAAATGAGGCATTCACTTTACAGATTATTATTGTAGCCTGGTCCATAAACAACCTGACTAGACTTCTGTATGAACCCCAGGGGGTACAATCTCCATCAGAAAAGGTTCCAAGGATGGTGGATTACATTAGCATATACCACCAAAGTCCCACTGATAAACCTAACTATTAAAAAACATACCTACTGTTGGCACTCTCTAATGTTAGCACAATGATTAAATATTGCTTTGAAGCTATTGGTAAGAGAGCAAAGCTTCATAAACATCCTCCTTTACTTAATTTTGTTGTTGTTGCTGTCCCATCTTCTGGGCCGCACAGTGGCGTTGCTCCCACGCCGCTCATCTCGAATCCCAATTCGCAGCCACACCCCGACCTGTTCAGGTCACAGTATCCGAGACCAGCAGTTCAATGGGAGCGACTCTATGTTAGGCCGTCAGGAGGCAACCAACCGAGGATACATTGCACTGCTGCTGAGTCACTTCGGTGGAGTTCAGTGGAGCCTATTCAGGACACCACCTACTAAGCCCCCTACTGACGACACTATTATCTTAGTCGCGGAGCCAGCGTGAGGTCCTCCTCCGAGGGCGCCACCACGACCGTCCACCGACAGCTCCCCAGAACACACTGATTCCCATGACTTTGACCCGAACGCACAAAGGCATAGACTGGATTGGAAACCGAAACTGGGGTCTCCATGAGAGCAGGGCATGCACAGCCACATAATTGGAGAACACTACGCCACGGCGGCTGGTTACTTAAAATATCTTAACCAGACAGTTTTGTACAAACTGGAAGGATATGGTGTTCCAGATAAATTACTTAAGTGGATTGAAGATTAAAAAGCACAAGTATTTTAATATTAAATCTTTTTTTTTTAAACTCCGGTCATAAGTGATGTCCAGGGTTGTGTTCTAGTACCTAGGTCTACATTATTTTATAAGTATTAGCAATCGCCCCGTGGCAGTTAACTCCCGTGGCAGTTTTAACCCCATGGCAGTTTTAACCCCGTGGCAGCTATCTCCTCCCTACACCTACACCGTCCCCACATTTACTTGCTCGGGGACTTATCTGCCACTCGGCGACAAACTTGATTGCTATTGTGGCTTTCAACAGACAGCCAGTCTCAAACACACGAAAGTGAAACTTTCGGTTTTACATTTCCAAGAAGAAGGCAGCATTTCACCTTCCAAGAAAATGGATCACAAATGTGTAAGGTCTTTCATTTCAGGGGGGGGGGGGGCACATCTTGACCTATCGCAGAAAGAGTGTTTCATAATCATTTTCACTTTGACCTCGCGCAGGCAGGCAGAGAGAGAGAGAGAGAGAGAGAGAGAGAGAGAGAGAGAGAGAGTAGTACTTCTTCTTCTTCTTCTTCGTCTTCTAAGTTCTTGTTCTTCGGTCGTTCAGGCATGTTTCTGTCAATTACGAACGTAGATGCATCATGCTGCTGTTATGCGCCTAAGTAAGAATAATTAGGCCCAGCATGTCTGACTTCGAGTAGAGAAATCTTTTTGAAAGTATTTCTTGAAAAAAGGCAGGAGAATTTCTGTCAATTACGAACGTAGATGCATCATGCTGCTGTTATGCACCTAAGTAAGAATAATTAGGCCCAGCATGTCTGACTTCGGCTAGAGGAAATCTTTTTGAAAGTATTTCTTGAAAAAAGGCAGGAGAATGGACCGGAAAGGCAGAACGATAGTAGATAACATCATGCAAAGGGAAAAGGCAGAATCAAAGAGACTGACAGATTAGAGGTAGCTATAAGCACATAACTTCCAGAAAGTGGGGGAACAATTTGTACGGAAGACCCCCCCCCCCCCTCCCAGTATCCCTAGGGGGGGAAGCTTGCTGCCTTCTACTCCCACCCCCCCCCCCCCCACCCACACCCCAGTCAGTTTTCTCTCTCTCTCTCTCTCTCTCTCTCTCTCTCTCTCTCTCTCTCTCTCTCTCTCTCTCTCTCTCTCTCTCTCTCTCTCTCCACTGTCTGTATAAAAATAGCTGCAGCGCGCTCGCCGCGGGGAGGCAAGCAAAGAGCCAAAGACATTGAAAAGAAAAGACTGACATCTGGTCCCTTTTCCCTATATGAGTAGTGAGGACAGAAACACTGGCTGTGTCCCTTTTAAACATATTTATGACATAACACGTCGATAGGCCAGTTGAATTCTCCGTTCAAATTCCAATCTGAGTCTTTGCATAGCCGCCACTGTGAACTACCCCACTAACGATAACTCTATCAGCCAGGCTCGCCGTAACTCTTAAGTAGTCCATCTTCCCCTTTTAGAGTCTTTGGTTATGTGTGAAGTGTTGGTTGAAATTAGCGTCCTGCAAAATAAATCGGTTTATAGCGCGTGTTTATGAACGGATGGTGTTGAAATTTTGCACGACGATAGTCACTATCCCTGGTGATGCATGTTCCAAATCTCGAGTCAATGTCGGGTCTGGTTACGCCGCGGTTTGTGAAAACGTGAAGCTGCCTGTCGGCGCCCGTATCTCCGGCATTTCTGAATCGATTCCACGGATAGTCCCCGGTCCCAGTCATCTTCCTTCCAAATTCGAAGGCAATCGGCCCAGAAACGCCGGAGATACGGGCGCCGAGAGGCCGGCGGATGCGCGTTTCGCGCATTTGCGAAACCGCGCAAATGATACGGCCGCCTCGGTTGCCGTTGCCATCGCCCCGTTAGGGCTCACAGCAAATTTGAAGCGATTCGGTCGAAAAACGGCGGAGTTATAAGGCCCGTTTCGTGTTTCAGACACACAGACACACACACACACACACACACACACACACACACACACACAAACACACGGACAGTTGGCTTATTACTATATGATGATTAAACCTGATGTAAATAATGTATCAAAATGTTTGCAGATAAGACTGAAACCTATAATAAATCCCTACCTGATTATATGGTATCAGAGAAAAGCCTACAAGCAATACATAACTTGTAGAATGACCTATTGATTGGCAAATGAAGTTCAACGCCAGCAGTTGGTGAAAAGTCCTTCATATTAACATATACCAAAAAATATCCTAAATCTGTTATGTTGTTGATGGTCATGACTTGTGACTTATTTATTGAAGAACAAATAGTTATACCTTTGACTATTGAATGTCATAACTCATAAGCCTACAATATTAGATTATCATGAAACATGGCTGTCAATGCAAGTTTGCAGATCTACTATTTCCATTAATTGTTTTATCATTTGATTCTGCATCGCCACATGCCCTAGTGTCACCTGTAACGATCACTAGTCTAAATGCCTTGGTAAATAACAGTACAGGAATAAGTTGGGTCCTAGGACTTCGCCCTGTAGGGAGCGAATCTATGTTAGGGGGCATTAGGGTACTTTATAGCCACAGAGGCGTCTCTGTGAAATTCGGGTTGCTCCAACCGGGAGAGCGCGTTGCAGCCAGAGGCGCGCCACCCATTAAAAACAAAATTTGCATGCGATTTTTGTCATTGATGAGGAAGAAGGGTGGGGGTAGGTAGGTGTTAAATTTTGACCCAAATCACAACTTTTTCGTTGCCACTGGCATTAACGTGTGCTAAGTGCATGGGCACACGGGACCTCGGCTTATCGTCTCATCCGAAAGATTCCACATTCAGACCGTTAAGGCCTAGTGTAAAGTGAGAGGAAAAAGGTTCGAACTCGGGTTTACTTGACACGAAGCGAACGCGCTACCACTGTGCCACTCTACACTCTACATGTTAGGCCTATGGGACACCTAACTTGTTAGAAATAGAGCTTACAAAGTTATGCTATTATATACCGATCTTCAAGTAGTGCTTAGAGGCCAGGGACGGTATTCATGTCGAGATAGCATGAGACTTAGCATGATGCTAACTTAGAAGCTCTTCCAAAAGTCCTATTAAATCCTATAGGACATTGGAAGAGCTTCTAAGTTAGCATCATGCTAAGTCTCATGCTATCTCAACGTGAATACCGTCCCTGGAAGCGTGTGATATAAAACAATGTCTTGACATATCATTTGCGTATATTAACCCATAGGCTTAGTGTAAACGCGTGTAAGAATACAAGTTGCTATTAGAAACTTGACGTCACAGTTATTTATCTTGACATATCATTATCATTCTCATACACTAGCATGCGACTATCTGCAGTACTCAAGCCATATTTTCTTTATTTGCATCAAGTGATGTTTAGTAAAACAAAAAGCCCAAACATACTCCTAACCCTATGCCTTAACCCGATAAATGCAAAAAGTTGTTTCTGATGAACATTTTACATTGAAAAAATAATTGTGAATAGTAACTTTTAGTGAAATTGCAAATTATAAAAATAGCGGCTGGCAACCTTTTCTCAAATTAGTGTCACTGCAAATAGTGCCTTCTGAGCAGGACACCAAAAAACGTCATCTTAGTGAACTTACGCAATCACTGAAATTACGTCATCATTGAAAGTTCGTCATTGCGGAAATGACAATAACTATGGCCTGTGATTGCAGTGTAAAACGGATATGTCATTGTAAAGGCTATTTTTTATACAGCAAATTCTAGTAGGTTCATGTTTCGATTAATAATCAGTTTCCTTTCATAATGTATCAATGTGCAAGATCAAAGTAGCTCACGACTTTCTAACTTGGAGAACTATATTATTTGTGGATGAGTAGGATTTTCTTGCTACGGTGAAGTGGTTAGTATTATTTTAGATCTGCATGCATGGCCGTCTCGCTTCTTCGTTGCGTGTTTGATTATCACCTGAAATAGGTAAAATATCGGTATATATCCGTTATTAGGATTTGCGAGTGTGATATTGCTTTTATCCTATCTCTCGTGGCTTGCTGTTTATCACCCTCGGTCTCCGACCTCATGTGATAAACAGCAAACCACTTGAGATAGGATAAAAGCAATATCACACTCGCAAATCCCAATAACTGATAATGCTACGGCGGCAGTATTAGGCAGTTATTGATTATAATCATGGTTATGGAATACATCTTCAATGAAGTGCCAAGAAGGCAAATCTGCAGTTTAGCCCCCCCCCCCCCTCCCCTCCACCTTTATCTCAGCTTTCAAACAGAAAGAGTCCTTTCAGATTCATGAAACTAAACTCGAGACCACTACACCCTATGTTTCACGAGCAAGCCAATGTTCTTTTCCTGATACATTTTTCAACGAGAAAATATTTGATTTGGTGGGTATATATTTCGTTGATAATAATTATGCGATGAACTGACGAAGTGCTTGTTTCGATTTATGATCAAGATCAAGAGTCAAGAGTCAAGATGCAGATCTAGATCTACAAGACTAAGAATAAGATTAAGAGCGATATTGCTTTGTAGATCACGCTGTTTGCTTTGAATCTGAATCTGATTACATACGCTGAGCTGTCCTGACACTTAGCACTGAACGGAGGATCTCTGTCCTAGATCTACCACGTACGGGTCATAATCCTGGGCATCAAATTATCGATCCTCCGTTATTTCTGTCGCAGCATAAAGTTGCAGGTTTAAACTTATGATTCAGGAGAGCAATTGAAGTGGAGGTGATTTTTGTTTTCTTTATTTCTTTCACGATTAGACTGCCTTGAGACTTTGCCATGTCTTCACATACCTAGGTCAACATCATCTGGTGCAATCTCGTTTTGTCTCGCCAGGCGAGGATAAAGAAGTCTCGTAACTCTAAATTTCCCTCATCAAAGTGCTCTCCCCATCAGACTCGTTTTTAATTTGGGGTAGATTTTTCCCTAAATTCAAAACGAGTCAGATCTCTAGAAAAAAAAATCCAGGTGCAAAACTGCACCTCCAGCGCTGGATATCTAGGTCACTAGAGCAAACTCCGTGGAGTGGTTTATGTTGAGCGGCTTCTCTCAGTGACTTCTATGCGCTTCTGGAAAGAAAACCTCACCTGTCAGGGGACCCATGTGACAATTAAAATAAGACTGCCGGTATCACTAGATGGGGACATCGAAAAACGTCATCTTTCTGATAGTAGCAAACACTGAAATTACGTATACGTCATCACTAACATTTCGTCAGTGGAACATTATGGCAAATAGGTGGTTGCAGTTTGATAAGAACAGTTCATTTTCAGCCCAAGAAACAATCTGGTACATAATATATATCATAATCTGAGAATGTGTGCAATGATATTTTCAAAAACTAGGTAGGCCTATCATTTTGGTATAAAAGATCACTCCCCTCTTGTTACGATTGCAGGATCGTATCTAGAGTTGCAATGAACCGACTTGGCTAAGTAACTTTTTCTGACAGTCTTTCACAACCTATAATACTCTGGTAGACAGTGGGTTATGTAGACTCTCTCTCCAAATCTTTCCTCTGAAATCAAACACGAAGACGTTCAAACGAAGATTATTCTTTTATTCTTTTATTCAGCTCTCAATGTTGCAACTAACAACAATTTTCTGAATTCAACAGCACTGAATCAATCACAAACTGCCAAGACAACTAACATCTCTGTGTCTCTCAACAGAAACTCACTGACTGATTAACTTCTATAAGTTCTCAGCTAAATATATAAAACACAGTGGCATCCCTTTCTGGAAGATTCCTGTACATAACAGACCAATCCACAATAAACTTCAGTCTTCTGGTACATTAAAACAAAACGAATATGTATAGAGTTGCTCCCCTTTATAGAAAGATCCATTCTAGAAATATCCTCAAGCTTCTTGATCTTACCAGACAAAACTCCCTTAACACTATCCAGCCGTAGGCGGCGCCGGCGATATTCTTCCCTGCAGACGCATAGCAGCGTGAGGCGATTATTCCCTGTTGACGCACTATTTTAGCACTTTTCTGATTTTGTTTACGATAGCTAAACAAAATATAACAATCACATGTTTGGCATCGAAAGAAAGAGCAGACACAGAATAATTTGGTTATGGTAAAATGTATTCAATTGCTAATAACATGTAAACATGGCATTCTCTTAAAGCGACCAAGGTTACGAGCTTTAAAAAAAAATGTTTACATTCTAGTATATACCGTACAACAACAAAATGAGGGAGAAATGGGGAAATAAAGTGTCAATCTTACCTTCACATCGTCCAATGATGATTATATAATCCATGGGTAAGAGAAAACATTCACACGGCACAATATAAAGCACTTTTCCTCTGTTTTTGTGAACGATTAGTCTACATCACTTCAGTTTCATTCAGACCTCATGAATCGGGTTCAGTCTTCGATCAATGTTTCTTTGAAAGGTGAACAGTTTACACTTGAACATTTATCAGATTTTTAAAAGGAAATTCATGGTGATCAGTACAATATTCTATCAAATCAGAATACAGAAACTAATAATAATAACAAAAACAAAACAAAAAGCAAAACAACGAAGAAAAAAACACACACACAGAAATAACTCAAGCACACTTGATGGTATGGTTGGATTATATGAAACACCGCTATTCTTGACTACATCCAGATTATGCACCGAAAATGGTAGATGATAAACAACAAAGAAACAACAACAAAATCAGCCCCACAGAGGCGTCGTTTTTTTTTGTTACCCCAAAGTTTTCAAAGAAAGAAAAACTTAAATTAACATACAAAAACAGCCCGACTCAAATAGTCTGCACCAACGTTTTCTGAGCCCTTGATCGCTTCAAATCTCTTTTCAAAGTTCTGCAAGTACATGGCCCATCTCATTATGCGTGCATTGGTGAACTTAGCAGAGCTCAAGTAACTCAGACGCTGGTGATCAATTTGCAACACAAAAGGTACCCTTCTCAGAAACATGATGGCCAAAGAGACTCTTTCTCTATTGTAGAGTAGTTCTTTTCAGCTCTGCTCAGTTTCTTGCTGGCGTAGCTCACCGGGTGTAGCTTCCCGTCATGTGATTGGAGAAGGACAGCTCCAACTCCGTCGTTAAAGCATCCGTCCGCAGCACAAACGTCTTAGAAGAATCTGGTAGGTGGAGAACGGGTTTCTTAGTCAAGGCCCGCTGGACAGTAGTGAAGGCTCGTTCCTGGGCCTCTCCCCATGTGACCTGGTTGGGCTGTCCCTTCTTCAGTAGATCCGTGAGGGGAGCGGTGATGGCCGCGAAGTTCGGGATGTACTCACGGTAGTAGTTGGCAAGCCCCATGAACGAACGGACTCGCTTCTTAGTAGTCGGACGTTCAGCTTCCTTGATTTTTCGTATATTCTCTTCGTGAAGGCCTTTCTTCCCCTCACTTAGGTTGTGGCCGATGAAGGCAACGTTGTCTGTCCCCAAGACTCACTTTTTTGGACGGATGGTCAGGTTGGTGCTTGTCAGCTTCTGAAAGAGTTCTTGCAGGCTCTTGATGTGCTTGTCCCATGTCTTGGTGTGGACAAATATGTCATCCCAGTAAAAGACAACGTTCTACATGTCACCCACAATCTTCTTCAGTCCTCTCTTCAGCGTGGCTCCACTGTTCACCATTCCAAAGGGCATCTTCAAG
Source organism: Phymorhynchus buccinoides (assembly GCA_017654935.2). Taxonomy (NCBI): domain Eukaryota; kingdom Metazoa; phylum Mollusca; class Gastropoda; order Neogastropoda; family Raphitomidae; genus Phymorhynchus; species Phymorhynchus buccinoides. The sequence goes on along the minus strand of CM065685.1, from coordinate 44,931,350 downwards.
AACTCGTAGTGCCCATCTGGTGTGACAAAGGCTAATTTGGGGATGTCTTTCTCAGCCACCTTCACCTGATAATACCCCTTGCCGAGGTCAATCTTGGAGAAATAGTGACTACCACTCACTTTCTGGAACTGTTCTTTGGCTGTAGGCATGGGTTCTGGGTCAAACACAGTCAGTTTATTGAGCTTGCGGTAGTCCATGCAGATACGATCTGACCCATCTGTCACATTCTCACTGAAAGACCCAGAGAGAGAGTGAGGAGCGTTGGCCAAGCAATCTATCACCCAATGAATCAGTCATACGTACAAATAAAAACAGAAGCATAAAATACGAACTGGATAATATAATTTTTTGAATTAACAAAGTATACAAAATAAACAGATCAACAAACGCGCGCTTAAAATAAAGGTGATTGGATAAAATAAATAAAGAAAAGTGATTAGTCTAAACATAGGTAATAATTAAACAAAATAAAAGTTATTTAAAGAAACAGACTCACTTCACTACACACACACAACCTTTCACCACCCTGGTCCACCGCGCACTGCCTTATCCTTCAACTTTCCCCGCCAAAAACCTCTGACCCACACGCAAGCCACAAACAGGCAGCCAAGACTCAATCTGTCACACGCACACACAAAAATATAATCACACATATACTTCTCCAAAATAAAATAAAGTCACACTTGTGACACCATCTGGTTTTGTCACTATGACAACAGGTGAGGCATAGGGAGATCAGGATTCTCTGATGATTCCCAAGTCCAACATCTCCATGATGTCTGCCTTCAGTTTCTCTCGTGTGTGGTAGGGCAGCCGGTAGGGTTTGCAATATACCGGTTTCTCAGATGTGAGGTTAACTTCATGCTGGATAGAGGTTGTGGTGCCGGGATCAGGAGTGAATTGGTCTTGAAATTCTTCTGTCAGCTCCCTCAGTTAATCAATTTGACAATCATTCAGGCTTTTCCTGAAATGAACGTCCTTCAAGCGTTCTTCAGGCTTCATCTCGTTCAGGTCAAACAGATCGTCTTTATGAACAGTTTCATCATCGTGTATGATGACTGCTGCTTGCTGCATGTCTCGAGCCTTTCTCTCAACATACTTCTTCAGGAGGTTGGCATGGAAAGTTTTGGTCCTCTGTTTCACTTTCACCTGGTAGTCATTCAGACCGACCACCTTCTCAACGATGTAAGGACCCTTCCACTGCATCAAGAGTTTGTTGGCATCCGTTGGCAGGAGGATCAGCACCTTTTCTCTTGGCTGGAACTTTCGGTCTTTTACCTTGTGGTCGTAGTAATGCTTTCCCTTGGTCTGGGCCCTTTCCAGTTCTCGTTGGGCCATTTGAGGGTTTCTTCCAGTTTCTCTCTCAGGTCGACGACGTACTGGTAGCTGGTCTTCACTTCGGGGGTTCCAATGTTCTTAGTCCATAGCTCCTTCAGGATATGCATGGGTCCCCGGGGGGGACAGTCCTGCCATACAGTAAATCGAAAGGGACAACTCCTGTGGACTCTTGTGGGACTTCCCGATAGGCGAACAGCAAGGCATTCACATAGCGATGCCACAGCCTGTGTTGTTCCACACAGAGCTTCTTCAGCATAGCCTTCATGGTACCGTTGAACTTTTCGACCAGTCCATTGCACATCGGGTGGTACGGAGTGGCTGTCAATTGGTGGATGCTCAACAACCGGTTGACCTCCTTCATGCAGTTAGAGACAAAATGGGTCCCCATGTCGGTCAGGATTTCTTCTGGTATCCCCAGGCGACTGAAGATGTCGACCAAGACCTCAGCCACTGTGGGAGTGTCGATCTTATTCAGGGGGACAGCCTCAGGATATCTCGTGGTGTAGTGCACCAGGGTGAGGATGTACCGGTGACCATCTTCGCTGGGAGAGGTGATCTGGCCCACCAGGTCCACGGCAACTCTCTTGAAGGGTTGATCTATTAGAGGTATCTTCTGCATAGGAACGTTCTGACCTCTTCCCTTCTGTACAGTCTTCTGAGATATGTCGCAGGATCTGCAGAATCAGATCACATCACCCCCAACGTCAGGTCAGTAAAAGGCTGCCTGGATCCGATCAAGGGTTTTGCTGGTCCCTAGGAGTCCACCCATCAAGGAATCGTGCGCCAGCTTCATCACTTGCTCTCGAAGGGGTGCTAGTACCACCACTTGCTGTACCGTTTTGCCGTTTTGGTCTTTGCAGACTCTGAACAAGACATCCTTCCTGGTCTCAAAGAATACCTCCTTTCCCTTCTTCTTGGAAGGTTCACTACGGGCTCGTATTTTCTCCAGGGACTGATCCACCTTCTGCATCTGAATCAGCTTCTCTCTGTTGACTCCTGTCATCTCTTTACAGTCTGTCACCTTCAGGGGAGTGGTTTGGTCGTTCTTCTTAGCCTGTTGCCTCGTGGTTACTGCACAGACCTTGAAGCTCCACTCAGGGTCAGGGTCTTCTGCATGACGGGCCCTTGCAACGTTGCCAATGATGAGGTCGTAGACTGGTGACTTCATGCATAGGGCGTTGACTCTGCCCAACAAGTACGGGGTGTGAACCTCAACTTGGGTGAAAGGGATAAGACATACAGTCCCATTTGCCAGGATGAGTGTTGTCCATTCACCAGTTTTCTTCTCTTCTGACACCAAACTCTCTTTGACGATGACAGCACTGCACCCGGTGTCTCCCAGAACATTCACAGTCCCATCTGCCAGGATGAGTGTTGTCCATTCACCAGTTTTCTTCTCTTCTGACACCAAACTCTCTTTGACGATGACAGCACTGCACCCGGTGTCTCCCAGAACATTCACAGTCCCATCTGCCAGGATGAGTGTTGTCCATTCACCAGTTTTCTTCTCTTCTGACACCAAACTCTCTTTGACGATGACAGCACTGCACCCGGTGTCTCCCAGAACATTCACAGTCTTGGTGCCCGCACGACTGGACACCACTGGCATGTTGTGGACTTCTTTCTCAGGCATAGCCACATTGGAGACCGACAGGAATGTTGACCCATCTGTGATGGGGATGCGTCCAATCTTCATGAAGGCAGCTATCTGGTCTGGCGTCACCTTCTGTTCTCCCTGCAGGATTTCCTCCACCATTACTGAGTCGTTGGTCAGGGCAGCAGCGGCGCGATGTTGATGTGCCTGCACACCTCTTCGGGGTGGGGCGTGGTCTGGAGCAGGTCTATGGGCCCCACCTTCAGACCGATTTTGTCCACCCAGGGTGCTCTTCTGTGGACAATGCATAGCTTTGTGTCCTCTTGAGCCGCAGGTGAAGCACTTAAAGTTGTTGCTCTGACGACACTGGTCACTTTCGTCCTTGTCATGGTTCTCGGTCGATGACGATGAAGACTTGGGAGGCCTGCTACCGGCGAACTTCATGCCATGGGCTTCTAGATATCTCTGGGCCTTCTCCGCGAGGACGAGGTCTCGGAGTTCATCATAGTCCTTTTCCAGGCCTGCCAGTTCGAACCAATTTTCTAGGTAAGAGCGTATCCGCTCGATGAAAAGAGCAAGTGTCTCCCCATCCTCAGGTTTACATCATCGAAATTTTCTTCTGTACCCTTCTTCAGTGAAGTCGTATTGACTGACGGAGCAGGGCCGCTTTCATCTGGTCATAATTTTCAGCGTCGTCCCTGGGTAGTCTGGTGTAAAAATCAAGCACCTTGCCAGTCAATAAAGCGCTCAGTCTTGTGGCCCAAGTCTCTCTTCTCCACTGGTAGATGGTTGCAACTCTCTCAAATCTTTCAAGATATGAGTCCATGTTGTCAAACCCTTCTTGGAAGAGTGGAAGTTTTGGTTGTGTCACAAGAAGTTCAGCTCCTTCCATTCTGGTTGGGTGCGGCTCTTCTTGCTGCCTTTGAACTTCTAAGTCCATTCTTCTTTGAGCAAGTTGGTGTTGACGTTCTCTGTCTGCTTCCTCAGCTTGCAGTAGCAGTCTCTTCATTTCTCTTTCTTTGGCTCTTTCTTCTTTTTCTATTTCTTGTTTTTCACGTTCTCTTACTGCTCTTTCTTTTTCATGATCTCTTTTTTTTGCTTTCTCTTTTCGTTCTTTTGCTTTCTTTTCTCTTCCTCTTTCTTTTGCTTTCTCTTCTCGGTCTCCCCCATCGTAACCCAAACTCACGTCCCCAGTAGGCTGAATGTCTGTCTTGGATACTGTAGAAGTCAGTCCCGTCGGAGGTGCCAAATGTTACGATTGCAGGATCGTATCTAGAGTTGTAATGAACCGACTTGACTAAGTAACCTTTTCTTCCTACACGTTACATCGTAACACCTCTTTTGTTATGATAGACTTGCCCAATCTAAATAATGATTTTTACCAGAAAGCCCTAAACAGTCTCTGTTTTTACTACTGGTGTGTCGATTCTATTGTAAAATCTGTGTTTTTATGAAGCTAAGGCCAGTAGGATTCATGTGTCTATTAATAATCAGTTTCCTTTCATAATCTATCTTGTGCAAGATGAAAATAGCTCACGACTTTCTAACTTGGAGAACTATTTTCTTTGCTAATGGGTGGGATTTGCTATGGTGCAGTGGTTAGGATTATTTAGATCTGCATGCAGTGTGTCTGCCTTCTTCGTTGCATGTTTGATTATCAGCTGATTGTATCTAAAAGAGGTAACATTTTGGTATATATCCGTTATTAGGACTTTGCAGTTTGATATTGCATTTATTCTCTTTCAAGAGGTTGGGATTTTTAGTGTCCATAGATTTTTTTCCAAGGCAGTGGAAAGAGAGTGAGTGGCAGAGACAGTCATTTTTCAGTAGACTCAAAAGAATGATTGCATCATCTACATAGAAATGCAGTGAAATTATTTAATATAGCCAAATAATGGGAAATAGGCCATACAACAGCGTTCAATTTATTTTTTTGTTCTTCAACACATGATGGAGGAGAATGCATGCCCCTCATTGGCACAAGGAAACTTCTATCACAGAAATCAACATTGTACAAGAAATTTCCATCTATAACTACATATTTAGTAATTGCAAGGCAAGGCAAATTTTAAGTGTTGGAAAAATTCTCAAATGAACCTGTGACAAAAAGTGAAACGTGACAACCAACAGGTATGTCCAGAGTGACAACCAAGAGTGACTGCACAGAATGCAAGATCTAGCAGACACAATTGGTATTTTTTACTTCAATTTGGTGTACATAAGTGATAAATTACTGATCAATGCATTTTGGTAGCATTTTTGTAAAGACATCCACATGAATTCCTTCAATTATTATTTTTTTAAACTGTTGGTTGTCACGCTGGACATACAGAAAATCATTTTTGTGCATAAACAAATTTGTTCATATGAAAATTGTTTTTTTGTTGACAGTGATGTCTTTTTAAAACACCAAGTATAGCCTTCTTGCAAAATTTCCAGTAAAATCCTTCCCTATTATGGTTATCTTGCATTATTACTGTTGGTTGTCACTGTGGACATACGCCATCAAATTGTTTCATAATACACCCTTCTATGTCATGAACTTATTTTCAAGCATGAAAACTGCAGTGAAATAACCCAACTGCAACATCATAAGCATTAAAACTTATTTAGCTGCAGAAAATCAACTTTTACAAGGAAAACTGTAGGTGGACATACTTTTTGCAGTTGGCGGACATACGCCAAGTCTTTTGCTCATCAAAGACACATTTTAAAGAAAAGTTGTCTTTTGGTGTACAAGATTATTTCATTAACATGTTTAGAGGAGACACAGATAAAACTTTCAATTTCAATTGTTTGACTGTTTTTTAGAGGTCCAAACTGTTGGTTGTCACCCGGATGACCTTTTGTCACAGGTTCAAATAGCAATGGTTCCAAAACTGACGAGTTTGAAAGAACATGGCTATGAAGGACGTCAACGGAAATAAACAGCTAGTATATGTCAAGGAGGAGAAGTGGTAAAGTGTGGAAGGAGGATAAGACCAAGTAACCTTTACTGATGAAACCAAGATTACAGCTGACAAAATTCAGCATGTGTGTGTCAAGAGAAGAGCCGATAAAGAAGCCTTACTAGCGTACGTCAAGCCATATCTAAACCAAGTGGTGTCTTTGAGGCTCCGGTAAGCTGTTTTCTAGCCATTAATAGATCCAATTGTGTTTGTCGATTGAAATATGAACAATGAGCTGTGTATCTGCAAGCTCAATGGAAACCTGAATCTTTCTGTAAATCCCCACAAACCTGGTCAAGATTCAATAATCAAAAATGACACTAGCCCACATTATGAAGCGTTTGCAGTCACTATTTTAAAGGGAAACAAAACAATCACGACATCCCCATAACCTGCATGGATTCCAGATCTAAATCCAATTAAAAAAACGGTTGACTTCTGTTGAAAAGAAAACAGTGAGCAAGCTGTGTTTAAATGGTCGAAATTTAGGACACAGTCTGATTTTTACAGGGTGCACACGCTGACGTCATTATGACGTGATCAAAGCCACTTAAAACATAATTCTTAAAAGATCCGTGGAGTATAGACAGTGAAATATCACCACCGCTAATTCTAAGGCAATCAAGCAATTAACTGATTTTCTATGATGTTTTAAAATATACATGGTTTTGTATAGTCATGCCGTCCAACCTAAAACGACACAAACAAGTGGACCAAGACTGTAATAGGATTTCATCATATTTATTTAGACGGTAGAATTTCACGTGAATCACGACTCACAAATGTCACAATCGGGTCACTTTAGGATCAAATCGCATGCTGTGTGTTGGTCCCTTAAGGGTGCGACTAATCCGTGCAATATTCAACCACAGGTCCCCCCAAATGGCGATCCACACGCTTCCTGCTGTCAGTGCTGACCAGCACGGGGATGATGGTGATGAACATCCAGAGGGTGTCCATGTCTCTGGCCATTGTGTGCATGGTCAACCACACGGCCTTCTACCTGTACGAACTGGACAAACAAGGTCAGTGTTCATCCAGAGAGTGTCCCTGTTTCTGGGCGTTGTGTGCATGGTCAACCACAAGGCACTCTACCTGCACGAACTGGACAAACAAGGTCAGTTTTCATCCAGAGAGCTTCCATGTCTCTGGCCATTGTGTGCATGGTCAACCACAAGGCACTCTACCTGCACGAACTGGACAAACAAGGTCAGTTTTCATCCAGAGAATGTCCCTATCTCTGGCCATTGTGTGCATGGTCAACCACAAGGCACTCTATGAACGGGACAAAAGAGGTGATAAGGTTTTCCGTTTTTTGCTGTCCCATCATCTGGGCCGTACAGTGGCGTTGCTCCCACGCTGCTCTCATTCCAACTCACAGCCACACTCTGGTTTGTCAATTTGCAGAATCCGAAACCAGCAGTCCAAGGGGAGCGAATCAATGTTAGGCCGTCAGGAGGCAACCAACCGAGGAAACACTGCAGTGCTGCTGAGTTACCTCGGTGGAGTTCAGTGGAGCCTGTTCTCAGCTGACATACGCTGGACACCACCTACTAAGTCCCCTACTTACGAAAATAATGTCTTAGTCGCGGAGCCAGCATGAGTGAGATCCTCCTCCGAGGGTGCCAACACGACCATCCACCGACAGCTCCCCAAAAGATACTGATCCCCATGACTTTGACCCGAACGCACCAAGAACATAAATTGGATTGGAAATCTAAACTGAGGTCACCGTGAGAGCAGGGCGTGCAAGGCCACATAATTTGATACTTTTTTTGTTTGTGATGATTGACATAAATGATAATGCTATGCAATTCTGTATTGCTCTGAGACTACGTGACAGGGCTGTGCTCTATGCTTCCTTTCACACTGTTTCCCGGTATTAACTATGACCGAGAACAACAGACACCTGCAGCCTTGATCTTGAAATGAGGCGTTATACTACTCCTTGCCTAGACGAAAGGGCGATAATTTTAGGGCCGAACTGCCGATGCCCCCTGGTGACAAGTCAGGAGCAGATAATTTTATGTGGCTATATACTACTAGTTCCTGACAGGCAAGGGCGATAATATTAAGTAGGTGGCGTTCGCATTTGAGGTCGCAAGACAGGGGCAGATAATTTTCGGTATAAAACCTCATTAGAGCAAAAGTATCAGAATCGCATCTGTTAAGCGGATGAAGATCACCTGCGTGATTTCAGTCTTCCCGTTGAGCCCATAGCCACTTACTCTGGGTAGGAGTCGGTCCAGGACCAACAAATACTTCGCCTCTGATGGGAATTGATCCCGAGACCTCCCAGCCTGACGTCCGCGACGATACCACTGCACCACAGCGTCTGTTTGTTTTCCTTGTTTTATATTTAGTCTTTTCAGTTTCTTACATGATGAGTCAGTCAAGTAAACGACATAGCTTTTATGTTGAGTTGTATCAGATAGCATTCAAGGATTCATCCTTTCGAGTTCTTCTCACTAGGATGAAGTTCTTTTGTCGATCCTATATCAGATCCTTTATATCGTGCTGTACATATAGACGACGAGACAGAAGCAATAATTGCAAAAGCAAGTTCTGCTCGTCAGTGTGGGATCGAAATGAACAGCACCTGTCTTCCAAAATCAAGGTTTACAGGGCCATCGTCCTCACTACTCTTCTGCGCGCACGTGAAACGTGGACACTGTGCAAAGGCATGCAAAGTAACTGAACCATTTCCATCTCAACTGCCTGCGTAAGCTACTGAAAGTGAAATGGCAGGACAAGATCCCTGACACTGAGATCCTCCAGCGGACAGGCATACCCAGCATCTTTACGCTACTTCGCTGGGCTGTTCATGTTGTTAGAATGGCAGACGAGCGCCTCCCAAAACAAATCCTATATGGAGAACTTCAGATAGGTGCACGTAACCATGGTGGGCAGAAGAAATGGTTCAAGACCACCCTCAAAATATCCCTGAAGGACTTTGACATGAATGTTTCCTTGGGGAAACTGGCCCAAAACAGACCAGCATGGTGTGGTGCCGTCACCAAGGGAGCTGCCAAATTCGAGGCTCACCGACTTGAGACAGCCCAGGAATGACGAGAGGCGCGAAAAACTCGCACAAGTGACAGCAAGTCTCCAACCCCAACAGATCCCCTCAACGTCTTCTGCTGTCCTCACTGTCAAATAACTTTCAAGGCCCGCATCAGACTCATTAGCCACCTGCGTACCCGTCCCACTTCCTGAACCCTAACGTATTGTTGGTGGATGGTCTTCATCACACGGGACGGACAATCAATCAATCAATCAAAATTTATTGTCTTTAAACATATAAAGAAAATCTTTGTCTGGCATGCACATAAAACATAAGCATAATAAGACACATCATTTAGAAACTCTCATCCAAAATCAACATTTACGCACATTTTTCCTTATATAAATAAATAAATAAATATAGTATTAAATTACAATCCAAACTAAACACTAGGAAGCACACACACACACACACACACACACACACACACACACACACACACACACACACACACACACACACACACACACACACACACACACACACACACACACACACACACACACACACACACACACACACACACACACACACATACACACACACGCACGCATGCACCCCACCACCCCCCACCCCACACACACAGCTAAAAGTAAGACCAACGGTTTGTGTATGATAACATGACAATATGCATAAAACGAATAATATGAATAATATCACAAGCAAATGTATAATAGAAGTACATAAAAACAAAGTTTAGTTTATAAAAACAACAATAGTGCTAGAACAAAAATAATATTAATGTATACTAAAATCAGCACGCATTCACCCAAGCTCCCTCTCTCTCTCTCTCTCTCTCTCTCTCTCTCTCTCTCTCTCTCTCTCTCTCTCTCTCTCTCTCTCTCTCTCTCTCTCTCTCTCTCTCTCTCTCTCTCTCTCTCTCTCTCTCTCTCTCTCTCTCTCTCTCTCTCTCTCTCTCTCTCTCCCCCTCGCCACCCCTCTCTCTCATACACACACACATACTCACACATGCACAGACACACACACTCACACACACATAAAGCTTAAACCAACAATTTGTATAAAAGTAGTAATAGGGCAATATGCATGACACAAACTAAAGTAAATATCACAATCAAAATAATTAAGAAAGATAATAATTAGATCATATGATAATAATGTATAGCTAAAAGTCAACACAGAGTCGCCCCTCTCTTACCCCCCCCCCCCCCCCCCGTCTCTCTCTCCCCTCTCCCTCCCTCTCTCACATACACAAACGCACACATGAGCGCGCGCACACACATAAATAATACAAATAGCAAATTAAATAATATCACCTGCAGCAATCGTAACATCACACAGATAACAATATAATAAGATATCACATAAAATTCTTAACAAGAGAAATAATTTCCTTTCACACACACACACACACACACACACACACACACACACACACACACACACACACACACACACACACACGCACACACACACACACACACACACACACACACACACACACACACACACACACACACACACACACACACATATATATATATATACACTACAAAGTGTGTTTTAATGACTTATTTTATTTTTATATATATATATATATATATAAAACCATCAAGTTCACCATCAGCAACTCCAAGACCAGTATTCCCTTCCTTGACATTCTCATTAAGATCGAAGACGGCTACTTAACATCAAGCCTCTTTGTCAAGTCCACAGACACCAAAGCCTACCTTCCATACAACTCAAGTCATCCAAGGCACTGCGTAAACGGCATACCATCAAGCCAGTTTTTACGACTTCGACGCCTTTGCAGCAACGATGAGGACTTTGAACGCCAGTGCAACACAATGGCCAACAACTTCAAAAAGAAGTGCTATCCAGAGTGGGCTATCAAAAAGGGAAGGGAGAAGGCCAAAGCAACACAACGAGGGAGTACACTCGAGTACCAGCCACAAAAGAAAGCCGGGAGAGTTCCCATGGTGGTGACCCACAATCCCCGCAACCCTCCACTCAGCAAATATCTCAGGGACAGTCTGCCTACCCTCCACCAGAGCGCCAGGATGAGGAAAGTGGCTCTTGAACCCCCCATCCTGGGAGAACGGAACAGCAGATCCCTGAGAGATTTGCTGATGCCTTCAGCTCCTCCTGCCCTGCCCTGTGACGTGGATCCTGGCTGCCACAGATGTTCCAAGACGTGCGCTGCCTGCCGTCTTCATCTGATGGAAGCCACGGGGTTCTCCAGTGACAGGACGGGGGAGAGGTTCACCATCAGGCAGAACCTATCCTGTGGATCGACTAACGTCATCTACCTGCTGTTCTGCGAACTATGTAGAAACGCCCAGTATGTTGGAGAGACAAAGAACTCAGTTAGCGTAAGGTTCACTCTACACCGGTCCCATATCAGGCACAACACTGGGACTCTGGTGGCAGAGCACTTCAACTTGGCCGGACATTCCTGTGAGAATGTCAGATGCATCATCCTCGAACAGGTCTTTGTCCAGAGCAAGGAGTCCAGACTCCGTCGTGAAAAGTTCTGGATGGACAAGCTGAAGACCATGGCTCCGCTGGGTCTGAACTCTCTCTAATGAATTGTCTGAGAGGGCAGTTATTTCTCCATCGAGCTGTGTTATTTGTTTATAGTGGAGATGCTTTACCCAGGATCCACTCTCTTGACCTGTTCCTAGGGGAGATGCTTTATTTGTTTATAGTGGAGACGCTTGGCCCAGGTTACACACTCACTCTCTTGGCATTATCATAGTGGAGATGCTGAATTTGTTTATAATGAAGATGCTTTACCCATGATACATGCCCACTCTCTTAACTAAAGGGTCTTAAGACATCTGGCGTTAGTTCTACATAGTTTGGAAGTGATAACTACAAAGATGGACAGAGCGGACATGGATATGAGAGAGAGTGAGAGTGAGAGAGAGTGAGAGAGAGAGAGAGAGAGAGAGAGAGAGAGAGAGAGAGAGAGAGAGAGAGAGAGAGAGAGAGAGAGAGAGGAGACTGTACTGGGGGATTCTTTTTTTTTTTTTTTTTTTTTTTTTTTTAATTATGTGGACTCAATAGTCCAAACGAATTATCAAACACACACACACACACACACACACACACACACACACACACACACACACACACACACACACACACACACACACACACACACACTGCAACACAATCTAATTATACACACAGAATGTGGGTCACAACAATGACGTCAAGAAAAGTTACGTGTTGTATTTGTTACGTCAAGTTTGTTCTACTGTCTGTCCCGCGTCCAAGGCCAAAAGCCGAAATATTGGGAATAGTCTACATTCTTTCTTGTTAGTTTTCATTCTCTTTTTTTGTTCTGCTATATATATATATATATATATATATACGATCAAAAATTGAAGAAGAAAAAAACAAACACACCATTAAACGTTCCTCTTATGTATATAATTTGCTTTGATAAGAAAAAAATTGGTATCCAATGTATGTTTTGAGAACCTAAGAAACAAACTCAATTATTTAACTTTATGATTTGTGTTCTGAAAAGAAGAAAAGAAAATGTGCTGATTTACTTTTTCTCCCAATGGGGGAGATAGACAATGCCTATGCAAAGACAGCTGTTTCGTCTTCGTGAAAGACTCTTCAGTCTGCATGACGGCCTGCAAAGTTGTCCACAGTGAATGTTCAAGCTGAGCCAGAAGACTTTCTACAGGAGAAAGGTTGTCCTCTTAGCACCAGATTGAAAGTCCACAATAAAAGCAAACCAGCACTTCATTCAACAGAAATGGTAAAAATCTTATGTAAAATAGCAAAAATAATAATGTCCTAAAATTACAATCCCTCGAAGAGATTAGAAGAGATGGAATGCCATGTTGGTGGATCCAATGAAGGATTCAAAGAGGGAGGTCATATGGACAAAATAAAGTGGAGAAAAGTTTCCTCGAGTTATATTTGCTGTTTATTTTATATATATATATATATATATATATATATATATATAGCAGAACAAAAAAAGAGAATGAAAACTAACAAGAAAGAATGTAGACTATTCCCAATATTTCGGCTTTTGGCCTTGGACGCGGGACAGACAGTAGAACAAACTTGACGTAACAAATACAACACGTAACTTTTCTTGACGTCATTGTTGTGACCCACATTCTGTGTGTATAATTAGATTGTGTTGCAGTGTGTGTGTGTGTGTGTGTGTGTGTGTGTGTGTGTGTGTGTGTGTGTGTGTGTGTGTGTGTGTGTGTGTGTGTGTGTGTGTGTGTGTGTGTTGGATAATTCGGTTTGGACTATTGAGTCCACATAATAAAATTTAAAAAAAAAAAAAAAAAAATAATAATAAAAGAAAGAATCCCCCAGTACAGTCTCCTCTCTCTCTCTCTCTCTCTCTCTCTCTCTCTCTCTCTCTCTCTCTCTCTCTCTCTCTCTCTCTCTCTCTCTCTCTCTCTCTCTCTCTCTCTCTCTCTCTCCCTCTCTCTCTCTCTCTCTCTCTCACTCTCTCTCCCTCTCTCTCACTCTCACTCTCTCTCTCATATCCATGTCCGCTCTGTCCATCTTTGTAGTTATCACTTCCAAACTATGTAGAACTAACGCCAGATGTCTTAAGACCCTTTAGTTAAGAGAGTGGGCATGTATCATGGGTAAAGCATCTTCATTATAAACAAATTCAGCATCTCCACTATGATAATGCCAAGAGAGTGAGTGTGTAACCTGGGCCAAGCGTCTCCACTATAAACAAATAAAGCATCTCCCCTAGGAACAGGTCAAGAGAGTGGATCCTGGGTAAAGCATCTCCACTATAAACAAATAACACAGCTCGATGGAGAAATAACTGCCCTCTCAGACAATTCATTAGAGAGAGTTCAGACCCAGCGGAGCCATGGTCTTCAGCTTGTCCATCCAGAACTTTTCACGACGGAGTCTGGACTCCTTGCTCTGGACAAAGACCTGTTCGAGGATGATGCATCTGACATTCTCACAGGAATGTCCGGCCAAGTTGAAGTGCTCTGCCACCAGAGTCCCAGTGTTGTGCCTGATATGGGACCGGTGTAGAGTGAACCTTACGCTAACTGAGTTCTTTGTCTCTCCAACATATTGGGCGTTTCTACATAGTTCGCAGAACAGCAGGTAGATGACGTTAGTCGATCCACAGGATAGGTTCTGCCTGATGGTGAACCTCTCCCCCGTCCTGTCACTGGAGAACCCCGTGGCTTCCATCAGATGAAGACGGCAGGCAGCGCACGTCTTGGAACATCTGTGGCAGCCAGGATCCACGTCACAGGGCAGGGCAGGAGGAGCTGAAGGCATCAGCAAATCTCTCAGGGATCTGCTGTTCCGTTCTCCCAGGATGGGGGGTTCAAGAGCCACTTTCCTCATCCTGGCGCTCTGGTGGAGGGTAGGCAGACTGTCCCTGAGATATTTGCTGAGTGGAGGGTTGCGGGGATTGTGGGTCACCACCATGGGAACTCTCCCGGCTTTCTTTTGTGGCTGGTACTCGAGTGTACTCCCTCGTTGTGTTGCTTTGGCCTTCTCTCTTCCCTTTTTGATAGCCCACTCTGGATAGCACTTCTTTTTGAAGTTGTTGGCCATTGTGTTGCACTGGCGTTCAAAGTCCTCATCGTTGCTGCAAAGGCGTCGAAGTCGTAAAAACTGGCTTGATGGTATGCCGTTTACGCAGTGCCTTGGATGACTTGAGTTGTATGGAAGGTAGGCTTTGGTGTCTGTGGACTTGACAAAGAGGCTTGATGTTAAGTAGCCGTCTTCGATCTTAATGAGAATGTCAAGGAAGGGAATACTGGTCTTGGAGTTGCTGATGGTGAACTTGATGGTTGGGTGGATGGAATTGATGTAGGTGGTGAATTGGTCTAGGTCTTGTTGGGACCGAGTCCACAAGATGAGGATGTCATCGATGAATCGTTTCCATACATCCTCCTCAATCCGCACAGGGCTGTTCTCCAGCAGAACAATATATATATATAGCAGAACAAAAAAACAATATATATATAGCAGAACAAAAAAAGAAGGAAAACTAACAAGAAAGAATGTAGACTATTCCCAATATTTCGGCTTTTGGCCTTGGACGCGGGACAGACAGTAGAACAAACTTGACGTAACAAATACAACACGTAACTTTTCTTGACGTCATTGTTGTGACCCACATTATGTGTGTATAATTAGATTGTGTTGCGTGTGTGTGTGTGTGTGTGTGTGTGTGTGTGTGTGTGTGTGTGTGTGTGTGTGTGTGTGTGTGTGTGTGTGTGTGTGTGTGTGTGTGTGTGTGTTTGATAATTCGTTTGGACTATTGAGTCCACATAATAAAAAAATGAAATAAAAAAAAAGGAATCCCCCAGTACAGTCTCCTCTCTCTCTCTCTCCCTCTCTCTCTCTCTCTCTCTCTCTCTCTCTCTCTCTCTCTCTCTCTCTCTCTCTCTCTCTCTCTCTCTCTCTCTCTCTCTCTCTCTCTCTCTCTCTCTCTCTCTCTCTCTCTCTCTCTCTCTCCCTCTCTCTCTCTCTCTCTCTCTCTCTCTCTCTCTCTCTCTCTCTCTCTCTCTCTCTCTCTCTCTCTCTCTCTCTCATATCCATGTCCGCTCTGTCCATCTCTGTAGTTATCACTTCCAAACTATGTAGAACTAACGCCAGATGTCTTAAGACCCTTTAGTTAAGAGAGTGGGCATGTATCATGGGTAAAGCATCTTCATTATAAACAAATTCAGCATCTCCACTATGATAATGCCAAGAGAGTGGGTGTGTAACCTGGGCCAAGCGCCTCCACTATAAACAAATACAGTATATATATATAGATACACAATATATATATAGATACACATACACACACCCCCACACACACACAAACACACACACACATACACACACGTCTAAACCAAGACAAAAATACACAGGCATGCACCATAAAATGTTTTCTAATAAAAGCACAAGCAAGCAACAATTAAATCACAAGCAGACATAGCACACAGCAACATCAGGCATAAAGGAAATAATCATAGGAGCATAAACTTCCCCCCCCCCCCCCCCCCCCCCCCACACACACACATTGAATGTATTCATGCTCACTAGTGCGCTCCCCCCCCCCCCACCCTCACCCCCACCCCCAACACACATAACATATCTAACAAGAAATGCAAACTTTGCATAAATATTAGAACAATAAAACCAATGTCATGTCACACACACACACACACACACACACACACACACACACACACACACACACACACACACACACACACACACACACACACACACACATTATGCACTCGTACACACACAATCGCCTACCCATACACACACACACAAACCAACAACAACAACAACAACAACACAACACACACACACACACACACACACACACACACACACACACACACACACACACACACACACACACACAGAGACACACACACACACACACACACACACACACACACACACACACACACACACACACACACACACACACACACAGTCACTCACACACAAGCACACACAATGCTGCCATAGTTGATGTGCGGAAGCGAGGGTGCTGACTGAGCACGGGGCTGCAGGCCGATCAGTTCAAATGCTGTTGAGATGGCGTACTGCTGTCGGGAGGTAAGACCGCCTCAGTCTGTCAGTACGTGCGCTGAAACTGATCAGCCTGCCTGACCTGCCAGAAGTCTGCGCCCGCAACACCTCACACAGTGAATGACTGGAGTCCCCCTGGATGGCCCTCAAACGCCTAACTGCCCTCTTCTCAAATACCTCCTGAAGACTGGCAACAGGAGCACCGATCAGCCTGCCAGCTGTCTTGGTTACCTTCATCAGCCTGGCCTTGTCGAGCTCCTTGAGGCTGCCGAAGTGGCTGAGAAGGTTGAAGGTGAGGACTGACTCAACTGTGGCTCTGTAAAACAGACCCAACAGTCTCCGGCACACCTCAAACTTATTCAGCTTCCTCAGGACGAAGAGGCGCTGGTTGCCCTTCTTGAGGAGGGCCTGGGAGTTGGCGGACCAGTCAAGCTTGCTGTCGATGATGGATCCCAGGTACTTGTACTGGTCCACCATCTCCACCTCCTCTCCCTTGATGACCAGTGGAGCCGGCGTAGGCGGGTTCCTCCTGAAGTCAACAACCATCTCCTTGGTCTTGGCCACGTTCAGAAGGAGATGGTTGTCATCACACCAGACAACGAGCGCCTCCACAGCGCCCCTGTAGGAGGATTCGCTGGCCGTAATGAAGCCGGTCAGCGAGGTGTCGTCCGCAAACGTCACCTGGAGGGTGCCCTCAGCAGTGCAGCGGCAGTCAGAGGTGTAGAACGTGAACAGGGCTGGGGACATAACACACCCCTGTGGAGCTCCAGTGTTGGTGCGGACCCGGGCTGAGGCAACAGACGAGGTGGATGTCCTGATCATCACGTGTTGAGGCCTGTCTGTAAGGAAGCTGCAGAGCCATCGGATGATCAGGGGGTTGACGTCCATCGCCATCAGCTTCCGCACCATCAGGTGAGGCTGGATGGTGTTGAAGGCCGAGGAGAAGTCCAGGAACATCCTCCTCCGTCAACACCTCCTCTCCATCATCCCGCTGAGCCAGCTCCAAGAGAGCACTTGAACGCTCAGTGGAGAAGTCAGTGGTGTCGAAGCGGGCGTAGAAGGTGTTGAGGTCGTTGGCCAGCGCCTGCGGGTCCTCAGCTCTCGAACATCAAATATCAGTAATCCTTAAACATTTGATCCCAAGCAAAAAGGACAAAAACGGCAGGTTTCATTTGTACCGAGCAGTTCATTGTTATTCATCTGTCATCTTATAGTGGCTTAATTGTACTAGGTTTTAAAGGTCGGTTAAATTATGTTTTATTTGGGGTTGCTTCCTGCGTTTGACCCATGTGTTCCCATGTGGTGTTTGGTTGTTGTTTTTATACTGTCACCATTTCTTTTAGAAACTACTGGAAGCTGTGCATTAAGTTAAAACCCTGAATTATGTGTAATGTTTCTATTGTCATTAGCTGTAGCCAGGCCAAGCCTACATATTGACTTTATATTATTCATCAGATTTGGTTGTAAATTTCGTCGTTTTTGTTCTTATTTTAATGCTGTCTTTGTCCCCAAAAGACAATGATCTTGGATCGTAGAACACGAGTATGAGTACCGTCCAATTTGCAGATGGCATAACTACTCAAACCCCCACCACCCTCTTTGAACCGTCTTCCCAGGAAGACCAGCGATGTGCTGAGGATGAATCTGATGTCGTGCCCGACAGAGACGAGGTGAGTGTCTTCAGTGCAGAGATGCTACATCGTCATCACTATTTAATAATAATAATAATAATAATAATAATAATAATAATAATAATAATAATAGTAAATCATTTATATAGCGCATTCCTCCACTAAATGTGGAGCTCTGTGCGCTTAACAACAACAAAAATTAAAAGCAAGAAATTCAACAACAAAACCAAATAATCGCTCACGCACATGCAAATAGGCATACACATACACCCCCCACATCCCACCCACACAGACACGCACGTACGCACACGCACGCACACACGCACACACACACGCACACGCACGCACACACGCACGCACACGCACACGCACACACACACGCACACACACACACACACACACACACACACACACACACACACTAATCCAGACTAATAAACATTATTCCAGATAGTGATATGGCAATGCCTAACTATGACATAATTCGGCTCGATCCTATTTTACCTACATCAACTGGCTTACTTTTATACTGTGCTAAATCAGTGAACTATAAAAGGCTAACAAAATTAGAAAATGTTAACGTAGAATCTGTTTGGATAGAAATTAATCTTAAACATTGTAAACCCGTCATGGTTGGTTTTCTATATAGAAATCCAGCCGAGACCGCTGACTGGTTTGATCGATATAATTTGATGATGGATGCAGCTAACTTTGATTCCAAAGAAATTATTCTTCTAGGCGACTTTAACATAGATCTGATAGTTCCTAATATTAAATGGCCTCATATTTATGCAACTCATGGGTTAGAGCAGATAATAGATCGCCCAACACGCATAACGAAAAACACCGCAACTCTAATAGATCACGTATACGTTAATACTAAATCAAATATAGTTGAAACTTGTTCTGTTTCAACCGGTTGTAGTGACCATTCTTCTGTCTGTATTACCTGGTTGAAAAAAGGTGTTAAAATTCCTAAAACTGGACATAAAGAAATCTATTATAGATGTTTTACCCATTTTGACGAAAATGCCTTCATAAATGATTTGCTTAACTCAGGATTAGATTACGTCTACCAAATTAGGAATGTCGATGATGCTGTTGATTTTTGGATAGATACCTTTGTTTCCGTATATAACAGACACGCTCCTTTTGTAAAGAAAAGGGTTAAACATTCAATCAAACCACCCTGGATCAATAAGGAGATTGATGATGCCAGATACAAGCGAGATAATTTCGATAAAACCAATGAAAAAGAATTTAGAGTATTAAGAAACAAAATAAACTCAATGAAACGGAAAGCAGAGATGAAATATTACCAAAATTTAATATGTAGCTCACAAAACTCTAAATCAATATGGAATGCCATTAACAAGCTTACGAATAGAAATTATAAAAAGCAAGATCCAGTAA
>CM065685.1:44901072-44906323 GCA_017654935.2 Phymorhynchus buccinoides | reverse complement strand
TATCAAGCCCTCATTTCCATCGAATCATTGAAACAATCTCAATTATTTGTCTTTGCAAGCCCTGCTCTCTGTGATCTCAGTTTCGATTTCCGATCCAGTCCTAATATCTTGTGCGTTTTCGGGTCAAGTCATGGATCAGTGGTGTTTCTGGGGAGCTGTTGGGTGGACGGTCGTGGTGCGATGAGGACCTCACTCACGTGGCTTCGCGACTAAGAGTAGTGTCGATCAGTAGTCTGGCTTAGTAGGTGGTGTCCTAACGGCTCCAAAACCCCCCCCCCCCCTTTGGAAACTCCCCAAAAAACCGAAGTGACTCAGCAGCAGTGCAGTGTACCTCCTCGGTTGGTTGCCTCCTGATGGCCTAACTAGATTCGTTCCTCTTGGATTCGGATTCTACGACTTTTACGACCTGAATGTGCGGATGTGTCGCTGCGATTGACTCGAATGCGCGGCGTGGCAGCAATGCCACCTAGTACGGCCAGAGAATGGACAGCAAAAAAAAAAAAAATCTTTTTGTATTCCCACATCTTCCATGTCTCTTTCATATTATTCTGAAAGCGATATTTTTTTTCTTTTTTCTTTTATCATATACTTTATTATTTATTGGTCTGTGTTTTGGTGTATATCATCAAAGTTTGTATTTATCTTTTTTTCTTATTTTAAAAAAAATTGTTTTCTGATGTATTAATTTCACGAAGGATTTGAAATGTACCTATCTTTATTTTCTTTGAATACTGTTTTATATCAGCCTGTTTAGTCTGGTACCTTCGCCAGCCGCCATTAGAAATTCGTGGTATAGGGGAAAACGGGGTAAAAAGCGCATGGGAGGGTAAGAGCCCCCCCATTATATCGAAATGAAGCAAATTTCAGTCTCATTTTGCCCATGAGTACAAGCGGTTAAAATGTCTAGCATTCGTCTCTGGCAAATTTGACTGAAATGTTCTTTATTTCATGAGATAATTGTGTGGCTTCTTACCCCCCATGCGCTTTTTACCCCGTCTTCCCCTAGTACTTGGCCACACGCATAACTTTAGCTTGTTGTTGCCGTTACATTTGCTAATATTTGTGTATTGTGCGGTTTGAGGTAATTATAAAAATCATTAAACAAAAACGTACATAGCAAATGCTTGAAAAAATTAACCAATGCCCTCCTGAAAATGAGTAACTATTTTATAAAACCATATACTCCAAAGCACAGATAATTTTAAAATCAAACAATCTACACATTCCCCCCAAAACCGTAAAAGCGTTAAAAATCGTACCAATCTAAAAGAACACTTTGCAAACCTAGTATGCACGCAATTTTAAAAAGCATACAATAAGCGAGTATTTTGTCGTTACCATTCAATGCCTGCCCCTGTTCTGCTTCGGGGGTGTGGGGTGTGGTGTTTGTGTGTGTGTGTGGGTGGGTGGGTGGGGGTGTTTGTAACTCCATTGATGATGTCATACACTGTTTGATGGTCATAGTCCTTGGTGCTTGTGTGGTTTGGCAATCGGAAAGAATATATCTCTTGACCGTTTGCTTTCTCAATTGAGTCTAAAAGGTCTCCTTTACCCTTTCACCGCCATGTCGCATTTTGCACCACAGTGATTTGAACACCCATGTCTTAAAAGTCTTCACACGAGGGTCTTTTTATCCACTATCTTGGTTATTAATTTGCGTTATTTCACATACACACAGAAGAATCACCAATATTTACAGGCAAAATCTCTCTCTATCCATATGAGTTTTTATTGAATTTGGGCTAAAATGGCTGTCTGCGAAAGGCGTTAAAATCGTACATATGAAATCGTTATGTCTAGGAAAGATTTATCTCCAGACCGTTTTTCTCAGATGAGTCTAAAAGGTCTGCTTTAAAACTTAAGGCCCACAGACCCACCACGCTTACGTCCTCTTGTTGTTTTTCCTGCGTGCTGTGACCCACATGCGCTGCAAATACCCCCCACACCTTCAAATTCAGGCTGCTCTTTAAATTTGTTTAGCTTTTCATTTGGGGCATTGTATGGATGCAAACCTGGTCAAACAAGATTTCTTACCAGCTAACGAGGAAAACCCCGTGAAACCCGTGATGTTAACACGACGGCGGTGACTGGTGGGTCTTTAATATTGTACATAGAAAATCGATGATTTGTCATTTTGGATACGATCCTTATTGCCTTTGTTGTTTCGCCCAAATCACCTTTTGCCCAAGTCTTTGTTCTCGTTTGCGTATCAAGTGAGTTAATTCCGAGTAGAAGCTCTAGCACGGATGTGCCATGGTTCTCCCAAATTGCTCTAGCACTGTTCCGGTCCCCAAAAAAATTTGGGGTTTCCTAACGACGAACAGTGAGAACTATTAAACCCTAACCCTAACCTAACCCGATTTCTTTCTTTTTTAAAATATCTGTTTGATTCAACCATTAAATATTGATTCAATCCCTGATTTTCCTTGCATTATTTTTGGCGGAACGTGCTGATGTAACCGTATATTTCCCGTTGGGCGAAAGGTGTTGGGCAAAACGTGATTGGGCCGAAAGGTGTATGGCGAAAGGTGATTGGGCAAAACGTGTCATCGTTCCAATTTTGTCTAGCCGCGAAGGAGTTAATGGTAGTCAAGCCGATCCTTTATTTAGCTTTACGGGTCAACCCTTAACGGTCCTGGCAGTTGATTTAAATTAGTTATTTCCATTGTTTCTAAATGTGTTTTCCTAACATGGTCTAACAAAATCTACACTCTAATTAGAAACAGAGAAAAAATAAAACAAAGGCTACCTTTCCAGCGTACAAATAAGCAAACATAGCAATGTTTTAGCGAACTGAGAACTACTTAGTTACCCTGTCCCCGCCATGTCGCATGTATGCACCACGATGGTTTAAACAACCCATATGTCACGAAAAACGCAATCAAATCATGGACTATTATTTCAAGATCTTATTTTCTTAATTTTGGGGGATAAGAATAGGCCTAATGCTATGCGATCACAGAGATAATTCGCATATTGCAGAGTTTGTTTTCTATACCCCGTTAAGTTTAATGTATTTTATGGCTGAATTATTATTCTGGCGGCGAAATGGTTAACTCACTAGGGAAATAGATGTGGGCATGGCAAACAGGACTTAAATCCAAGACCATGTTAAAGCAGCTCAGTTTAAATAGTCTTGGTTTGACTCCAAATTTTTGACACAGTACTATTGTAAACACACACGATCCAATCTAACTTGCGTTCTATAAAATACAAAGAATTAGTAGGTTTATTGCCTTTTTTGTTGGCAGGTCTGTCCTTGGGCTTCGGTAATTCAGCGACGAATAACGCACGTGCACGATCGGATAATAACTCGGGCCTTCTGTAAGTAAAACATGTCACGCAAGCTATGCTTTTTCCGTAAACGTTTTTTTCTCTTTTACCCACGGGCATGTTCCATTACTTTTGATCTTTGACTTTTTGTTTCCCCCGATGACCCGGCCTGCCATCGTTAATACATTTTTCTCGAGGATCTTAAGGATACACGACCCAGCACCGAATGAAGTCCCTTGGTTTGTGTTTTTTGTGTAGCTGTGGACCCCCACGGTCATACAGATGCCCCCAAATTAAAATTGTGGTTGCACTGTAAAATGATGTTTCGCTTTCAATGTTGGGAGCATTTGTATGGGAGTCAAAACCTGGTCAAAAACAAGATTCTTACCAGATATAAGAAGGAAAACACGTGAAACCCCGTGACTTTTTGACACGTGACCTGCGTTGGTTTTTAAAAACGACCGACCAACAAATGTGGGTGCACTTGTAAAATGAGTTCGCTTTCAATTTTGGGAGAATTGTTATGGGGAGTCAAAACCGGGTCATAAAACAAGATTTCTTACCAGCCTAAGAAGGAAAACAGGTGAAACCCGTGTTTTTGACACGTTGAACCTGGTGGGTTTTAAAAACGACCGACCACAAATTGTGGGTGCACTGTAAAGGATGTTTCGCTTCAATTTGGAGAGCATTTGTATGGGAGTCAAACCTGGTCAAAAACAGATTGCTTACCAGATATAAGAAGGAAAACACGTGAAACCCGCTGATTTTGACACGTGACCTGGTGGGTTTTCAAACGTACCGACCAACAGCTGAACGTCCACACGAGTGAAAGAAAAACCAGGCTTCACGTCAAGCTAACGTCGAATCAATGGGGTTCGCATCAGATGCTTTGTTGTGGTTGAGATAATTATCGACAACGGGACACCATAATTAAGCTCTTACTTAACGAAAGGGAAACATCATTTTTTTGTCATCAAACGTTAGCAACCAAGGATGCTGTAAATAGAGAAGCACGGCTTTGCAATGTATTTTGGGTATTTTGGTTTTTAGTTTTGTGTGTGTGCGCAGTTGATGTGCAAATTTTAGTGAGCCCAAGCAACTAGACCCACACAAGAGCTGTTGCCTCATCAGCGTCATTCATTTCAGCACATCCACTTCGTAATGAACAACTGTCTGCTTAGTGGAAAGAATCGGAGTTAATTAACGCTCTTCTCTCTCTCTCTCTCTCTCTCTCTCTCCTCTTATCTCTCTCGCTCTCTCTTTCTCTCTCTCTCTCTCTATCTCTCTCTCTCTCTCTCTTTCTCTCTCTCCTCTCTCTCTCTCTCTCTTCTCTCGCTCCAAGGAACTATTGAAAAGATAGGCATTGCCTAAAATCTTTATCCTTGGAAAATAAAGTTTAAGTTCCAGTTTCCCCCTCTATCTATGTCTCTCTCTCTCTCCCCGTATCTCTCTCTTCCCCGTCTCTCTCTCTCTCCCCGTCTCCACTCTCTCTCTCTCTCCACCGCTCTCTCTCTCTCTCCATCTCTCTCTCCTTCTCTCTATTCTCTCCTCCCCCCCCCTCTCTCTCTCTCTCTCTCTCTCTCTCTCTCTCTCTTCTTCTCTCTTCTCCTCTCTCTCTCTCTCTCTCTCTCTCTCTGTCACTGTATGTGTCTGTGTCTTTCTGTGGTCTGTATGTCTGTCTGTCTGGTTGTGTGTCTGCCTGTCTTTGTCGTCTGTTTGAGTGTCTATCTACAGTCTATCTATGTCTGTCTGTCTATCTCCCCCACCCCCCCCTCCTCTCTCTTCTCTCAGAAACACAGTTCGCGACACGAGTTTAATTGAGTCCCATCCTTTCTTAATCTGAGTAGGTGTTCTGTTTTGATATTAGTGGTTCCTTTTCTGTTCCTTTGTCCCTCCAATAATTAATTTGCCTTGTCTGATAACTTGTCTCGTCTGTATTTCGTTTTGCATTTTCCCCCTGTTTCCATTTGGCATTTCT
>CM065685.1:44888572-44896072 GCA_017654935.2 Phymorhynchus buccinoides | reverse complement strand
GCCTTTGTTTTATTTTTTCTCTGTTTCTTAATTAGAGTGTAGATTTTTGTTTAGACTGTTAGGAAAACACACTTTTAGAAACAAATGGAAATAACTAATTTTAATCAACTGCCATGGACCGTTAAGGGTTTACCCGTAAAGCCTAAATAAAGATCGGCTGACTACCATTAACTCCTTCGCGGCTAGACAAAATTGACCGATGCATCACGTTTTGCCCAATCACCTTTCGCCATATCACCTTTCGCCCAATCACGTTTTGCCCAATCACCTTTCGCCCAACTGGAAAT
Source organism: Phymorhynchus buccinoides (assembly GCA_017654935.2). Classification (NCBI taxonomy): domain Eukaryota; kingdom Metazoa; phylum Mollusca; class Gastropoda; order Neogastropoda; family Raphitomidae; genus Phymorhynchus; species Phymorhynchus buccinoides. The sequence goes on along the minus strand of CM065685.1, from coordinate 44,895,785 downwards.
TATACCGGTTTACATCCAGCACGTTCCGCCCAAAAATCATGCAAGGAAATCAGGGAATTGAATCAATAATTTAATGGTTGAATCAAACAGATATTTAAAAAAGAAAGAAATAGGGTTAGGGTTAGGGTTAGGGTTTGATTACTGTTCTCACTGTTCGCGCTTAGGAAACCATTTTGGGGGAACAGTGCTAGAGCAATTTGGGCGAACCATGGCACATTCCGTTTGCTGAGCTTCGACTCGGAGGTACTCACTGATACGCAACGAGAACAAAGACTTGGGCAAAAGGTGATTGGGCGAAACAACAAAGGCAATAAGTGATGTATCCAAATTGACAAATCATCGATTTTCTTATTGTACAATTTTAAAGACCCACCAGATCACGACGTCGTGTTAAAATCACGGGTTTCACGGGGTTTTCCTCTTATAGCTGGTAAGAAATCTTGTTTTTGACCAGGTTTGACATCCATACAAATGCCCCCAAATTGAAAGCTAAACATAATTTTAAAGAGCAGCCTGAATTTGAAGTTGGGGGTATTTGCAGCGCATGTGGGTCACAGCTACGCAGGAAAAAAACAAGAGACTTAATCGTGGTGGGTCTGTGGGTCTTTAAGTTTAAAGCAGACCTTTTAGACTCAATCTGAGAAAACGGTCTGGAGATATAATCTTTCCTGAGAAATAATCGATTTTCATATTGTACGATTTTAACCCTTTCGCAGCCAGCCATTTTTTAGCCCAAATTTTCAATAAAACTCATATGGATAGAGAGAAGATTTTTGCCTGAAATATTGGTGATTCTTCTGTGATGTATTTGAAATAAGGCAAAATTAAGAACCCAAGATGATTGGATAAAAGACCCTCGTTTGAAGACTTTTAATGACATGGGTGTTCAATCACTGTGGTGCAAAAATGCGACATTGGCGGTGAAAGGGTTAAAGGAGACCTTTTAGACTCAATCTGAGAAAACGGTCAAGAGATATATCTTTCCTGACTTGCCTAAACCAAACACAAGCATCCCAGGACTATGACATCAAAAGTTATGACATCATCAATGACGTTACAACACCCCCACCCACCCACCCCACACACACACACACACACACCACACCCCACACCCCCGAAGCAGACAGGGGCAGGCATTGAATTGGTTAACGACTAAAATACTTCGCTTATTGGATGCTTTATTTAAACTTGCGTGCATACTCAGGCTTTTGCAAAGTGTTTCTTTTAGATTGGTACGATTTTTAACGCTTTTACGGTTTTGGGGGGAATGTGTAGATTTGTTTTGATTTTTAAAATTTCTGATGCTTTGGAGTATATGGTTTTATAAATAGTTACTCATTTTCAGGAGGCATTTGGTAATTTTTTTCAAGGCATTTGCTATGTACTGTTTTTTTTTTGTTTAAATGATTTTTATAATTACCAAAACGCACAATACACAAATATTAAGCAAATGTAACGGCAACAACAAGCTTAAAGCTTATGCTGCTGTGCCAACGTACTAGGGGAAGACGGGGTAAAAAGCGCATGGGCGGGTAAGAAGCCCACCCCAATTATCTCATGAAATAAAGAAACATTTCAGTCAAATTTGCCCATGAGACGAATGCTAGACATTAACGCTCGTCTCATGGGCAAAATGAGACTGAAATTTGCTTCATTTCATGATATAATTGGGGTGGGCTTCTTACCCTCCCATGCGCTTTTTACCCCGTCTTCCCCTATACACGAATTTCTTAATGGCGGCTGGCGAGTACCAGACTAAACAGGCTGATATAAACATTATCAAAGAAAATAAAGATAGGTACATTTCAAATCCTTCGTGAAATAATACATCAGAAAACCAATTTTTTTTTAAAATAAGAAAAAAAGATAAATCCAAACTTTGTGATATACACCAAAACACAGACAATAAATAATAAAGTATATGAATAAAAAGAAAAAAGAAAAAAAATATCGCTTTCAGAATAATTATGAAAGAGACATGAAGATGATGGGGAATACAAAAGATTTTTTTTTTTTTGCTGTCCCATCTTCTGGGCCGTACAGTGGCATTGCTGCCACGCCGCTCATTCCGAGTCCCAATTCGCAGCGACACATCCGCACATTCAGGTCGTAAAAGGTCGTAGAATCCGAATCCAAGAGGAACGAATCTATGTTAGGCCATCAGGAGGCAACCAACCGAGGAGACACTGCACTGCTGCTGAGTCACTTCGGTGGAGTTCAGTGGAGCCTGTTCAGGACACCACCTACTAAGCCTCCTACTGACGACACTATTCTCTTAGTCGCGGAGCCAGCGTGAGTGAGGTCCTCATCCGACCACCACGACCGTCCACCAACAGCTCCCCAGAACACACTGATCCCCATGACTTTGACCCGAACGCACCAAGGCATAGACTGGATTGGAAATCGAAACTGAGATCACCATGAGAGCAGGGCTTGCAAAGACACATAATTTGAGACATTTTTTGTTTTTCAATGATTGATGGAAATGAGGCGCATGACTATGATGATGATGATGCTATGGAGTTCTGTATGACAGGGCTGTATTTTACGCTTCCTTTCATAATGATATCCCGGCGTTAACCAGGCCCGATAACTACAGACACCTGCAGTGTTGGTCTTGAAATTAGAGCAACACTCTCAGAATCGCATCCGTTAAGCGGATGAAGCTCGACTGTGTGGTTTCAGTCTTCCCATTGAGCCCATAGCCACTCACTCTGGGTAGGAGTCGGTCCAGGACCGAAAAAAAAACCCTCGCCTCTGATGGGATTCGAACCCAAGACCTCCCAGCCAGTAGTCCGCGACGTTAACCACTACGCCACGGCGGCTGGTGGAATACAAAAGATATGTACTGGTTTTTCTGTGGTTTTTATTTTTATTTTTGTTGTTGCTTTTTTTGTTTTACCTCAACTATCTCTATCAAGATATGTCCGTGCTCCGCAAAAGGTCAATGAACTACTCGGGCATTCACTGAGTGAATCACTTACGATGTAGTTGCCCAGAGCAGTGATTGTTTACAGCCTCGATGACTCTTCACCTGTCCACCAGCGAAGTGACCCCTTAGCCTACTTGGCTGACTCGGACCATTGACCTTTCACCGCCAACGTCACATTTTTGCACCACAATGATTTAACACCCATGTCATTAAAACCCTTGAAGTCATGGTCTGTCATTCAATTATATTGTGTTCCTAACTATGGGCAGTAAGGATTGACCCTATTCTAAATGTGTCACAGAGAAATCCCACAATATTGCCGACGAAATCTTTTCTGTAGCCAAGTAAGCTTAATGGAAACTTTTGGCTCAAAGATGGCTGGCGGTGAAAGGATTCAATGCGACAGAAAGAGAGCTAGTTGGGTCGGCTTTAAACCCTTCTTCTTCTTCTTCTTCTTCTTCTTCTTCTTCTGCGTTCCCAGGCCATATGTCCATAATGGGTAAGGTACGTATGTGTCAGGTTTTCAGTTTACATCGGTCTCCCCGCTGCGCACAGCCGACACATTCCGATTTCGGAGGAGCTCAAAGGAGAAATATCATTTGGAAGATTTTTTTAATAAAGGCAAGCGAATGGGCCAATAAGTCAGAAAGATAGTAGCAAAGGGAAAAGGCAGAGTCAAAGAGAGTGGCAGATTTAGAGGAAGTTACAAGCACAGAACTTCAAGAAGGTGGGGAACTATTTTTACGAAAGACCCCCCCGGTATCCCCACGGGGATAGACTCGTGGTGGGGGCGGGGTCGTCCAGCTCCCCGCATGGAGGCACGAGGCATCCACCATGTGCCCCTTAAACCCTATAAAACGCCAGCCATTTAATTATTTGCTTAAATTTTACATCAAACTTACTTACCTGGGACTAAACATGTTTTGTGTGCAATGCTGGGGATTCTTTCTTTTGGGGGGCATGTGTAACATTTAGGCCTATCCTCGTCTCGGCAACATGCAAAAAGCGCGACTCTCTGAATATTCCCATTTGCGCGACCGTACGAAAAGAGCGAATGTCACTGACAGAAAGAGCGAATATCACTGACAGAAAGAGTGAATGTGACTGACAGAAAGCGAGAGGGTCGTTGAGGATTGGGATGGGGCAAGAAGTACCTTACAAGAAAAAATGTCTGTTACTTTCTTACTATCCCTAACCCTATCCCTAACCTATCCCTAACCCTATCCCTAACCCTATCCCTAACCCTATCCCTAACCCTATCCCTAACCCTAACCTATCCCTAACCCTATCCCTAAGTTTCTGAGTTTTATGCGACTCTCTGAAATTCGCTCTTTTTGTCATTACTGTTCGCTCTTTTCGGCATCTTGTAGTTCGCGCATTTCGTATCGCGATTTTCGAAAAGTCGTCTCATAACATTAAGAAGAACATGCGCGGATTCGCAATCGTTTGTGGCACGCCCAGCGGTCTATTTTTTACCACTCCAATCATTACATACACTGAGTCGCCTCCCCTGGCTTTTCAATAATTTTAATCTGTAAACCAGAATGTTATCTCTGGACCATTTCGTAACTTTTTATATCTTTTGGAAAACATTTAAAACTATTTATCCTACTTACACTCGTCGAAAGAAGCACCGCATACTCGTCGTGTCTGTTGCAGTGTCTGTATTACGTATTACGTATGTTTATTCTTTTGTACGCTTTAAAATGAAGATTCATGTGCTCTGTTCAGTATATAATTATTCCATACGTTAACACTGTAGACGTGTAGATATGACAACTGAAACGTTATTTTATGCCCAAGTCTTTTTGTTTGTGGCTCAAGCCACAAACCTATAACTCACTTTCGGTCGGTAGGTCGGTCGGTCGGTCTGTCTGTCTGTCCAAAATTGTCGCACATTTTGACAAAATTATCGCACTTCAAATCGAGGCTACACTTCTGGCCGCTCTTTAAAATGATGTATTTTAAAAGCGTACAAAATAACAAGCGCGAAATCGCAATAGTTTGTGGCACGCGGTCTATTTTTACCACTCCAATCATGAGTCACCTCCCCTGGCTTTTCAATAATTTTAATCTGTAAACCAGAATGTTATCTCTGCACCATTTCGTAACTTTTTATATCTCTTGGAAAACATTTAAAACTATGTATCCTACTTATACTCATCAAAGAAGCACCGCATACTCGTCGTGTCTGTTGTAGTGTCTGTATTACGTATGTTTATTATTTTGTACGCTTTTAAAATACATCATTTTAAAGAGCGGCCTCAATTAATTTTGAAGTGTAGCCTCGATTTGAAGTGCGACAATTTTGTCAAAATGTGCGACAATTTTGGACCGACAGACAGACAGACCGACCGACCGACTGACAAAGTGAGTTATAGGTTTGTGGCTTGAGCCACAAACAATAAACATATGTAATACAGACACTACAACAGACACGACGAGTATGCGGTGCTTCTTTTGATGAGTATAAGTAGGATACATAGTTTTAAATGTTTTCCAAAAGATATAAAAAGTTACGAAATGGTGCAGAGATAACATTCTGGTTTACAGATTAAAATTATTGAAAAGCCAGGGGAGGTAACTCATGATTGGAGTGGTAAAAATAGACCGCGTGCCACAAACTATTGCGATTTCGCGCTTGTTTTTCTCTTTTACAATATGTGCGACAATTTTGTGAATATGAGCGACAATTTTGGACCGACAGACAGACAGACCGACAGACAGACAGACCGACAAAGTGAGATATAGGTTTGTGGCTTGAGCCACAAACAAAAAGCCTTTGGATAACCAGACCCTGATTCAACTGCGTTTTACTTTTCGTCAGTGACATGGGTGTCAAATCAGTGTGGTGCCCAGCGGCTACACCGGCGATAAAAGGGTTTTAAAGGACCACCCTGACGGATGAGATTTTGCAAGAAACAACGTCCAGATCACCAGGAAAACACCCTTCACAGAGATCGCAACGCTTATTTTGTTCTCGTTTCCTAGAAATCAAACCGTCAAATCGGCGATTCCTCCTTGGTGGAGGTGCTGGAAGTCAAATTATTTCACCCAAAAAGAAGGCGCGTGACCGTCTCTTTTCTAATGGCCGCAAGCGTTTAGACCAAATCGTTTGCACATTTTCGAAATACAAGCCTTTTTTCTCTTTTCTTTAAAAAAAAAATTTATACAGGTTATCTAAAGGCGCTTTGCTCACAACAAAGGAAACAGCTCCATTTTTTGTTTAATGCACTACAGAAAAAGAAAACGCTTCAACCACAATGAGTGACCTCCACCCACCCCATCCAAAATGGCTACTCTCTCCGGCATCTCCGCCAAGGAGGAATCGCCGTTTTGACGGTTTGGAAACCAGAGCAAAGTGAGTGTTCCGATCCTTAAAGGGACACCCTAAAGGATGACTTTTTGTAAGAAACACGTCGAGATCACCAGGAAAACACCAGTGCAACACTCACTTTGCTCTGGTTTGCTAAAAATCAAACCGTCAAATCGGCGATTCCTCCTTGGCTGAGGTGCTGGAAGTCAAATTATTTCACCCAAAGAGAAGGCGTGTGCCGTCTCTTATCTAATGGCCGCCAAATCGTTTGCACGAAATGTTCGCAATACAAGCCTTTTTATTTTTATTATTTTAAAATTTATACAGTAAATCTAAAGGAATTCCGCTCACAACAAAGGAAATAGCTCCTTTTTTTGTTTTACTGTACTACCAAAAACGTAAACGCTTCAACCACAATGAGTGACCTCCACCCACCCCATCCAAAATGGATACTCTCTCCGGCATCTCCGCCAAGGAGGAATCGCCGTTTTGACGGTTTAAGTTCTAGGAAACCAGAGCAAAGTGAGTGTTCCGATCCTTAAAAAGGCTGTCTTTCTGGTGATCTCGACGTGTTTCTTGCAAAAACTCATCCGTCAGGGTCCACCTTTAATTAATTCCGCAACACAGACATGCAGCAACCGAACATGTGAACCCAAATAAGGTCATTGTCCGTCAAAGGCCTTCAGGCTATAGATACCCTATCCTCCTTCTTCTCCTTCTGCTCGTTATTAGTCGAAAGAGCCGCTTTGGGGCAGAGAATCGACGCAAAACTTGGGTGAACACCGCATCCTATCTTAGGAAGAAAAAGAAAAATCTAAGTGACATGGCCACTCTCAGTGAAGCTTAACATGATTTTCCAATTTCCATGTCCGTCATCTCGAGAGAAACCTTAGAGGGCCACCCTGACGGATGGTTTTTTGCAGGAAACACGTCGAGATCACCAGGAAAACACCCTTTACAGAGAT
>CM065685.1:44848572-44881072 GCA_017654935.2 Phymorhynchus buccinoides | reverse complement strand
GCCCCTGTTAAACGTAGGTGGGTGTTTTTTTTAACTAAATGATTTTTTTTAAATTTTCAAGCGGCGAATTCGCACTCACTCTCTCTCTCTCTCTCTCTCTCTCTCTCTCTCTCTCTCTCTCTCTCTCTCTCTCTCTCTCTCTCTCTCTCTCTCTCTCTCTCTCTCTCTCTCTCTCTCTCTCTCTCTCTCTCTCTCTCTCTCTCTCTCTCTCTCTCTCTCTCTCTCTCTCTCTCTCTCTCTCTCTCCTCTCTCTCTCTCTCTCTCTCTCTCTCTCTCTCTCTCTCTCTCTCTCTCTCTCTGTGTCACTCTCTCAATCTCCATCCGTTGATATTGTTGCGTTCCCGTCCTCCGTCGCCGCTGTTGTTCTCTCCTCCAGCTTCCTTTGTTTTCTTCTTTATCTTCACCCTGTCTCTTTTTCCTTTTCCTGTCTCTCCCTCTCTGCTCCTCTTTCCACTTTTTTCCTTCTTTCTTTTCATTTTCCATCTTTCTTTCTTTCCTGTCCTTTTTTTCTCTCTTTTTCTTTTTCCTTTCCTTATTTTTATTTTTCTTTCCTTCTCTTTTGCTCTGTATTCTTGTTTGTAGTATTTTTTTGTCTTGGTCTCTTTTTTTTGTTTCTTCATCATTTCTTCTTCTTTTTAACCTTATCGTTTCTCTCTCTTTTTTCTTTTTCTCGTTTCCTTTTTCCTTTTCCTTTCCCTTTTGTTGTTTTTTAGTTTTGTTTTTCGATGATTGATAATAATGATAATAAGTCCTGATGAAGATGATGCTGTGGTATCCTTTAAGGCTGCACTGGCTTCCTGTCGCAGACAGAATTGGGTATAAATTAAACACCCTTTGCTATAAATCTACCCATAAAGCTGCTCCATCTTACCTCTGCGACAATATTTCCATCTATGCGCCAGCTCACACTTTACGTTCAGTTTCTGACCCTCTTTCTCTCCAGATCCCTGGGCATAAGCTTCAACTGTTGGTCGGCGCTCTATTGCTGTCTCAGGACCGATCTCCTAGAACAAACTTCCTCTTTCCCTCCGTCAGCACCCGACCCTCTCTGCTTTCAAAGCGCTTTTCCTCCGCTCTTTTGTCCTGCTGCCAATGATTTGGAGTCTTCTTTGAAAGTGGTTGGGTCGTCAGCTGGCGATGGCCAAAAGTAGAAACCATTGTTTGCATCTGTTCTCCATGTTCCAGGTATTTTGAAATTCCGGCGGCTCTGAACTTGCACGTGCAAGTGGATAACATGTTGTTAAGTGTAATGGTGTTACGCATATACATAGTTTCCCAGTGTGTGTGGGAGAGAGAGAGAGAGAGAGAGAGAGAGAGAGAGAGAGAGAGAGAGAGAGAGAGAGAGAGAGAGAGAGAGAGAGAGAGAGAGAGAGAGAGAGAGAGAGAGAGAGAGAGAGAGAGAGAGAGAGAGAGAGAGAGAGAGAGAGAGAGAGAGAGAGAGAGAGAGAGAGAGAGAGAGAGAGAGAGAGAGAGAGAGAGAGAGAGAGAGAGAAACACTAGAACACTGAGCACAATGTTGAGCACATATTTCCACAGAGAGAGAGAAAATACGAAATACGAAATACGAATGTTTTATTGAGGGTAAAAAGGATAAGTTACAATAGCTTCTTTGCACCTGGTCCTCTCACTCACACACTCACACCATGCATCAGGCAATGAAAAAATGACATAAAAACAATCAGGTCAAGAAAATAAAACAAAAATTGGCACATGAAATAATTGACAGAGAATCAAATTGGGACATTAAACAGATATACAGAGAGACCTAAAAATGTTACAAGAATCTTGGCATAAGTTGATATTTGTAGTAAAACTCATTAACATAACTGATGGACAAGATTGTCCATTATGTACTTGTGATAAGATTTGCGAAAGGAAGATACGCTAGTTTTATTTTTTGAAATTATCAGGGATGTCGTTCCACAGTTTACCACCTGAGTATGTAAGGGATGCTTTATATAGATCTGTTCTGGGGCGGGGCATTATTAATTTGGTTTTGCTTCCGAATTGCATGGACTTTAAATTTAGTAATAAGATATTTTGGTACTAGAGAGAGAGAGAGAGAGAGAGAGAGAGAGAGAGAGAGAGAGAGAGAGAGAGAGAGAGAGAGAGAGAGAGAGAGAGAGAGAGAGAGAGAGAGAGAGAGAGAGAGAGAGAGAGAGAGAGAGAGAGAGAGAGAGAGAGAGAGAGAGAGAGAGAGAGAGAGAGAGAGAGAGTCACAGACCTTCGTTCTAATTGCAGGAAACAAGTTATGACTTATGACCAATTATGTGCAGGCCAATACTAGGGTCAGAGTCTCCATGTCACCAGGAAGCGAGACCCCCTGAAGCAAGAATACCACCTCCGTGGACACAAACTCCAGCAGGTCGAAGAAACAAATATTCTTGATGTCACCATTTCTCACGACCTTGAATGGGCCACCCACATGTCCAACATCACCAGTAAAGTCAGCAAGATTCTCGGCTTTCTCCTACGAAACGTGAAAGTGGGATCAGTGAAAATCTAAGAAAGCCTACAAATCCCTGGTGAGACCCACTCTGGAGTATGCTTCCCCAGTGTGGGACACTCCCACACAGCAAAAAAACGTCGGCAGAGTGGAGAAGGTGCAACGACGTGCTGCCCACTGGGGGGTGAACCGGCACCGCCAAACATCCAGCGTCAACCAGATGTACACTCAACTGCTCTGACAGGAGACGTACTGCGAGGCTGACGACTTTCTACAAATATCATCATGGCCAAATCTCCATCAACACGCTGTACGCTCCATCTCTCAACCCACCAACATATTTCCAAAATTTCACGTTTGTATCTGTTACCATTATTTAGAAAATAAAGGTAACCTATACAAATATAAAGTTTGCAAGGGGAAACAACTGGCCAGCTAGAAAAGTAACCTATACAAATATAAAGTTTGCAAGGGGAAGCAACTGGCCAGCTTTCGGCAGCGTTTTCGGATCCAGTGACCTTGACCTTTGACCCATGACCTTCATTATCGAACTTGGCTTCGATCTTCCTACTACCTACCCGCATGCAACATTTGAGCACCCTACGTCCATCCGTTCAAACGCTAGAGAGGATACATACAAACATACAAACACCACCTCAGACACGAGTGAAAACATTACCAATCCGCTCTCTACGATCACGGTTGGTAATCATAGCGTTTAGGACCCACTGGAAATAACTGATAGAGCTTCTTTATTGCGAGGCCAGCAGGTCGAGCTTTTAGCGCGCGGTTGGTGTCCCTCCTATGGGCCGTGTTTGACTTCACTTCTGCTCATGGGGCTTTGTATTCACATGGATAGGGTACTCTACATGGAGATGCATAACCCCCATTGACTCTTTTTGTTTTTAGAGTTATCCGCCCTTCTCATTGAGCGTGCGACGCACACAACCCTTGAGAGCCTCATGAATTAGCCTAACAGAGGACCAAAATATGTAGTAGAGTGCTGTGACTCTCTCTCTCTCTCTCTCTCTCTCTCTCTCTCTCTCTCTCTCTCTCTCTCTCTCTCTCTCTCTCTCTCTCTGTCTGATTGTCTGTCTGTCTGTCTGTCTTAGTTGTTTATTTCCCTGTCCCTGCCTTACTCACACTTTCATTGTCCTTCTCTCTCACATACTATCTCTTTTTGTCTGTCTTTCTCTCTGGCACTTTCTGCCTCTCTCTCTGCTCTTAGTCTCTCTCTCTCAACAATGTCTCCATCTGTCTTGCTTTGTCCCTAGCTCAGCCTCTCTTAGTCTCTTGGTCTTTTTTCTTTCTTTCACTACACAGAAACATCTCTCTCTCTCTCTCTCTCTCTCTCTCTCTCTCTCTCTCTCTCTCTCTCTCTCTCTCTCTCTCTCTCTCTCCTCCCCCCTGCATATGTGCTTGTGTAGGTCTCACTGTACTTATGTGCTGTGATGTTGCCATGTTGAGCCATGGCTTTGCTATGCCTCAGTCTCCTGCAATGTGTGCGAGCGTGCATTCCTGGTTAAGCAGTGGTGTGCCTGAAACCCGATATAATCATTCAGGATAAGCCCTATTGTAGCAAAAATGTATATATTTTTTTATTTTATTGTGTGTGTGGATTTCGATGCTGCCATTGTTTAAACTCACAAGTTGTTTAGTTCCACTGGTTTTTGCACTTTTCTACAGCCAGTCATTTTTAACAGAATATCCACCTGTGTCCTGTTCAGTTCACTCTCTCTCTTTATATTGACACTTTCAAAATGTCTTTCATTGAATTCCTCTGGTAATGCTGATCATGAATATAATAGCTATAGAGGTTAATACCTCGCTGTTTTGAAACTATGTTCTTCTATTCTGAGGCCTGGTTGGCTCTCACTCTCACATTACTATTGACTCCTTCAAAATGTCTTCACTGCATTCCCCTGGCAATGCTGAAAATGGATTTGTATTGCTATAGAAATCAGGAGCCAGCACTTTTCAAGCTATGGCCTCCAATGTCAGAACCCTGCTTGGCTTTCACTCTCACTTCACTGGTCCATTCGATTTTTGTATTACTGCATTCTTTTGCTGTGGTTATAGGGGTGTAAGAGGTAACAGTTTTAATACTACAGCCACAATTTTGCAGGCTTCTTCTTCTTCTGCATTCCTGGGCCATAAGACCACAATAGGTACAGTCTGAGTTATCTGTGTCTCTCTCTCTCTCTCTCTCTCTCTCTCTCTCTCTCTCTCTCTCTCTCTCTCTCTCTCTCTCTCTCTCTCTCTCTCTCCTTCCCTCCATCCCTCTATGTCTGTCGCTCTTTGTTTTTGTCTGCTTTATTCTGCCTGACTGTTCCTCTACTCTCTCTTTTTGTCTGTAGATTTCAGTAGGATTCTAGTGAATTTTAGTGGAGATCAATGGATTCATGTATTCAGAGTTAAGCAAAAGACAATTTGGGCGACCTTGCCATCGGTTTGCGCTGTATCAACTTTCTAGATTCATGATTTATCTGAAGTTTGAAGTCGAGTTAACTAGGTTTCAGGTTTCTTCCTCTTCGATCGCTCAAACAGTTTCCTGTCAATTATGAGCGTAGATTCGTCATGCTGCCATTATGCACCCAACTAAGAAATAATTAGGCCCAGCAAGTCCGACTTCGGCTGGAGGAAATATTTTTTGAAAGTATTTCGTGAAAAAAAAAAGGCAGGAGAATGGACTGGTAAGGCAGAAAGATAGTAGATGGCAGTAAGCAAAGGGAAAAGGCAGAGTCAAAGAGAGTGACAGATTAGAGGAAGTGACAAGCACAGAACTTCCAGAAGGTGGGGATCTTTTTATACAAGTTTTGTTGTGCTCGGTTTTGTCCGGTTTCGGGTTTCAGGCACACCCGTTAAACAGTTTTGCATAAACAGTCTTGAATAAAACACGTGTTGTGTTGTTCTTGTCCTATGGTAAGAAACCTGCGTTGACGAGGCGTGAATTGTATGATGATAAAACCCTTGACAGGGCCTCATCTTCATATTGGCAATTTTTTTAAAAAGTGTACAACCACCGCTGTTAAACCTTTGCTAAATCACAGCAAGTGCATTGTCAAAAAAGATAAATAAAAACTGCATTCGTCATGACAATGACCAACACATAAATAAAAGGACTGCACGCTTAATTAACATTAACACTTCATTAACATTTTTACCCCTCACCTTGTTGGTGGGTAAAACCTTTACAGGGCTTCAAAACAAAGCGAAATGTGTCATCATGTCAACGGGATTTCATTTACCAGACGATATGCTCTTTTGGGGAAATATACTGTGAAGCAAAGTTGTTTATTTTGCTATTTGCATTACTCGGATATTAGAAACAAAACTTTTTCTTTCTATATTGCTTGGCTTTGTAAATTCATCAAACACTTTCTTTTGAAGAATTACCTACGCAGGATTTTACATTCTTCCATCCTTACGTTCATTTATCAATGGACTAACCCCCCCACCCGTTCCTTTACATTGAGCATGCATCATGAATAAGCCTAGTGTGGTAGAAGGGAGGTTATCACGATTATTTACCCCACCTTTGGGGGCTTCGGGATGGCTTGCCTCCCTTTTGCTGTGTGGGCGCTTTTTTTAGACTCGCCCTTTAAGAGGGATGACAGCAGTGTTTGTTTTATTATTTTTACTTCAAAGTTTTCTTTACTTTGTATGTACGAGAGTATCTAATCGATTAGAGTTGGTTATATTTTTGCAACCGTTTTACTCAAAAGATGTTCGGATTGTGAGGAATTCGCATTGTAAATTTGATTCTGTTGTGAAAGAGACCCGTTAATATATCATTTTGGTTTGGGGTGGACTTGCCCGGAAATAGGGCAGACGAAAAATTTTCACCACTCAAGTCCAAGAAGATTTTGTTATGGAGAACGAAATTGTTTATAAAGTTTTTGAACTATATTTTAAAAAAATTGGTTTAATGTAAAGTTTGTTAAACATGTGTCGTTGAAGAAATAACAGAATGTACAAGTAATAGCCTGGGTGCCGTGACGAAATGGTATTGTAAAATATTTTAAACATTGTTTTTTTCCATTGCACACACAGAGATGTCTTTGCTTTGTGCACCTTCTTCCACTATGTCTCACATGTACATGTCACGGGAAAATTCGGAATCCGGGAAAATTCGGAATCTTCCCGGGAAAAATCAGAATTCCGATTTTTCCCGGGAAGATTCCGAATTTTCCCAAGGCTGGGAAGATTCCGAATCTTCCCGGGAAGATTCCGAATTTTCCCGGGAAGATTCCGAATCTTCCCAGCCTTAGGGAAATTCGGAATTTTCCCGGGAAGATTCCGAATTTTCCCAAGCAAGTAACTGCATGCCATAGAAAACGAAATAAATCACACAGAGAGAGACAGGCAGACAGACAGACAGAGAAAGACGGAGAGAGACAGGGAAGGGAGAGGGGAAGAGTGAGGCATGCTGATAGGCGGAGAAGCAGAGTTTTTAAATGTTATGCTTATTCAGTTCATCCTCATTAAACATTTCAGGTTTCAAGTTTCTCTCTCTCACACACAATTCATTTAACTTTGTTGCAAGCTTGGGACAATTCGGAATTTTCCCGGGACAGTTCAGAATTTTCCCGGATTCCAATATTTCCCGTGACATACACATGTGTTCACACACATTCACACACACACACACACACACACACACACACACTCACACACACAATCAATTCACGCATGCAGTGATGCACTTAAATTAAAGATAATTATGATTATGATGATGGAAATGACGGACGTCAGATTTTGTGTATTTTTGGCTGACAGTGTTTTTAATGCAAGAACTGTTTCAAAGTGATTTTCTTTATTTTTGAGTTAGGACTTTTGGGTCATGCTTGGAACTTATGTTATTGTTCCTGTACTCTGTGAGGCCTTAATGCCCATGTATTGTGGGTTTCGGAAAACTGGACTTCAGACAACTCTAACTTTTAAAATGATTTAAATAGAACTATGTTTCATAGTAAAAGGGGTGAGGTATTGTTGGTGAAGTTTGGTTGGTTGATAGTCTAAGTGTGTATATTATTTTTCTTTTTTGTGTGTTTGCTGTTATAGTTGATACACAAGAAAGAAAGTGGAAGTTAATGTTGATTTGATAACAGGCAACGTGAACATTTGTTTTGGATATTTGGAAGTAACTGTTATGAGTAAGAGATTTAATATCTCCCTCCCATAGTTTTGAATTTAGAACTAGCAATTCATTGCAGGAGGCTGAAAATAATATTTGCCTCTAGAGTTCTGTTACATGGAAAAAGAGTGTGATGATGAAAATGTGTAATGCATTTTTATAATTGTCACAACCGAATGATACAAGATGTTCTCTCTTTTGTGTTGCATAGGAAGGAGCCGGGCCTTGTTGGGGAAGCAGCCGTTGGCGTGGCGGGTCTTTGTCGGTCTTGTCTTTGTCGGTCTTGTCATTGTCAGTCTTGTCTTTGTCGGTCTTGTCTTTGTCAGTCTTGTCTTTGTCGGTCTTGTCTTTGTCGGTCTTGTCTTTGTCAGTCTTGTCTTTGTCAGTCTTGTCTTTGTCAGTCTTGTCTTTGTCAGTCTTGTCTTTGTCAGTCTTGTCTTTGTCGGTCTTGTCTTTGTCAGTCTTGTCTTTGTCAGTCTTGTCTTTGTCAGTCTTGTCTTTGTCAGTCTTGTCTTTGTTGGTCTTTGTCTTTGTCAGTCTTGTCTTTGTTGGTCTTTGTTTTTGTCAGCCTTGTCTTTGTCAGTCTTGTCTTTGTTGGTCTTTGTTTTTGTCAGTCTTGTCTTTGTCAGTCTTGTCTTTGTCAGTCTTGTCTTTGTCAGTCTTGTCTTTGTTGGTCTTGTCTTTGTCAGTCTTGTCTTTGTCGGTCTTGTCTTTGTCAGTCTTGTCTTTGTCAGTCTTGTCTTTGTCAGTCTTGTCTTTGTCAGTCTTGTCTTTGTCAGTCTTGTCTTTGTCAGTCTTGTCTTTGTCAGTCTTGTCTTTGTCAGTCTTGTCTTTGTCAGTCTTGTCTTTGTCAGTCTTGTCTTTGTCAGTCTTGTCTTTGTCAGTCTTGTCTTTGTCAGTCTTGTCTTTGTCAGTCTTGTCTTTGTCGGTCTTGTCTTTGTCAGTCTTGTCTTTGTTGGTCTTGTCTTTGTCAGTCTTGTCTTTGTCAGTCTTGGTCTTGTCTTGTCTTTGTCAGTCTTGTCTTTGTCGGTCTTGTCTTGTCTTTGTCGGTCTTGTCTTTGTCGGTCTTGTCTTTGTCTTGTCTTGTCTTTGTCGGTCTTGTCTTGTTTGTCGGTCTTGTCTTTGTTGGTCTTGTCTTGTCTTTGTCGGTCTTGTCTTTGTTGGTCTTGTCTTGTCTTTGTCGGTCTTGTCTTTGTTGGTCTTGTCTTTGTTTGTCTTGTCTTTGTCGGTCTTGTCTTTGTCGGTCTTGTCTTTGTCGGTCTTGTCTTTGTCAGTCTTGTCTTTGTCAGTCTTGTCTTTGTCAGTCTTGTCTTTGTCGGTCTTGTCTTTGTCAGTCTTGTCTTTGTCAGTCTTGTCTTTGGCGGTCTTGTCTTTGTCAGTCTTGTCTTTGTCAGTCTTGTCTTTGTCGGTCTTGTCTTTGTCGGTCTGTCTTTGTCAGTCTTGTCTTTGTCAGTCTTGTCTTTGTCGGTCTTGTCTTTGTCGGTCTTGTCTTTGTCTTGTCTTTGTCGGTCTTGTCTTTGTTGGTCTTGTCTTGTCTTTGTCAGTCTTGTCTTTGTCAGTCTTGTCTTTGTCAGTCTTGTCTTTGTCAGTCTTGTCTTTGTCAGTCTTGTCTTTGTCGGTCTTGTCTTTGTCGGTCTTGTCTTTGTCAGTCTTGTCTTTGTCAGTCTTGTCTTTGTCGGTCTTGTCTTTGTCGGTCTTGTCTTTGTCGGTCTTGTCTTTGTCAGTCTTGTCTTTGTCAGTCTTGTCTTTGTCAGTCTTGTCTTTGTTGGTCTTGTCTTTGTCAGTCTTGTCTTTGTCGGTCTTGTCTTTGTCGGTCTTGTCTTTGTCAGTCTTGTCTTTGTCAGTCTTGTCTTTGTCGGTCTTGTCTTTGTCAGTCTTGTCTTTGTCAGTCTTGTCGGTCTTGTCTTTGTCAGTCTTGTCTTTGTCAGTCTTGTCTTTGTCAGTCTTGTCTTTGTCAGTCTTGTCTTTGTCAGTCTTGTCGGTCTTGTCTTTGTCAGTCTTGTCTTTGTCAGTCTTGTCTTTGATGTTTTTGTTTTGTTTCTTTTTGTCTATTGTCATGCTGCCTTTGTCTGAGTCTTATGTTGTTGTTTTTTGTCATGGTCTTGTTTGTCAGTTTGTTGTTATGTTTGTCATCTGTTTGTTAGACATGCTGACTCCTTTTTAATATTAGATTAATTCCTTTGTGATTGCCCCTAGAGGAAATTTAGTACCGTGAGGGCAAGGACCCAACGCGGATTATCCCTATTGACCTTTTGTAAGAAATTTTGTGTTGTGAAAGCAAGAACTAGCTTACTGCTTAGATTGCTCAGACATTATTTTTGGTTTGACTTAAATTTGCGTTGACAAGATTTGATGCAAACAAAACAAAACTTTTTCTTTCTATATTGCTTGGCATGGTAACTTAATTCATCAAACACTTACTTTTGAAGAAATACTTACGCAGGATTTTACATTCTTCCATCCTCACGTTCATTTATCAATGGACTATTCCTTGCCCCCCCTCCCGTTTTCATTGAGCGTGCGACACACACGACCCTTGTAGTGGGTCCGCTTATGGGATAAAATGAATGGCAAATTGCAAATTAGGGTTAAGGCATGTCCTTTGGCACACATGTACCTTAGACCCTCCCCTAACATAAAATGATGGGAAACACCTTCGCAGCTGGTGGTTTCTGTGAGACACGGGCCCCTTTGTGACGTCACCCTAATACTGCTATTATATAAGTGCGAATCCAACTTTATTAGCTTTTAAACCAACCATCCCACACAAAAAACAACCAAATTGCTAACCCTAATCAACAGAAACCGACAGGATTCCGTAATAGATTCCCCACTTTCCAGGCCCAACAATACCGAAGACACGCCCAACAACTTAGAGAAACCCTAACTAAAAACGTGACTGAAAATATAATTAAAAAAATAGTTGAAGACCAGATCGCAAAACAGACCCAAATAATGATGAATAAACTGGATGACCACTTGACCCAACTAGTGACAGCACTGACAGAAAAACAGACTAGCCACATCCCAACAAACAACACCCCACCCCCGCCCCCCTCCCCCCGTCCCTATCACCGAATTCAACATCAGCAACCTCGATGATAGAGACAAATCCCCTGGACTACAGTTCCTAACCCAAACTGCTATCCGAAATTCCTAAAGCCCGTACCTCCACCAAACCACAAGTACTGGTAGAGGGACTAAGGTCCCTCTTGCCAGATACTATGTTTACCAAACCACTTAATGCATTCTCCTCCTCAAATTGTATGAGAATAGTCCAACTAATCTGTCGCCCTGCTCAAGAAGAAGCTGAGGCTAAAAGGCGCAGAGAGTCCTCCCAATGCAAAAAGTTATAAGTTACTACTACCGACAGCAAAGAACAAAACAGACAAACAGAAACTAGTAACAATCGCTAACAGACACAAGCAAAACAGAAACAAACAAATCAAGCTTCCTACTACTTCCATGTTCAAGTCCATTAACCTACTCCAATGGAACTGTCCAGCTATCACTCCTAATCTCCCTTTTCTCCGCAATTTCTTAGCCACAAACACTACTCACTTTCAAATTATCTGCCTACAGTCTCTCAAAGTCCAATATTCAAAATTACCGAAAATAGACGGCTTCTGCTATCCACCAGGGGTTAGTAACTTTCAGGGCGATGTACAAACAGCTACATATGTCCGCCAAGACATTCAATTTTAGTGCATCTCCTCCCCTATCCAAAATCTACCCCCGGCCGTCTATTCCAACACAATTCAAATCACCCTCAACAACAAACCCACCAAAATAATTAATACCTACTTTCCACAAGGATACAATGATATGCCCTCTGAAGACTGGATCGCCTCCCTCGCCCCCGCCGACTCCTGGGTAGTGGTGGGAGATTTCAACACCTGGGAGCCGAACATGGCCTACCATTCCAGGGGAGGTTATAAACTTTTCACCGACATTTTGAATTATAATCTAACCCTCCTAAACGTTGGTTCCCCTACTCGCTACCCAGTCAGACCGACGGACAGACTGACAGCCATCGACTTAACTCTAGCCAGCCCCCAACTTTTAACCGAATATTCATGGACCCCCCACATAGACCCCCTAGGATCCGATCACAAGCCCATCATTATCTCCCTTGCTGCAAAAATCGAACTCTGCAACGACCTCCCCCCTCCCCAATACAACCACAATAAAGCCAACTGGCAGCAATTCAGAAATCTCCTTAGTTCACATACTCACGATGACCTACATAACACTGACCTAGAAACCCACTACGACAACATTAGAACAGCAATCACAGCCGCAGCAGACACATCTATTCAAAAAACCGCCCCTAAAACCAACTTTCAAACCAGAAATTACCCCTGGTGGAGCGATGAATGTGCAGAAGCCGTTCAACAAAAACATTCAGCCTGCAATATTTTCAACAAACAACCCATTCCCACCAACCATCAAAACAAACGCAAAGCTCAAAAACACAGTAAAAAGATGGTCGCCAAGGCAAAACTCGAGTACTGCACAAATGAAAAATACTCACTTATAGAGACCTTAACAACGCCTGGAAGCGACTGCGTAGGCTTAAAGCAGGAGGCAAATCCAAAACTCCTCGAATCCTTAACCCTACAACAAACCAAGCCAATCAATCTAATCTGGAAACAGCTAACGTCCTGGCCGTGACTTTCGCCAGAGCCAGCCAAATAAAACACCTCTCCCCCGCTGAACAGTTACAAAGAAGCACTATCCCCCATCACCAAAAGTCTATCATCAACATTGACTGCATTAATGCCCCCATCAAACTTGCCGAGCTTGCTGTGGCCCTCCGAAACATTAGAAAAGTAGATAAAGCTACAGGAGATGATCCTATCTCCTATAAGCTACTTAAGCTACTTAAACAATTACCCCCCTCATTTTTAGCCACCCTTCACCGCTTTTACTCCAGGTGTTGAGAGAGTGGGGAAGTGCCCCAGGCATGGAAATGTGCACAGGTGGTAGGGATCCTGAAAAACGGGAAACCGAGGCAGGATCCCAAGAGTTACCACCCCATACCCCTTACCCCGCACATGGGTAAAGTGTACAAACGAATTGTGAGATCACGATTGGAATATTATTTACAAAAGAAAAATATAATCCCCTAAGTTCAGGCAGGTTTTAGAAAGCACAGAAGCTGTGTCGAGCAAATTGTAAAGCTCACTACCCATGCCAGGAAAGCCTTCGCCCGTCTAAGTCACATTCTTCGACATCAAGGGTGCCTATGACACTGTCTGGCATGGGAAATTGCTCCAAAAGATCAGCAGGCTCGGCATTGAGGGAAACCTTCAATTTCATAAAATCCTTTCTAAAAAACCGAACCATGAGAGTACGGGTGGGCCAGTCCCTCTCAGACAGTCACTCACTTGATATGGGGCTGCCCCAGGGCAGCATCATAGCCCTAACACTTTTCCACATCATGCTCTCAGACATAACTTAACTCAACATCAAATACAACAAACGCAGCATGTACGCAGACGACATAGCTACCTGGACCCCAACAAGAAAAACCCTCAATCAAAATAAACTCAAAGAAGCATTAAAACAACACCAAAAACAAACTGACCTCGTAGCCCACTATCTGCAGGACAACGGTTTTCCACTAGCCCCAAATAAATGCGTATTCCTGATACTAACCAATAAATAAAACCCCTCAGTCAAATACAACCTCTCAATTACAATTAACAACCAAGCTATACCAGCATCTAACCAAGCTAAATTTCACAATTTATCTTGGACAGAACATAATATTATCAACTACATAACCAGAAAATCCCACAAAGCGCTCAATTTCATAAAAGTCATCTCACAAGAAAAATGGGCACAATACCCCAAACTATTAACACATTTAGTCAGATCCCTCGTCCGCAGCCGCCTAGTCCACGGACTAGAAGGTATGTACTCTCTAACCACATCTAACTTACTAACCCTGCAAAGAATCGAAACCCGTGCTCTTAAAATAGCTATGGGGCTCCCCCGCTATGCAGTGACTGATCTCATTTACCGAGATGTGGGCTGGCTCCCCCTGCGCAAACTCCTAAAACTCAACTGTTCCATCCTTCTCCTCCGCATATATGCCACACAAATGTATGCAGACTTTGAGTTCTATGACAACTTTTCAGACCCCTACTACCACTCCCACCCCAACGACAAAACCAAAATTCCCATTCTGTACCACAACCCCACCCCCCCGCGTATACCTCCTTCAGTGGGTTCGCCCTCACTCGGCGCGTTGAGAACCTACGGGTCACCCATTCCCTTTCCCCCTTCATTAGAGTATCCCAAGTAAATTCCCAATGCCCCACATGGCCGAAAGAGCATTAAACCCTAGTATCACTATTAGCTTTTATTGGTTATCTAATGTACAATTATGTCTTGCTACATGCAATTTTATGTGCCTGTCAAAAAACCAGACCAAGCTCTAAGCTCATTACAATCACGAGTCACGCAATGGGCTAGTCTGCTCATGTAGAGCCAAAATCACCGTTGCCAGCAAGGGTGCAACTATTTCTTTCCAGCACAGTAAATCCTAAGCATCTTATGGACTACATTGCATTGATATGTGACAGAACAAATAATAGTTTGTGCTCTAAAATCTAATGTTAAATGCAGTAGCGTGCTTTAAAATGGCAATGAGAGCCTGCACATTTGTCTGTGCATCTGTGAATGAATAAAACTGTGTTACAACCGCCACAGCCTCCATTGTCAACTGATCGACATGACAACTAGCATATCTTGTTCCGTTTCTTAAGTTCTTTTATAATGCTCTTTATTTTGATTAATAGGTGCATATCCAATGCGCAATAAGCCGGAAGTTTGTTTTTTTACACTTATTTTACATATACTTATGCAGTCTTGTTATTTGTAAATAAATAAAAAGAAGGAAAGAAAGATGAAAGACAATTCGAATTTAGAAAGGTCAAAATGAAATTTGAATACTGATGCAACGTTGACTCAACATGCAATCAGCTTGATGCATTTCAGTCATGTGTTTCCTGTAGAACTCGTTTACCGTCAGGAAGAAAGTTCGAGTGATTTTCAGCACATTTTTTCATGCGAACTTTACCAATTCCCAATCCTTTGATCTACCAAAGTGACAATGTGCAATTATAAAACAACACTTGTACACAAGCAAACAGCAGAGAGAGAGAGAGAGAGAGAGAGAGAGAGAGAGAGAGAGAGAGAGAGAGAGAGAGAGAGAGAGAGAGAGAGAGAGAGAGAGAGAGAGAGAGAGAGAGAATGAGGCAGACAGACACACACAGAGCGAGAGAGATAAATACGAAATGTTTTATTGAGGGTAAAAAGGATAAGCTACAATAGCTTCTTTACACCTTGCCCTCTCACTCACACATTCATATCATGCAAAGAACATTTGACATAAAACAATCAAGTCAAGAAAATGGAACAAAAATTGGCACATGAAATAATTGAAAAAGATATCAAAAATGGGAATTAAAGCAAACATGGATAATACTTAACAATGGTGAACTTGAATTGGTAGTTTAAATTGAGTACGAAAAAAGGGAAACAATTTTGAGACAATGACAATTTTTCAGAATAAAACCACTTTTAAGGAAGAAAAAAGAAGAAGAAACAACAACAACAAAAACATTATAAGATAACATGGGAAGAGAGAGAGAGAGAGAGAGAGAGAGAGAGAGAGAGAGAGAGAGAGAGAGAGAGAGAGAGAGAGAGAGAGAGAGAGAGAGAGAGAGAGAGAGAGAGAGAGAGAGAGAGAGAGAGAGAGAGACAGAGAGAGACAGAGAGAGACAGAGAGAGACAGAGAAAACACTGAACACTGGAAACTATTTTTCAAGGGTGAAGATTAGGCGAAGCCTATGTTTACAATCTGTGTGAGAGAGTGAGAGTCAGAGACAGAGACAGATGATGAGGGACAGAGACAGGGAGTGAGAGACAGACAGAGACAGAGCATTACATAGAACCAATAGTCTAATGTAAAGAATAAAAATCCACCAATATCATCCCACCATTATTGCCAAGCCTGTTTAATAGGCTAATGGACATGAAGTGAGAGTGGTGTTGGTGTTGGGGGCAGATAGTGAAGGACCAGAGACTGTCTTGCAAACATACACGTTGTATGAACCTGTTTCATTCGATCTGCTTAAGTTTCACTTTACATGCAGAACCAATGGCAAACAAGTAGCATTATACCCATCTCCTTCCGTTTCACACAGTCAAACACCATTCAATGTAATCTTACTGAGGCTGGATGCACGACTGTAGCGAATATGTATTCCAGAAGGAAACAAAGGGCAGGATAATGTAGGCAAGAGAAGATATTTACTTGGTGAGTGATTCTGCTAGGGAGGCTCTTCCTTATGTACTTTGAAAGGGAGTGGCATGGAATAGGCACCATGGTGAGCATAAACAATTGATGTCAGGCATGCCAGTAATTCAAATTCATTCTTCATACCTCGTACATCGGGTGAAGCATATAAAGACGTCTTCCTTGCAGGCATCACCACACGTTCAACTGTGCTTTTTTGCAATAAGGTTAGTTTGTGTTATTGTATCCATTCATGGCAGTGTAATATAGACACGCCCATCTATTCTTCTTCAAACCTGTTTGTCAACAAAGCTTGAAATGCAGCTCAAATTATATTTCTAGGCATTGTGTGCCACAGACATAATTGTAAATTAAAACAGACACTTTTAATCTTAAAAACATCAAGTACTATAAATATCATAGTTTGATGATTTGAAGATTATAATGCCCCACATGGCCGAAAGGCCCAAGAGGGCGTAAAACTTTATTTTCTCTCTTTGAAGATTGTAAAAAGCATAAGAAAAACGACAAATGTCTTGGGTATGTCAAACAAAATTATAAAACAAGTTATATATCCAAGCATAATATAATATACGATTTTCAGAAATTATAATAACTTCCTAATACCACATTTGTTTCCTCTCACTATAACATGGATTGTGAAGGCAATGCTGCACATGGTTGTTACTCATAATTTTCAATCTGTGTCCTTAAATCAAGGGTCCCGAGAAATACTTAGGCTAATCTATAAACTAATATGCGATTTTGAGAATAAGATATATATTTTCTTTCAGCATGCTAGCAAGTTACTAAGAATTCAGAGATTAAAAATTAACATTTTTTGTAGACAATTCAGTATTGTAAAATATGAACTAAATAAACCAAGTATGTAGGCTAGGCACTTAGCTGTAATCATTTGATTTTTTTTTTAAAGTGGTGGGTGTGGAAGTAAGAAAAGAGACAGTGGTCAGTAGACATGTTCTGTTTTCTTGTGATGAAGAACAATGCACCGGCTATGACTAAAGATGTCGTCAAAGAGAAAAGACTGATTTTCTGGTTACTTGTACTACAGGAAAACTAAAAACTGAACAGTAGTACATTTGTCAATCTGTTGGACTTGAAATGACCACTGTATCTCTGTATCTTCCATGTAGCTTGTAGTGTGTTTCCCACACGTTTTCCACTCAATACAATGTAAACGACATGTGTTCAAAGATAAATTATGTAATCCCTTCAGATGAGATTGCTTGACTTAACCTGGCTGAAAAATCAGTCATAATGTTTAACTAGAGGGCTTATGTTTGCCTTTCAGAACAAACATGACATGATTCTCCCCTCCACCAGCCTTTCCCTCCCCATTTTGGGCTCTGAGTAATACCGGAAGTGTTGCATCATTAATCTTTAATAATCACACAAACTAAGAATGCATTTCGTGCAGCCGTTTTCGAGTTATTTAAGATTAACACTTTACCTAAATTTGGCCATTTCCAACCCACTTCCGGTTTTGGGTTTGAAACGGAAGTGTTGCACCGTAACTCCTGAGTAAAAAGCGAAAATATGATTGTATTTTGTGCAGCTGTTTCCGAGATACTCAATATTAAAAATTGGTCAAATGTGGCAATTTTTCGGCCAAATGTTGGCCAATTGGCTTTCTTTTGACAATTTAGCATAAGTATAGCATCCTTCAATTTTCCTGCAAATTGCAGCGAGATTTGGTGAAAAATTAAAAAAAATCCATAAATGTAAATAAGTGAAAGTGACACAACTCAATTTACATAAATTTGACTAACTTCCAAACTATTTAACATATCATCAACAAACTCCTTTCAGATCTGGGCCAGAGTTAAAAAAAAAGCCAATAGTTAGTTTTGTGACGTCACTTCTGGTTTTGGCTCTTCTGTGAACCAAATAAAAGCTGCCTGACCATAGCTGGGGCACTTCCGGTTCATACGTCCGGTTCAATAATCTCCCGTAAATGTTGCAAATCTACTTTTGAGCAAATTCTTAAAATATGAACGAAATATGTTCAGCCGTTTTGGAGTTAATGAAGATTGAAATTTTGCCGGTTTTTCGGCCATATTTCGCCGAATGTTTGGCAAAATAATTTAATATTACTTATTTGGCAATCACTTAATGCCCTGCAACTTTCCTGAAAATCTCAGCCAAATCGGACGAAAAAGGGGCAGAAAAAGAAGGAAAAAACCCTCTTACAAATGCAATAGTGTTCTACCTAAAGGGTAGAATCCTAATAAAACTGAAGACAACTGTACACATTCAGTAAACTTTGTAACAAAAGAAATTCAGACAACTACAGTTTTGACATAAACCAGTCACCATACATTTTTTATAAGGCACAAAATGCAATGCCTGTGCGTCATTATATTATGCTCGTGCAATGACGTCGCAGGGGAGGAGTTAAGCAGCTACTGTAGGAAAGCATAAAAGCGTCAAAAGTAATGAGACCTGAAATCTGCCGGACTTTAAATGACCACTGCATCTACCCTCCATCGTGTAGATGGTGTTTCCAACGCTGTCCTTGCTCAGGACAATGTATGCAACATGTATGTAAAGGGAAAACACTTGTGACAATTTACCTAGGCTTGACGGAATGAGTATTGAGAGCCTCATGAATTAGCCTAGCAGATGACCAAAACTGTGAGTAGAGTGCTGTGACTCTCTCTCTCTCTCTCTCTCTCTCTCTCTCTCTCTCTCTCTCTCTCTCTCTCTCTCTCTCTCTCTCTCTCTCTCTCTCTCTCTCTCTCTCTCTCTCTCTCTCTCTCTCTCTCTCTCTCTCTCTCTCTCTCTCTCTCTCTCTCTCTCTCTCTCTCTCTCTCTCTCTCTCTCTCTCTCTGCTCTTGGTCTCTTTATCAATGTATCCACATGTCTTTGTCTCCCTCTCTTGGCCTCTCTTAGTCTCTGACCTTTCCCTTTTTTTCATTGACTATCTCGTTAGTTCTCTCCCCTTTGCTGTCCCTCTCTGTCTCCCTGTCAACAACAACCCAAGGCTGATACTACCCCTATCCTCTTCATGTTTACGACCCTCGATCTCAAAGTCTGGTTCTCTTCAGTGTTGTTATTGTTGTTGTCGTTGTTGTTGTGTATGTGTGTGTGTTTAATGTTGTAAGCTTAAATATATCACATCCAGACATCCAGCATGTTACCTTTTTACTACAGAGAAAGAATGAACGAACGAACGAACAAATAAGCAGATACATGTTTTGTACATTCAGCCCTCTGAACAAAACATACATATAAAAGTTAAAAGGAAAAAAGAGGGAAATGCGAGATAGGGGGTGGGGAGACGGGGAGACACAGAGACAGAGTGACAGAAAGAGACAAAGAGTGAGCCTGGTGACAGATTAATAAATCAATGGCTTCGTAACAGCCTACTCTTGTGCACAACAGACGGACAAATCAATGTCATTGACAGTTATACGTCACTGAGACACCTAACCTATAAATCCCACTGAGCAACAATTAAGCATACTGGCACATGCATTTAGAAAGGAGCGTATGCATGCATTCACAAATAGAACATTAATGCGCGCACACGCACACGCACGCACGCACGCACACGCACGCACACACACGCACGCACACACACACACACACACACACATACACATCGAGCGAGCGAAACAGAGAGAGAGAGAGAGAGAGAGAGAGAGAGAGAGAGAGAGAGAGAGAGAGAGAGAGAGAGAGAGAGAGAGAGAGACTAACTGACAGCAAGTTAATTGACATTGTGTTAAAAGAATTGTTTGCATTTGCTGCATTCAAAAAATGTCACGTTGCTGCAATGAGCTAAAGAAACATGGAGCGCATTCGGCTGAGATAACGTGACATAGGCCTAACCTGGGTCGAGTTTCACTAGAGGAAATTGAGGCTGCTCTTTAAAAATGAAATTTCGTGTTCAATTTGGGGACATTTGTATGGGAGTCAAACCTGGTAAAAACAAGATTTCTTATCAGCTTTTAGAGCGAAAACACGTGAAACACGTGAGTTTGGCACGTGATCTGGTGGGTCTTTAAGCTTACTCTTCACATTTGGAAGAGAGAAAATAGTTGCTATCAAAAGGGAGATAAATCATGCCTCTTTGTCAGTTTGTACAAAAAATTTGATTTCATCTAAGTCTATTTGTATGCAAAAACTTAAATCTGCACTATAATATTATGCCATCTAACATGACGAAAAAATATTAAAGAGCACTCAAAAACACCTGCGTTTGTTTAATTTGCTAAAATCATCCCGTATGTTTTCATGATAGACTGAAAAATACTTGTCTGTGACAAGTTCGCTGACTTGGTCTTCCATTTTGAAAGTAAAAGTCACGTTCACGTGAGACATAAAAATAAAGCTGGAAGTAATGATATATCCAATGATTCCTCAAATGGTCAGCTGCCATAATATTCTTAAGATTTGGAGAATGTTGGCCTTGTGGAGCTTTGCGGCAGTGGAATGGATTCCACTATTGTTGCAACATTATTGTTGCACCAGGACCCACACCCTGCAATCAGTTGAATCACTTGGTCTTCTGAGATGGTGCAAGAAACAGATACATTATCAGTGTAAAGGAGGTCAGTTTATTCAAAGTGGGCAATGCTGTAATCGATGTGTTGGTTTTCTGACCAGAGCATTAGCCAAACAACAAGCTCTATCCAGTACTAATAAGTGCTAATGGCTTGTCTTTGCAAACATCCTAGCCATGTATAACAAGTTACATGGTTGCTACTGTACAAGAACAATATTATGCTGCACACAAGAGCCATTGGGTTTTATTTACTAGGTTGGATCTCAGGTGTCAGGATGTGCAGGTCTACCCGCAGCATATCGTTAGTCTGCCCAGTTTCAGAGAGCTTATCCACTGCCCCCTACCTTTGCAAACTGGGTAACACTTGTCATCTGGTTTGGGGCATGACAACCCCTTCCTCAGAGAACTCAAGTACGCTAAAGAAGACAATTTGAGAATCCGTTTCAAGTATATTTGCAACATCATTGCTTCAATTGCATTTCATGACGTCGCAGAAGAGAATCAAGTTTCAGTGTTTCAAACTTGATAGTGAGAAAGTGGTTGATTGCTTAACACAGATCAAAAAATATTTTGTTAAAGGTTTATGTGCATTTGGCACAAGTCTTTTACTCCCAAAGCCTGTTTCCAATATTTTGAGCTTGTGTATCGAAAAATGAAAACATTTTTATTTGCAACGTCACAGATACGATTCCAATGCTAATACACATTTCCACCAGGCTATGTTTGTACACATTTACTGGACAGTGCAGTCCTCTTCACTGCCCATTGCATCCTGAAAGGGTGCTGTCGAAGGAAATGTTGATGTACCCTTTCGTGCCCATGCACTCCTCGAGGGTGCAGATAACTATCTTCATAAATATGTTGTTTATTGAAACACAAACGCTGTCCCCCATCTATTTGAGCCAACCAATTTTGCTATCAATGAAAATTCTAACAGTTTTCACACTAATCTGTTCCTGGGCATTAATAGTTTAAAAAATAGAAAAACAAATCGTTCAACAAAGCGGGCACTTTGAAAACTAAAAATAAGGCCCATGTGTTGAAACGAATTTCGTATTGTTGTTGTCATCATTTATCATGTTAAAACTTCTTTAAACAGCTATGCTTTAGCCAGCTTCCATGCTGCTGATTTTAACTGCATAGACGTTTTCTCAAATGCAGCCTGAATGGAGTAACAAAGTAGTAAAACAAAAGTGGCTCAGATTTTAAAAAAACTAAAGCAGTAGGCATGAACACACTAACAGTTATTTGTATCATAAGGATATTGGCTTCATCGGTGCGTTTTCTGTTTTGAAAATGATGCAGCATGCTGCATATGTTTTGGCTATTATTTTCCATACCTGTAATCAAGATGTCTTGAAGCGTCTTGACTATTTGCATTCTGCATAACCTTTATGGCAGATGTGAGAATGTATAGGATTTTCAGAATTGCATAGGATTTAGGTGCATTCCAACGGTTGTAAGTGCCTATGAAATTCAATATTGAGTAAGTTTCTCACATTTTAAAAGTGAAACTCCAAATATGATTCGTAATTTGAAAGTGTCATAGTCTCTGTTGGTCTTGGGTTCAAAATGGTCAGTGAACGAGGTAGAGATAGTTTTGTACCCTTTTTTTGTATCAGCACCTTTCGTTAACTTTCGATTCGAAGCACCTCCTTTCTCACCTAACTCACCTAATTCCTAAATTACAATTTTATCCTTTTAATTTGTGTTTTCAAGTTCTTTGTGAATTACATTCAAGTGTAATCATTCGTTTGCTTTGTTAACGCAAAGATTTTTCTTTGTCGTAAATATAACAACAAAACTTGTTCTCTTAAAATCACTCTGCTTTATAAATAGAGTCTCAAGCTCAAAGGTGAGGAGGGATGTAATGTCCTGCACTGCACCGTGCCACTAGCCACAGTCTATGCATTAGCTTTATAATAGTACCACTTCCGGTTGCTTGCTAGCGCCAAGATCACCATACAACAGCACACCAAGAGTCTTTAGTAATAAATACGAATCTCATAGGAACCGGGTGTTCCTTGTGTTGTCATTGTGAACATGTATGTTAGATACCCCACATTGACAATAATTATTACACCTGTCTACAATATTTTTGAATTTACACATATTATTCCTGGACAATGAATAACGCAGATCCATTTACTTACCAGGCCACATTTTCCCTCATGAACTTTACTACAGAAAATCTGAACCATGTCAAAGGCCATTCCCTGAGCAATCGAAACCTTTTCTACGTGACTGTTAAAGGCTGGATCCAGACTATTGGCGAACCAACGGTTCTAGTCTTTGGTGTTTTTGGAAACGGTATGATTATTTGGATCATGCTTCGTCTTCCTCAATCCAACTTCAGTGTTTTCTTTCTGATTTTGGCTGCGTGTGATCAGATGGTGTTAGTGAACCCTTTCCAGAGCATACTCACGCAGATTTTTGACATACCCTTATTTAGAAATTTGGGCTCCTGGCAATGCAAGGTTAGACATTTTATTGTTTACACCATTTCGCCAGTATCTTCATGGATGCTTGTGGCACTCACCATGTTAAGGACAGCTTCTGTGCTGTGGCCACTTCGTGTCAATGCTGTTTGGACGAAGAGAAAGTCACAAGTTACTGCTGGTGTCATTGTCATTATTTTAGTCCTGATGCATTGTCACTTCCTATATGGATCGGATAATTATTCAGCACATTGCTTTGTTGCTTTTTCGTCCATAATGTACATAAGGTTTTTTATATATATATGGCCGTGGATAAAACTACTTCGCTATAGTCTCTTACCTTTCTTATTGCTGTCGGTCAGCAACGGTGTTCTTCTGCAGTCACTGGTCAGATCTCTCAGAAAATACTCACATCTTGCTGTACAACAAACCACCAAGGATACCAGACAACAGAAAGTGTCTTCAATGACCGTCACCTTGATAGCAGCCAGTTTCTGTTTCGTTGTGCTCACAACACCAAGCATGGTGTACAATTTTGTTTATACAAATTGGGTGGCCAATTTCGGTCCTCGACTTTTAGTGTTGTGGGTGGGTTCCATGGTGGCATGGTACAGCAACTGTGCGGTCAACTTCTACCTGTACTGCTTATCTGGGAGCAAGTTCAGGGCAGAGTTTATAAACATTGCACTTGAGTGTTACCAGAAAGTTAAATGTCACAAAGAGTGATTACTTCGCAGCCTACGAACCTTGCAAAGAATTAAGCCAACTTTCTCTCACTTCCCACCTGGAAGTAAAGAGGTGGAAGGTGAGAAGTGCTAAGTATGGAACAGAGGCAGTGAGCGAGTTCACAATGATCCCCACCTGTAGTTTAAGTGAAAGGGTGGGAGCAAAACAAAACGGGCTTCAGTCGGCTGCAGACTGCAAACTCTTTGTATATTCAGGCGTTTTGGTGTTACTACGTGTGCCACAATGCCAAGAAATTCAGCTCTAAGCAGGGCTTGCACGATTAAAATAAAATAAAAATCATGCAGGTTTTGAATGGGGCTACAAGAATCATTCTGTACAGCTGATGTAGACAAAATATTCATGTCTTTTTTAAGAGAGTCGTCAAAGTGCAAGGTTACAAAGGTAGTTTTAACGTTTTAATATTTCTTTGTAATTAGAGGTTATAATTTAGAGAATCGTCAAAGTGCAAGGTTACAAAGGTAGTTTTAACGTTTTGATATTTCTTTGTAATTAGAGGTTATAATTTAGTTAAGTTTTTATGTGCATATGCCAGGCATGATGTATATGACCAGTTACATACAGAATCAAAGAAAGGAAGCGCGACAAACAGTAAATTAGATCGGCGTTGTACCCACATATGCAAGGCTATGGCTGAGGAGGAACAACACCTCAAAGAAGTCTTCAGCATCTCAGGCTGCACTAGATGGACCTGGGAAGTACCTGAGAGTAAACATATCTTTCCGTACCCTTCTACTGAGTACACCACGCCACGCCGCGGACATATTACCATCCCCTAGGGTTCCGTGGAGTAACAGAAGCTTTGAATCGCAAGATCCGCTAGAATGGAGTCGTTCATTCTAAACCCTGCTATACCATCCGTAGCATGCTTGTCGCTCCAAAGGACAAAACAGACAAACTGGACCAGTCCAAGTGGTGTACTATATAAACTGTGACGACTGCAGCCAACATAAGATTATAGAAAAGAGCTATGTGTGGGAGAAACCAAAAGACCTGTGAAGAAAAGACTGTGAGAGCATCGACGGGAGTCGTCCCCGATAGGGTAACATCTCAACCGGGTGAAGTGTGACTTCTCAGAGGACAGTGTCTCGGTGCTTGACCTCGAAGCGAACTGGTTCTGCCATGGAGTAAAGGTCGTCATCATCATCGCGGCCACCAAACCCAAGCTGAACAGGAACAAGGTCAGACACGTCTTGCCAGCAGTCTACAACTCCTTTATTTGGTCGTGAGTTCAGCTCACCGGCGTGTTGACTGAATACCAATGTTCCCCATTCCGTGTTTAGGCGCTGATGAAGCCAGGCAGACGCTTGGCGAAAGCTACGCGTGAGAACTGAGAAGTAAAATTACAGGTTGAGTGAAAAGGTTAAAATCTTCATTTAGTTTTTGCTTTTAAACCCATATATGATATTTTTTTTCTTGATGAAACTATTGAAATAGTTTGGGTTGTGTACCACAATGATCACATCTGACAGTGATTGTGGTTTATTTCATCATCAAAGTTGATTTTGAGGGCTAAATATGCCGATCCTATGTACTGAATCGTGGTAGTGAAAGGATAGGGCTAATGTTAGGTAATAATGCGTCAATTTTACTTGTCTCAGTTTCGTTTTCTTCAGAACTATTTTGTATCCAAAACTTATAACAATCACCAAATTCTATATAATATATAGTTTACGAGTTGCAAAATGTATTTTTACCAACGTATGCTGAAATTTCTGTCAAAAACACTAATGCAAAACTCAAATGGCCCTTCCTTCACTAACATATAATATGATTTAATTCATTTATGATTACATTTCCTTGCAAAAGGTCTTACATTAAAAGAGCTAAAAAGAATGTAGTTGCATAATATTCGCCAATGGAAACTCCAATACCAATTGAATGTACATGTATGTATGAAAGTTAACTAAAAGACTAAAATGCACACAAAATATTAAAGACATAATTTGTCTACCCTAAAAACACACAGTGAATTCAGAAGAAATCTAAATGTTTGCGCGTGTAAAGAACAGCCAAATATTTCCCCCAAACATTACTATCTACAGCAGCATATTGGGCCCATTCATGCACAGAGTACTGTGCGTAAAACTTAATAAGTCAATCTCCACAGCATTGCTCTTGTTGATTTTATTGACTTTCATTTCATTCTGAAAGGGGCTGGAAAATAATATGAGGTAGACCTACTGAAAAAGAGCAAAAATCATTTTCTTTCTTTTTCGAAGTTATATTGAATTTTTCTTACGAAAATGATTAACATTTCATATGATTTTTTTTGGATAACGGATTGTTTTGCCATTTTGCAGTGACAACAACATTGTAATGTACTGATACGGCGCTAGATCTTGATCGAAATTAAATCGAAGCGCACACACGTTAAAAATTCATAAAGCATTCAAATAAAGACGCCATGCAAAGACGAATAACAAGATAACACACACACACACACACACACACACACACACACACACACACACCGTCTAATATCACGAGAAGTGGATAGACGTTAAATGAAAGACACACACACACACACACACACACACACACACACACACACACACACACACACACACACACACACACACACACACACACACACACACTTTCTCACACAGATACGTTTGAGAAATAGACCTAAAGGCAAGAGAGAGGAGGGAAAGACATGATGAGCTACAATGACAGGGAAACAGGTGGGTTTTGATATTTGATTTGAAAGCAGAGAGGGTCGGTCGCTGATGGAGGGAGAGAGGAAGTTTGTTTCAAGAGGTTGGTCCTGAAGCAGCAAAAGAGCGCCAACCAACAGTTGAAAGTTTATACCTAGGGATGTGGAGAGAAAGAGGGTCGGAAACTGAACGTAAAGTGCGAGCTGGCGTATAAATGGAACTATTGTCGCAGAGGTAAGCTTGGATAGATTTATAGCAAAAGCGGAAATGTGCCGCACAATCTATTGCATTAAGCAAAATGCAAAAATTGAGCAATTGTGCCATTTGGAGCAGATAATCGAAAAACCATAAAATGCTATTTGCTTATAGTGTTGCACAGTTGCACAGTTGTACAAACTTCTTCTTCTTCGTCGATCACATCAGATGGAGATGCCAGCAGTCTGCACGAATGTAGCAGTCGCCTGGAGATCAGTCAGGTTTCCGTGCAGCTTTTCCCTCAGTGGTGTTGGGTCTGGCCACATGATTATCTGGATTTTGTCACAGTCGTTTTGAAAATAATCGTGTTTTTATTTTATTTTGTGACATAATTATTATTTCTTTATTTATTTATCTTGTCTTTCAATTATCTCATCCATACTAAAGTATCCTTATAAGGTAAATCATTATCCCCGAGTACACTAACAACTTTTCAAGTGATGTAGCCCAATGGATCTAAAGACAACATGAATCCATACTAAGAATATGTAGTGAAAACCTCTACCCTCTTGATCCCGCTGTCCTTAAAAAATGGACGCTTATTATACCCCTCATAAAATCATCGCTATTTGATTTCTGATAAGACCTAAATAAAATCATCTCAGCATTATGCTTTAATAAACAATTTTGTTATAAAAAAAAACCTGTTCATTCAAAACATTTGTGAGCCAACCTTAGAAGTACCCCTCAATGGTATTATGCGCGCAAGCATAAAAGACACCCACCCACCCCACACACACACACACCAACACCACCACCACCACCACCACCACCAAACACAGTCAGATTAAATATCAAAACAAACCAATTTATGGGACGGTGACACCACCATATATTGGCTTAATAAAATAAATTCTGGTCTCTCTCTCTCTCTCTGGTATATTTATCAAAGGGGCAATACTCATGACTACTTTTCTGTCATAGATCTGGGGTTGCTTCCCTTTGACCATTTGAGAACATTTGAATGTTAGTGCTTGAACAAACAAAAAACCAAGCAAAACTTCAAGGTCAAGGTCAGCACAGTTCCTTTCTTTTTACAAGACCCTCCCTGTATCGTGATACACCACCACACAAAATGTGAAGCAATTATGTTCACTGCTTCATGAGATGCAGCTGGAAATTAAATGCATAGACCAAAGAAGGACATTTCGGCTTTCAAGGTCAAGCTTCAAGTTCAAGGTCAGCATTGTCATGATTAACGACAGGAACCTTCCTTGTCAAGATGTCTACCCCTCTGCCAAATTTGATCAAAATCCGTCCAGTGTTTGTTTTTTAAAGGTCACAATACCAGTCTTCTCGACGGGGGAAAAAGAAAGAAAAAGGTGAGATAGCGCCATTTGCTTCAATGTAAGCGCCAGACTAAGGAAGCAACAAGTATTTTTGTGGAACACTGTTCAATGCCGGTAAATGATCTGTTATTTCCGTAAGAAAGTGTTGCTCTTTTCTGAGATTACCATCGTGAAGTGTAGTGGGGTGGTTTAGTGTAACTTTTGCCTTGTATTGTACTGTAGTGTGTTGTATTGTGCTTTTGCCTTGCATTGCAGTTTATTGTATTGGTTGTATTACATTTTCTGTAATGTACTGAGTTGTGACGGCATCATAATTGTGTTGTATTGCACATTATTGCATTGAACTGTAATCGTATTGCATTGTATTGCAAAGCACAGTTCTGTGTTCATTCGTATCGTGTTGCGTTGGATTACATTGCATCGTGTTGTGATATAGTGTAGTGTAGTGTTGTGTTGTGTAGTGTAGCGTAGTGTACTGTACTGTACTGTACTGTAGTGTACTGTATTGTATTGTAGTGTGTACTGTATTGTAAGGGTATTGTATTGCATTGTATTGTATTGTATGGTATTGCATGGTATTGTAACGGTATCATACTGCATTGTATTGTGTTTGTGTTGCAATGGATTGTGTTGTATTGTGCTGTATTGTGTTGCATTGTATTGTGCTGTGTGCATTGTATTGTATTGTGTTGTATTGTGCTGCGTTGTATTCTATTGCATTGTATTGTATTGCATTGTATTCTATTGTATTGTGTTGCATTGTACTGTACTGTACTGTATTGCATTGTATTGTACTGTGTTGTGTTGTAATGTATCGTATCGTATTGTATTGTATTGTATTACATTGTGTTATATTGCATCGTATTGTATTGCATTGGATTGTATTGTGTTGCATTGTATTGTATTATATTGGGTCCCAGTGCATTTCCGCCTTCAGTATAAGCTGGTTGTCTTATCTTTCCGTCACTTTGAACAGACCCTTCCACCTTACCTCTCCAGTGCTCTTCACACCTACATTCCTTCCCGCTCACTCAGGTCCTCAAACACAAAACTTCTGAAAGTTCAAAACACACATCTAAATTCATTTGGTGACCGCAGTTTCAGTGTCAGTGCCCCTGCTGTTTGGAATTCACTCCCAGTCGATCTCAGCCATGAGCCAACTATCTCTGGTTTCAAAGCTAAGCTCAAGACTCACTACTTTCAAAGCTCATTCAGTTTGTAATTTTTCCTTCTTGATCTTGTATCTGGGTGAATGATTGGGTAATAATGTCTTGTGTGACTGCGGGTGTATCAGTGAATGGAAGCGCCTTGAGTGTAAAATAATTATAGACAGGCGCTACATAAGTGCCATCAATAATAATAATAATTATTATTATTATTATTATTATCATCATCATTATTATTATTATCATCATCATCATCATTATTATTATTATTATTATTATTATTATTATTATGATATTGCATTGTGTTGTATTGTAAAGTATCGCATCATATCGTATCATATTGCATTGTATTGTATTGCAATGTATTGCATTGCACATGACCTGCTCAAGAGTACACTGGTTAGTGGTTACGTGTAATGAAGTAAAGATTTGCATTGCACAGTTGAAATGATGATGGACATTTGAAGAATGAAAAGTTTCTATGCACACAAATAACACAAAAAGGGCAGGATAAGCTAAATCAGCTAAGAAACAAACATTTGGAACAACGAAATGAACAGAAAAAAAAATTAATGAATAAATAAATAAATAAATAAATAAATACATAACGAGTGTCCCCTGAAGTCGGAGTGTGGCTGCTAATGTGGCGGGGTAATCAAAAACGGTCACACACGTAGTGTTCTCATCCGTAGTTGATGCGCTTGTACCATAGTGTTCCAGTGCCTCCGCTGTTGGGATGATCCCTGGAGAGTTTTTTAGCCAGGGTAAGCCTAGAAACAAACAAACAATAGCGATAGAATCTTGGCACTGTTTAAATAAAGGTACCCATTCTCACTCAACTAATGGTGTGGTCATGATTTGTTGCCAAAAAAAGGTTTTGTGTGGATGCAAGAAACACAAATTTCCTTTTATGCAATGAATGGAGATGTGAAGGTTTGGTGTATTGTGTAGATGCGGGTCGGCAGAGTGCACCCAATGCCGGGAATACACTCTACATAGCTTAACGTCACTGGCAATTTATCATGAATCATACACAGCAGGGCCGGTGTGGCGGTGTATTGTGTAGATGCGGGTCGGCAGAGTGCACCCAATGCCGGGAATACACTCTAGATAGCTTAACGTCACTGGCAATTTATCATGAATCATATACAGCAGGGCCGGTGTGGCGGTGTATTGTGTAGATGCGGGTCGGCAGAGTGCGTCCAATGCCGGGAATACACTCTAGATAGCTTAACGTCACTCGCAATTTATCATGAATCATACACAGCAGGGCCGGTGTGGCGGTGTATTGTGTAGATGCGGGTCGGCAGACTGCATCCAATGCCGGGAATACACTCTAGATAGCTTAACGTCACTCGCAATTTATCATGAATCATATACAGCAGGGCCGGTGTGGCGGTGTATTGTGTAGATGCGGGTCGGCAGACTGCATCCAATGCCGGGAATACACTCTAGATAGCTTAACGTCACTCGCAATTTATCATCAATCATACACAGCAGGGCCGGACCTACGGGGAAAGGGGGGGGTGGGGGGGCTTAGGAGGCTGCAGCACCCACCCTTTTTCCTCAAAAAACAATAACATCCATGTCGCAGAGCGGCAGCTAAGTTCATCAGCACCACCAGTTGATAGGTACTTAATGGTTCAAAACATGTTTCAATAGGGGTATGAAAAGTAATGTCATTAGTCCTTTATTTCATGCCCAGATTGCACTATTTTGCTTCTTGGATTTAAACATTTTCCGGGGGAGCATGCCACCGGACACCTCTAGGGGTCTTGGTGCTTCGCACCTTCGATGAATTAGCCCCCACCCCTTAAAAACTTAGGTCCGGCTTGTACAGTAATAGTAAGTCACTCTTGACCTTCTCAATACTATGTACTCGTATACACTAATAGTGAGAAAATCACTCATCAGTCATCATGAAGGTGATGGCAAGAGAACATCTATTAAGTTGCAACTATTTCGCTATGCAGATATGCAATCATTTACAGTAATATTGTGTAAGTCACTCCAAATTCTCATGAAGATGATTATTAACCCCTTGACTGCCAGAGAATATTAAGGAAAAAATCATTGGGCAAATCATGCCATGAAAAAGGCAACTGATAGAGCCAATTTGGCAAAATGGTCTGGGGCTATAACTCTGTTGACTGTGTTAGAGCAAAGACCAGCATATCAGGGTTATTCCTCTTCATTTGATGACATCATCAGTGATGTCATCAGGTCAGTACGTAATACGTTGATGGCAGTCAATGGGTTAAGTCACTCAAAATGTATCATGAAGATGATTATTAAGTCACTCAAAATTTATCATGAAGATGATCGTGAGCGAACATGTCTTAAGTTTCAACAGTATGGTTTAGTGCATATTTTTAGTGAGCGATGAGTCATCGCAAATCCATGCCTATGTATGTGCGCCTCAGTGATGAGTCATCACATATGCGTGCTAAATCCATGTACCTAGTATACTACCGGTACGCCTTTTTTAATGTATACTGTTATGCGTTTCAGCATGACTATTGTTTTTCAGCATACTGCCTGTTCGCTGTCCCAAACCAAAGTTGTGACCGCCCAAGGAACACAAATTTGTTATGTGTCATCTGGTTCTGGTTCTATTCATACGTCAAACGAGCCCATAAAGGCTATTTACTGAACATAAACTGGGGTGTGCACTGTGATCTGATTGTTCAATATTAACCCTTTCACCGCCAAAGTCGCATTTTAGCACCACAGTAATTTAACACCTACGTCACTAAAAGGCATCAAATCGGGGTCTATTATCCAAAGACCCTATTGTCTTAGTTTTGGGAGGTAAGGATAGACCTTATTTTATATATGTCACAGAAGAATCCCCAATACTGCAGATGGATTTTATTCTCTACTCAGGTAACTTTAATGGACATTTTTGGCTGAAATATGGCTGGCGGTGAAAGGGTTAACAATGAATGATAACCATGCACTGTCGTTTTGCAATATCCAAGTGAACCCATTCCGGCTAGCGTAGAACACCCCAGGGACAAAATCCTGAACGGCACAGCCCCTCCCCTTCATAACACTACTTTGATCTATGGACCTTAGAAATCCTTATTTAATCTTTGATGGTGCAGGCCCCGATTATGTATGGGGATGCTGACAGCAGAATAATTATACTACACTATAATACACCATGTTGAGTAACATAATTCTGCTGCCAGCGGTGACGGCCAGCCCCCATACATGTTCAATAAAACATATTTTGGAAAAACAGGTCAAGAACATGTCCCTTTTTGTGTTGCTATGACATAGCATGTTTTAACTTTGCTTTTTGCTTGTCTTCTTCATTGGATAACATAATCTAGCTAATTTGCTTACAAAGCTATTTGTTGATTTTTTAGCTGCATTGTTCAAAATGCTAAAATTAGACATATTAGACTGGGTGCACTGTGTGGATAATTTCAATGAGAACTGTATTCCCTAAAAGAGTGTGTTTTACATTGTATGTTAAAAAGTTTTTATATTCTGTTGCTCTGTAAAGTGGTTTAATGTT
>CM065685.1:44826072-44841072 GCA_017654935.2 Phymorhynchus buccinoides | reverse complement strand
GTGCGTTTCTCTGCTGTCTGTCTGTATGTATGTATGCATGTATGTATATATGTAAGTGTGTGTGTGTGTGTGTGTGTGTGTGTGTGTGTGTGTGTGTGTGTGTGTGTGTGTGTGTGTGTGGAGAAGAGGGAGGCGAGTAGGGCTTTTGCTAACCATATTTGTTTTGAAAGGCGCATAACGGAGAATAACGCATCTGCGCTCATGATTTGACAGGAAACCGAGCAAGCAATGCTGAAGTGTGTGATGTCTACTACAGTGCGTGTGTGTGTGTGTGTGTGTGTGTGTGTGTGTGTGTGTGTGTGTGTGTGTGTGTGTGTGCGCGTGTGCGTGTGTGTGCGCGCGCGCGTGCGTGTGTGTGTGCGCGCGCGCGCGTGCGTGTGCGCGTGCGTGCATCTGTGTGTGACCAAAATGTGTTCTAGTTCATAGCACCTAAACCACTACACCGATCGTAATAAAACTTGGCACAATGATTCCTTAGGCCATGCAGATGCTGCCCGTCATATCACATTCACAGAACGACAAGCCATATCAACGTAATCCCAGTGAATTTTTTTTCAATATTAAAAAAGGATTATTTAAAAGATAGTGGGTGGAAATTGGGTGGCGCGCCTCTGGCAGCGACGCTCTCTCCAGGTGGGAGCAACCCGAATTTCACAGAGACGCCTCTGTGACTATAAAGTACCTAATACCTAATTCCTAATGATTTAACCCAAAGTAAGCATACTAAAAAGTGGTTACTTAATACTATTTTGTTGCAAAATATCTTATTTCTAAACAATGTTATGCCAATGCAGGAAAGTATTAAACACTTAAATACACAATAACCATAGAGTTCAAAATTAACTCCCCTGATTTTCATCAGTTGGTCTTATTGGATGAAATTCAAGGGAGATCTTTCTAAATTTGCAACAAGTAGCATTCAATTTATTGTCCCATTTTTATTTTGTGTGTGTGTATGGAGGGGGGGGGGGGGGGTGCGTGCGTGTGTGTGTGTGTGTGTGTGTGTGGAGGGGGGAGCATAATATGTGTGGGTGTTGCTGGTAGCTGGGACTACGTTTACATGGCGTTGCCATCTTGATGTATATCTTGATCTGTCTGTGTGGCTGGCTGTCTGTCTGCCTGTTTACCAGTTTGTCTGTCTGTCTTGAAGACCCACCAGATCGCGTGTCAAAATCACGTGTTTCACGTGATTTCCCTCTTATAGCTGGAAATAAATCTTGTTTTGACCAAGTCTGACTCCCATATAAATGACCCCAAATTCAAACCGAAACATCGTTTTAAAGAGCAGCCTCAATTTGAAGTTGGGGACATTTATATGTGGGTCACAGCTACACACAAAAAAACAAGGGACTTAATCGTGGTGCGTCAGTGTGTTTTTAATGTTAAAATACTGTAAAAACACTTTAGGGACTACTTGTTTTAGAACACCATTAGGCCGGGTTCACATTAGACGCGTAAGTTCCGTACGGAAAACCCTAAATAAGTGGAAGAAAGAAGGATACAAGTTTACGCATAATAATAGGGGAAATTCGGACACGTGCGCAAATCTTTTCCCTTCTTTGTTTCACTTATTTATGGATTGCGCATGGGATTTCCGCACGGAATCTCCGCTTATGTGTGTACACGGCCTTAGCCTAGTCTAGTTTACACTGATTTGTGTTTTCTTCAACACATGCTTTATCAGATTTGGAAATTCAGCCTGGTGGAAACAGCTATACTTAGAGAATGAGTTGTCACTATGGCAAGAAGAACCACCACCACCACCACCACCACCACCACCACCACCAACAACAACAACAACAACAACAACAACAACAACAACAACAACAACAACAACAACAACAGTAGACCTCCTATTAAGTATGAAGTTGATTTTGAATTTGAAGCGCGATATAAATTTTCTTAAATCAATAAATTTCCTTGCCTAGTTATATATCTGTGCAAAATAGTCGAATTTTTGTAATAGTAACTGATGTGCCTGCATCCCGTTTGCCATGTTTTGTTATCATCACTATAATGAACTATGTACAATACTGTTCATCAGTTGAACACCTGAATAAAATTGTTGGCATATGTGTGTGTGTGTGTGTGTGTGTGTGTGTGTGTGTGTGTGTGTGTGTGTGTGTGTGTGTGTGTGTGTGTATGTAATGTACGTGTGTATGCATGTATGTATGTACATTTTGTTTGACATTTTCTGGACAATGATGCATATTTGTAGATTTTACAAAATTTGCAATAAAGTATGTATGTATGTATGTATGTATGTATGTATGTATGTATGTATGTATGTATGTATGTATGTATGTATGTATGTATGTATACTTCAAAATAAAGTGAGAGAGAGAGGGGGGGGAGGGGCAGAGGAGTCCCCCCCCCCTCTCTCTCTCTCTCTCTCTCTCTCTCTCTCTCTCTCTCTCTCTCTCTCTCTCCCCACAACAAAGGATATCACTAGGATTAGCCCCATTTCAGTTTGTCGCCACCTGGCGGTGAAATC
The DNA here is from genome assembly GCA_017654935.2 of Phymorhynchus buccinoides. Taxonomy (NCBI): domain Eukaryota; kingdom Metazoa; phylum Mollusca; class Gastropoda; order Neogastropoda; family Raphitomidae; genus Phymorhynchus; species Phymorhynchus buccinoides. The sequence continues at coordinate 44,838,578 of CM065685.1, read as the reverse complement.
AGCAGCTAAGTCGACCGTTAGCATCCTTTCAATACCAAACAGACAGAAAGCAAATAATAAAAGGGAAAATACAGAGTCAAAGAGAGGGGCAGATTAGAGGAAGTTACAAGCATAGAGCTTCCAGAACTATTTATGCAAAAGCCCCCCACCCCCACCCACCCACCCCCGGTATCCCCAAATGGTAGCGTCACGAACCAAAACTCTACTTTCAAAGCTAAACCTCAACACTCACCTATTTTGCAACCTTTTGGTCTGTATACCGTTTTCATTTATTTTTGATTGTGTTGTGTTGGGTGGTTTTTTAACGTTTGAATGGATGTGTGCGAATGGCTTAGTGTAATAGAGGCGAGTGAATCGGTGACAGGAATCGCCTTGGGTTTTGATGTATTAAAGGGCCACCCTGACGGATGAGGTTTTTTGTAAGAAACACGTCGAGATCACCAGGAAAACACCCTTTACAGAGATCGCAACACTCCTTTTGCTCTGGTTTCCTAAAAATCAAACCGTCAAATCGGCGATTTCTTCTTGGAGGAGGTGCTGGAAGTCAAATTATTTCACTGAAAGAGAAGGCGTGAACCGTCTCTTTTCTAATGGCCGCCTGAGTTTAGACCAAATCAGTTCAGTTTGTTGCTTTGTATGTTTGTTATGTAAAGACAATAAAACGTTTAAACCAAAGCGTTTGCACAAACTTTTCGCAATACAAGCCTTTTTATTATTTTAATTTTATACAGTTTATGTAAATGAGTTTCGCTCACAACGAAGGATTTTATTTTTACTGCTTTTAAAAATAATAAAAAAGCTTCATCCACAATGGGATTGGCCTCCACCCGCCCCATCCAAAATGCCAAAATGAATCCTCTTTCCGGCATCTCCGCCAAGGAGGAATCGCCGTTTTGACGGTTTGATTTCTAGGTAACCAGAGCAAAGTGATCAGTGTTCCGATCCTCGGAAAAGGCTGTCTTTCTGGTGATCTCGACGCGTTTCTTGCTACAACTCGTCCGTCAGGGTCCACCTTTAAAGCCTATCAAAGAAACGCGTGAACGAAAATGCTATTTTTATCATTCAGTTTATAATTTACTATGGCTCTGCCTTTTTTTCTTCTTCTCCCCAGTGCTTTAGTCCCCTAACCTTGACGTGTCCTCACTCCACACCACTACAACAAGAAACGAAAGGACGAGAGAGGCTTAAAGAGCCACCAGATCACGTGTCAAAATCACGGGTTTCACGTATTTTCCCTCTTACAACTGGAAAGAAATCTTGTTTTGACCAAGTCTGACTCCCATATAAATGGCCCCAAATTCAAACCTACACATCAGTTTAAAGAGCAGCCTCAATTTGAATATGGGGAAATCTGCATGTGGGTCACAGCAACATTCCCTCTTATAACTGGAAAGAAATCTTGTTTTGACCAAGTCTGACTCCCATATAAATGGCCCCAAATTCAATTCTACACATCCGTTTAAAGAGCAGGCCTCAATTTGAATATGGGGAAATCTGCATGTGGGTCACAGCAACATTCCCTCTTATAACTGGAAAGAAATCTTGTTTTGACCAAGTCTGACTCCCATATAAATGGCCCCAAATTCAATTCTACACATCCGTTTAAAGAGCAGGCCTCAATTTGAATATGGGGAAATCTGCATGTGGGTCACAGCAACATTCCCTCTTATAACTGGAAAGAAATCTTGTTTTGACCAAGTCTGACTCCCATATAAATGGCCCCAAATTCAATTCTACACATCCGTTTAAAGAGCAGGCCTCAATTTGAATATGGGGAAATCTGCATGTGGGTCACAGCAACATTCCCTCTTATAACTGGAAAGAAATCTTGTTTTGACCAAGTCTGACTCCCATATAAATGGCCCCAAATTCAATTCTACACATCCGTTTAAAGAGCAGGCCTCAATTTGAATATGGGGAAATTTGCATGTGGGTCACAGCAACCCAGAAAAAACAACAACAAGGGACTTAATCGTGGTGCGTCACTGGGTCTTTAAGGACCAGCCACGCGTCCACTAAAATCGCACGCCTGTACGATGCGATTCGATCACGTGGTCTCTAATTGGCGCATCGAGACTACCTGATCGAATCGCATCGTACAGTCGTGCGAGTTTTAGTGGACGTGTGGCTGGCCCTTTAGACTTTTAGAGGGCGGGGTTTTTTTTGTTTGTTTTTTTAAATTTATACCGGGTGCATTTTCCCTGCCAACTCGGGCGAAGAAAACTCCACTCCCACCGAACCCTCCCCCTGTCCAGTGCCCACCTCACCTACCCTACCCTACCCTACCCTGCCTTACCCTACCCCGACTTACTCCTTATCCCCTAGTCCCTTTTTGTTCCCTTTCCCCTTTGTCTCTCCTCTCGTTTCGGAAGCCTCGTCACACGGTTCAATGGGCACCCTATCGATGCGCCCCCGTCCTCTATGTGTCCCCCCGTCCTTGTACGTTACTATTCTCTTTTTTGGGGTATATTATTGTGCCCCTGTCTCTGAGTCTGACTGTCCTCTTCCTTATGCCCCCCCCCCTCCTCCTCCTCCTCCTCCTACCCCTGTGTCCAGGGTGAGTTTCTCTAGATAACGGTCGCCGCGCGAATAACGCTTACGCCAAACGGGGCCTAAGAAACAGTTTAAAAAACGTTTGCGGAAGAATATTACAACCTCTTGTCTGATTGGCAATTTTTTTTATAATTTTTACCAAACTTGAATGGACCAATCAACAACAAGAAATGCATTCATCCCATGCTAGTCACGTGATAGTTCGCCAAGAGATACTTTGGGAGTAGCCATAAAAAAACGTTTTGGGCAAACGTTGGCGAAAGAGGTGTTTCTTAGTACCGTTTTTTGCCGATTTGCGCTCGCGCTACGTAACTTTAGCCCTTGTGAAACGGCCCCCCGGTCTCTCTATATGTCCCATCGGATTAGGTATAGGATCAGGGTTAGGGGTACGGTTAGGGGTTAAGGTTAGAGTTTGTGTTAGGCAATAGGCATGGGGTAGAAAAACAAAGAGACAGGGAGACTTAAGACGGGACACGTCGACATGAGGTCACGGATACACATGGACACGGGGACCTATAGAGACGACATTGCTTACATATAGAGACGTGGACATATAGGCCTCTGCAACTAGGGATACTAACGCCCTTGACAGTGAGAGTGATTCCCTTGCTTGTCAGTACTGACAAGGGCATTCACTCTTGCGAAAGGCAGCCATTTAGTGGCATCAAATAGGGTTATTGGCGAGAGTTATCCCCCTGTTTGGTCAGTACTGAACCATCTTCCCCCCCACCCTCCAAGGGCATTCACTCTTGCAAAAGGTGTTCGTTGCAGACCCCAATAGAGACGAAATTGGTGACATATAGAGACAGGGACATATAGATACAAAATTGATGACATATGGAGACGTGGACATAATTATAGAGACGAAAGTGGTGACATATACAGACGAAAGTGGTGACATATAGAGACGTGGACATATAGGGACGAAATTGATGACATATAGAGACGTGGACATAATTATAGAGACGAAATTGGTGACATATAGAGACGTGGACATATAGAGACGAAATTGGTGACATATAGAGACAGGGACATATAGGGACGAAATTGTTGACATATACGGACGTGGACATATAGAGACGAAATTGGTGACGCATAGAGACAGGGACATATAGAGGCGACATATAGAGACAGGGACACATAGAGACGAAATTGGTGACATATAGAGACAGGGACACATGGAGACGAAATTGGTGACATATAGAGACAGGGACACGTAGAGACGAAATTGGTGACATATAGAGATAGGGGCACATAGAGACGAAATTGGTTACATATAGAGACAGGGACACATAGAGACGAAATTGGTTATATAGAGACAGGGACATATAGAGACGAAATTGGTGACATATAGAGACAGGGACACGTAGAGACGAAATTGGTTATATAGAGACAGGGACATATAGAGACGAAATTGGTGACATATAGAGACGGGGGCACATAGAGACGAAATTTGTTACATATAGAGACAGGGACATATAGAGATGAAATTGGTGACATATAGAGACAGGGACATGTAGAGATGAAATTGGTGACATATAGAGACAGGGACATGTAGAGATGAAATTGGTTACATATAGAGACAGGGACACATAGAGACGAAATTGGTTACATATAGAGACAGGGACACACAGAGACGAAATTGGTGACATATAGAGATAGGGACACATAGAGACGAAATTGGTGGAATATAGAGACGGCCGTATGGGGACGCATAGAGACGAAAATAGCGGCATATAGAGACGGGGACGCATAGAGACGAAATTAGTGACACATGGAAAGAGGGACACGTAAAAACGAAAGTGGTGACACATACATAGAGACGGGGACACAGAGACGAATTTGGTGACCTATAGAGACGGGGGCATGGTACAGAAGAAAAAATGTTACACCTAGAGACGGAGACACATAGAGACGAAATCGTTGGCATATAGAGGCAGGAACACATAAAACGAAAGTGGTGACACTTAGAGACGGGGACACATAGAGACGAAATCGTTGGCATATAGAGACAGGAACACATCAAACGAAAGTGGTGACACTTAGAGACGGGGACACATAGAGACGAAATCGTTGGCATATAGAGACAGGAACTCATAAAACGAAAGTGGTGACACTTAGAGACGGAGACACATAGAGACGAAATCGTTGGCATATAGAGACAGGAACTCATAAAACGAAAGTGGTGACACCTAGAGACGGGGACACATAGAGACGAAATCGTTGGCATATAGAGACAGGAACACATCAAACGAAAGTGGTGACACTTAGAGACGGAGACACATAGAGACGAAATCGTTGGCATATAGAGACAGGAACTCATAAAACGAAGGTGGTGACACTTAGAGACGGGGACACATAGAGACGAAATCGTTGGCATATAGATGCAGGAACACATCAAACGAAAGTGGTGACACTTAGAGACGGGGACACATAGAGACGAAATCGTTGGCATATAGAGACAGGAACACATAAAGCGAAAGTGGTGACACTTAGAGACGGGAACACATAGAGACGAAATCGTGATACATAAAGACGGGGACACTCTGTGTCTCTGTCTCTGTCTTTCTCTATCTCTGACTGTCTGTCTGTCTGTATGTCTGTCTCTTTCTCTTTTCTCTCTCTCTCGTTCTCTTTCTCTCTCTATCGTTATAAGTGTGGGTGTGAGTGTGATTTGTTAATAGTGTGGCCTGGGCGTCTTTAAGCGTCCATCAGTGTGAGTGTTTCAAGTTGGTTGCGAAAGTGTACTGTAGATTATGTCATTCATTATTTGGGCGTGATTGAGAAATTGACTGAGGGATCAGGGAAGGGGGGTGTTGGTCAATGTTTGATGTATACTTTTTTGTTCATTGTGTTTATTTTAGTGATTTCTGTAAAGCGCTTAGAGCTTAAAGATTAGGCGCTATAAAAGTTGTGACACACAAATGACGGGAACGCCTAGAGACGGGGGTTTATCACTAGGTAATCCGTCAACGTGCTTTGCTCTTTTCCTCTATGCTACGCTTTACTATTACTACCGAGGTGTGTGTGTGTGTGTGTGTGTGTGTATCTATGTGCTCTTTTGCAAAGCAATCACTGATTCGGGGGTAGTGTTACCTGTGTTCCAAACTAACTTTCTCACAATCGACTGAATGGTTTCTTTGAACTGGATTCTCGTGACAAGGATATTCTGCGATTGACCAAGAGGGAGCGTATTAACTTGTTGTTTGTGAAACTTTGTGGCACTTTTGTTCGCGTGTTGGTTAAATTAGTATCATTAAGAATGTTCAACGAGTAGGTTTGTGTTTGAGGATTAACAGGAAGAAAAAAACAAAAACATCTACCCAAACTACAAGGATACCAATTATGCAACCCTGAAATTGGAGATTCCATTGTTGCAAGTGTAGGCCTAATTTCGGTGAGTTTGGGTACTCATTGTTTTAATTCTGTTTGTCTCGTTTGTCTTGTTCGTTCGCTTTGTTATTTGGTTTGTTTGTGTGTCTGTCTGTCTGTTTGTTACTGGATTTATGTTTCCCTGTTTGTTTGTCTGTCCTTTGTTTAGTTGGTTTGGCGTCTCGTTTGCTTTGTTTGGTAGTCTTGTTGTAGGCCTATTAGTTTGTTAGTCATTCGCCTCGTGTGTACGAGCCTCAGTCTCAAAGTCTGCTTCTTTCAAGTTTGTGAGAATAATCCTAAGGCTGATCCTAACCCTAGATCCATTTTCGAAAAATGGCCAGAATGTTGCTTTTCATTGACTTTTTTGTTATTGTATGTATAAGTGATGTTAGAGGTTGCTTGGGGAATGATAGTGTGTGTGTGTGTGTGTGTGTGTGTGTGTGTGTGTGTGTGTGTGTGTGTGTGTGTGTGTGTGTGTGTGTGTGTGTGTGTGTCTGTCTGTCTGTCTGTCTATCTATATATATATATATATATGTGTGTGTGTGTGTGTGTGTGTATGTGTGTGTGTGTGTGTGTGTGTGTGTGTGTGTGTGTGTGTGTGTGTGTGTGTGTGTGTGTGTGTGTGTGTGTGTGTGTGTGTGTGTGTATGTGTGCGTGTTTTGTTTTGGGTTTTTTTATAGTACGTGCGTACGTGTGTGTCTGTGTTTGCGCACACGTGCTCTTTAAAAAATAAGAAAGAATAGAGGATCAAAGTATATACATAGTTTTATAATACGATGAAGACGAACACAAAACAACAAGCCTTTTTTTCTCCTGAAAATGTAGACATTTTCGGCTTTATTATCAGATAATAAAAGCCTTCATCAGCCATTGACCAAGTCAAGAAAGAGAATAGTGACATTGTAATATAAACCAACATGGATTCCTTGGTTAAGTAATTAAAGGAGACTTCCTGGTTAGCGTAGCCTACAACCTCAAATAAACGTCTTGGTCTGATTTTTTTTTAGGCTTTTTAAAAAAAATATAGGATTTTAGAAGGAGGACTTCTAAGATATCATGATAATAAGTCTCATTCTATCCCAATGTGAATACTAGCTGACATTTTGTGTGGCTATTATTTTTATTAAGTATTGAATTCCAGAAATGAAACGGACCGTGTCAATGTGTAGTTGCCTAGTTGGGTACAATGACGCGTCGGGTTTTGAAAAAAGAGTGTTCCTGAAGTTTTATTTCTGTATCTCTCCTTGGGGATACCATGGGGGTGGGGGGGGTGGGGGTGGGGGGGGGGGGGTGTCTTTCAGTACAGACAGTTCCCCCACCTTCTGGAAGTTCCGTGCTTGTAATTTCCTCTACTCGATCACTCTCTTCGACTCTGCCCTTTTCCCTTTGCTTACTGTTGTTATCTAGGTGTGTTTTTTCCCTCTCACTTTACACTAGGCCTTACGGTCTGAACGTGGAGTCTTTCGGATGAGACGATAAACCGAGGTCCCGTGTGCCCATGCACTTAGCACACGTTAAACCCAGTGGCAACGAAAAAGTTGTCATTTGGTCAAAATTTACCACCACCACCACCCTCCCCCTTTCCTTCCTCATCAGTCAAACAAAAATCGCATGCCAAAATAATAAAATTGGGTGGCGCGCCTCTGGCTGCGACGCGCTCTCCAGGTTGGAGCAACCCGAATTTCACATTGACGCCTCTGTGACTATAAAGTACCTAATACCTAATACCTAATCTACTATCTTTCTGCCTTACTTTCTCCATTCTCCGGCCTTTGTTCTAAACATTCTTACAAAGATTTTCTCCCAACGGAAAACGGATATGCTGGGCCTATTTTAGTTATTTTTCTTTTTAGGCATTAGGTACTTTATATCACAGAGGCGTCTCTGTGAAATTCGGGTTGCTCCCACCTGGAGAGCACGTCGCAGCCAGAGGCGCGCCACACTTTTTTTTTTTTTGGCATGAGATTTTTGTGTGACTGATGAGGTGTAGAGTGGCACAGTGGTAGCGCGTTCGCTTCGTGTCAAGTAAACCCGAGATCGAACCTGGGTACAGGGGATTTTTTCCTCTCACTTTGCACTAGGCCTTACTGGTCTGAACGTGGAGTCTTTCGGATGAGACGATAAACCGAGGTCCCGTGTGCCCATGCACTTAGCATACGTTAAACCCAGCGGCAACGAAAAAGTTGTCATTTGGTCAAAATTTCCCCCCCCCCCCCCCCCCCCTTTCCTTCCTCATCAGTAACACATAAATCGCATGCAAAAAAAAAAAAATTTAATTGGGTGGCGCGCCTCTGGCTGCGAAGCGCTCTCCAGGTGGGAGCAACCCGAATTTCACAGAGACGCCTCTGTGACTATAAAGTACCTAATACCTAATACCTATAATAATAGGAAGGAAGGGTGGGGGTGGGTGGGTGTTAAAGTTTGACCAAATGACAACTTTTTCGTTGCCACTGGGCTTAGCGTGTGCTAAGTGCAAGGGCACACGGGACCTCGGTTTATCATCTCATCCGAAAGACTCCACGTTCAGACCGTTAAGGCCTAGTGGAAAGTGAGAGGAAAAATCCTCTTGTACCCAGGTTCGAACTCGGGTTTACTTGGCACAAGGAGGCGAACGCGCTACCACTGTGCCGTGCCATTGCACTCTACACTTAGTTAGGCGTATAACCGCTGCAGCATGACGCATCAGCGCTTACATGGACAGGGAACTATCTGAGCGATGGACAAAGACAAAGAAAGAAAGAATGTCTATAAAAACAAACACCAAAATTTGCAGAGCGAAATATATTTCTAGGGTCTGGCCCTTTTTGTCAATCCATGGATAGTGACGTCAAAACTGATGATGTTAAACTATTGCGAGGTCATTACTTTGCTGACATCACTTATGGGCAACGGGCAAAAATAGCTTGGATATGGACACGCTGGACAAAAGTACCAAACTTTGTGTATCACTTCTTTAGACCCTTACGAACACTTTTAGACGTGGCGCGCTTAGATATGAGGTATGGCTCTTGGTTACGTGACGTCATTTCCTTTCGCAGCCATTGATACTAACTAATCTCTCAATTGTGCCAAACTATAACCATTTTCTTACCTGTTAAGGTCTTTATGGGGGTTTTCGAATGTGCTGAATCCATTTCTGACACAAACAATGAGGTAAGAAGTCATCTGAAATAATGTTTTACATATTTTCATCAGATCAAAAAGCCGTCAACGCCACAAATTCTATAACCAGTCCTAGAACTGTCAATACAAATGTCACGCGCATTTCAGTTTATTTTGTGCACTTGCACTTGCTCAGCTGTGTGCATCCCAGTCCAACTTTTCCACAGGAGCATCTCCTACAACCACTGTCACTTTTACAGTTGCACTTCACCAGCTCCAGGCAAGCTTTAGAAGCTGCAGGCAGCGTTGTCCAAACAGGTGTCAACGACTTGCTGTCCTCGTCAAACTTCCACCCCCAGTCTTCTGGAGAAGGGGTTTGCTGTTGTGGTTGGTGACTTGTGGCCCAGATTCCCGTATGATAGGATGCTCGTTTTGCATGTTGTAGCAAAGCGTCGTGTGTTGGTGGAATGGCATCCATAGACTTGTTCTTCTGGTAAAACATTTCTTTGCGAGCCTCATTGACAGAGTCAGCGGAGCTTGTCTTGTCATACAGAACAACTCACCAAGAGTTTGAAGTGTTCTGTGCTGATGTCCAGTTCTGTGTATGGACACTCAGCCATGAGCTTGAAGGCAGAAGACACATCTGGGTAACACTTAATGCTTCCAAAGCTGTTTTCTGGCCTTTCCCAAGGAAAGATGACACAGAATCACAACCTGTGAAACTGTGGAAAGCAGGCAAGACAACACACTTGCCTTCTCTGAGGGCCTCAGCAATGCTATTGATGTGGATGTAGGTGAACTTCTTGCCCACTCCAAAAGCCACCCAAATGTGTGCTTGAGGGCATATGGTCTTCAGAAGATTGAACTTTCCAATCAGGATCACGATTACATCAGTGTCAACAGTCCGCACCAAGCTTGTTGCAGCACCAGTTTGCAGGGCATCTTGTAAGTGAATGACCATTCTGGTGTCCGCCTCCTCATGGTCACATTCTGACATGCTTCGGCTTGACCCCTTGATCACAGTTCCCTGTCCGTGAGTGACAATGACCTCCTTCGCTGGGTGAAAGTCAGCCTTTGCTATCTTGTCTGAGAGGAATGCAAACAGCTCTTTCTTGTCGTCTGGGTCTCTCAGGAAATCGTGCCATTTTGAGGGAATCTTGTTCTGGCTTTGGATTTTTCTTCGTGTTCCATTTCCTCTCTTTTCCCTTGTTGACTCCTTGATGCTGCTCTTTGTATACGTGTCCCAGACAACCTCCAGTCTTTGAGCATTCTCTAACTGGTCTCGAAGATATGGCAAAAACACGGCATCAGCATATTCCTCAAATGTTGTGATGCCACCAGTTGGCAAGATGTGGACAACAGCCGCACCGTCAACAACTTTTACGTCAAAGCTGCTTGGGGGCTCTTTCTCTCTCTCTCTCTCTCTCTCTCTCTCTCTAGAGCTGCAACAATGTCAGGCTGAACCTCAAGAACGTTGATACTGGGGCATCTGTCAGAATCTTCAGCTTCTTCAATGTGCTGAAGACATGCTTCAAGTTCCTCATCACAGAGAAATTCTGAATGATCAGATGTGTTGCTTTCAGCCTGTGTTGTCTTGGTAAGGCAAGCCAGCAGATCAGATTTCGTCCCAAGACGCAGCTTTTCTGTGTTAGAGAGCGCAGGAGGGCATGGGTGATTTTCATGCATGAAGGAAGTGTTCATGTGCACGTCTCTATGCTGTGCCACAATGCGCAGTCGAGAGAACAGGTCCACATCTGTCCTCAGTGTTGCGATCTTGTCAGCTTGTTTTGTTTTCACTTTGGGTGTTGATGACTTGAAGAGTGGCAGATAGTTCTTCTCGATTGTGTCATGGATGGAGCGTTTGCGGTCTATCAGCACAGCTTTTGTGTATTCTTCAAACTGCTGCTTCCCGAGTGACTCCACATTGCGAACTGTGTTTATGACGGATTCATCCAAAACATCACAAGTGTCCAAGGTATGCCAGTTCAGGAGAACTATCTAAGAATGGGTTGCCCATTTCACTGATAGTCTGGATGAGATTCAGTGTGCTCTGTTTGAAAGCCTTTTGAGTGGCTAGTCCTTGTTCATGGTGAAGCTGGTTTTCATTGTCATCTTCTTTGAGAAGGTCTGTCTCAAACTCTTTTAGGAGTCGTGCTTGCTCTGGGCCAGCAAGCATCCACTTTCGAAAGGCTGAAGGAGTTTCAGTCAATCCAAGTGCACCACCTGCACCTTTCACCATCCCATTGTTTTGTTCATGAGCGTGGTCGAGGGGTAAGGCTGAGCACCGTTTGGTTGTTTTTAAGATTACCCAGTTTCCAATATGCACAAACTCTTCCATGATGGAGGCAGGCAAGGTTTCCATGTCTCTGATGTGCACAGGGATCCAACGCGCATAATTGAAGTGGTCAAGTGCAAAGAACCACGGAGCCAAAGCCTTCAGGATTTCCACATAGAGTCGGGAGTTTCCAATACGATGAGCTCGAACGAAGATGAGAACCATGAGTTCTAGTCTTAGCACGGTATCCCAGTACTGGAAAGTTGGGCTCTTCTTGACCATTTCCTGTCTCCACGCATACAAACCCATACTTAGACCCAAACTATAGAGAATTTGAGACGACTTTGGTCTCCGTAGGAGTTTGTTCAGTGTCACAGTGCAATACAACGAAATGACGTCACGTGACCGGAAGCGCGTGACGCAGATTTAAGCGCGCCATGTCTAGATGTGTTCATTGGGATCTAAAGAAGTAACACACAAAGTTTGGTGCTTTTGTCCGGCGTGTCCACTTCATTCGTTTTTCCCACTCCACTATTAGTAACTAAGATTAAAGACCCTGTTGCACACCAATTAAAATAATATCAAATACTTGATTGATAGTTTGAGGTGATTGACTCACCTCACCCCTACCCCCCAAATTTTTTTTTTTTTAAATACAAAAATAAATAAATAAATCTCTCTCTCTCTCTCTCTCTCTCTCTCTCTCTCTCTCTCTCTCTCTCTCTCTCTCTCTACTCTGCCTCTGTGTATCTACCTCACTCCCTGTCTTTCTTTCTTTCTGTCTGTATATTATCCTCTGCACCTCTCTCTTACTCTCTCTCTCTCTCTCTCTCTCTCTCTCTCTCTCTCTCTCTCTCTCTCTCTCTCTCTCTCTCTCTCTCTCTCTCTCTCTCTCTCTCTCTCTCTCCTTTCTGGCTTTCTCTCTGTCTTTTCTTTCCTTTTCTTGCTCTCTGTCTTGATGTGTTGAAAAGCGTCCGTTTGTCTGAGTGAGGTTGGAAACTTAGTCCCAGACATTGAGGCCAAACGGATAGTTCGTTTTCAGTTTATGGCGCCAGAACTGTTCCCTTTTCTTTCTTGTCTGGCTGCCTGCTGACTTCAACACCTCGGTTACACAGCAACTGAGGTCGCTTAGGCTGTGTCCAGGTCCGATGAAGTGGGGTGCCACGAGCGTGATAAAGAAAGAATGTCTGTAGGGGAAGACGGG
>CM065685.1:44783572-44821072 GCA_017654935.2 Phymorhynchus buccinoides | reverse complement strand
TGTTGTTGTTTTGTGTTTGTGGTCTGTTTTGTTGTTGTTGTTTGTGGGTGTGTTTTGTTGTTGTTGTTTGTGGGTCTGTTTTGTTGTTGTTGTTTGTGTGGTCTGTTTTGTTGTTGTTGTTTGTGGGTCTGTTTTGTTGTTGTTGTTTGTGGGTCTGTTTTTTTGTTGTTGTTTGTGGGTGTGTGTTGTTGTTGTTTTGGGTTGTTGTGTTTTGTGGGTGGGTGTGTTTTGTTGTTGTTGTTTGTGGGTGTGTTTTGTTGTTGTTGTTTGTGGGTCTGTTTTTTTGTTGTTGTTTGTGGGTGTGTTTTGTTGTTGTTGTTTGTGGGTCTTTTTTGTTGTTGTTGTTGTTTGTGGGTCTGTTTTGTTGTTGTTGTTTGTGGGTGTGTTTTGTTGTTGTTGTTTGTGGGTCTGTTTTGTTGTTGTTGTTTGTGGGTGTGTTTTGTTGTTGTTGTTTGTGGGTCTGTTTTGTTGTTGTTGTTTGTGGGTGTGTTTTGTTGTTGTTGTTTTGTTGTTGTTGTTGTTTGTGGGTCTTTTTTGTTGTTGTTGTTGTGGTGTTTGTGGGTGTGTTTTGGGTGTGTTGTTGTTGTTTGTGGGTGTGTTTTGTTGTTGTTGTTTGTGGGTCTGTTTTGTTGTTGTTGTTTGTTTTTTGTTGGGTCTGTTTTGTTTTGTTGTTGTTGTTTGTGGGTCTGTTTTGTTGTTGTTGTTTGTTTTTGTTGTTGTTGTTTGTGGGTCTGTTTTGTTGTTGTTGTTTGTGGGTCTGTTTTGTTGTTGTTGTTTGTGGGTTGTTTTTTTGTTGGGTTTGTGGGTTTTTTGTTGTTGTTGTTTGTGGGTCTGTTTTGTTGTTTGTTGTTTGTGGGTCTGTTTTGTTGTTGTTGTTGTTTGTGTCTGTCTGTTTTTTGTTGTTGTTTGTGGGTGGGTTTTTTTGTTGTTGTTTGTGGGGGTGTTTTTGTTGTTGTTGTTTGTGGGTCTGTGTTTTTGTTGTTGTTTGTGGGTCTGTTTTTTTGTTGTTGTTTGTGGGTGGGTGTTTTGTTGTTGTTTGTGGGTGGGTGTTTTTGTTGTTGTTTGTGGGTGGGTGTTTTTGTTGTTGTTTGTGGGTCTGTTTTTTTGTTGTTGTTTGTGGGTCTGTTTTGTTGTTGTTGTTTGTGGGTGTGGTTTTTTGTTGTTGTTTTTGGGTGTGTTTTGTTGTTGTTGTTTGTGGGTCTTTTTTTGTTGTTGTTTGTGGGTGGTTTGTGTTGTTGTTTGTGGGTCTGTTGTTGTTTTTTGTTTTTTGGGGGGGGGTTGGGGGTCTGTTTGTTTGTTTTTTGGTGGGTCTGTTTTGTTGTTGTTGTTTGTGGGTCTGGGTTTTTTGGGGGGGTTTGTGGGTGGTGGTTGTTGTTTGTGGGTGGGTGTTTTTGTTGTTGTTTGTGGGGGGGTGTTTTTGTTGTTGTTTATATGGGGGGGGTTGTTGTTTGTGGGTGGGTGTTTTTGTTGTTGTTGTTTGTGGGTGTGTGTTTTTGTTGTTGTTTGTGGGTGGGGGGGGGTTTTTGTTGTTGTTGTGTGTGGGGGGTGTGTTGTTGTTGTTGTTTGTGGGGGGGGGTGTTTTTGTTGTTGTTTGTGGGGGGGTGTTTTTGTTGTTGTTGTGGGTGGGGTTTTTGTTGTTGTTGTTTGTGGGGGGTGTTTTTTTGTTGTTGTTTGTGGGGGGGGGTTTTTGTTGTTGTTTGTGGGGGGGTGTTGTTGTTGTTGTTTGTGTGGGGGTGTTGTTGTTGTTGTTGTTTGTGGGTCTGTTTTTTTGTTGTTGTTTGTGGGTCTGTGTTTTTGTTGTTGTTTGTGGTGTGTTTTGTTGTTGTTGTTTTTGTTGGTGGGGGGTGGGGGTTTTTTTTGGGGGGTTGTGGGTGTGTTTTTTTGCTGTTGTTTGTGGGTCTGTTTGTTTGGGGGTGTTTGTGGGTGTGTGTTTTTGTTGTTGTTTGTGGGTGTTGTTGTTTTTATGTTGTTTTGTGTTGGTTTTGTGTTGTTGTTTCTTGTGTAGTTGTTCTTTTTTGTTGTAGTTTTTCTCTTCTTACTTTTAGCCATTTCTAGCCTCTATTACACTAGGCCTTTGTTGCGCACCTTGTGCTATATTGCATGGTATCGTATCGTCTTGCATGGCATTAAAACCCAGAATGAACAACAACAACAACAACAACAACAACAACAACAACAACAACAAATATTTTCAGCAACCAATTCAAAATCTTATGCTTCTGCATGCAACAGTCCTTAAATTAGTGTTGATACATACATTAAACACGGACTGGAGAACATCCACAGTTCTGTTTGGAATGTAGCAATGCTATTTCACGAACTGGAAGTAAACCTATACAGAAAACATTAAGCACCTTGTCTAGCTTACAAGGACATTGCTACCCTTCACCCCCTCCCACCCCACCTCACCCACTCACCTATCCCTTCCCCCTACCTTCTACAGTACCAGAACAACACAAAGAGCTGGTACTATGATCTTTTCGTGACTCGATCTTGCAAAACCCACTCACGTCTCTTGTTGAGTTTCAATCCATTTACAAGCTGCCAGGTAATTCTAGTGCATGCCAAATATATTTCCCCTGACGACAAGGGTGTGTAGATGTGTGTGGTGTGTGTGTGTGTGTGTGTGTGTGTGTGTGTGTGTGTGTGTGCGTGTGTGCGTGTGCGTGCGTGTGTGCGCGCGCGCGCGCGTGTGTGTGTGTGTGTGTGTGTGTGTGTGCATAAAGAAAGGGGGGGGGGGAGAAATTAACTTTACCCTCCACACCCAAAAGGCGCGATTTTGCAATGACACCTATTGAAGGCTCCTGGAATATTTCGTTTTCTTTGTAACATTGTGTGAATAGGAAAGGATCAAGGTCCTGAATGATTGTAGCTTTTACAAAATAGTCTCCCTCTTTTCACAATTTTGTTTTAATTACGCCATTGTGTTGATTGTAAGCATACTCGTATATCCTGGTCCCCCCACCCCACCCTCTCTCTCTCTCTCTCTCTCTCTCTCTCTCTCTCTCTCTCTCTCTCTCTCTCTCTCTCTCTCTCTCTCTCTCTCTCTCTCTCTCTCTCTCTCTCTCTCTCTCAACAAAGCTATTTCAATGTGCACAATTATGAATAAACTGACACCGGACTATCTATGCAAACGATGTCCTATTACTAACATTCGTAACAAAAATATAATTTATATTCCTCGCCCCAGAACACACCTGTTTATGATCTCCCTTACATACTCCGTAATAAGCTATAGAATGATTTGGAAAATGTCAATAAAAACCTAAAAGGTGTCTCATCCTTTAAAAAGAACATATCACAAACACCTCTTAGATAAGCTTTACATTATTGACTTCATTGAAATATTCACTGTTTGTTTAGAAACAGTAATGACTTTTGGTGTGTGCGAGCACGTGAACGAGATGTTCATTTGAGCTTGATTTTTGTTTGAAGCCACAAACCTATAACTCAATTTGTCTGTCTGTCTGTCTGTCTGTCCAAAATTGTCGCACATATTGACAAAATTGTCGCACATATTGTAAAAGAGAAAAAAATACTTGGGCATAAAGTAACATTTCAGTTGTCATATCAACAGTCCTTAGGTATGGATGGAAGTTCAGTTTAACGTCGCGTATCGGCTTTCGCCATGTACGACGGGCTGAACAAACCAACCAGGATATAAACAAAAATGTTCCTGAATCACTGTCTTAGCCAAAAGGCCGAGAAGCGATCAGAATTTTAGTCCTTAGGTATGGAAAGCATTGTATACTGAACAGAGCACATGAATCTTCATTTTAAAGCGTACAAAATAATAAACATATGTAATACAGACACTGCAACAGAAACGACGAGTATGCAGTGCTTCTTTCGATGAGTATAAGTAGGATAAATAGTTTTAAATGTTTTCCAAAAGATATAAAAAGTTACGAAATGGTGCAGAGATAACATTCTGGTTTACAGATTAAAATTATTGAAGAGCCAGGGGAGGCGACTCAGTGTAAGTAATGATTGGAGTGGTAAAAATAGACCGCACTTCAAATCGAGGCTGCTCTTTAAAATGATTTTTCGTTTTCAATTGTCGCACGCCACAAACGATTGCGAATCCGCGCTTGTTTTTCCATGTTCTTCAATCTACAGTAAACATGCCTGTTGTTATTTTCTATTCTTTTTATGCATTTTATACTTTCTTTTTGTTTTCTTGTTACTTGGCTTTTTTATTTCCCCTCGAGGGCATGGTGTAAAGAAGCTTGAGCGTATCCGTTTACCCCCATTAAACATTCGAATTCGTATTCGTATTCTCTCTCTCTCTCTCTCTCTCTCTCTCTCTCTCTCTCTCTCTCTCTCTCAATTTATATTAGTTCATATTATTATTGTGCTGTGTGCCAGGATGGTGGGGGGTAGAACGGTGTATGAATGTGTATAGGATTTTTTCCCTGTTGCTTTTGTTCATTAATTGAAGTATTAATTATGCTTTTCTTCTTTTGTTTCGAATGCAAGATGCAAACACGCCCATTGTGTGCTTATTCTTTTCCCTCAATAAACAAATGTTTCAAATCTCTCTCTCTCTCTCTCTCTCTCTCTCTCTCTCTCTCTCTCTCTCTCTCTCTCTCTCTCTCTCTCTCTCTCTCTCTCTCTCTCTCTCTCTCTCTCTCTCTCTCTCTCCTCTCTCTCTCTCTCTCTCTCTCTCTCTCTCTCTCTCCTCTCTCTCTCTCTCTCTCTCTCTCTCTCGCTCTCGCTCTCTCTGTCTCTACTGGTCACCGCACACACGAGATTGATCTTGTTAATACTCTTTATCAGTATCACCATTCGACGAGTGTTCAGTCACTACAAGGCTAAAAGGGCATTGGTCTCAAACACTCAATTATCAGCAATTGTCGACTCTGGCTGATTGTGCCATTATTAGATTACCTTTCTATCGGAAAAATAAATAAAGGGCCACCCTGACGGATGAGTTTTTACAAGAAATACGTCGAGGTCATCAGGAAAACACCCTTTACGGAAATCGCAACACTCACTTTGTTCTGGTTTCCTATAAAGCAAACCGTCAAATCGGCGATTCCTCCTTGGCGGGGGTGCTGGAAATCAGATATTTTCAGTGAAAGAGAAGGCGTGTGCTTTCCCTTTTCTAATGACCGCCTCAGTCGCTTAGACCAAATCACGAAATGGCCACAATACAAGCCTTTTTGCTTACAGTTTACCCAAAAGGAGTTTCGCTCACAACAAAGGAAATAGCTCCCTTTTTTTTTTTTACTGCGCTGCAAAGAAAAAAAAAGCTTCAACCTCTCTCCTCCACCCACCCCGTCCAAAATGGCTTCTCTCTCCGGCAACTCCGCCAAGGAGGAATCGCCGTTTTGACGGTTTGATTTAAAGGAAACCAGAGCAAAGTGAGAGTTCCGATCCTTGAAAAGAAAAGACTGTCTTGTCTTTCTGGTGATCTCGACGTGTTTCTTGCACAAAAAAATCATCCGTCAGGGTGCCCCTTTATAGTCCTTGATCCCTTCCCTTTTTCTTGGAATTCGGGACTTTCCTAGTATTCGTTATCCGATGGTAAAGACCATCCCTTGCTTTACAACCTTACAGTGTATCAGTGAAACAAGGAATGGTTGAAACAAGGAAGAAAAAAGGCAGAGTGGTTAAAGACGTTCGCCTGCCAAATGTAATGCGTGACTGCAGTGTGTGTGAGCTAGTGACCCGGGTCGGGTTCGAATCCCGGCCTCGCCCTTTCTTTCTATTTCGACAGGAAAATCGAACTGAACGTCGAGTCCTTCGGATGGGGACTTAAAGCTAGTAAAAACAACAACACGGCAGTTAAAAGTCGATAAGAGCATGGAGAAATCCCGCTGCCTGGTATGACCAAATTGATTGTTTTCCCAAGTCTGCCCCCCCTCTCCTCTCCCCCCCCCCCCCCCCCCCCCCCCCCCAAAAAAAAAGGGTTGGCAGTACTTGGCACTGCGCTTGTGACATACAGTAGACATGAGTAGCAAGACTTTTGCAGTTCAATTTACTTTACTTTTCTCACCCCTTTACTAGAAACACAGTAATCTCCCATGTTTTTTTGCAGGAAAAAGAGATAGTTTCTCTGTTTATTATTCTCAAATAAACCTACCCGTACAAACGATACCAAAAAACTGAAAGGCGTTGGAATTTGCACTCTTTCTAACAGAATTTAAATGTGATTTTTTCCCCTGTTCTTGAACGTTATGGAAAATCTCTAGTATATCCAGTTATCCGGAACACCAACATGTTTCAATATTACACAGTCGTCCTTAAGCTGGAAAGAATTGAGAATAAAATGTTGTGTGATGGTGTCTGTTCTGACGACCTACTTAACTTTTACATAGTTAAGTTGTGTGAGTATTGTTGGAAAGGACAAGCCGCATTCGTCGAGCCTTTGATTCTTTCCTCCCTCATGGCTGAGGAAAGATAGTTTCTGAAGAGGAATGCCCTGTGTGTGAGCCCAAATTCCTCAAAAATAATCAAATGACATGTCAAAGGTTATTAACACAGAAATAAAACGGCTCATATCGACCTAGCAAACGTTGTAGTCCACAGGTACGTTATTGCTATGCAATGCAATATTATATATTTTGCCACATAAGATTTAAAGACCCACCAGAACACTTGTCAAAATCACAGGTTTCACGTGTTTCCCTCTTACAGCTGGAAAGAAATCTTGTTTTGACCAGGTTTGACTCCCATAATATAAATGCCCACCAATTCAAACCGAAACATTATTTTAAAGAGCAGCCTCAATTTGAATTGGGGGACATTTGTATGTGGGTCACAGCTACCCATAAAAAACCAAGGCACTTAATCGTTGTGCGTCAGTGCGTCTTTAAGGAAAACTATCCAATATTCCCTCACCCATTGCACTTCCTACCCCTCTGTTCGCACACGCATGTTAGGCACTGTAAGCAAAGGCACGGATTCATTTGACAGAGAGCGTAAGTGGGGAGGAAAAAAAAAAGGGGGGGGGGGGTATATAGAAAGCGACTGTGACAGACTCAGAGCAGCAGTTCCTCAGGGCTTTCTTGACACATTAGGGGGTTCATGAGACATCATTGTATGTTGTTGTTTTTGTTCCCCAGCATAAACGCTCTTGGGGGCACACCCAGTGCCAAGTGAACATTTTCGCATGGCCTTGGGTGGGACGATTACGTGTATGGCTGCTTTTAAAGGGCCCCGCCACATGGGCGGCCATACTCCGACTTCAGGGGAACATCCTTGTATATGTTTGCTTTGCCAACAACAATGAACACACCCAATGTTGACACTTTTTGAGAAGCCACGCCTTCGTTATTTTCAAATTTAGGGGTGGTATTGTTTGTTTGTTTATCGAAACTAATCGAGTGAATGCAATAAAACTTAAGATTTGGGTACACAGATAATTGAATGAGACATCTCCAAAATTTGAAATGATTTGATTGAGCCTTTGTTTCATGCGCGTGGAAAATGCTCGTGTGTAGTTTCGTTTGACAGGCAGTATGTCTAGGTATGCTACAGATGTGAAACCAATCAGGTTTTAATCTACGTATATAATTATACAGAAGGCAAAACACAATCGTGGTGACAAATAAGTTAGAAAACAACAACAACAACAACAACAACTACAACAGGCATGCACCGAGATAGCATACATATTCGTAAGACTACGCTAAAACTAAATCAAACGTAAACATGAACCTGATATTTACAAGAACAATAGTTACTTCCATTTTAGTTACATCCCAGTTACTTCCTATTTCCAACGAAGGAAAACCTTTTTTCTGGTACAATCTTACAAACCCTTGGACATTAAACCGCTTACGTTTAAGCATTTACGTTTGCGGTTGTTTTTTTCTTGTGCTGTTACGTAATGACCAACTAATGTGTATTTTGAAATAAAATACCAGATGTTTTAACAATTCTGCATACTCGTTTATATGCTAGAAACACTACGTGTATAACAGTGGGGTTTGGATCGCTTGTGTGGTGTTCGTTCTCAGACCGAGATGGTTGCGATGCACGGAATTAAAATATCAGCCAGTTAAAACGAACTGTGCATGTGTATACACCACATTTTCAACATTAGGTCCTGTGAACAAATCTGGGGTTGCAGGTTTCGAGTTGTATTTGCAGCTACCTTTAAATGTGAATGCAAAACAAAAAACGAGAGAGAGAGAGAGAGAGAGAGAGAGAGAGAGAGAGAGAGAGAGAGAGAGAGAGAGAGAGAGAGAGAGAGAGAGAGAGAGAGAGAGAGAGAGAGAGAGAGAGAGAGAGAGAGAGAGAGAGAGATTGATTGATTGATTGATTGAATTTTATTTATAGAGGGTAATAGAGTAAGCAATAACATGCTTTTTTACATCCAGCCCTCTGGACAGAATACATTTATAAAAGTAGAAAATGGAAAACGAAAATAAACACATACAAAGTAATGTAAAGCATGCAAAAAACATCCCTATATTGTAACACATCAATAACAAAATCAAACCTATTATTATTAACTATACTCATTCTGCACTCCGAACCTCAAACAGCCTCTCTTCTTTCAAGTCCTCCCTCAAAACAACTCTCTTCAAAACATAATCTTTCTCCTCCTCCTCCTGCAAAGGTTATCCATTGAGTCATGTGTGTGCGTGTGCGCGCGTGTGTGTGTGTGTGTGTGGTGTGTGTGTGTGTGTGTTGTTGTTGGTGTGTGTGTGTGTGTGTGTGTGTGTGTGTGTGTGTGTGTGTGTGTGTGTGTGTGTGTGTGTGTTTGACCTCAAGTTCGTGTGAGTGTTTTGTGTGTTGTCTAGCTTTTCATTTTGTTAGTATTGTTTTTATCATGATTGTAAGCGCTTAGGGCTTTTGTTAAGATTAAGCGCCCTAAATATTCATTATTATTATTATTATTATTATTATTATTAACATTCAAAATGTGTGACGTAAGCGCATACACACGGGAAAATAAAACGCAATCCTACTTTTCACACTCAAAGAAGTGCACAAACATATAAAAAAAAAAAACTCAATCATACTTCATCATTAAAATGTACTTATTTGAAAAGAAACCCATGCACATAATAAGTCAAACATAATATTACTTTACCTACTCATCTTAACATGCACAATTTAAAATGTAAATACATGTACGTACCCATGGCAACATGAGACCTATTCCTACATTACATTATTCATTTGTAGCATAAACAAATTAAAAAGTAAACACACACTCGTAACAAAAGCAGACCAAGTCATATTGTTTGCAAGCGAATACACATATTAAAAATAAATACTACTCATAACGAAATCAAGCCTAAGCCTACTTTCTAGTCCTCGTCTTTAACATGCACATAAGTAAAACTTAACTCATCACAAAATTAAGACTAATCCTATTTTGCATACTCATAACATGTAACCTACACATTTTAAATTTAAAGCCGATACACATAATAAAATCAAGCCTAAGCCCATTTTACATACTGATCTTAAAAATACATCAAACGTAAATGTAAGCACATATACATGACAGAATAAAACAAATCCTATTATACATACTCATTTTTAACATACACAGAGAGAGAGAGAGAGAGAGAGAGAGAGAGAGAGAGAGAGAGAGAGAGAGAGAGAGAGAGAGAGAGAGAGAGATTTTCATGCACGCAGGCAAACAATTCAATTCATATGGTTTCGTTTCTAAATTCATTTTTAAAAGACCATAAAGTAGAAAGCAGAGCTGAAGCATAATATTTGTTCAAAGGTTATGTGGGATTAGCTTATTGAAAGCATTGTTGCTGACCAAACCAATTGTATGTTTAGCGCGTGTATTTGTTGTATCAACATGTTCAAACTGTCACCTTATAACTGCATTGATTATAATCCACTGAAAACGTTTACCATGGATTTGCAGCGTTTCTTCCTGTATTGTAGTCACTTTGAAATACACTTGCACACAAAACCTTAAACGTGCAAGCGCGGTAACACTCAACACAATAACAAAAAGAGCTTGTTTCATGCACTTTGTAGCATCTTGCAATAATATAGGCCCTACTTTCAAAAAACAAAAACGCATACATTGTTGTCCTAGTCGAAATTTCGTCTAATTTAAAGAAAATTAACTGGAATTTTCACAAAGCGAATGTCCTTTTGCAATCTGACATGTCGATAGCTCAATGCGTGGAGAGTGCATGTGTATCATGTGTGTCCTCAAATCATGCAGGCAATTAATATCCTTGGGCGTGGGGGCTGTCAAAACAGTAGTGTGTCACTGCCTTGAATAGCAACAAGTGCCAGGGACATCATCAGCATGCGACTCGATCAGACGGCGAATGTCTTGCTGTGGGATGATGTCCCACCCCTCCTGCTGTGCGATCATCAATTTGCAGTGATTCAATGGCACATCTTCTCAGACATGCACGCGTCTATCCAGTTGATCCAAAAGGTGTTCTTTGGCATTCGTTTCTGATGACATACAGTAGTTGGCCAGGGAAGCACATGGAGGTTGCTGCCGGTGGATGTTTAACCCCCTTTCAACGCCAGACATTTTTCAGCTAAAACTTTCCATTAACTCACCTGGGTAGAGGAAATATTATGTCTGCAGTATTGGGGATTCCTCTGTAACATGCATAAAATAGGGCATATCCTTACCTCCCACAATTAAGAACATAAGGTCACTGGATACCAGACCCTCATGTGATGACTTTTAGTGACATGGGTGTTAAATCATTGTGGTGCCAAGAGGCGACAGTGGCGATGAAAGGATTATAATTAAAACACGCAACACTAAAACATAGAATATCAAACATATAATATCACTAACTTTTAAAACAAAAATTACAACAGAATCGCCACTCCCTTCCGAAAGGAAACTTTCACTAACTTGTTTGCATCTTACCTTTGAGAACACAAGCAGTTGCTTCCCATTTCCAATTCTGAAAAATAGTGCTTCAGACATATACAGTTGCACAGATAACGCGAGCGAACTATTGTAAAATATAGACCTTAAATCTAGTATTACTTCAGACAAAACCCAAATGTAAATATTCTTCGTTTGAAATTTTTAAAGAAACGGCGTAAGGGGAAAGGTCAATGCGTTTCAGTCAGCAACCATCACCTGAAACTTACAAAGTTACACAATCGTTGAAAAACTGGAAGCGTGTAACGTTTAAACAGTGGGTCTTGGATTGCATAAGGTGTTTGTTCTGACGCTGGCAGTGGATGCAATACACGTAATTAACATGTGAATTGCACCGTTCCCAGCCTTAGAACGGATCAACTAATCTCAACACACCTGCTTTGTTTACTCTCTCGCCACTTCGATGGCTGAGCGGAATGTTTGTTGAGGAAGATAGTGCTACCGTCTTTCCTTAATTATCAAAAAATAAAAAATAAATATTTATTTTCATGCACACAGGTAAACAATTCATTTCATGGTGTGTGGGGTTGTTTTTTAATTCAAACTTTGAAAAAGACCTTCAGGTAAAAGGCCCAGCTGAAGCATAATATTATATTTCAAGTTATGAGAGATTAATCTTATTTGTATTATGACCCTGAGTTGGACATATCGTATATGGACTTGCAGTTGTTAAATACGGAAAGTATTTCTGCTGACCAACATGTCCAAAGTGCTACCTTATAGCTGTGCTGATTATTAGACCATTCACTGAATCGTTGTAGATGAATTGGTAGCTTTTTGTTTCCCTTTTTGCATTCACTTTGAAATAAACTTGCATACAACAACTGAAACGTTGCAAGCACGGTAACACTCAACACAATAACAACAGAGATTGCTTCATTCACTTTGTAGCACCTCACAATTAAGTACCTTGAATGCTGTTAGAAGGTTTAGACGTGCAAGCGTGTGTGTGTTTGTATATTAGAAAGAGTGGGCTTTACTCATCTTGCAGGTAGCCAATTATTCATACACACGGCCGAAGCGAGTATTTATTTTTTGTTTCAAATGTAGTGCAAATGCAATGGAATCAGATTATTAATGCGTGCCAATGGACTATAGAATTAAGGAAACAATGTATACGTCTTGGGTTTTTTACATAAGGGGAAATAGTGCATCTGAAGAAAATATGTGCAACAGAAGCGACTGTGCCGTCATTGTTTTCACAATGCCAGACCTTTGCTTTAACCACTGCTTCAAGTTCGTGTGTACATTTTCAGTTGAGCAGCAAAGCAAGCCTGTAGCTGCGTAGATTATTATTAGCTAATTAGGCAATCTGTCAAATATTTTTGGGATGAATATGCAGTTTCGTTCCCTTTGTATTACATTAATTTACAGATAAAGTCACAGAGGCCGTAATGCAAACTGATACACAGAGTTTCTTGGCATATAATGTTAGCAGCATACTATACTGTCAATGAATTAATGTATAATGTGTCTGCTGTCTACAATGCAAACAAGTTGCTTCCCATTTCCAATACTGAAAAAAACAAAGCTAGAAACGCATTGCATAGAAAACTTAAGCTCACTATCTTCTAAATCAATACACCTTAAACCTTGCATTTATTTGGCCAAATTAGACATGTTCTGAATGATGCATGATTTATTTTAAATTTTAAAAAAATTATCCAGAAAAGGCCAACACTCCATTCAACAAAAACACCACCATTTTTCAATATTAAATAATTGTTCTAAAGCTGGAATCATGAACGTTATGATAGCGGGTCTTGGAATGGCATAGGGTATCTGTTCTCATGCATCATCGGGTGCCATTCCAGCTAGAAATGTGTGGTTAGCATTTGATTATGTGAGTGAACGGATTGACCGTTATCAACACTTCAGCTTGCTTTCTTTCTCACCATAGTCATGGTAGAGATAGCATGTTTGCAGAGAAAAACGAACCCACTGTTTTTTCTCAAAAATATAAATTCTTACAATGATTTCTTCAGCCGAATTAAGTCGGACATGCTGGGTGTTAAATCATTGTGGTGCCAAGAGGCGACAGTGGCGATAAAAGGGGTTAAATCACTCAACACTAAAATATAGAATATCAAACACATAATATCACTAACTTGAAAAAAAAGAACAGAATCACCACTCCCTTCCGAAAGGAAACTTTCACTAACTTGTTTGCATCGTACCCTTGAGAAACGAAGCAGTAGCTTCCCATTTCCAATACTGAAAAATAATGCATCAGACATTTTGCACAGCTAACGTGAGTAAACTATTGTAAAATATAGAGACCTTGTGTACCACTTCAGACAAAACCCAAATGTAAATATTCTTCGTTTGAAAATTGTATAGAGAAAAAGGGGAAAGGTCAATGCGTTTCAGTCAGCAACAACACCTGAAACTTACAAAGTTACACAATCGTTGAAAAACTGGAAGCGTGTAACGTTTAAACAGTGGGTCTTGGATTGCATAAGGTGTTTGTTCTGACGCTGACAGTGGATGCAATACACGTAATTAACGTGTGAATTGCACTGTTCCCAGCCTTAGAACGGATCAACTAATCTCAACACACCTGCTTTGTTTACTCTCTCGCCACTTCGATGGCTGAGCGGAATGTTTGAAGAGGAAGATAGTGCTACTGTCTTTCCTTAATTATGAAAAATATAAATTAAATATTTATTTTCATGCACACAGGTAAGCAATTCATTTCATGTTGTGTGGGTTTTTTTAATTCAAATTTTGAAAAAGACCTTCAGGTAAAAAGCCCAGCTGAAGCATACTATTATATTTCAAGTTATGAGGGACTAATCTTAATCTTATTTGTATTATGACCATGCGTTCGAAACATTGTATATGGACTTGCAATTGTTAAATACGGAAAGCATTTCTGCTGACCAACATGTCCAAAGTGTTACCTTATGGCTGTGATGATTATTAGACAGTTCACTGAATCGTTTTAGATGCATTTGTAGCTTTTTGTTTTTCTTTATTGCATTCACTTTGAAATAAACTTGCATACAACAACTGAAACGTTGCAAGCACGGTAACACTCAACACAATAACAACAGAGATTGCTTCATTCACTTTGTAGCACCTTACAATTAAGTACCTTGAATGCTGTTAGAAGGTTTAGACGTGCAGGCGTGTGTGTGTTTGTATATTAGAAAGAGTGGGCTTTACTCCTCTTGCAGGTAGCCAATTATTCATACGCATGGCCGAAGCGAGTATTTCTTTTTTATTTCAAATGTAGTGCAAACGCAATGGAATCAGATTATAATGGACTATAGAATTAAAGGTGCACCCTGACGGATGAGATTTATTGCAAGAAACACGTCGAGATCACCAGAAAAACACCTTTACAGAGATTGCAACACTCCCTTTGCTCTTTTCTCCTTGAAATAAAACCGTCAAATCGGCGATTCCTCCTTGGCGAAGGTGCTGGAAGTCATATTCTTTCAGTGAAAGAGAAGCCACATGCCTGAGTTTAAACTAGAGTTGAGAACCGGTTAAAAAATCCGAACCGGTTTTTAACCGATTTTTCCTCTTCGAACCGGTCTTTCCGAACCGGTTTTTTAAACCAGTAAACACATCAGTAGTTTTACCTATGCAAACACATATCTATTTGTCAGAATATTCACACACACACGCGTGCGCTCACGCGCCCGCACGCGCGCACACGCACGCGCGCACACGCACGCGCACACACACGCACGCACACGCACACGCACGCACGCACGCACGCACACACACACACACACACACACACACACACACACACACACACACACACACACGCACGCACTCAACTCAAAACTCAGCTCAACTGATGATGAGACCGCCCGTGTCAAAGGAAGGTGAGGGTAGGGTTGTAGTTGAACATTATAATAATAACAGGGAAACAACAATTAAATCAGAGCAAAAACAAAGCGTCATATGGCGGTTTGAGTGTGAAGGATGGTGGCCCATTCACAACGCAATGAACTAGCTTTGAGAATAATCAAATTAATATGTATCGGGAATAAAACAAAAGTACAATCAACTTAATTATGTACCTGGACAGATAATCAAAATGGGAAGAGAAAATCTTTCACAATGGAAGGAAAAGTATCACACACGCGCATGCGCACACACACACATACACACACGTGCACACCCGCATACGCGCGCGCGCACACGCATGCACACACATTTTGAAGCAACTCCCAATCCCAGTTATAACAATGAACACCCCCTCCACTAATCCAAGAGAAACCTGCAAAACAAATCAAATTTAGGCAAAACCTTACATCGTTTGGGTTTTAGGGGTCAGTACATAGAGAGAGGGGGAGAGAGAGGGAGGGGTGGGGGAGTAAAAGAGAGAACAACACAATATTTGTTTCTTCAGGCCCCCAGCCCCTAGAAATGAGGTCAAGTTAGGGGGGAGAGAGAGAGAGAGAGAGAGAGAGAGAGAGAGAGAGAGAGAGAGAGAGAGAGAGAGAGTATGCATACACATTTATGTATTAAAAAGTACAATGCAAATATCATAGGAAGGTCATGTCCGTTTATTGATCAGAAAAAGAGCGCGCGCGCGCGCGCGCGCGCGTGTGTGTGTGTGTGTGTGTGTGTGTGTGTGTGTGTGTGTGTGTGTGTGTGTGTGTGTGTGTGTGTGTGTGTGTGTTTGTGTGTATGCGTGTATGTGTGCAGATCAACATCTTTTCGAACAATATACAATGTGTTCGAAAAGATGTTGATCTGCACACATACACGCATACACACAAACATACACATACACACACACACACACACACACACACACACACACACACACACACACACACACACACACACACACACACACATTATTTGCTCATCTTCAGTTCTCAGCATAAGAACGTATAGAAATTAAATAAACTTAAAAAAGACAGTTTTATATTTGTTTCGTTCACAGCTCTCTTGGTGGTTAGTCATGTCTGGCGTTCCAAGCATGGTGATTGATCACACTGCCACATTGATGCAATAACGCAATACATTCTACAATCACTCCATCACTCTTTCGTTTCTTCGGGAGAAAATGCCTCCAAATGTCTGACTTATCCTACGGGTTCAGTACCATATTGTAATCATAAGCCACATACTTGCACCTTACAAAGTGAAAGTCAAAGTCATATACCACCACAAATCTAGAAACAGCTACTCTTGGTTGACAAACACCGAATCTGCGCTGAGATTCAGTGTTCTTAAAAAATAATGCAATATTCTAAGAACAACTTTCAGTTTGCACTATTAACAAAACCGGTTCACGGCAACTCGAACCGGTTTTTCGAACCGCGAAATGTTAAGACCGGTTTTTCGGTTCAAACCGGTTTTTCCCCCACCTCTAGTTTAAACCAAATCGTTTGCACGAAATGTTCACAATACAAGCCTTTTTATTTTTTTATTTGTTTTGCAATTTTATACAGCTTACCTAAAAACAGTTTTGCTCACAACAAAGGAAATAATTCCTTTTTTTACTGCACTACAAAAAAGGGCTTCAACCACAAGGAGTGTCCTCCACCCACCCCGTCCAAAATGGCTTATCCCTCCGGCATCTCCGCCAAGGAGGAATCGCCGTTTTGACGGCTTGATTTCTAGGAAACCAGAGCAAAGTGAGTGTTCCGATCCTTGAAAAGGCTGTCTTTCTTGTGATCTCGACGTGTTTCTTGCAAAAACTCATCCGTCGGGGTGCACCTTTAAGAAAACAATGTATTCGTCTTGGGTTTCTTACATAAGGGGAAATAGTGCATCTGAAGAAAATATGTGCAACAGAAGCGACTGTGCCGTCATTGTTTTCACAATGCTTTAATCACTGCTTCAAGTTCGTGTGTACATTTTCAATTGAGCAGCAAAGCTGCGTAGATTATTATTAGCTAATTAGGCAAGCTGTCAAATATTTTTGGATGAATATGCAGTTTCTTTCCCTTTGTATTACATTTACAGATAAAGTCACAGAGGCCGTAATACAAACTGATATACAGAGTTTCTTGGCATATAATGTCAGCATACCACCAGCATACTATACTGTCAATGAATTAATGTATAATGTGTCTGCTGTCTACAATACAAAAAAGTTGCTTCCCATTTCCAATACTGAAAAAAACAAAGCTAGAAACGCATTGCATAGAAAACTTCAGCTCACTATCTTCTAAATCAATACACCTTAAACCTTGCATTTATTTGGCCAAATTGGACATGTTCTGAATGATGCATGTTTTATTTTAAATTAAAAAAAAAATGTATCCAGAAAAGGCCAACACTCCATTCAACAAAAACACCACCATTTTTCAATATTAAATAATTGTTCTAAAGCTGGAATCATGAACGTTATGATAGCGGGTCTTGGAATGGCATAGGGTATCTGTTCTCATGCATCATCGGGTGCCATTCCAGCTAGAAATGTGTGGTTGGCATTTGATTGTGTGAGTGAACGGATTGACCGTCATCAACACTTCAGCTTGCTTTCTTTCTCACCATAGTTATGGTAGAGATAACATGTTTGCAGAGAAAGACAAACCCATTGATTTTTCTCAAAAATATAAATTCGTGCAAAGATTTCTTCAGCCGAATTAAGTCGGACATGCTGGGTCTAACTATTTCTTAGTTAGGCGCATAACGGCCGCATCTCGCTTAGACTACTGCAATTCCCTTCTTGCTGGTTGCCCACAAAATCTTCTCGCTAAAATGCAGACAATTCAGAACAATGCTGCTCGTCTTGTACTGAGGTGTTCCAAATTCTCTCACTCCACCCCAATGCTTGAATCTCTTCACTGGCTTCCTGTCGGAAGGCGTATCGAATACAAGCTCTCTCTGCTCTGTTGCAAATCCCTGAATGGTCTGGCTCCTCCTTATCTCGCTGATCTTCTTATCTGAACCTTTACACACCTCTTAGAC
Source organism: Phymorhynchus buccinoides (assembly GCA_017654935.2). Lineage (NCBI taxonomy): Eukaryota > Metazoa > Mollusca > Gastropoda > Neogastropoda > Raphitomidae > Phymorhynchus > Phymorhynchus buccinoides. Next base: position 44,803,326 of record CM065685.1, on the reverse strand, counting down.
AGTTATGCTCCTCTTCTGACACTTCTCTCCTCCAGATCCCTCGTTACCGCACCAAGACCCTTGGCGAACGCTCCTTCTCTTTCCAGGCCCCCTCTTCTTGGAATAGACTCCCTTTACCTCTCCGTTCTGCCAACTCCCTTTCTTCATTTAAGTCTTCTCTCAAAACTACTCTTTTCAAATCATAGCCTGCTATATTTCTTTTCAAAGTAGTGTGCCCCTTCTATCCGCGTGTGTTTGTGTGCATGCGTGTTGTTTGTGCGTGTGTGTTGCGTGTGCGTGCGCGCGCGCGCGTGTGTGTGTGTGTGGGTGGGGGTGTGCGCGTGTGGTGCGTTCGTGTGTGTGTGTGTCTGTTTAGTGCGTGCGTGTGTCTGTGTTTAGTGCGTGTGTGTGCGTGCGCGCGCGTGTGTGTATAATATATTTTTGTCGTTTCTTCATTTATATTGCTTGCTTGTTTATTCATTTATTATTGTAAGCGCTTAGGGCTTTTTTAAGATTAGGCGCTATGAATGCTAATTATTATTATTATTATTATTATTATTATTATTATTATTATTATGTAACAGGGTGAGGGGATAGTAGGGGGTGAGGTAGGGTAATGGAGGGTGTAGTGGATCTTTAAGGGGACAGGGAAAAGGGAACATCCACCCCAAAATCAGGTTCGACACCGGTCTCAAAGTAGAAATTTTATTCACGTAAGGACAAGCACGCCTGAAATAAACACATAAAACAATGATAAATATCAATGTAAAATTAACATAAAATAGGTTATTAACATTAACTCACGATAGCCCACATTTAGTCCAATAAAATATATCAATCAGTAAAATACCCAATCAGTCATAAAATAATGCAAGCACACATCAAATCAATGCGCCCATAATTTGCATGAAAAGTTATGACATCCATCCCATTTTCTCTTACTCCAAACTGTCCTCCAAGTATTCAGTTTTCCTTCAATCCTTTCTTCCACGCACCTGTGTCAGGGCTCTGCATCTAGTATGCTACAAAACTAGCTGTACTCAGGCAACAGCCAAGCGATGCATTCTTATGATGCGAAACAGCCTTTATCTGACTAAGACGACAAGCAACTGCTCAAAGAGACCAAGGCAGGTAACTCTTGACAAGTTTGCCTGTATGTCACTCACTGTCCCAAAGTTCAAGACTTCTCACAGCCTTCCCCAAACTGGCCATACCCTGTAGCAACTCTCTGTGTGCTGATCATACAACAGAGGTGCTACACTATTTGATTACAGGCCCAGCAAGAGCATCTCCCATCAACATAACATACCCTGTAGCAACTCTCTGTGTGCTGATCATACAACAGAGGTGCCACACTATTTGATTACAGGCCCAGCATGAGCATCTCCTATCAACATAACCATCAGTGACCTGATCTAGCTATGTGATTGCATGACTGCCAACAAATACAGTATGAAGCTTTACTTTCTGCCCTACACACACATTTCCAAACAATAGTACATACTCAAGGCAATCCATTCAATTCACAGTGTAGGTCCACTCCTCAATTCAATCATTGTGAACTAAACCTTTTTGACACAGCATCACAGTATGGTCACACCAATCTGTCAAATAACCAGTGACAAAGATTCTTTTTAAAATAAAAGGAACAATAATTACTTACAGGGCATAGGTTCCTTTGGAGCTGGCACACCTCAAGCTCAGCTGCTGGGTCAGAGTCAATGACTGATCTCCTCTCAAAGATCCTCAAACTTGAAAAAGTGAGTGAACTTGTTTTGTAAATACATAACCTGATTGGCTGTGAAGGTCATGTGATGGCCTTCAAAAACTAAAATTGCTTTTCTACTAATTAATATTACTTATTACTATTTAGTCCAAGTTATAATTTATAAGCCTAACTCCTATTACTACATAACTTTAAATAATTTTATTTTAATTTATTTATGTATTTAACTATTTATTTTAAACTTTCAAAACCCCTACTGAAACAGTCAAGCAACAGGTGGCCAGACACCACAAGTGCACAATTAACAAAAACCTTTAGCTCCACCCTCTTACAATTATTATGCGCATCTACGCTCATATGACAGAAACCTGTCTGAGCGAACGAAGAAGAAAAAGAAGGATCAGCGCGGAAGCCACTGGCACCATGTCCTATGGTGGCTGAAGAATCCTGTATTGGCATATTTTCTGGCATTGGTTTGATTTGATTTGATTGATCTAAAGTCTGTTCACAACAATGGTGATATTAGACTTTAATTAGAAAAAACACACATACATAGCAAACAAAAACATAACAACAAATCAATGAATTAAAATGATGGTGGAAAATGTGTGTGTGTGTGTGTGTGTGTGTGTGTGTGTGTGTGTGTGTGTGTGTGCGTGTGCGTGCGTGCGTGTGCGTGCGTGTGCGTGTGTGTGTGTTTGTGTGTGTGTGTATGTGTGTACAACTGCAAATCAATGAATTAAAAGTATGGGGGAAGTGTGTGTGTGTGTGTGTACCTATGTGTGTGAGTGTGCTTATCAACTGTATGGTATGACAGGCATGCGAAACCCTATGATGGTGTGGGGGGGGGGGGGGGGAGGGGGGAGGATAGAGGGGTGGGGGAGGGCTTTGCACAGTTGACTGGTGTCTTTTTCGCTTGTCTTTTACGGTTTCGCTTCTGGTTGCATCGAAGTCCTTGGTTTCTGCTTTGGTACATGACTTTTGGTATCGTACAATGACAACAACTTGATAACAGTCAACATATGAACGTACAAGCTAATTTGCTGTCTGACGTTGTAACGTCTTTAGTGGAAGCCACTGTGTTTTCTGACCTTGGCTATCCTTTGATGATAATTGTTTTGGTGTCTGAGCATGATAATTACTTTGGTCTATGACAAAAGGCAAACATCTTTGTGTCTACATTTAGAGCAGTTTAAGTATTTTTAACAGATCCTGTAATTATATTTTATGTGTTACAAACGCATGTCTTTTTGCGGACGGAAGATACAAATGGGGCAGAAATTTCGATTATTTATTCGTATCTTTTGCTATTTTTTTTTAAAAACCAATCATGTTGCAAGCTGTCAAAACAACTCGTGTGTTTTCAAAACATTATGTGAATTCCATGGATACAAAAAGAAATAAATACTTGTTGTGCTTTGTATGATAGGGTGTGAACGTTCTTTTCGAAAATGGGGCAAAGGGTAAGTGGATCCATTATTGTGGCGGATAAATGTTTGTGATTTTTGTCCACACGGTGCTCTCACAGAGAGAGTGGGGGGGGGGGGGGAGAGAGAGAGAGAGAGAGAGAGAGAGAGAGAGAGAGAGAGAGAGAGAGAGAGAGAGAGAGAGAGAGAGAGAACACTGAACACTGAAATATTTTAATTGTCCATCGGCCATTGGCCACAATACAATGTAATGGACTGGTTGGGCCGGGAGGTGAAAAATAATCCCCGGCATAAAACCTGCAGAAAAAGGGAAAGGTTTTAGTGGATTCATTATTGTGTATCATTATCAATTCGTGACACAGAGAGAGAGAGATATAACTTGACAAATTGATGATTTAATGTCAACGGCTACATCGCCATCATGAGAGAGAGAGAGAGAGAGAGAGAGAGAGAGAGAGAGAGAGAGAGAGAGAGAGAGAGAGAGAGAGAGAGAGAGAGAGAGAGAGAGAGATTGATGATTTAATGAGAACGGCTACACAAATTGATCATTTAATGAGAACGGACATCGAGATCAGAGAGAGAGAGAGAGAGAGAGAGAGAGAGAGAGAGAGAGAGAGAGAGAGAGAGAGAGAGAGAGAGATTGACAAATTGATGATTTAATATTTAATGTCAACAGCTACATAGCCATCAGTGAGAGAGAGAGAGAGAGAGAGATTTTCATTTTGATTGTGAGGAGGCTGTCATCTGTCAACCTCCGTATTAAAAAATTGCTGAACAAGAACGCAAACTCGTTGCTTAGATGTATATCCTTTGAGTAATCCGCTCACTTCCTTTCAAGATGGTGCTCAAGATTTAATTCACTCGATTCACCGTCGTCAAAGGCGGAGAGAAGATCCCTATGATCTTTCGGATAAGCAGTGTGCCAGATGACAACGCTCACCAGATGGTAGTGTCGTGTACTTTGTCGTTTCGTGTTTCTAACGCTGTTTCTGAAATACTCTGGTGTTACCATAAAAACATTGCACAAACATGTTTAACATTTGACCGTATTTTGCAAATTGAGGCTATGACGAATAAATGTTTAACAGTTTGCGCCCAGAATATACCAGTTATTGTTGTAAATGTAGTAGCATATTACCATCTGTGAAATGGTAAAGTAATAGTTTTGTTAAAGTCATCAATTATATCAGCTTGACATGGGAGGTTACTGTGAATGGCCAGCCCGTTGATTGTGAGAACATTAACAACGTTTATATTGGTTAGTGGTTGTCATTTTTTAACTTCCTTTTACAGAAAAGGGGCAATGTTTTAGTGGATCCAATATTGTGTATCATTATCAATTCATGACCGACACACAGAGGGAGAGGGAGAGACAGAGAGATAACTTGACAAATTGATGATTTAGTGTCAACCGCTACATAGCCATCATGAGAGAGAGAGAGAGAACTCAGAACTCAGAACTCAGAAACTTTATTTTACAAGGAAAAGAATTTAGGCTGGGCCTAGTCTTCCATTCTGTCCTTGGTTCTAAGCATGCAATACATAACTAATACTATAAATGAACATTGAGACACAGGAACATCGCCAACAAAAAATAACAACAAACAGTAAGAGAGAGAGAGAGAGAGAGAGAGAGAGAGAGAGAGAGAGAGAGAGAGAGAGAGAGAGAGAGAGAGAGTCAGAGTCAAAAGTCAAAAAGTCAAAGTCAAAAATGGTTTAATTGTTAGGCCACTGGCCCATAACAATAACAATACAAGCAAAAACTTTAAGTAACATCTCGTGCATTCTGCCTTTCACTCAAACACGTCTAACTGTTAAAGCTTTATGTATAAACGATGCTACTTTAGAGATTAGTTGAGAATTTTCGGAAGATAATATTAGAGTTAACTTGAATAAAGATGGACAATTATAATATTTCTTTGGTATTAATTCCATTCTAAGCTCGTTATATTTAGGACAAACAAAAAGAAAATGGACTTCGTTTTCTACTACAGTTACACAAAATGGACAAAATTTATCACCTTCATTGAATTTATATTGCAAAAAGTGTTTTTTTAATGGGTGACATACCAATTCGAAACTTAGCAAAACACCTTCGCCAAGTTATGTTCTTGATGTTGTTCAAATAGCTTTTACAAGATATTGAATTACAAAATGTTGAATATATTTCAAAGAAGTCGTGATTTTCTAAAGCAGAATGCCAATCTTGGCTGAAGGAATCAATAAGTCTCTGTTTAAACACAGAAATAAACAATTTTATATTTCCCACTCCCTGCGCTTCCCAAACAAACCCAAAACCATATCTGTATAGAACATTGCGTACACGACATGCCCATGTAACATAATGTTGCCTCTGTAAACTAAGTAACATGTTATAACTTTTCTTCGGGTATCTGTCCTCATCCATGTTCACTATTCTTAACCAGAATTTCACACATTTTGTATAGGTATTAACAAAGAGAGGGTATCTTCCTGTTTCACTATAAATCAATTGCCTTGGTGCTTTTGGGCTCACACCCATGAATCGTTTTAAAGCTGATAAATGAATACGTTCTATGTGCTGTTGGTCAGAACATAAACCCCATACTTCCGATCCATACGTTAAAATCGGCTGAATTTGACAATCAAACAGTTTGAAAAATAGTTGTGGGGAATGCTCTCCTATAGACCACATCAATCTAATAATTACGGAAACGCCCTTTCTTGCCCTACCTGCCAAATCTTTTAGAGTGTAAGAAAACGAGAGCTTTGTAGATAGATAGATTCCGAGGTATTTGTACATATTAACTATTTGTAGTTCTTGTCCACCAAGCGTCCATCTTTCAGATGAAGACAGATACCCACCATTTCTGAAAACAACAACATTTGATTTCTCTAAATTCACAACTAAATCAAGTCGCTTTGCTGTATTGAATAATATGTTTAACTGATTCTGAAGACCCACAATAGTATCTGAGAACAAAGCGACATCATCGGCAAAGAGGAGGATGAACAATTCAATAAGTTCTGGAGATAGCTGTATGCCATGTTTGCCATTACTAAGAACATCTTTTGTTAATTCATTAATGAAGAGTGAGAATAGAACAGGAGAGCAAACTTCACCCTGCTTCAAACCACGAGGACACAAAAAGGCTTCAGTTAAGTCACCGTTTGCGCGCACTTGTGCTTTCACGACATTATACATGCTTTGTAAAGCTAAAAAGATCTTTCCATTTAAACCATTTGCAAACAGTATTTTCCATAACTTATCCCTACTAACAAAATCGAAAGCCTTTCGAAAATCAATGAAAGCTACATATAGCTTTCTATGTCTCAGCAGTTGCTTTTGAATCATAGAATAAAGAGTAAATATGTGGTCAAATGTACTATGTTTTTCTCTAAACCCTGCCTGCTCTTCCCCAATGATGCCACCTTCTTCTATCCACTTTGTGATACGTTTGTTTAAAATAAAACTGTACAATTTGCTGGTAATACTTAATAAAGATATGCCTCTGTAATTGTCAGTATTGTTCAAATCACCCTTTTTGTATAATGGCAGAATAACTGATAAGCACCAGTCGTCAGGAAACAAACCATTGTCAAAGAGAAAATTGAAAAACTTTACAAGAAAAGAGGTTATTTGATCCATGCTAAATTTGAAAAACTCGCCTAATAATCCATCTGGACCTGCTGCCTTGTTATGCTTTAATGCTTTGATTGCACCTTCCACCTCCTCTGAAGTAATAGGCACATTCAAAGGTTCGCAGCTAGGATTTTCATTGTCACGTGTGCCTACAGAATTTAACATGGTTTCAGCAAGAGGGCAATTAAACACACCTTTGAAATGGTCATACCATTGCTTATTACTAATAGTATTTTGACCCCCTGACCTTGGACGAGCTGATCGAATGGTGTCCCAAAATTTTTGGGGGTTATTTAGGTTATTTTGTAGATCAGTAATCAAATTATCCCTGTGAATCGTTTTCTTAGATCTAAGGAGTTCTTTATATTCTCTTCTCTTTTGTGAATATGCCGCTCTTTCGTTGTCCAAATCTGTCTTTTTGTGTGTGTACGCGGTGTCATCCTTAAATATATGTGTGTTATGTATTTTTCTCAGATACTGTCTGAGAGATTTCCTCTCCTGCCTACATTCCTGATCGAACCATGCTTTTTGTCTTTCCTTCCCAATGACAATAGTTTTTTCCATACATTTACCTGCATACTCAAACATTTCATTAAACTTACAAAGCGCATCATTCACATCGGTACCAATAAGATCCGTAGCTTTGCTTAACAAATCTTGTGCATGATCAGAATACATTTTGTTTATAAATTCTTCTTTTTTATCGTCATCCCATTTATACTTTACAATTGAAACAGCCTTTGGCACTTCCAATGCAAGAGGCACATCACCGACAAAGTGTAAATCTAGTACAATAGGCAAGTGTTTCGATTCAATCATCGGAACGATAGTCATTTTTTTGCACTTAGAAGACAAGCTTTGGGACACAATAAAATAATCAACGACACTGGACCCTGAATGCGATATATATGTGAAGTTTCCAGGAAAATGCTTGGATTGCAGCCCATTTAATAACACCAGTTCATATTCATGACAAATTTCAATGAGAAGTTTACCAAAAGAATTAATAGTTTCGTCATCAGAGATTCTGAGAGTTTTGCTATCAGTTTCCTGAACATTGTGTTCTGATCTCATATCATGAATATCATCCAGTGGATCATTAGCATTTGAGTTTAAACTACCTGTCCTGGAATTGAGGTCACCACATATGATCAGTGGGATGTTTCCAAAATCACTAACCAAATCAAGAAGGAGTGACTCAAGCATTGTAACGCCATTATAAATATCAGTCTCTACATAATATGGTGAACTTTCAGGCGGAATGTACATACCAATAAACAAACAATCAGAAGTGGTTCCAAGTAGTCTATGAGATAGTTTTAAAACAACAACATTATCAAATTCTACATCTATGCGTTCAACAAAAGTTATCAATTCTTTACGGACAAACACCACAACACCACCAGACAAACGACCATGCATACTATCAGACACTTTAACTCCCGGCGATACGAAAGGCACATGTGACTGCACAAATGAGTCAGAAAGGGAATCAAGAAAAGTTTCCACTAATAAAACAAAATCATACTTGGAAAGAAAATGATGAAAATCCAAATAGTTTAGTAAAGAAAACAAACCCTCAACATTATAAGAAACAAAAGATAGCAAACAATTATTCAAAAAAACGTTTCCACTCTTTAAGCAGTTGGAAGCATTCCCCGTGTCAATGATGTTTAATGCATTTGGGGCAATGTCACTATTACTTGGGCCATGGCCTACCCGTTATTTGTTGGACCCAGACTCGTGGCATTCTCGCTCAGTGACCTCACTGTCCCCGTACTCTGGCCTATCAAGGGACCACTCGCTGGGCAGAGTGCTCTGCTGTGAGGCACTGCGGTTACGAGTCATCATGGGGGGATCTTTGGGAATACTGTCTTTGTTACCACCCTTTCCCATTCCATTCCCTTTGATTCCAGACTTATCCCCACCATGCATTTCCGTTCCACAAGTATTTCCACTCATGCCCCCGCCAGCAGTTCTAGCATCCCTTTCACTCCCTCCCTTTCCCTCCCTCCCAACACTGACAGACCCATTAACCCTTTGGGGATGGGGAGACCCCCGTCCCATGCCTCGGAGTCTCGGGGAGGATTCGCGTCGGACAGAGGTGATCAGACTGTTTGGGGAGGGGCCATGCACAGGGGCACTGGCTGAAGCCAAAGAGGTAGACGCCACACTGTCTTGATGGACCTGACCACTGGAGAAGGGCTTTGTGGTTGTTTGCACGGAACCTGTCGGCTCCTTTGCAGAAGTTGTCTCCCTACAGGCCTGCACAGTGTTGCTGCTCTTGTTTCCACTGGAACTGGCTGCTCTCTCAGCATACGATTGAATTGCGTGGGAATCATGATCTGGTCCTTTATTGTGTGAGGGGTGTGGCCGGAAATCTTGCACAACTAATTTGCCTTTGGCATAGAAAGCATGCTTTCCATCTTCCCTGTATTTTGCGATGAGAGAGAGAGAGAGAGAGAGAGAGAGAGAGGAGAGAGAGAGAGAGAGAGAGAGAGAGAGAGAGAGACGAAACGAAATTTTATTTAACCAAGGAACAATCGTCATGAGATAAGCAAGTTACATGCTTTTTTCACCCAGCCCTGGGGAGAGAGAGAGAGAGAGAGAGAGAGAGAGAGAGAGAGAGAGAGAGAGAGAGAGAGAGAGAGAGAGAGAGAGAGAGAGAGAGAGAGAGAGAGACGAAACGAAACGAAATTTTATTTAACCAGGGAACATGAGATAAGCAAGTTACATGCTTTTTTTCCACCCAGCCCTGGAGAGAGAGAGAGAGAGAGAGAGAGAGAGAGAGAGAGAGAGAGAGAGAGAGAGAGAGAGAGAGAGAGAGAGAGAGAGAGAGAGAGAAACTCAACTCAACTCAATTCAGTTTACTGACTAGGCCTTCTGCGCATGTCATAAGGGAGCAGTGGGGAGGGGGATAATGAACAATGGCATATAACTAATAATACATACAGAATTCATTACAAAACCACAAACATCGCATATTGAGGGAACAGTGCGAGGGGCAAGGAATGCAGAATAGTTGGTTATATGTAAACTATACAGCGATTTAAAAAATGCAAACAAAAAAACATAATCATAATTCATCAATTTGTTAGAGAGAGAGAGAGAGAGAGAGAGAGAGAGAGAGAGAGAGAGAGAGAGAGAGAGAGAGAGAGAGAGAGGAGAGAGAGAGAGAGAGAGAGAGAGAGAAGAGAGAGAGAGAGAGAGAGAGGAGAGAGAGAGAGAGAGAGAGAGAGAGAGAGAGAGAGAGGGAGAGAGGGAGAGAGAGAGAGAGAGAGAGAGAGAGAGGAGAGAGAGAGATGAGGGAGAGAGAGAGAGAGAGAGAGAGAGAGAGGAGAGAGAGAGAGAGAGAGAGAGAGAGAGAGAGAGAGGGAGGGAGAGAGAGATGAGGGAGAGAGAGAGAGAGAGAGAGAGAGAGAGAGAGAGAGAGAGAGCAAACAAAACGAAAGAAAAAATGTATTCTACCAAAGAACAAGTCATAAGCAATCTATACGTGTCTATCTCTCTTTTCGCGTTTTCTGATTCATTTTGATGTATATCTAGAACGTTTCTTAAACCTTAATGACGTAAAGAGAAAAGGTATGGCATTAACATAGCCATTACTATGGTGATGGCTAATACATGTAAGAATGCAAATTATATTATTTAATTGTGTTCACTGCCACCCAAAATCCACTTAGGTGTTTTTTTTCTTCCTTCCTTACGGAATTAAGGAATTCCTTAATTTTCCGGTTTTGTATTTTTTGTTTACTTTCAGTAATTGATTATAAGAAATGCTCAGTATGCGTCTGCACTCAGAATTAGAATAATATAGGGGAAGACGGGGTAAAAAGCGCATGGGCGGGTAAGAAGCCCACCCCAATTATCTCATGAAATAAAGAAAATTTCAGTCAAATTTGCCCATGAGACGAATGCTAGACATTAACGCTCGTCTCATGGGCAAAATGAGACCGAAATTTGCTTCATTTCATGAGATAATTGGGGTGGGCTTCTTACCCGCCCATGCGCTTTTTACCCCGTCTTCCCCTAATAAAAACGTTTAACTCTTTTTTAATCGTTCATTAACAAAACGAGAGTCAGTACAACATCCTCCTTTCAGTTGCAAGTTTCTTTACAACAGTCTCTAATAATAATAAAATAATGTTAACTGTTTTCATTCCATAATTGAAGTTCGAGGCTGTGCTTCAACCGCATTCAGAAATTTGCATCTACACGTCACAGGTTGAGAGTGCAGTGTGTAGTAGGTGGTGAATCCGTTCGCTCACATGAATCTGGCGGTGATACAAGTTGGGTATCACTGTAGTCACAGCCACTTTCGTGTCAAAAAAGACCCCATCATCACGCACTATCAACACCCAGTGTGATTCACAGGATGATAAATAGGCTGTAGCCTTGTGTGAAGACTCTGGGTGTATGAAGGAAATGTTCTGGTGTGCTTTTTTCAATTTTGATTAATATCTATTTAACATCTGATGGCTTTATATTATAACAACCACAGAATGATGGTGGTGAAATGTGGTAAAATGATTGCATTATGATACGCCTTCTGTGATACAATATTATGGTTAAAATGCTTGCCAATTATTTCTATTTTGGCAGTGTTTTATTTCAAATGGGAGACTACCGCGTATTCTTGCTTTCTATTTATAGACATATAGACCCGATCTTGTTACACCTTTTTCGTTGGTTTTATTAGCATTTTTGTCTATTGTCCTGTGTCCATCTCTCTTTTGTATCGCATTTTCTGGTCCATTTTTATATATATCTAGAACGTTTCTTAGAACTTATTATTAACGAAAAGAAAGAAAGCGTGGCATTAACATAGCGATTACTATGTTGATGGACGATATATGTAAGAATGCACAAAATATGACATAAGTGTGTTCACTGCGACGCTAAGTCCACTTAGGTTTTTCTTCCTTCCTTACAGAATTAAGTACTTCCTTAATGATCCAGCCTTGTCTGTGGGTTTATTTTTTACTTTTAGTAACTAATTCCAAGAAAGGTTCAATATATGCAAGTACTCTGAAATGCTTGGAATAAAATGTTTAACACTTTTTGAAGTGTTCTTTAAAGAAGAGAGATGCGGTATAAAATCCACTTTTCGCTTGCAAGTTTCTTTACTACAGTCTCTAATAATAATAAAATAATGTTAACTGTTTTCATTCTATAATTGAAGTTCGAGGCTGTGCTTAACAACCCATTCAGAAATTTGCATCTACACGTCACAGGTTGAGAGTGCAGTGTGTAGTAGGTGGTGAATCCGTTTGCTCACAAACAGCTGGTTGTGATACAAGTTTTGTATCACTGTAGTCACAACCACTGTCGTGTCAAAAAGACCCCATCAGTACGCACTATCAACACCCAGTGTGATTCACAGGATGATAAATAGGCTGTAGCCTTGTGTGAAGACTCTGGGTGTATGAAGGAAATGTTCTGGTGTGCTTTTTTTCAATTTTGATTAATATCTATTTAATATCTGATGATTTTAATTTTATATTCCAACAACTGCAGATGGTGGTGAAATGTGGTAAAATGATTGCATTATGATACGCCTTCTGTGATACAATATTATGGTTAAAATGCTTGCCAATTATTTCTATTTTGGCAGTGTTTTATTTCAAATGGGAGACTACCGCGTATTCTTGCTTTCTATTTATAGACATATAGACCCAATCTTGCTACACCTTTTTCGTTGGTTTTATTAGCATTTTTGTCTATTGTCCTGTGTCCATCTCTCTTTTGTATCGCATTTTCTGGTCCATTTTTATATATATCTAGAACGTTTCTTAGAACTTATTATTAACGAAAAGAAAGAAAGCGTGGCATTAACATAGCGATTACTATGTTGATGGACGATATATGTAAGAATGCACAAAATATGACATAAGTGTGTTCACTGCGACGCTAAGTCCACTTAGGTTTTTCTTCCTTCCTTACAGAATTAAGTACTTCCTTAATGATCCAGCCTTGTCTGTGGGTTTATTTTTTACTTTTAGTAACTAATTCCAAGAAAGGTTCAATATATGCAAGTACTCTGAAATGCTTGGAATAAAATGTTTAACACTTTTTGAAGTGTTCTTTAAAGAAGAGAGATGCGGTATAAAATCCACTTTTCGCTTGCAAGTTTCTTTACTACAGTCTCTAATAATAATAAAATAATGTTAACTGTTTTCATTCTATAATTGAAGTTCGAGGCTGTGCTTAACAACCCATTCAGAAATTTGCATCTACACGTCACAGGTTGAGAGTGCAGTGTGTAGTAGGTGGTGAATCCGTTTGCTCACAAACAGCTGGTTGTGATACAAGTTTTGTATCACTGTAGTCACAACCACTGTCGTGTCAAAAAGACCCCATCAGTACGCACTATCAACACCCAGTGTGATTCACAGGATGATAAATAGGCTGTAGCCTTGTGTGAAGACTCTGGGTGTATGAAGGAAATGTTCTGGTGTGCTTTTTTTCAATTTTGATTAATATCTATTTAATATCTGATGATTTTAATTTTATATTCCAACAACTGCAGATGGTGGTGAAATGTGGTAAAATGATTGCATTATGATACACCTTCTGTGATACAACCTTATGGTTAAAATGTTTGCCAGTTATATCTGTTTTGGGCAATGTTTTATCTTATTTCAAATGGGAGACCATCGCATAATTATATTCTTGCTTTCTATTAATAGATCTGATCATCAGCCTAATTTTCTAAGTCTCAGTTTCTCATTTTGATTCATTTTAAGTATTATTAATATGTTAGCGGCTATTAAGTTTAAGAATGTAGTAGAACATGCAATATAATTGCATTCGTTACCACACTAAGTCTACTTTGTTTTCTCATTCTTTAACTTTCCAGTCTTGTACATTTTGTTAATTCATTGATTAGCACAATTTTCAAAATCCATCTACATTTATATGTGTATAATTGGAACGAATTGAATTACAATTCAAGTAATATGCATAACACATTCTTAAAGGCTTTTATTTCGGGAGACAGGGAGTACAACATTCTTGGCAAAAGTCACATTTTTGCCCGTAAGAGAAGATAATCTGATGACAAAAAGAGCCACCTGTTTTCAAATGATCTCCCTTACGGGCGAAAATGTGGATACAGACACATTCTTTTCTTGCTTGCATCTTTCTTGACCTCAGTCTTTATTTATCAATTTATGCAAATTTAACTGTTATTACTCTACCATTTCCATTGTCAAGTGTGAGGTTGTGTTTTACAACCACATTCAGAAATATGCATCTACCCCGTAAGATGTTGGGAGTGCAGTGTGTAGTAAGTGGAGAATCCGTTCACTCGATCCAAGCAGGCTGTGATACAAGTTGGGTATCACTGTAGTCACAGCCACTTGGGTGTCAAAACAGACCCCATCAGCACGCACTATCAACACCCAGTGAGTTCCACAGGATTATTCATAAAATGCAACTTCGATTTAATATTTGGGATGTATGGATGAAGAGGTCTGGTATGGTCTTTAACATTGAATGATTTTCAGTTATATAATTGATGATTTTATTTTCTAACAACTGCGGATATCATTGAAATGGGGTCAATTGAAAGCACTGTGACAAATCGTCTGTGATGAAAGCTTTAGGATAAAATGCATGCCCATTATTTCCACTTAGGGCAATGGACGTTTATTAATTTAAAATGGGAGACTACTGTATACATTTATGCTTTTTTTAAATTAATAAACATGGTCTTGTTCAACGTTTTTGTTGTTGATTTTAACCTTAGTAGCATTGTCTATGTTTCTGTGTCCATTTCACTTTGTTTATCGCATAAATGATTCATGTGTATCTATCTATGAAAATGTATGAATTTTATGAAGAAGAAAAATAGGAACATAAATATTACTATGTTTGCGACTGATAAATGTAACAATGCAGAACATACGATTATAATTGTATTCACTGCCACACTAAGTCTACTTAGGTTTTTTTTAAAATGTATTAATGTTCCAGTGGTGCTTTTTTTATATTTCTTTTGTAAATTCGTCGATACAAAAACATTCAATATACGTCTACATTCACATAACTGAAATGAATTCAAATGAAATTATTATAACACATTCTTACAGTGGGGTTGTTTTTTTTGGGGGGGGTGTTACAGGAGACAGGAAGCAAAACATTATTTTCTTGCTTACATCTTTGTTGACTACAGTCTTTATTTATCAATTTATACACATTTAATTGCTACTTCTCTGCCATTTTCATTATTGTCAAGTTTCAAGTTTGGTTTATTCCAAAAATAACCCCCTGGGGGCACATGGAAATAAATATAAGTAACAAAAATGCTATAAACAACATATTTAATTAAGAAAAGGAAACAAAAATGCACATAAAGCAGCTAAACACGGTACATAGAGCGACAAAAATCACGTCAAAATCGATCAACCATTAGGTACCAGAAGAATTAACAATGATACAGACTTGATTGTATTGTTCCTGAACTTATATACAATCTCATTAGCAACAGCCCCATTCATACATATCATAATCTTCAAGAACGACGTTCTCACAAAAAGTACCTACTGTGCTATAAGAAAAAACAAAATAAAATAATCATACTACAGAAAATGCCTTCAGCCAGTTTTAGCAAGCGTGCACGCGCACACGCACGCACACGCACACGCACGCACACGCACGCACACGCACACACACGCACAGCTATAGTTGCACACACACACACACGTACAATTTATCAATTTATACAATGTAACCGTTATTTCTCTACCATTTTCATTATTATCAAATTAGGGTTGTGTTTTACAACCGCATTCAGAAATTTGCGTCTACCCGTAAGAGGATGGGGAGTGTAGTGTGTAGTAGGCGGTGAATCCGTTCACTCACCAAAGTAGACTGTGATACAAGTTGGGTATCACTGTAGTCACAGTCACTTGGGTGTCTAAACAGACCCCATCATCACGCACTATCAACACCCAGTGAGTTTCACTGGATTATTTATTAACTGTAACTTCGAGTTAATATTCAGGATGCATGGAGGAACAGTTCTGGTGTGGTATTTAATATTTAATGGCTTTCTTTTCTATGATTGATTATTTTATTTTCTAACTACTGCGGAATCATTGAACTGTGATAAGAGAAAAGAATTGTGACAAGCCTTCCGTGATTAAAGCTTGAAGATTAAAATGCATGCCCGTTATTTCCAATTAGGCATTGATTTTTATCAATTTCAAATGGGAGACTACTGCATACATTTATGCTTTTTTTTAAAAATAAGCATGGTCTTGTTGAACGTTTTTCGTTGATTTTAACCTTAGACAGTGTCTATCTTTCTGTGTCCATATCACTTTGTTTCTCGCAGGAATTATTCATATTCATCTGTCTGTAGAAATGTTCTATGAAATTCATGAGGAAAAAAAGAGGGGGGGGGAAATATGACTGTGTTAAAGGTTGATAAGTGTAACAATGCAGAACATACGATTATAATTGTATTCATTGCCACACTAAGTCTACTTAGGGTTTTTTAAATGTATTAATGTTCCAGTGGTGCATTTATATTTTATTTTTTTGATATTTCTTGTGTAAATTCGTCGATGCAATTGTTTTTTAAATATACGTCTACATTCACATAACTGAAATGAATTCAAATGAAATTATTATAACACATTCTTACAGTTTTGTTGTTGTGGGGATTTTTACAGGAGAGAGAAAGCAAAACATTCTTTTCTTGCTTATATCTTTCTTGACTACAGTCTTTTTTTTATCAAGTTATCAATTTATACACATTTAATTGCTATTTCTCTACCATTTTCATTATTATCAAATGTAGGGTTGTGTTTTGCAACCGCATTCAGAAATTTGCATCTACCCTGTAAGAGGATGGGAGTGCAGTGTGTAGTAGGCGGTGAATCCGTTCACTCACCAAAGTAGACCGTGATACAAGTTTGGTATCACTGTAGTCACAGTCACTTGGGTGTCTAAACAGACCCCATCATCACGCACTATCAACACCCAGTGAGTTTCACTGGATTATTTATTAACTGTAACTTTGAGTTAATATTCAGGATGCATGGAGGAACAGTTCTGGTGTGGTATTTAATATTTAATGGCTTTCTTTTCTATGATTGATTATTTTATTTTCTAACTACTGCGGAATCATTGAACTGTGATAAGAGAAAAGAATTGTGACAAGCCTTCCGTGATTAAAGCTTGAAGATTAAAATGCATGCCCGTTATTTCCAATTAGGCATTGATTTTTATCAATTTCAAATGGGAGACTACTGCATACATTTACGCTTTTAAAAATAAATAAGCATGGTCTTGTTGAACGTTTTTCGTTGATTTTAACCTTAGTAACAGTGTCTATCTTTCTGTGTCCATATCACTTTGTTTCTCGCAGGAATTATTCATATTCATCTGTCTGTAGAAATGTTCCATGAAATTCATGAGGACAAAAGAGGGGGGGAAATATGACTGTGTTAAAGGCTGATAAGTGTAACAATGCAGAACATACGATTATAATTGTATTCATTGCCACACTAAGTCTGCTTAGGTTTTTTAAAATGTATTAATGTTCCAGTGGTGCATTTATATTAATTTTTTTGGATATTTCTTGTGTAAATTCGTCGATGCAATTGTTTTTTTAAATATACGTCTGCATTCACATAACTGAAATGAATTCAAATGAAATTATTATAACACATTCTTACAGTTTTGTTGTTGTGGGGATTTTTACAGGAGAGAGAAAGCAAAACATTCTTTTCTTGCTTATATCTTTCTTGACTACAGTCTTTTTTTTATCAAGTTATCAATTTATACACATTTAATTGCTATTTCTCTACCATTTTCATTATTATCAAATGTAGGGTTGTGTTTTGCAACCGCATTCAGAAATTTGCATCTACCCTGTAAGAGGATGGGAATGCAGTGTGTAGTAGGCGGTGAATCCGTTCACTCACCAAAGTAGACCGTAATACAAGTTTGGTATCACTGTAGTCACAGTCACTTGGGTGTCTAAACAGACCCCATCATCACGCACTATCAACACCCAGTGAGTTTCACTGGATTATTTATTAACTGTAACTTTGAGTTAATATTCAGGATGCATGGAGGAACAGTTCTGGTGTGGTATTTAATATTTAATGGCTTTCTTTTCTATGATTGATTATTTTATTTTCTAACTACTGCGGAATCATTGAACTGTGATAAGAGAAAAGAATTGTGACAAGCCTTCCGTGATTAAAGCTTGAAGATTAAAATGCATGCCCGTTATTTCCAATTAGGCATTGATTTTTATCAATTTCAAATGGGAGACTACTGCATACATTTACGCTTTAAAAAAAAAATAAGCATGGTCTTGTTGAACGTTTTTCGTTGATTTTAACCTTAGTAACAGTGTCTATCTTTCTGTGTCCATATCACTTTGTTTCTCGCAGGAATTATTCATATTCATCTGTCTGTAGAAATGTTCCATGAAATTCATGAGGACAAAAGAGGGGGGGAAATATGACTGTGTTAAAGGCTGATAAGTGTAACAATGCAGAACATACGATTATAATTGTATTCATTGCCACACTAAGTCTGCTTAGGTTTTTTAAAATGTATTAATGTTCCAGTGGTGCATTTATATTATTTTTTTTTGGATATTTCTTGTGTAAATTCGTCGATGCAATTGTTTTTTTAAATATACGTCTGCATTCACATAACTGAAATGAATTCAAATGAAATTATTATAACACATTCTTACAGTTTTGTTGTTGTGGGGATTTTTACAGGAGAGAGGAAGCAAAACATTATTTTCGTGCTTATATCTTTCTTGACTATTATAGAGTTAAGCTTGTATTAATAAATTAAAAAATCGGGACTTTACTGGTTTCGTACTGCCTCCGGGCATTGCCTCCAGTATTGTTCCCACCATATTTGTATTTACAAATGTCCCATATGTGTCTGGTTCAGACCGAGAGGACGTAAAACTCCATTTTCGCTCTTTCTTGACTACAGTCTTTTTTTTAATCAATTTATCAATTTATACACATTTAATTGCTATTTCTCTACCATTTTCATTATTATCAAATGTAGGGTTGTGTTTTACAACCGCATTCAGAAATTTGCATCTTCCCCGTAACAGGATGGGAGTGCAGTGTGTAGTAGGCGGTGAATCCGTTCACTCACCAAAGGAGACTGTGATACAAGTTTGGTATCACTGTAGTCACAGCCACTTGGGTGTCAAAACAGACCCCATCATCACGCACTATCAACACCCAGTGAGTTTCACTGGATTATTTATTAACTGTAACTTCGAGTTAATATTCAGGATGTATGGAGGAACAGTTCTGGTGTGGTAGTTCACATTTAATGGTTTTCTTTTCTATGATTGATTATTTTATTTTCTAACAACTGCGGACATTGTTCAACTGGGTTTAATGAATGCGTCGTGACAAATCTTCAGTGATTCAATCTTCTAGTTGACAATCTTCGTCTGTTATTTCTGATTAAGTCAGTATTGTCATAAATTCGACAGGGGAGACTATTGCATAATGATTTTGGGATGAAATACGATTTTCAGAGTTATTGTTCTTTGCACTTACCTCGATCTTTTCTACAGTTATTGTTCTTTGACCTATAACTAGTTTTGGGCCAAAGGAGACGCAACGATATGTTATTTCAGGTGTGTCACAGAATCGTGATACTGTCCGTATGCATGCTTTTCGATGATAGAAGCTTTTTGTTTACATCAAAACTTCACTCATTGATTGTTGTAGACCCCCAACTTTTTTTCTGTGTGTCAACCTCCCAATCTCTCTCTTTCTCGTTTTCTGATGAAGCTCGAAATCATAATACATCTGTATTGTTAACAATTCGAGACTTTCCTTGTGTTGAACTGCCTCCGGACATTGCCTCCAGGATCGTTCCCACCATCGTTTTATCTGTCTGTTCCAGACCAGAGAATTTAATTCCGATCAGGCTCGTCAAAATTTCAACCACTTTGTCAAAACATTGAGAAGTAAATACGTGGGGAAAA
>CM065685.1:44778572-44781072 GCA_017654935.2 Phymorhynchus buccinoides | reverse complement strand
CCTACCCGCAAACTTCCTACACAATTTTAAAAAGGGAATGATAATGTTTCTCTTGGATTTTTTAAAATTCTTTTCAGCAGGGAATCGAAGACATTCTCAAGACACGAAGTTCCCATTTCTACCACACTACTACTATTCCGCCTACTGTGCCGCCTGAATGGAAATCAAAGGGCCGTCATTGAAAACTCCTGGACCGTGAATGTTTAACTTTAAGGTGAGTTGTCTTGAATTTGGCGTGCTTTCTATACACTGTCACTGATACTATCTAAGTGTGTGTCGTTAGCACGGGGTTTTTTTTCTTTAAAGGGGCACCCTGACGGATGAGGTTTTTTTGCAAGAAACACGTCGAGGTCACAATGAAAATACCCTTTACAGAGATCGCAACACTCACTTTGCTCTGGTTTCCCCTAGAAATCAAAACCGTCAATTCGGCGATTCCTCCGAGGCGGAGGTGCTGGAAGTCAAATTCTTTCATTGAAAGGGAAGACATGTGCCTTCTCTTTTTCTAATGGCCGCATGAGGCTAGACCAAATCGTTTGCACGAAATTTTCACAATACAAGCCTTTTTTTTTTAAATTTATACAGATTACATAAAGGAGTTTCGCTCACAACAAAGGAAATAACTCCTTTTTTTTTTTACTGCACTACAAAGAAGAAAAAGCTTCAACCACAATGACTGACCTCCACCCACCCCATCCAAAATGGCTTTTCTCTCCGGCACCTCCGCCAAGGAGGAATCGCCGTTTTTGACGGTTTGATTTATAGGAAACCAGAGCACAGTGAGTGTTCCGATTCTTGATAAGGTTGTCTTTCTTGTGCTCTCGACGTGTTTTCTTGCAAAACCTGATCCGTCAGGGTGCCCCTTTAATGCCTTTAGCAGTACATTGGAACCTCCCTAATAAGATCTTCAAAAATCATCCAAAATGAGGTCTTTTAAGGGAGGGGGTCTTATAAGGGAGATAATTTTAATACTTACAAAGAAGAGAAATGTCTCAGAGATGTAGGTCTTATGTGGGAGGGAGTCTCATAATGGGAGGTCTTATAATGGAGGTTACACTGTACCGCACTACCTCTTAGTACTCCCGGGTTTATTAAGAGCAGGAGTACATTCGAAGTGTGTTGAATGCAAAACATAACCTCACAACACAACACAACACGCCACAACACAACTCAATAAAAACACGTTTTACCTTCTTGTGACCACAAAGCATAATAATGATTCAATACAACGCTGTCTGTTTTTGCCTTATCCCTTCACACCGTGCATTTGCATAGGCTAGAACACCAAGGCTACATCAAAATGTTGTAATGATAATAATAGGATTTGTTTTATAACAACATTTTGATGTAGCCTTGGTGTTCTAGCCTAAATTGTTATGCTATGCATAGTTATGCGCGGATCGTCTAATAGCCATGACAAGCTCCTAGCATAACATCATCAGTCTCCAAAATTCCTCCAAGACGGATTGTGGCTGCCCACGCGGCGTGGTAATCAAAAACGGTCGCACACGTAATGTTCTCATCCCTAGCTGATGCATTTGTACCATAGTGTTCAAGTACTTCGAATGTTGGGATGATCCTTGGAGTCCTTGAGCCAGGGTATGTCAACGACAAACTAGTACCTCTCTCTCTCTCTCTCTCTCTCTCTCTCCCTCTCTCTCTCTCTCTCTCTCTCTCTCTCTCTCTCTCTCTCTCTCCCTCTCTCTCTCTCTCTCTCTCTCTCTCTCTCTCTCCATCTATCTATCTCTCTCTATCTCCATCCATCTCTCTCTCTCTTTTTTC
Source organism: Phymorhynchus buccinoides (assembly GCA_017654935.2). Taxonomy (NCBI): domain Eukaryota; kingdom Metazoa; phylum Mollusca; class Gastropoda; order Neogastropoda; family Raphitomidae; genus Phymorhynchus; species Phymorhynchus buccinoides. The sequence goes on along the minus strand of CM065685.1, from coordinate 44,779,290 downwards.
TACTTTTATATATGTATTCTGTCCAGAGGGCTGGATGTAAAAAAGCATGTTATTGCTTACTCTATTACACTCTATAAATAAAATTCATTCAATTCAATTCAATTCTCTCTCTGTCTCTCTCTTTCTCCGCCTCTCTCTTTCTCCGTCTCTCTCTCTCTCTCTCTCTCTCTCTCTCTCTCTCTTCTCTCTCTCTCTCTCTCTCTCTCTCTCTCTCTCTTTCTCTCTCTCTCTCTCTCTCCTCTCTCTCTCTCTCCTCTCTCTCTCTCTCTCTCTCTCTCTCTCTCTCTCTCTCTCTCTCTCATTTTCTTTGACTTATGTATTGTATTTTACCCTTGGTGTTCTAGCCTATGTTTGTCTGCTATGCATAGTTATGCTATTAATCTTTCTCTCATCTCTCTCTCTCTCTCTCTCTCTTGTCTCTGTCTCTCTCTCTCTCCCTCTCCTCTCTCTCTCTCTCTCTCTATATTTCTCTCTCTCCCTCTGCCCCCCCCTGCTCTCTCTCTCTCCCCCCTCTCTCTCTCTCTCTCTCCCCTCTCTCTCTCCCTCTCTCTCTCTCTCTCTCTCTCTCTCTCTCTCTCTCTCTCTCTCTCTCTTTCTCTCTCGCATTTTCTTTGACTTATTTATTGTTAGTTTTCTCCTTGGTGTTCTAGCCTATGTTGTGTTATGCTATGCATAGTTATGCTATTAATATTACTCTACTCTCTCTCTCTGTCTCTCT
>CM065685.1:44766072-44771072 GCA_017654935.2 Phymorhynchus buccinoides | reverse complement strand
TATTTCCAGTTATAAGAGGGAAAACACGTGAAACCCCGTGATTTTGACGCGTGATCTGGTGGGTCTTTAAGAGGCCAATCCACAAGCCCGATTTCAGTCGTACGGCTCATCAACCATGACGACGTCCACGAGGCATGATTCTGATGAAATGCTACTGTCTACAGTAATCTGATGAAATCCTACTATTTTCGTATTCATACAGACACGAATAGGGGAGGCTCATTGATACAGTACCTGTCATTCGTACCACCTGGTTTCCTACCAAACGGTAGAAGATTGGCCATTGATATTTCTGTGTGAAGTTTGGACAGGGGAAGGGGAGTGTTTTATCACTACCAAAATGCAGCGAAGCGGAACACTCTTTGCAAGGGCAAACGAAATTTCGTTTTCGCAGCATTTGATATAAAAAAAAATAAAAAAAATAAAAAAACTGAAACAGACTGCAACGTCACTGGAACATACAACAAACAAACAACTACACGACAAGTGCAAAGTGACGTTATTTTATTGACAAGAGACAAAACAAAACTACTGGATATTTCGGCGAATGCGCCTTTATCAACATAGACAAACAAGAAAACAGCAAACATCATCAAATATAGCAAAAGGAGCAAAAAGCAGGCAACAGAAGGAGCAAAAAACCATCAAGATCAAAATAAAAACAATACTTCCCCTCTACAGGCCAACGCGTAAAAGTACAAAGCATTTGATATAGTTTTGGGTAACGCTTTTTTTGGTTTGATATTCAGTGCACGCGTGCAAAGATTAGGACTGGAAATGCCACTTTAGAATCTGTAAGGTCTTAGAGTCAATGTTGTCCACTTTGTAAATGAAAATATTCAAAGGAAATATAATTGGGCCATAGTTATGCAATCCGTACCACGTACCTCCTACGTCTTTTGAAAGGCGTAGGTACAAAAAGGCAGTCAGGAGCCTGTTTTATGTGACATCTAACTTTTGATAAGAAAATGACATAAGAATTAATTTGACGTCACAGAGACTAACTGGAACATTTAGAAGAGAGAATGACCCCCAAGCTCCAGGAGCCTCCAAAACCTGGTCGTTGTCTAGTTCCGGTAACGCCCGATAGCGCCCACTGCTTTATTTCATGAGATAATTGGCATGGGCTTCTCAACCGCCCGTGGGCTTTTTACCCCGTCTTACCCTATGAGTCGGTGTAATAGTTTTTCCTTTTTTTTTGTTCTTCTTTTTTCTTGTTTTCTTCTTTTTTATATCTTTGTAAAGCGCTGTGAGGATGACATGCCATTGAACAGTGCTATATAAGTTTCATATATTATTATTATTATTATTATTATTATTATTAAATACTTCTGTCATATGCCATTGAATAGCGCTATATAAGTTTCATTTATTATTATTATTACTATTATTATTATTAAATACTTCTGTCTAAAAAATATATACTATATACTCATGACATGTAGACCCCAATACACGAATCAAATACTAAAATGTCCTATACAAAAACACGGACATTTAATCAGGTTCGTGTACGGCGGACTACAAAATAATAATTATATTATATGTATATAACCAGCCGCCGTGGCGTAGTGGTTAGCGTCGCGGACTACTGGCTGGGAGGTCTCGGGTTCGAATCCCATCAGAGGCGAGGTTTTTTCCGGTCCGGACCGACTCCTACCCAGAGTGAGTGGCTATGGGCTCAATGGGAAGACTGAAACCACACAGTCGAGTTTCATCCGAATGGATGCTATTCTGAGAGTGTTGCTCTAATTGCAAGACCAACACTGCAGGTGTCTGTAGTTCTCGGGCCTGGTTAACGCCGAGATATCATTATGAAAGGAAGCGTAGAATACACACCTGTCATTCAGTCTCAGACCGATTCGGAATTCCATAGCATCATCACCATCATCATCGTCATCCGCCTCATTTCCATCAATCATTAAAAAGAAAAATGTCTCAAAATAAAATTAATGATGTGGCTTTGCAGCCTGCTCTCATGGTGACCTCAGTTTCGGTTTCCGATCCAGTCTATGCCTTGGTGCGTTCGGGTCAAAGTCATGGGGATCAGTGTGTTCTGGGGAACTGTTGGTGGACGGTCGTGATGGCGCCCTCGGAGGAGGACCTCACTCACGCTGGCTCCGCGACTAAGAGAATAGTGTTGTCAGTAGGGGGCTTAGTAGGTGCTGTCCTGAACAGCAGTGCAGTGTCTCCTCGGTTGGTTGCCTCCTGACGGCCTAACATAGATTAGCTCCCCTTGGACTACTGGTCTCGGATTCTGCGACCTGAACGTGTGGAGGTGTGGCTGCGAGTTGGGACTCGGAATGAGCGGCGTGGGAGCAACGCCACTGTACGGCCCAGAAGATGGGACAGCAAAAATAAAATTATTTATAAAAAAAATTGTATAGGTCTAGTGAACAAAAACAAAACACATGTCAAAATCGGATCGCGTCTGGATTGAATCGTATGCAGTGAGTCTGTCCCTCCACTCAGTCCACTCACTCACTCCATGGCCCATCCTTTCTGTTATCCACCTTTTTTTCTTCTTTCTCTCCTTCCACCATTTTTGGCAAAGATGGCAAGGATGCTTGCCAGGCAATACTGCTGGTCTGCGTCAATGTGTAATATGTAACCCCTGTGTTAATGTTATAATGTGAGTCTGGGGAATAATATGGCCCCCAGGCCCCTTTACTGACTCAAATGGCTTTTATTATCACTGGTTGACATTCTAGGGGCGGATCACGTCATTTCTAGGGGGGGGGGGGGGGGGGGGGGGGGTTAGGTCCAGAATGGTTATCAGGCATGGTATTCTGAAATAAAACTGGTTGCAAAGAAATATATCGCAGGTGTAAAGCACCTGGTTTGTTAAGGGGGTTCGGTGGCATGCCCACCCCCACCCCCACCCCCACCCCCACCCCATTCCCCCGGAAACATTTCCCCAAAGAACTCAAACGGTACAATAATAATAATGATAATAATAATAATAATAATAATAAGCATTTATATGCGCTTATTCTTAAACAAGCCCTAAGCGCTTACAATAATAAACAAATAAATGAATAACCCCCCACCTACCCACCCACCCACCCCCAAAAAAGCAGTAGAAAATATGAGAATGTCAAAAATTGCTTCGCATACACACACACACACGCGCGCGCGCGCGCACACACAAACAAAACACGCACACGCACGCACGCACACGCACGCACACACACACACACACACCACACACCACACCACACCACTCCACACACATCCGCACAAACCACACACTGCATACAAACACACGCACACAGAAGGGACAAAAATTACTTTCCAAAAGAAAAGAGCAGGCTACGATTAGAAGAGAGTGGTTTTGAGGGAAGACTTAAATGAAGAAAGGGAGTTGGCAGAACGGAGAGGCCAAAATGGTTATCAGGCATTGTATTCTGGATTTTAAATGGTTGTAAAGAAAGATATCGCAGGTGCGAGGCGCCCCCCCCCCCCCCCCCACCCCCCCCCCCCCCCCCCCCCCCCCCTCCTCCGTCCATCAAATGGCTTTTATCACTGGTTGACATTCAGGGGTGGATCACGTCATTTCTAGGGGGAGGGGAGGGGGTCCAAATGGTTATCAGTGTGTGTGTGTTTGGAATAACAAAATGGTTGTAAAGAGAGATATCGCAGGCGTGAAGCACCTAGTTTAGTTTGTTAGGGGGGTCCGGCGGCACACCACCACCCTCCCCTTACGTGAAAAAAAAATCCCCAAAGAACTCAAACGGTGCAATGTGGTGCCATCTGAACTCAAAATGTAACACTAAATCCTTTTAGAAATTCTCAAGAATTCTCCCTTTTTTGCTAAGGGGATGTGTGTGTGTGTGTGGGGGGGGTTTAGGGGGGGGTGGGGGGGGGGGGGGGGGGGGGGGGGGGGGGGGGGGGGTGGGGGGGGGGGGGGGGGGGGGGGGGGGGGGTCGGAAACCCATGACCCCACCCCACCCCCGTATCCGCCCCTAACATTTATGGCCTGTGGTTGGAGCCAGAAGTAAACATGAGAACTGTAAGTACAATAAATGATTATCCACAGTATTGGAGTATCATGGTATATAATATTCTACAGCTTAGTCTTTCGTGGAAGACCATGTCCTGATATGACTTTCAAACTAGCGGGCATCAATTTGCATCAATGACTCTCTTCAGGGCCAGGCCACACGTCAGCTAAAAACGCACGACTGTACGATGCGATTCGATCACGCGATCCCGAAGCGCGCGAATCACGTTTATTAATTCGTTCTTGGAGACCGCGTGATCGAATCGTATCGTAGCATACAGTCGTACGATTTTAGTGGACGTGTGGCTGGCCCTTTTGTGCTCTAGCCAGAGCTGTGCTGCCGCCAAATAGACGATTTTCGGAAAGAAAAAAACTAGGGGGGAGAGTTGTTTACCTCCATTACTCGGTCAAATACCATAGCTACAATGCAACAATGGCGTCGAAGCTTGAAACTGCAGGATGCGAGTCAGCGACTTGCAAACATGTTTTTAGAAGAAGAAAGAAAGGGGGTGACCAGTTGCTGCAAAGTGATAGAACTTGCAAACTGTGACGTAAACATATAAAATCACATCAATTTTCAAAATGACGCACTGCGTTCTATACCTACATGCTGCGTGTCTCCTCAAACACAAGAAGCGAGGGCTGGGGATTTACCTGATGGCGGAGTAACTACCCCCCCCCCCCCCCCCCCACACACACACACACACACACCCCTGTTTGACCGACTGAATTAGGCAAGAGAACTCCTACACACCATGAAATTACTCCCCCTTCATTATTTCCGAACAATTCCTATTGGAAGATTGGTTGGTTGTGGGGTCCGGAATTAGCAGTCGCCCCAACCCCCCAACCCCACCCCCTCTGCTGTCTGGCAGTCATTGTCGGAAACGAATGACAGAAGGCAGGCATACTGCTAGAGAGTACCGACCACTGCCAAGACGCCTTTCAGTGCGTTTCGAAACGAGCTGAAGTTGACAATGAACAGGCGGGCATTAGA
>CM065685.1:44651072-44761072 GCA_017654935.2 Phymorhynchus buccinoides | reverse complement strand
TGCCGGAGAGAGTAGCCATTTTGGATGGGGTGGGTGGAGGACACTCACTGTGGTTGAAGCTTTTTGTAGTGCAGTAAAAAAAAAAGGAGCTATTTCCTTTGTTGTGAGCGAAACTCATTGAGATAAACTGTATAAAAAAATTTTTTTTAATAAAGTAAAAAAGCTTGTATTGCGAAAATGTCGTGCAAACGATTTGGCGGCCATTAGAAAAGAGACGGCACACGCCTTCTCTTTGGGTGAAAGAATTTGACTTCCAGCACCTCCGCCAAGGAGGAATCGCCGATTTGACTTCTAGGAAACCAAAGCAAAGTGAGTGTTGCAACCACTGTAAAGGGTGTTTTTCTGCTGATCTCGACGTGTTTCGTACAAAAACTCATCCGTCAGGGTGCCCCTTTAAGGCTTTTTCTCACTCACACTTTTCTATTGCTCCTTTCATAACTAAACGACTCCCTTCAGCTTCCCCCCCCCACCCCCCTTATCACCATGGCCAGCAAGGTGGGCAAGACACGCATACATGAACCTAATATCCACTCTGCCCATTACCACACCCCACCCCTACCCCCCACCCTCAATCTTGCAGTGGGGTGGCTCAGTTCATAAATTGAATTTTCTATACTTTCCTTTTCAATTTTTTTTTTTTATGGAAGGCGGTTATGCTTTCCCCTTTCTTTCTCTGTTTGTCAGTCTGTTGTTGTTCTTCATCTGTAAAGAAAAATAGATCAGAAGCTATGTCATGAACAGATTTTCAAAAACGGCATTTGGTAAAACAAAACATACTTGGGTATCGCATCAAAATCTCTGTCTATTCCATCAGATGTTAGCTTTATAGCTGATTCGATTTTCAGTTCATATCTAAACTGATTTTTACAAATATATATTTATTTATTTTTGGGCGGCCTTTTCCGTATTTTTAGCAGATTTGACTGAAATGTTATCAACTAAAAGAGTAGTATGTATGTATGTGTTTTTCCACCCTCTTATATCTCGTGAACCTCTGCATGGAATCACTTCAAAATGTGTGTGGCAGTGTATCACCCGAAGGACGCAAAGAGGGTGGGGGCTAAGATTGGGGGTGGGTGGGTAGGTGTGTGTGGGGGGGGGGGGGAGGGGCTAACGGACAAAGGACATGTCTGCCGCTCGGCGACACAATTGTGGGTTTTTTTCTATGTCTGTCTGTCACACGGTTGTGTTGTTGTTTTGTTTTTGTGTTGTGTTTGCTTGTTTCAATAAACTGGGAGGATTCAAGCTAAAGCTGGTATAGTAAAAAAGTGTCACCAAAGGTGTCACCTAAGCAACTTTCTTTCTGATCATCAAGGTAAGTGTAAGCCAAAAACAACAACATCACATTATTATAATTATGTTGAACGCTAAATCATATTGGCGAGAGTTTGCACCTATCTACTTGTCTAGGCTTTTAGTTAGTAGATGTGTTTCATCCTGTTCTGTCTTTCAACTCTTTTGTCTTCTATTCTTCTTCGTCGTCTTCTTCTAAATAAGCCTACATGTAGTCACCAAAGTCATTAACATCGCAACTGAAAAGGGCCAAGAGGTCTACGAGAGAGAGAGAGAGAGAGAGAGAGAGAGAGAGAGAGAGAGAGAGAGAGAGAGAGAGAGAGAGAGAGAGAGAGAGAGAGAGAGAGAGAGAGAGAGAGAGAGAGAGAGAGAGAGAGAGAGAGAGTCTACGAGAGAGAGAGAGAGAGAGAGAGAGAGAGAGAGAGAGAGAGAGAGAGAGAGAGAGAGAGAGAGAGAGAGAGAGAGAGAGAGAGAGAGAGAGAGAGACCAGAGAAAGAGACTGAGCTCTAGAGAGAAACAGATCTGAGGGAAGAATCACATGATCGGATGGTGCGGGGTAGGAAGGAGGAGCCGAGCTGCTGGGGGTGGCAGGAAATCCTGCAGTATTGCTCACTCACTGTGCCCCCCTCCCCTTGATCTTGCAGCGAACGGCTGCAGATGTCCGCACCTGGTATGAAATTGCCCAATAATACGTTGAATTTTATCCTCAAGTCTTTTTCGTCTTCTACTTTTAACTAGTCTATGACTTCTACTTCTTTCTTTTTTTTACCCATTTTGTTTTTGTCGTCTCGACCAATCAACTACGTCACAAATGTGACGTCTTCTTAGACAAGTCAACACATTTGACGTCAACTCAAGCAAGACAGTTCCAAAAGTCAACATTTCTTCACACTGTCAATGACGACGGAGAAAAAACCGCAAGTTATCAAATGGAAATGGGGAAGTAAGTGGTTATCCATAGTGCTCTAGCATTCGCAAACATTAAAATTAAAGCATCAAATATTACATTTCCCAAGCCAGAAGGTCTATGGCTCCAACCCACCTGCGTGCGCATCTCGACCATTCCAACGGAAGTGTCGCCATCTTAGTCCTTATTTGTGAAAATGTTATCTAAATGTGTAAAGAAAACATCCAGATGTTATAAATACAGTTTAGATAAGTTTCGAATTGGAACAGCCAAATACGCAGCATCGATCTGGCATTTTTCAAAAAAAGGTAAGGACTAAGATGGCGGTCTCCCATAATATGGCGCTACTTGTGGCCGGATATGACGACACGTGGGTACCAGCCATTCAGCATTGGTTCGATCCAAACTGGACTATGGAGCAACAGTGTGGTGTTATGATAAATAAGTACCTGTCATTAAATATCTACCTCTCGCATGAGAACTGTACCCATCTAACCCTAACCCTATCCCTAACCCTAACCCTAACCTTAACCCTATCCCTAACCACGGAAAGAACCAAAAAATAGAGCAGGAGGGTGTAAATCTACATATTTGCCGATAAATCGGTACAAGTCCATAAATCCATAATCCGTAAAATTCACAATGGCGGACAAACAAACGATTCTGATTGGCTACGCTAGGACTACTTCTAATGCGCATGCGCAGAGGTAAATATTTCATAGGACTACTTATTCATTATGACAGTGGGACCCATACCTGAAGCAGGATAGGTGTGGCAGTGTATTTTTACCTCTATGAGATTTTTACCTCTGGCCGCGTAGCCAATCAGAATCGTTTGTTTGTCCGCCATTGTGAATAATTACGAAACTAAGTGCATGGCTTTGTACATCGATTTCTCTGCAAATATGTAGATTTACACTCTCCTGCTCTATTTCTTGGTTCTTTCCGTTGTTTCAACTTCGTTAGGGATAGGGTTAGGTTAGGGATAGGGTTAGGGTTAGTAGTAATCACGGGAGATAAGTAACTGTTCTAATGCGCATGCGCAGAGGTAAATATTTCATAGGACTACTTATTCATTATGACATAGGTATGGCTTGTACCCACGTGTCGTCATATCCGGCCACAAGGAGCGCTCCATAGTATGGGAGACCGCCATCTTAGTCAGTAACTTTGTTTGAAAAATGCCCGATCGATGCTGTTTACACGTTTAAATTCTGATCGCTTCTCGGTCTTTTGGCTAAGACAGTGATTCAGGAACATAATTTTTTGTTTAATATACCCTGGTTGGTTGGTTCAGCCCGTCGTACATGGCGAAAGCCGATACGCGACGTTAAACTACTTCCATCCTGTTTACACACAAATCTGACTAAGATGGCGACACGTTCGTTGGAAGGGTCGAGGTGCGCACGCAGGTGGGCGGGAGCCATGATATAGAGAAACTTGAGAGAGTTCAGCGCCAGGCGGCCCGCTTCATCACAAGGAATCAGATTACAAGACCAGAAACCCAGGCTGCGTAAGCAACATGCCGAAAGAACTGAACCTCCCTCCTCTGGAAGAATGTCGCAGGCAGCAACGCCTCAGCCTTTTTGTTATTTTTTATATAGGATAGCTGAGGGACACATTCCTGCACTCCCAGCGGAAACGTTTCTCACTCCAGCAAACACGAAGCGTCGCCGGATCAAACCTATATCAACTATGAAGGTTTCCAGTCCATAAAACATCATCGAACAACAGGTCATCAACCACTCGCGTGGATTTCGTGTCCAAGAATGTTGAACAGAGCTCTTTTTTCGTGCAGACTGCTGCAGAGTGGAACAAGTTGAGCGAGGCCACTGTCAACGCAGGCTCCATCGGAGCATTTACATCAGCGCTGATCAGATCTCCATCTGAACCTGCCCCTACTAACCACTAAAATTAGATTTTTGTTGTTGTTGCTTGTTGCTGGAAGTGGGGCCTGTTCCTTCCCGGCTGAGCTGGTCTTAGGCCAGTACAAGCTGTATGTCTTTCTCCTTCTATATTGTCTGTAGGTGCATGCATCCTCCTGGGGCTAAGGACATCACTTTCCGAGCCAGCTGTCGGCCAGAGTTGACCGCAACCTGTACATTAATAATAATATATAGGTGATGATAAGTTCGAACGCATTATTTCATGTTATGTCCGGGCTTGAGCGTGTGCGCACGTATGGGCGTTTGCCAGTATGTGGGCGTTTGCCAGTATGCAGGCGTTTGCCAGTATGTAGGCGTTTGCCAGTATGTAGGCGTTTGCCAGTATATAGGCGTTTGCCACGGTGTGTGTGTGTGCGTGTGTGTGTGTGTGTGTGTGCGTGCGCGCGCGTGTGTGTGTGCGAGAGAAAGAAGTGAGAGTGTGTGTCTCTGTGTGTTTAATAGGCCTCTCTCTCTCTCTCTCTCTCTCTCTCTCTCTCTCTCTCTCTCTCTCTCTCTCTCTCTCTCTCTCTCTCTCTCTCTCTCTCTCTCTCTCTCTCTCTCTCTCTCTCTCTCTCTCTCTCTCTCTCTCTCTCTCTCTCACTGTCTCCACCTTATGTTAGAAAATACAAACTTTTATTCTCTCTATTTTAATTATCCGTATCTGTATCCGTATCTCTGTCTGTCTCTCTCTGTCTGTCTCTCTCTCTCCCTCCCCTCTCACTCCCCCCCCCCCTCTCTCTCTATTTCTCTCTCCCTCTTTCTTCTTCGCTTGCAAGTCTGCACTTGCAAACTGTACAAAGTAATCGATGGGACTGGCACTTTCCCATTGCATCTCCAGAGGATTCTTGACCATAGGTCATCGCCTGGTTTCCAGAACTCACTCCAAAACTGTCCCTCCCGGGGTTCCTGGTTTTGCTGACTTGGCCCCTTTTCAATCGCTTTTTTTTCTTTCTCAAGGGTTCTATTTATCTGTCCGCTCTGTCTGCTTGTTTCGTGTAGTTTTTAGGTTCTTAGTCATTAGTCTTTTAAACAATCTAATTATTTCTCCTCATGTTTTAGCTTCTCTCCCATGTTTTAAAATACGCGGAATCTTGCTTTGCAGGGTCTAAGAACAGAATATGAAAAGAATTTGACCCAGACTTTTCGAAATCATATAATAAAAAGGCAACTGTCCGTGTGTGTGTGTGTGTGTGTGGAACACAGAACGGGCCTTATAACTCCGCCGTTTTTCGACCGAATCGCTTCAAATTTGCTATGAGCCCTAACGGGGCGATGGCAACGGCAACCGAGGCGGCCGTGTCATTTGCGCGGTTTGGCAAATGCGCAAAACGCGTATCCACCGGCCTCTCGGCGCCCGTGTGAATAAAAAGAAAAAGCGAAACAAAAAGCTGAATTTACGTTTTTCTTTATAACGTTCTCGTTATATAAAAAAAGGTGAAACTAAACAATAAAAGCCAGTTTACCCGTAAAACCTAGTAAGCATTAACCCTTTCACCGCCAATGTCGCATTTATGCACCACAATGGTTGAACACCCATGTTACTAAACGGCATCAAATCAGGGCCTGTTATCCGAAGACCCTATTTTCTTAATTTTGGGAGGTAACAATAGGCCTAATGGTATACATGTCACAGAGGAATTCCCAATATTGCAGATAATTGTTTTTCTCTTCCCAGTTAAATGTAATGGTATATTTGGGCTACAAAATGGCTGGCGGCATAAGGGTTAAAACAACATGGGTGCAATTTTTCCTGGTATGCAAGGATTTCCTGTTTGTTTTAATCTTACCAGAAAAGGAAGTTCCTTTTTTTTTCAAATTTGTCAAACAAGATCTCTGTGTGTCTACTGTGTTTTTCAAACACTTTAAAGGACCATACTCAGCTCCATTCGAACCTAAAAACGTTCTGAAAAACGTTTCAGCATTATTTCCTACTACACATAGACACAGAATACAAACTGTATCTATGTAACCTACCTTTTATGTCACATTAACCCTTTCACCGCCAGCCATATTTCAGCCAAAAATGTCCATTGAAATTACCTGGGTAGAGAACAAAATCCATCTGCAGTATTGGGGATTCTTCTGTGACATATATCAAATAAGGTCTATCCTTACTTCCCAAAACTAAGACAATAGAGTCTTTGGATACTAGACCCCAGTTTGATGCCTTTAAGTGACATAGGTGTTAAATCACTGTGGTGCTAAAATGCGACTTTGGCGGTGAAAAGGTTAAGCATTTGTATAAATTGTGGGGGAAAAGCAAACTAAAATACCTTCATAAATCAAGTTTTGCTTCAGCTGCAGGGGGACATTACCCCTGGACCCCGGCCTTTCAGGGTTTTTGTTTTTTCTTCAGTTTCCGTAGTTGCACTCATGAAACAACAATAATGTCGACAACGACGACGACAACACCCAAGTATGGCCGACACTTAAAGACATTTAAACCGATCTGAATGCTAAATGGAGAGACTAAAATGAGACCTCGCATATCAGGCGAAAGGATATTTCCCTATGAGCCTAAATTGCTTTATACGGAACCAGGGCCTGTATTCACGTTGAGATAGCATGAGACTTAGCATGATGCTAACTTAGAAGCTCTTCCAATGTCCTATAGGATTTAATAGGACTTTTGGAAGAGCTTCTAAGTTAGCATGATGCTAAGTCTCATGTTATCTCAACGTGAATACAGGCCCTGGATAGGATACTATTATATGGGACAAGAATGAAAGATATAAATCTTTTGAATGGATTTGTGGCCTTACCTGGATATCTTTGGTTGGCAGTAACAAATGCTAAAACTAAAAATAAAAAAATAAAAGAGGGTGCTGCTGTGCTAGCGGCGACGCAACCCTCCGGGTGAGAGCAGCCCGAATTTCAAAGAGATATTAAAAATAAGTTTCTGTGACCAGAATATACGAAATATCGAATCTTTTCTTTACGGTTTTGGTTCTTTACAAATGCAATAAATTCAAGCAGAATGGGCCTAAAATGAGTGTTGCGTTATCATTTTTTATTTTGTTCTGCTTCTGCAGTAAAACATCCAACAGGACAGGCGTGCACAAGCAGTATGTGACCATCCGAGATTTTGTCTCGGACGATGTGATCCTGGCCACGCTCATCACGGTGATCGTGGGCAGCGTGGTGACCAACCTGTACGTGATCTTCTCCATCTACGTCACCAGGCAGATGAACAACGTCACCAGCATGCTCTTCGTGTCCATGTCCGTGGCGCAGCTGGTCATGGGCGGGGTGGTGCCCCTCTTCGCCATGATCCAGACCCTGCACCCCGGGAGCACCTCGGGCATGGCCTGTGAGATGCCCGTCTACATCGAGCTGGCCATCGTCGCCTGCACCATCTTCAGCCACATCGCCGTGGGCATCGACCGTTACATCGCCGTGGTCCACCCAGCCAAACGCACCCGCCTCACCGGACGATCCGCCGTGCCCATCGTCGCCGCCATATGGGTCTGCTCCGTTCTCTACAGCCTCAGACTGACCCTGCAGTTCGACGAGACCAGGACCAAGGACAAAAACTTCTGCAATCTTTTCGTGGAGGAGAAGGAGGAGAACCTGCTGTTCCGAAGCTTGGACTTCACCTGCCTGTTCGTGCTGCCCCTGTTGCTGCTGAGCTACCTGTACGGGCGGGTCATGTACGAGCTGTGGATCCGCCACAAGGCCACCACCAACGTGCGCCGCAACCGGCGCGTAGTCAAGTTCCTGGCCGTCAGCCTCGCCCTCTTCTTCATGAGCTGGTTCCCTTTCTACATCCTGGACATGGCCGGGGACGCCAGGAAGAGCATGCTGCCCCCGGACAGGATCCACGAGGTGGAGAACAACCGCACCTACGTGTCTCTCAGGTACACCTTCGTGCTGATGGCGGTGGGCAACTGCTTCTTGACCCCGCTCATCTACATCCTCTCCTTCCCCAACTTGAGGAGGGAAACGTGCACCAAGGTCAGGGCGGTTCTGCGTTCGCGCCGTCTGGCGGCCTCTGGGCGCGAGATGATCTCCCGAACCAGAGTCACTGTTCTTCAAAAAAACTCCCTTTCCAGAACGATGGCGAAGGTGCACCCGGCCAAGTCCAGTGTAAGCTCCGTGCCGACCATGAAGATCAACAGTAGCGACCGTGAGTTGGTCAATAAGGGTTCGCTGAGAGCCACTGCTACCGTTTAAAGACCCTCCACGTCACGTGTATTTTCCCTCGTATGCTTGGGAAGAGTTCTTAAAGACACACTGATCCACCACGACTAAGTCCCTTGTTGTTGTTGTTTTTTACTGGGTAGCTGTGACCCACATACAAATGCCCCCGACTTCAAATTGAGGCTGTTCTTTAAAATGATGTTTCGTTTTGAATTTGGGGGCTTTTGTATGGGAGTCAAACCTGGTCAAAACAAGATTCCTTTACCGGCTATAAGAGGGAAAACACGTGAAAGCCGTGATTTGACACGTGATCTGGTGGGTCTTTAAGATTTATTACCAGCTATAAGAGGGAAAACACGTGAAAATCATGATTTTGACACGTGACGTGGTGGGTCTTTAAGGTCTCTCTGTAGCCTACACGTGAACGTTTTTCACTCTTCCCCACATAGCAACACGGTGATATGCACGAGGTGGAGAACAATATTAAGGTCTGTATACACGTGTACAAATAGTCACAAAATATCGTTATATCCCCTATCGATGGCTTGGAGCCAAAAGGGAATATCTCTAGATAGTCCATTGACGTATAATTGAACTTATTGCAAAAACCAATAACTTGTATTTAAAAAGACTACAAATAATATGAAATGGGGATTATCTTTTTTTTATATTTCTGCAGTTGTTGTTTTATACAAGGCATTAGTTTAAGCAATAAATTAAATAATACATCAATAGACTATCTTGAGATAGTCCGTTTTGGCTCTAAGCCATCGCTATGACAACACAGTGAGTTGTAAGTCATGACATATTACAGACCTGTTTACCCCCCCCCCCCCCCCCCCCCCCCCCCCACCCCTGAGCACCCCTACGGTGTGACACGTCATTAAACCAAACAATGTAGAGTAGAGAGCAAACAGGTCTGCCTGCATATTATGAGTGGCCTAAGACTGTGTTGTTGCCAATGAGATATTTTGTGAATAATATTATCAGTTATTGGGATTTGCGAGTGTGATATTGCTTTTATCCTATCTCAAGTGGCTTGCTGTTTATCACACGAGGTCGGAGGTCAATTTTTTTTTTCAATGTAAAATGTTCATCAGAAACAACCTTTTGCATTTATCGGGTTAAGGCACAGGGTTAGGAGTATGTTTGGGCTTTTTGTTTTACTAAACTTCACTTGATGCAAATAAAGAAAATATGGTTTGAGTACTGCAGATAGTCGCGTGCGAGTGTACAAGCCGTGAGATATATAACTGTGACGTCAAGTTTCTAATAGCAACGGTGTATTCTTACACCTTTTCTCACGCGCGTTGACACTAAGCCTATGGGTTAATATATGCAAATGATATCTCTGGATATTGTTTTATATCTCACGGCTGGCAAGCCTCTTTGCACTACTTGTACATCGGTATATTAACGTGTGCAGATACCTTTATGAGTGGCTATCACTGTGCTGCCATGGGGGAAAGAGTGTTAAAGATCCACCCGATCACGTGTCAAAATCACGGGATTCACGTGTTTTCCCTCTTATAACTGGAAATAAATCTTGTTTTGACCAAGTCTGACTCCCATATAATTTTACCCCAAATTGAAAGCAACACATCAGTTTGAAGAGCAGCCTCAATTTGAATATGGGGAAATTCGAATGTGGGTCAAAGCAACCCAGAAAAAAACAAGGGACGTAACCGTGGCGCGTCACGGGGTCTTTAAGAAATGTTAGCGTGTATTGACACCACTGAACTTTTCATGCTTATAGTCGCAATACACGTTACTATTTTTTCGTTCTTTCCCATGGCAACACCGTAATATGTGAGTCAGATAATTAATAATAGCGTCACGCTGTGTTGCCATGGGGAAGGATCGCAAAATATTCTGGACGACTGTTTCGAAATCAAGTCAGCAATTAATCATCTCAGCGGTGTTAATGAAGCAATTTGGGTTTTTTAATTATCATTCCTTATACGTATATTGGATAATAAATCGCGTGTGCGATGTCGAGTCACATCTTTAGACGTAAGTGAAGGCATTTGTGCATGTATAGACTTTTGTTTGTTGGGACAATAATGTTTCTTTTTTGTGCTTTAGAATGTGCATCCGTAAGCTAGTTTTTGAACTGTAATGTTTTTAGCAAACGTAGGCTTACAAACATGATGGCTTTGTTTTCTTACTGCTGTTGTACACCAGTACAGTTTGCATCACGTTCCCCGACCCTTTACCTGCCCCATGCGATAGTAGCCTAATCATGTTGCTTCATTGGATTCCGGGAGTCCTTCACGGTGAATGTGTAAGCATATTATGTTTGTATATCTGTATTGACGGCGTGTCTTTATGTTGTTATGGGAGGTGTTGTTATGGGAGGTGGGAATGGGAGATAACTATGATGATGGTAAGAAAATTGGAAAGAGTGAGTTTCATGAAGGGTTGATTTGCTACAAATGTACAAATGGTTGAATATATATTTTTCTGGACCCAACTGTCGATAATTTAATTTTTGGATGCATGAAGTGTCACTTTTAATGGAATTGTTGTGTACATTATTGTTATTCCTGTTATATCATCAAATGCGTTTTCATTGATGACCTTTTTCTTTTTTGGGGGGCATATTATAATACAATTTATTATTGGAATTGAAATAATCAGGACATTAGGCAAATGGCCATGAACGTCGTTCAGGTAAAAAATCTGTGTGCTGAGCGCACTTTTAACATACGTTTTACTGCTTTAGTTTTGTTCTCTTTTGTTTTTTGTTTTTTGTACGTCATATGTAGACCTAGTTTTTGTACTTCAAAGCCCAAAGTCAACGTTAGAGACACATTGCAAAGCGATATTATGCTGGTCATTCCATACACCTTGCTCGGGCTAATTGTTGTACTTTTACTGATACCATGTCTGACGGATTACCCCTGCTCATGTTCCTTGGATTGTTGTAACTGGACGGTGTTACATATAGCAGCCTATGTGCTCATTTCTTGTACCCTGACAATTCTTTATACATTGATATCAAACACAAATGGCGTCACTAACCGATTCATTTAAAATTTACTCATTTAACTGTAACGGCCTAAATGATTCGAAGAAAAGGAAGGATGTCTTTGATTACATTCGTTCAAAAAATGACTTTCATATTCTGTGTTTACAAGAAACACATTGGCCTGTTCGAACTGAGCCTGTAATACGTGCATGCTGGGGATACAATGTATGGCTCAGTGGGTCAGAGACCAACAAAAATGGTGTGGCAATACTTTTTAATAACAATTTTGAATATAAAGTTCTTGATGTGATAACAGACCCCCATGGATGCTTTGTTGCAATGAATATTGAAACCTTAAAGAAAAAGATGACATTGATAAACTTGTATGGACCTAGTAGTGGGGATAAACCAGAATTTTTCGAAACAATATGTAATTGTTTAGATGAGTTTGATAATGATGTTATTATTATTACTGGCGACTGGAATTGTACACTTAGTACCAAGTTAGATGTTCGTAATTACGCCAGTACAGAAAATCGCCCCAGGACCCGGAAAAACATTTTTGATATTATGTCAAAGTATAATTTAGTTGATGTATATAGGGAAATGTATCCCGATAAGCGTGCATACACTTGGCGCAGATTTAATACTATAAAGCAAGCAAGATTAGATTACTTTTTGATTTCTAATGATACTATGGCTGATATAACAGACACACTGATTGAACCGGGATACCGGTCATATCACTCTTTTGTCTCACTGGCGCTTAGGAAGGAGCAATTTAAAAGGGATCGTCCATTTTAAAAATTTAATAATAGTTTATTGAGAGACAAGAATTACGTATTAGAAATTAAAGAAACCATAAGAAAAGTAAAAAGGCAGTATGTGGTTCCAGTTTACAATTTAGATAACATTGATAGCATTTCAAATGACTGTTTAATATTTTGTATCAGCGACCAACTTTTTTTGGAAACTTTAATGATGGAAATAAGAGGCAAAACCATTTCATATGCTGCATTTTAAAAAAAAGCAACTCATTAAACAGGAACAAGACTTAGAGAAAAGTATCAAAACTATTGAAAAGAACCTACAACCAAATGATATGCCAGTTTTAGAAGAATTAAAGTCTCAACTACAGGAACTAAGGGACTTTAAAATTAAAGCTGTCAAATAGCTGTTCGTTCTAAAGTTCGGTGGATCAGCCAAGGAGAAAAAACTAATAAATATTTTTGTAATTTCGAGAACAGAAATTTTGTTGATAAAGCTATTTCAGTTCTTGAAAAAAGTGATGGTTCTGTTATAACAGAGCAGAAGGGTATATTACAAGAAATTAAAGATTATTATGAACAATTATATAGTCAGAGGGAGGTTAGAGATATTGACTTGACTACATAACTGCCTGGTGCGCCAGTGTTGACAGAGGAGGATCGTGACAGTATTGAAGGCCTAATTACCTATGAAGAAGCACAATTTGCCTTGAAAGAGATGAAAAACTTGAAAAGTCCGGGTCCTGATGGGTTCACTGCTGAATTCCTTAAATTCTTTTTTACTGATGTGGGCCAGTTTCTTGTGAGATCGATAAACGAAGGATTTCACAATGGGGAATTGTCGGTCACACAGAAACAGGGAACTATCATTTGTATTCCTAAAGAAGGGAAATCCAAAAGATTTATTAAAAAATTGGCGTCCTATATCCCTCCTTAACGTAACTTACAAGATTACCTCTGCGTGCATAGCTATTCGTCTAAAAACAATCCTACCTATAATAATCAATGAATATCAAAGAGGCTTTTTGAAAGGTCGGTTTATAGGTGAAAACATTAGACGTTTATACGATACTTTATTGTATACAGAAAAAGAACATGTTCCTGGTATGCTTTTTGCAGTTGATTTTGAAAAGGCCTTTGACAGTGTTTCATGGTCGTTTTTGAACAAATGTCTACAGTTCTTTAATTTTGGGCCGGATATGATAAAGTGGGTGAGTGTTTTTACTCTGATATAGTATCATGTGTTTCCATAAATGGTCAGTATTCTCCATGGTTTGCTATAATTAAAAAAAGGGGTGTGAGACAGGGGGATCCGTCATCTCCTTATCTTTACCTGATTTGTGCGGAGATTTTGTCGCTTATGATCCGCAGGAATCCAAACATCAAAGGCATAAGAGTTCGAAATAAGGAAGTATTGTTGTCCCAGTTTGCGGATGACACATCTCTATGTTTAGATGGCAGCAAAAATTCATTTACAAATGCTGTTTTTACTTTGTCTAAATTTGCTGAAATATCTGGCCTTAAGATTAAAGGGCTTCGCACACTAGCGTCAAGATCTCGAGATCGCGGCGATTTTTTGCTGCAAGGCGCAGTTTGATGCGCCGCTTGTGTGAGAGATTCGCGGCGCAGCAGGATTTTTGATGCGTAGCTGCGCGATTTTGTGTTGCTCGAGAATAGATGCGGCTCTAATTTTGATGCTCAAGATCGCAGAGATCGTGAAACTAGCCAATCACAACGGACGGAAGGACCATAACTCAGATTGAAGAAAAAAAATACTGTTGTTTCTAAGAGGAGGTTTGACGCTAAAGTAATCTTTCCTTGCTTTCCAAATAAGGAAGTTCGAGCGACAAGAGGCGAAGCGACAAGAGTCGTGTGTGAGAACACCACTGCCTCGCTACAATGTGTGCTGCGATGCAGGCGTCAACGCGTCAAGGCGTTGCTCTGAGAAACAATTGACGCCTGATGCTAGTGTGCGAAGCCCTTAACTTTGACAAAAGTCAAGTAATTTGGATTGGGAGTATCAAAAATTCGAGTGTAAGATTTATGAGAGATAAAAATTTCATTTGGGACCCTGGCACATTCAAAATTTTAGGCATTTTATTTTCAACATGTAATAATAATAATAATAATAATAATAACAGTACATTTATATAGCGCTTTACCTCAGATGAGCCCAAAGCGCTTTACAATCAATTATTCATCAACAGATAACAAAAAACAACATTCAAGAGTGACACCAACCACCAACAGCGCATATGCAAAGCAACTCTCTCTCTCTCTCTCTCTAACACACACACACACACGCACACGCACGCACGCACACACACACACACACACACGCACACACGCACACACACACACGCACACACACACACGCACGCACACACACACACACACACACACACACACACACACACACACACACACACAAACACACACACACATACACATAAACACACAATTATTGACTCCAACTCGTTCATACCCCATTCGGTAAGCCACAGCAACTGAGCCGCATGGACTGACCACATACACCAACACACATACACAAACACCCTCACACACAACGTACGCACGCAGACAGACACACACACGCACACAAACACACACACACACACATGCGTGCACATACAACCCACAAAACCAAAATACACACAAGCACACATTCATGCTCACACACACACACACACACACACACACACACACACACACACACACACACACACACACACACACACACACACACACACACACACACACACACACACACACACGCACCACAAAACACAGCACAAACCTCTTAAATCAATCTTCCCTCACGTGCACACAACGATAGACAACTGATCAAATATTTAGGGCGCAGCAGGAAAAAGATGGGTTTTAAGAGAGGTTTTGAATGAGGAGACTGAGTTGGAGTGTCGGAGAGGAGAAGGCAGAGAATTCCACAGAGATGGTGCTTGACAAGAAAAAGAACGTTGGCCAGCAGATTTGAGACGGATGGAGGGAATGGAAAGGAGACGAGAATCAGAAGACGAACGTAGTTGGCGAGCTGGGACATAGAGATGAAGAAGATCAGAGAGATACAGGGGAGCTTGATCATTCAGTGACTTGAAGGCAAGGAGGAGAATTTTGTAGTCAATACGTGATTGAACTGGGAGCCAATGTAGGGAACGAAGAACCGGAGTGATGTGATCGTACCTAGGGGAGCGAGAAATGAGACGAGCAGCATTATTCTGGACCCGTTGGAGCTTAGAGATGAGAATTGATGGACAGCCAGCAAGAAGTGAGTTACAGTAGTCAAGGCGAGACAGGACAAAAGCACATACTAGAGTCTTCAGGGCATCCTGAGAGAGGAAACGGCGGATGGAACTAATTCTTCGAAGTTCTAGATAGCAAGCCTTGCAAACATTGGAAACATGCTGTTTGAAAGAAAGGGTTTGGTCCAAAGTAACACCTAGATTGCGGACGGATGCCGATAGCTTGATCTCAGTGCCATCAATGTCGACAGAACCTGGGAGAACCTGAGTTTTAATTGTGTGGTTAGAGGCTACAAGAATCATCTCTGTCTTATCAGCATTCAGTTGCAGTTTGTTGTAAAACATCCATGTTTTAACAGCAGAGATGCACAACTTAGAAGAAGAAATCATTTGATCTAATTGACTCAGGTGGGCAGAAATGTACAGTTGATTGTCATCAGAAAAGCTATGATGTAGAATAGAATGCTGGTTGATGATGGCGGAGAGAGGTTGGGTATAAAGAACAAAAAGGATAGGGCCTAAGACTGAACCTTGGGGCACACCGAACTGAAGACCTTTTGGAAGAGATGGAGAACCATTGACAACAACTTTCTGTGTGCGATCAGAGAGGTAGGAAGAAAACCAGGAAAGAACAGCCCCAGATAGACCAAAGGAGGTGTGAAGTCTAGAAATGAGGATGGAGTGGTCGATAGTGTCAAACGCTGCAGAAAGATCAAGGAGAGAGAGAAGAGAAACCTTGTTTTCATCCAAGGCAGTGAGCAGGTCGTTCGTTATCTTTAAGAGGGCTGTCTCAGTACTGTGACCTGCTCGATAAGCAGACTGGTTTGGATAGTAGAGATCATTTACCTGAAGATGGTCAGACAGCTGTTTAAGAACCACCTTTTCCGTAAGCTTAGAAAGGAATGAAAGATTAGAGACAGGCCGATAGTTCTTTAGATTTTCAGGATCAAGACTAGGCTTCTTTAAGAGAGGTTTGACAACTGCAGATTTGAAATGAGTTGGAAAGCGGCCTGAACATAGAGATTCATTGATGATGGATGTAAAGTAAGGAAGGAGATCATCAAGACACTGGGAGAAGAGAGATGAAGGTAGAGGGTCTAGTTCACAGGTTTTAGTCTGAGTTTGGGTCAAAATCTTCTTAACCTCATCAGTGGAAACAGAACGGAACTCAGACCACATACTGCCAGAAAAGGAGGGATCAGGGACAGAGTCAGTTGATGGTGGAGCAGATTGAGAATCAAGATTGTGGCGGATGGTGGCTATCTTGCTGTGAAAGAAATCAGAGAAACGTTGAGGGAGTTCAGACACAGGGATAGAAGAAGGTAGAGGTGTGGACTTTGGTTTACCTACCAAGGAGGGAGTTGGCTAAACTAAACAATTGACGTGAAGTGGTACAAGCGAGAATTTGGGCATTCAAACAAGAGCATTTGGCCTTATCTATAATGTCAGACACAATTTTGTTCATGGCTCGAAAAATCTGTTTGTGAATTTCAAGTCCAGTCTTAACCCACTGGCGCTCTGCACGGCGGCGTTCTTGTTTACCCTGAGTCACCTCAGGTGCCACAGAAGCATACCACGGTGATGGAGGCCTACTGGAGATCTTGCGACGGATGACAGGGGCGTGGAGGTCGAGTAGACTGGTCAGGAGGTGGTGGAGCTGTTCGGCAGAAGGCTGTAGAGATGAGTCAAGTCTGGCCCTGAGGTCAGACATGAAGGCAGTGATGTCGATGGAGGAGATCTTCCTGGTCTCAGCATACACAGGAGGGCATGAAGGGCGAGATAAACGGAGGCAGGAAAGAATACAGAGATGGTCAGAAAAGTCCAGGAAGGAGTCAGGAGCAGTAGACCGCAGGACGTCTTCGTCGTCACGCCTGACGATAACCAGGTCAAGGGTGTGACCTTTCTGGTGGGTGGGGAAGGTCACAGCCTGGTGCAGGTCGAAGTCATCCAGCAGTGCGGTGAAGTGGAGGGTGAGGGGGTCAGTGGGAACATCAACATGAATGTTGAAGTCTCCCATGATGATTGGAACACCGCTGATAGTGTTGCAGTGCTCCAGCAAAGAGGGAAACTCGTCGAGGAAGAGGGAGTCCGAAAGTTTGTTTTTCTTGTTGGGAGGGGGGCGGTAGAGGCAGAAAAGCTGTAGGCAGTGCTGACGGAGAGTAACGGAGAGCTGGGCCAGTTCAAAGGAGGAGTGTGGAAAGGGGAAGAGGGAGGTAGAGGTGAGATGGAGGCACAGTTTTTCACGCACGACAAAGGCAATGCCTCCGCCACGTGAAGAGCGAGGATAGGAGATGGTTTTGTAGCCAGGGGGAGAGAGATCAGCGCATTTAGCTTCATCACCCGAAGGCAGAAGCCAGGATTCAGTGATGCAGAAAATATCAGCATCGTTCTCTACAATGAAATAATTAATAGAAGAACGTTTCTGTGGGACGCCAACGGAACGGGGGTTAAACTGGGCAACAATAAAATTAGCATCTTTTGTAGGCGAAGCAACGGGAACAGTAAGTAAGTTAGAAATACTCATCCGTTTGGTAGGTGAAGGGGGAGGGCGAGGAATTGAGCAGACGACAGAAATCTTCCGTTGCTTCCTTTTTCCTCCTCTGCAGCCTCGTATTGTGCGTGGAAGATTAATCCCTATACACAGATGACGTAGCGTGGCAACAAGGGCAGAGTCAGGGGTCGAAGGTTGTACAGCCAGTAACGCATATGCGGCTGTACTGCAACTATTAGTAAAGTATTATTAAATAGTTTAAATAGGAGAGGGGGGCTCGCAGAGTTAATGTGGCGCCACGCACGCGTGTTGCGTGCGTGTAGTGCGTCAGGCAGAGGGAAGGAAGAGGGAGACTGAAGAAAAAGGATGGTAGGCAACAAGGCCTCGCCTCGGTTAAAATTAAGGCATGGCGTTGTTTGGCCGGTGCTGGAAACATGGCTGGCTTGGAGAATCCAACAAGCCAACCAGTCTCGAAGCCCCGCCCACTAAGAAAATAAACCAAATTACACGCGCACTCTCATGTCCGGAGGCACAGAAAGTACAGCCCAAAATAATGTGCAGTTCATCACGAACACACAGACACAAAACAACAACGAAACAAGCACTACTGGAAACACACCAACAAAAGAATATTGACGAGAGTAAATGATTCAGCACGGCTAGGCTGAAAAACTTCCGCTGAATAAAAGTTAAGAGATCGTAAATTCCATTTAACAAAAATTAATTTTGAAGATAAGCTAGAAAAGAAATATGAACAAGAATCTTAAATACTTGGAATAAAAACGAACAATTGACACCTTTTGGCAAAATAACTGTAATCAAGACTTTGGTCATTTCCAAAATGGTACATTTGCTAATCAAACTTGCCAGATCCATCCGAAGAATTTATTAATACCTTAGAAAAGGACTTTTCTTCAATTCTTTTCACTTTTTTTGACTGAAATAAGGAATTAAACTTTATTACGTTTTGGTTTTATTTAATAATACATTGACAAAGTAATATTAAGAATAGCATCATAATCTTGAAACTAAAATATAATGAAGGAGGACTTAGAATGGTAAATGATAAGACAGCAATCTTCCGTTGCTTCCTTTCTCTATCTGCCATGAAGATCCCCGTTTGCTGGGTAAAAAGACTCTTAGAAAATGACTCAAAAAACAATAAAAAGAATGGAAAGTATTTTACATTTAATCATGTTCCCTCTTTCAACATAATTTATCACAATTTTGGAGTCCAATATTTGCTTATCTTCCTGTAGTGATTGAAACAAAACAGAAAATTCCATTCTGGTGAAAGATGTAATTTAAAACACTATAGGAAACTGTATGTTTAAATGTGTCCCAACAAACCACTCAATCAAAGGTTATCTAATTGAAACAGTCCATGATTTTATGAAACAAACTAAAGAGTGTATGTTTGTTTTCTTTTTACAATACACATAAATTATTAGATGGAACATGATAATTTGGCAAATTTTTATACATTGAAAGAATTCAAAAACCATGATATTCTGCTCTTTGTTAGTCAGTTAGTTAACATTAATGGCTCTTTCATGTAACTTTTGACGAATTTGTATAATAGTTTTTAATTTTGATAATCAATATAAACTTTCGAACTTAGTTTTGAAGGTATTTTGAATGGCAATACGAGCCTACTGTCAGAAGCTAAGAAAGGTGACATGTTGGGATTGTATGGCAACAGGAATTTTTAGAGATGGGGTAAGGGGACACATTCTCTCTTCCTTCGCCAAAACACGCCCAGACCGCTTGTCAACGTTTCCACATTTTTTTTTATTTCATACAAAACACCAACCTCAGGGAGAGTCCTCTCACATCAGGATATCATGGCTCAGTTCCGTCTAACCATAGTTCGGGCGCTCCAAAGCAGCACACATTCAGGGCCCTGCATCTGATGCAAACAGGTCACATTTCATATTTCTTTGTGAGGAATATTTCGTAACCTCTAGAAAACACAACAACTTCTGTTTTTTTAATATTAACTCGTAAATTCCATTTACAATATTCATGCATTGCGTCTAATGCTTTTTGTAAGTCCTCTACTGATTCTGCACATAAAATTGTGTCATCAGCATATAATAATAGAAACATTTTTAGCATTATATTCTGTTCTTCTTCACTCCAACCTAGCCCCCCAGCCTCCCTCTTTAAAGTATGTAGCCCGTTCATGTCCTCTGATATCAAGGACTGAAAATCGTTAAGATAAACAGCAAACAATATTGGCGAAAGATTTTCTCCTTGGCGGACCCCTGCTGAGCACTGAAAAGACTTTGAACAGTTTCCTTCCACCCTAACTACTGATTTTGCTATGCTATACATGTCTTTAATAACGCTTAAGATCAAACCGTCCACTCCAGAGTTAATTAGTTTCTGCCACAAAAAAGTTCTATTTACATAATCAAAGGCTTTTTCATAGTCAACAAATGCACAGTATAACTTTTTTCTAAAAAAAAGTATCCAAAAAAATAAAACTATATTATAAAAAAAAAGTATATTCTTGTGCCTCTACTTGCTGTTCCAGAAAGTCTGGCACTATGGTAAATCCCCTTCTACATAAACTACCTTAATTGATGTTGCCAAAATCACACTGTCTGCCTTGACTACCTTTACCAGCCAAGTCATAAACAACAAAAAATACTTGTTGTACAGTCACATAAGCATAACAATAATTCAGAGGTATAAGCTAACAGGAAATAAAACTTGGTTTTACATCAAGAAAGGTAGCAAATTCATTCAGACAATCCTTGATGATAATGAAAGCTCACCAACTGCTATTCCTAAATGGAACTATCTGTTTGAAAACTTGAATTGGAAGAAGATTTTTTCAATTCCTTATAAAATATCTGGTGATGTACAACTCAGATGGTTCCAGCTAAGATTACTTCACAGACTACTCCCAACCCAACGCTTCTTGTGCTTGTGTCGAATAGTCGACTCTTCTTTATGCAACTTTTGTGAACAAACTGAACAGACCAATTGTCATATGCTATTTGATTGTGATGTCATACGTTAGTTTTGGTTAGGCTTGCAGCACTTTGTTGCACAGAAGTGTTTGCATTGTCAAAACTTAAGATTAGAAAAAGAACTGGTCTTGTTTGGCACAAAACAAAATGTATACACAGACGCGGTTATAGATTTCATTATTTTATTTGCAAAATTTTATCTATACAAATGTAAACTACAAAACGCTCTTCCAAGATTGCCTACATTCATTACCTTGCTTAAAGATAGATATAAGATTGATTGCTATATTGCTACTATAAATGGATCGCTTACACATTTCGAGCAAACATGGTCTTTTGAGAATGACCATACATAGATATGCATATTACCTTACATGATATACACAAACGATATGGGTGAAGTAGAAACCAATTATGTACTATTTCCCTCTCTTTCTTTTTCTGTCTCTCTCTCATCTTTCTTATAATTGTATTTTGTTGTTGTTACTCGGTTTATTTATTATGCTTATTTACTTAGATATGTGTGTACAAGGTAGTACATATTTGATTATAAATGATTGATAATATATTTTATTTATTCTTACTCTTGTATGTTTTATGTTTCTTTCATTTACATGTCATTATGTTTTCGGAAGAAAAAAAGAAAAAAGTATTAAAGAAAAAAGAAGATTATTTCCAGTGGGTTTTTTTAGTTAGATTTTCATCTTAGTCTATATTCTCGTAAACATATGATTAAACTCGTATTTACTTGGCTTTTAACAATGTTTCTGAAGGATTGTTTGTTTCTGGGCGAATTTGAAAAAACCCGTTTATATGTGCGATTTCATATTTTCGAAAGATATGTGCGTGCGTGCGCGCGCGCGCGCGTTTTCATAGTCTCTCTGTCGCGCGCTCTCTCTCTCTCTCTCTCTCTCTCTCTCTCTCTCTCTCTCTCTCTCTCCTCTCTCTCTCTCTTTCGTGAGTGAGTGATTGTGTGCGCGCGTGTGTGTGTGTGTAAATCGTTTTCATAGTCTCTGTGTCTGCCTGTCTGACTCTCTCTCTCTCTCTCTCTCTCTCTCTCTCTCTCTCTCTCTCTCTCTCTCTCTCTCTCTCTCTCTCTCTCTCTCTCTCTCTCTGAGTTTCGTGAGTGAGTGATTGTGTGCGCGCGCGCGTACGTGAGCGTGTGGGTGCGTGTATGCACGCGTGCGTGTATGCACGCGTGCGTGTGTGTTTTGTCATTTCAATTTATTCATTTCCACCCCCCCACCCCCCACAAACAAAATCCTGGGTTTTTTGGCGAGGGAAACAGAAACAAAATATCACAAGTGGCACTTGGAAATGTGGGTTAATTGCTTGGACGCTATTGTTTGTTTATGTCTTCTTATCTGATGTGCGTGCACACCACGTTAAATTTCTGGTCTGTGTGAAATCGTGTTTATTTATGGTTACAGTTATTTGGTTTAACTTGCTTATCTTGGGTGGAGGCAAAAAGCCTAAGGC
This sequence comes from Phymorhynchus buccinoides, assembly GCA_017654935.2. Lineage (NCBI taxonomy): Eukaryota > Metazoa > Mollusca > Gastropoda > Neogastropoda > Raphitomidae > Phymorhynchus > Phymorhynchus buccinoides. The sequence continues at coordinate 44,738,861 of CM065685.1, read as the reverse complement.
CGTGTACACACATAAGCGGATATTCCTTGCGGAAACCCGTGCTCAATCCATAAATAAGTGAAACAAAGAAGGGACAAGATTTGCTATAAAAAAAAAATCGGGACTTTACTGGCGTTGCACTGCCTCCGGGCATTGCATCCATTATCGTTCCCACCATCTTTGTATTTACAAATGTCCCATATGTGTCAGTTCCAGACCGAGAGGACGTAAAGCACCATTTTTCATTCATTCATTCGGGACAAGATTTGCCCACGTGTCCAAATTTCCCCTATACAGTGGAATCCGCTTAATCGGCCACTTTTGGGACCAGGAAAAATATGGCCGATAAAGCGAATCGGCTGATAAAACGAACATCCAGATACTGTATGACGCAATTATGCAAGTCAAAAGCAATGACGTCAAAATTAAATGTTGCAGTTCAAATTCAAATTATTTCCCTTTTTGTGATGTGTGTGTGTGTGTGTGTGTGTGTGTGTGTGTGTTTAATCCTACAACTTGACAGAAGCATGAGTAAAAGACAATGATTTTGCTTTCTTGAGTGATTTTAACGCCATGCAGGGTCTTTCAGTTGACAACAGCTCACCTTCCAACTTCACACTCAACCATGTAAACGTCAAAAGCGTGTTGTCAGTTTGTCTGCCTCTGTTGTTCTCCCTCTCAAAAAGGGGTAAAGAGGACAAATTAGAGAGAAAAAGTGGCCAATAAAGCGAAATTGAAGATTTCAGCTTTGGCCGTAAAAAAGAACAAAATAACACATGCTTAAAGGCCCATACGCTTCTCGTAAATAACGTGCAGAATGATGCAAAATCGATCTGGATTGTAAACTCTGACATTATTCAAAGTCACAGACAAGCATAAAACTGAACGCAATCATACTGTTAACTCAAAGTTAGCAAAAATGCGCTGACCTTTTTTCTTCTGTGTACTCTGCTATCTTGAAATCTGGTCTAGGGGCAATTAGCTCAAATGACGCAGCTAAGGGTAGTCAGTAGGCCTAGTTTAGTAGTAGTCCAGGCGAAATTAAGCTTGACCTTGTTTTGTGATATATATTAGGTTTTTATGTCGATCTAACATGATTTGAGGGTGCTGAATCTAAATCCGTTGGAGGCCAAGTTGTAAATGTTGGGCATTTTGAGCTATGACGAAATATTCAAAATGGCCACTATGGGACTCTAAAGAACTGTTAAAACATGCACTTACTGTAATTATGGTGTATCTAATGCTTTTATTTGTAAGAAAAATAGTATAGTTTGCTGAAATGATTCAAACTATGTTAAATATATTTCCTATTTTTGTACTTATTAGCCCCCAGCCACTTTGCGGAGAGGGCTATCACGATTTTGTGTCCTTTCATTTGCCTGGCAAGTATCTTAAGAACCATGTCACAGGATCACTTCAAATTTGTGTGCTACTATTTTAATGAAGCTGATGTGCCCCTCAGTATACCTTATTGACCTTGACATTTGACCTTGAGTATGTGATTTTAATGTATCAACTATACTTTTTCAACTTTTGCACTGCTGTGTTAAAATAAGCTATGTGGGTTTTTTTTCCTAAGCTAAAGTGTATAGAGACTATTGAATTCCTGATACCCATTTTATTAAACCTTTCTTCTTAAATGCTTGACCTTGAATTTGCATTGAATATTTTAACTTTTTGTTTTTATTTGTTTTAAATCTTTGCAGTCATGATCTCATAATTGGTGCATTAACCACTTTATAGGTGGGTAAAAGTGCCGACGTGCAATGAAATGTTGGTCATTTACCCACCTATAAAATAAAATATAATATCGACACTGATTGCCGTGTTGTTCTGCTTGGCGCTTAATAACAAAGGCCAAGCATTACGATGAAGGCTAGAGATGTCATTGGTACTTAGGTTAGCATCTATATAACCATAAGCTCATGTACCAATTATGAGACAGTTACTGCAATGATTTAAAATATATTAAAGGAAAAAGTTGAAATATTCAATGCTAATTCAAGGTCAAGCATTTAAGATGAAAGGTTTAGGCATAAAACAGGCATCCTCCATAAACCTTAGCTTAGAAACAATTTTACGACAGCAGTGCAAAAGTTGAAAAAGTATAGTTGATACAATAAAATCACATACTCAAGGCCAAAGGCCAAGGTCAACAAGGCATACTTAGGGGCACATCAGCTTCATTAAAATAGTAGCAGACACATTCGAAGTGATCCTGTGACATGGCTCTTAAGATAATTACCAGGCAAATGAAAGGACACGAAATATCGTGATAGCCCTTTCCGCAGTGGCTGGGGGCTAATAAGTACTAAAATAGGATATAGTTCACATAGTTTGAATCATTTCAGCAAATTATTCTATTTTTCTTACCAAAAAAAAGCATTAGATACAAAATGATTACGTTAAAGTTCTCTAGAGTCCCATGGCGGCCATTTTGAATATTACGTCATAGCTCAAAATGCCCAACACTTACAACTTAGCCTCGGACGGATTTTGATTCAGCACCCTCAAATCATGTTAGATCAACATAGAAACCTAATAATATATCACAAAACAAGGTAAACTTTATAATTTCGCCTGGACTAGAACAAGAAGAGAGGAACTTGAAGGTGTACAACTTAGCGTCATAATAATAATACGTATCCTCTGACAGCGTTACGTCATAAGCTAGGTCTGAAAGTGTCCCAACAAGTTCTATTATTAAAAACGGGCCACAAACAGGTAACATAATTTGTCTTCAAATAGTTCAACATCAGTCACAGGTGCCGTATTGATTTCCCCTAATCTACGTCACGCCAAATGGATTATCGCACAAATCCCATTTTTGGTGAGATTCAATGGCAGCTGGCAAATCTGCCACAGGAGACCGATTTTTGCGAAATAAAAGTGTGTGCGCTCACTTTATCTTGAAGAATGTGACATAAAAGGTAGGTTACATAGATACAGTTTGTATACTGTGTCTATGTGTAGTAGGAAATAATGCTGAAACGTTTTCCAGAACGTTTTTAGGTCCGAATGGAGATGACTATGGTCCTTTAAGAAGAAAACATTCCGCTCCAAAGGAAATTGGCCGATTAAGCGGCTTTGGCCGATTATCCGATGGCCAATTAAATGGATTCCACTGTATGTGTAAACTTTGATCCTTCTTTCTTCCACTTATTTAGGGTTTTCCGTGCAGAACTCACGCGTCTAATGTGAACCCGGCCTTAATGTTACAAAGAGTGATAACTTCGCAGCCTACAGGTCAGGTCAGGTCAGAGAATGAGGACAACTAGGCCTCGCGGCCTCTTAATGTGTCCTTTCTGATTATTTGTATTCTTTTTCATGATTGGCATGACTAGGACGCTTTTAGATGTGTTAATCATATACACATTTCAATTGTTGATTCTTGGGGTCTTTATCGAGGAGGTTTCTGAACTGATTACGGTTAGGTGCCAATTTAATATGTTCTGGAAGAGAATTCCAGTATTTAGTGACTCTGTTACTAAAGAAATTCATTCTAATGTTAGTTCTGCTGTATTGGGTTAGTAGTTTCAAATCATTATTCCTAGTTTTTGAGTAGTTAGAAAGTTGTAGCAAATGTTTGTTAGTAATATCAGAACTGTGAAAATTTTTATAAACATTTATCAAATCACCACGTAGTCGCCGATATTTTAGGGATGGTAAATTCAGTTTATCTAACCTGTCACCATAATCTAAATTTCGTAATGCTTTTACTAGTTTGGTTGCTCTCCTTTGAACACGTTCGATAGCCTGAGACTGTCTTTTTAGGAAAGGATTCCAAATTAAGTTGCCATATTCCAAATGGGGTCTCACCAAACTTTTATACAAATTTACAAACACCTCTCCATTTAGTCCTATAAAAGTCCTCCCTCCTTATTAATCCTAACATTTTGTTTGCTTTATTAATTGCGGATGTTATATGCTTATCAAATTTCAGTTTTGGATCAAAAATCACTCCAAGATCCTTTTCTTCTACACAAGATTCCAAAACGTGTCTGTCGTTACCGTGTGTTATTTCGTACTCTGTTCGAGGATTGTTTAGGCCCAAATGCATGACTTTACACTTGCAAAAGAACGAAGCCAACTTTCTTACTTCCCACCTGGAAGGTGAAAAGGTGGAACGGGCTGGGAAGTGTTAGCGTTGTTGTAGGCAGTGAGTGAGTTCACAATGATCCCCAACTGTAGTGTAGGTGAAAGGATGGGAGTAAAAAATAAAAAAAACAGCTTCAGTCAGCTGCGGTGTGCGAGCTCTTTATTGTATATTCAGGCTTTTTAGTGTAGGTCTGTCTTCGTGTGAACGAAACGTTTAAATTTTACGTCCTCTCGGTTCCAGAAGGGCACACGTGGGGACTTCGTGTGAAGTGTTATCGGTCCTTATTATGCATACAATCACGCGCGCGTGCATGCACAACGCACGCGTGCACGCCGAACACACCCCATTCCCCAACTATCACCACCATTGCCATTTTTTAATCCTACCACAGTTTACCGGTACATCCTACGTGTAACTGTATACAACATTGTTGTTCATGTACCCTAGCTAAAAGAATCATCCCAACAGTAGAAGCACTTGAACACTATGGTACAAGTGCATCAGCTACGGATGAGAACCGAGTACGTGTGTGACCGTTTTTTATTCCGCCGCGCCACGTGGGCAGCCACACTCCATCTTCGGAGGAGTATACAACATTTATACACCATCATCTTGAAAATAGACAAAGGCGCACACTTGCACACTCACACACAGAGATACACACACACACATACGCACACACACACATACACATACGCACACGCACACGCACACACACACACGCACGCGCGCACACACACACGCACACGCACGCACGCGCACACACACACACGCACACACGCACGCACACGCACGCACGCACACGCACACACACACACACACACACACACACACACACTACGAAATCGCATGTAAGCTATTTAAACATTCACCCAGAAACAAACAATCCATCTAATCGGGAACAAACACACAGACTCTCTCTCACCCCCACCCACTCAAAAAGAAAAGCACATTCGTGCAATGCTCTCTATCACACACACGCGTGCACACACATACAGAGACACAGAGAGAGAGAGAGAGAGGGTTGGGCGGTGGGCGGACAGAGATACTATGTTACTGGAGAGAACAAAACGACGGAGAAAGCGAGCAGCGAAACACTGCCAAGTCTCACCAAGTGGCACCAAAAAGCCTGAATAATATACAAAGAGCTAGCACTCCGCAGCTGACTGAAGCCGTTTTTTGTTTTTGTTTTTATTTTATTTTTTTACTCCCACCCTTTCACCTACCACTACAGCTGGGGATCATCGTGAACTCACTCACTACCTACATCAAGATGTGCCACTCCCCCTACATTTCTCGGTTAATTGTATTTTTCCGTTATTGCCTTTCTTACCATACATAAAGCTGTATTTTATGAACATTTTTTTAGCTAATAACCTTTTTGGAATACTAACCCTAGCCCTAAGCCTAACCCTACCCCCCACCCTATAAGACGGAAAAACGCAACGAACCACAACTGTGACAAATCGCGGTAGGGTTAGGGTAGGGTTAGGTTTAGGGCTAGGGCTAGGGTTAGGGTTAGTATTCCAAAAAAGTAATTAGCTAAAATGTTCCTAAAATACAGCTTTATGTATGGTAAGAAAGGCAAACACGGAAAAATACAATTAACCGAGAAATGCAGGGGGGGGGTGGCACATCTTTACCTTTACCATGAAGTATAAAAAAAATATAAAAAAATGTTGGCTTCATTCTTTGCAAAGGTTTTGTAGGCTGCGAAGTTATCACTCTCTTTGCAAGATTTAGGCTTTTGGGTGGCACGACGCACACGAAAAACGGGCGAAGGTTATAAATAACAGTGGGTGTATAAATGCGCTTGTCATCTTGGCTTTTTCGTGACTGTTGCGGTTTTAGCTGCATTTTACTGTTGAGTCCGAGGCTTTTTCTTTCTCTTTTGTCAGAGGCCATTTTTATTAATTAATAATTATCGTGGTTGGGTTGGGTTTCCCCCCCCTGTTCTTTCCTACTTTTTTTGTGTGAGGAAATACTTTGGGAGCTTTTGTCTTCATTCGCCAGTCTTACTGGGTGAGTATAATTGTCGGTCTGTCTGTCTGTCGGTCGGTCGGTCCAAAACTGTCGCACATATTGACAAAATTGTCGCACATATTATTGTAAAAGAGAAAAAAATACTTGGGCATAAAATAACATTTCAGTTGTCATATCTACAGTCCTTAGGTATGGAAAGCATTGTATACTGAACAGAGGAGGAATTTGGTGTTTAACGTCCTCATGTAAAAATGGTGTTTTACGTCCTCTCGGTCACTGACACAAAATTATGGGACATTTGTAAATACAAAGATGGTGGGAACAATACTGGAGGCAATGCCCAAAGGCAGTGCAACACCAGTAATTTAAAGTCCCGATTTTTGTAACAATACAGATATGTAAGTAATACGGCCTCGAATAAGGCTTTTCGGCCATGTTAATACGGCCTCTTGAAGTTCAGTTTAACGTCGCGTATCGGCTTTCTCCATGTACGACGGGCTGAACAAACCAACCATGGTATAAACAAATATTTATGTTCCTGAATCACTGTCTTAGCCAAAAGGCCGAGAAACGATCAGGATTTTTATTTATAATACGGCTTCTCGACCCGGGAAGGCACATATACTGAACAGAGCACATGAATCTTCATTTTAAAGCGTACAAAATAATAAACATACGTAATACAGACACTGCAACAGACACGACGAGTATGCGATGCTTCTTTTGATGAGTATAAGTAGGATAAGTAGTTTTAAATGTTTTCCAAAAGATATAAAAAGTTACGAAATGGTGCAGAGATAACATTCTGGTTTACAGATTTAAATTATTGAAGAGCCAGGGGAGGCGACTCAGTGTATGTAATGATTGGAGTGGTAAAAATAGACCGCACTTCAAATCGAGGCTGCTCTTTAAAATGATTTTTCGTTTTCAATTGTCGCACGCCACAAACGATTGCGAATCCGCGCTTGTATTATATTATATTATATTATATTATATTATATTATATTATATTATAAGAAAACAAGCAGCATGATAAAAAATGAGATTATGATGGTGACGATGATGATGATGATGACGACGACGATGATGATGATGACGATGACGACGACGATGATGGTGATGATGATGATGATGATGATGATGATTTGTTGTTGCTTTTCGTGCCTTCGCTGTTGTGTTTTGGTCACCTTTTTACTTTAAAAAATATGCAATTTAGACACACACACCCCTCCACACACACACACCATGTTTATATATTTCAATCTGTGGTTCTTTCAGTTTTATAGAACTAACTCTAACCTGATTCTACCCTACCCCTTTCCCCAGTAGTAAAGGCGGAATAATGCATCTTCGTTAAAAAGTTGTTGGGGGTTTTTCAATGCAAAACCAATGATTATTATGTTGATGACGATTTGTTGCTGCGGCTATCTTGAACTTCGCACACGCGCGCACGCGCGCACACGCACACGCACACACACGCACACGCACACGCACACACACGCACACACACACACACACACACACACACACACACACGCACACACGCACACACACACACACACACACACACACACACACACACACACACACACACACACACACTCGCTGTTCACTGAAGAAGCAATATTCTGCCATTCATTCTTGGGAAAGGGGTAGTGTTAGCTAGTATCAGACTAGGATTATATTTTCATCAAACTGAAAGAAGTAGACTTTGAGATCGAGGGTCGTAATCATGACGGGGGTTGTGTACAGAACGAGTTATGGCCTGTTAATTGTTGTTGCTTTGAATAATACTCTCGCCAATCAGGAAATTAATGTTGTGGTCATCTTTATTATTTTGTTTTGTTTCTTTGTGCAAAAGTTATCAACAGCAGATTACCCACCCCAAAAAAATGCCTTGATAATAAATTTTTTAAAATGAAATTTGGTGAAGGTCAACCTAGCTCGCCAATTTGACCGCCAAGTGACAACCAACTCAATAGGGGCCTGTGTTCGTGCCTGTGACAGTGGAGAACGTGGACAACGCTGCTGCTCTGCATAAAGTCCAGGAGGCTGGGTACAGTGTGGACTTGATCAGGAACTATGTTGGTCAGCTGACCGATAGGTCTCTGCAACGCAGCCTTCGTGACAATTCCAGAAACGAACAGTTTTCTCACGTGTTCTCTGATGACGATCCTGATGTGCTGGTGTGCGAGTGTTGACATCATCATTGAGCTGACGTGGACTGGTGACGGAGACATCCCATCAGGCTTCTTCTGGTTCGCGAAACGAAAGCAAACTACTGACGAAGAACGAGCGATCTACACCAAGATGAAGACGTGGACACCTGCCGATCGAAAGAAAATGAAAGATCGAATCGAGGCCGGACTTGATCTATTTCACATGATTGTAGAATCAGTTCAGTTCTTTCTCGGTTGACTGTGACCCATGCCTTCCCCCCCCCCCCCCCCCCCCCCCACCCCCTATCACCCATTCTGTTATTTTCAGTTGCACCCCCTCCGTATGTCGTGTGCTGTGGACTGCCAGCATTATCCGTGTTATTGCACGGGACATTCATGACATTGTACATTGCGTGACTTGGCTAACCTTGTCACAAAACATGCATTGTGTTTGACGGATTTTCGACCGCGTTTCATGTACATACCCCCACTTGCAATGGGTAATTTACCTAAGCAATAAACCATCTGAAGTCTGAAGTCTCTCTCTCTCTCTCTCTTTATCCCCAACTAAGAATATAGAGAGGATTAGCCCCACTCGAGCGTTATGCCACCTGGCGGTCAAAACAGCCAGCTAAGCCGCTCAATGGCGTGTCATCTCAGGGGCAATAACTCACAAGTTGTAGCTCGACTGTGTATAGTTGTCATTCGAAATCGAACAGTTTATTTTGTAGTGAAATGAATAAGGGGAAGGAATGTCACTATATCCTCTCTCTTAGCCTCACTAGTTCATATGAGTTTATGTTTTAGTTTAAATCGTATTTGTCTCCTCTGTCCTTCCTTTTCTTGTATGTTGCCTATGTGTTTCGTTGCTGTTTTTGTTGTTGTTGTTGTTGTTTCTGTTTGCTTGGGGGTTTTGGGGTGTGTTTTTTGTGTAGTTTTTTGTTGTTGAATATAAAATGTGTTGTTGGTCAGTCAGATTGATTTTAACTTATTCTGCTAAGTACACACACGCACGCAAGCATAAGTACACACACACACACACACACACACACACACACACACACACACACACACACACACACACACACACACACGCATCGATCTGAGCGCATAGCCTTTTGTGCCCCCATTTCCACTTTAATATGTGCCACAATAATTATGTTTATCTCATGTCAGTTTTAATAAACTCATTTTCCTGATGAAGAGATAATAAAAATCTCGAAAGCTTGAAAGCATTGGTGTTTTGTGATTTTCTTGAAAACAATAATTATGTTAATATGTTTTGCTTTTCGTAAGTTTTTCACCGTTTACTGTAAATATCGATCTGTTCCGTGTTTCTTTCTTTTTTTCTATGTAATTTGGCAGGTAAAGGTCAAGATGTGCCACCCCCCTACATTTCTCGGTTAATTGTGTTTTTCCGTTATTGCCTTTCTTACCATACATAAAGCTGTATTTTAGGAACATTTTAAGCTAATAACCTTTTTGGAATACTAACCCTAGCCCTAACCCTAACCCTACCCCCCACCCTATAAGACGGGAAAACGCAACGAACCACAACTGTGACAAATCGCGGTGTACTGCAGTACATAGTGGGGGGTAGGGTTAGGTTTAGGGCTAGGGTTAGGGTTAGGGTTAGTATTCCAAAAAAGATAATTAGCTGAAAATGTTCCTAAAATACAGCTTTATGTATGGTAAGAAAGGCAAAAACGTATATTGTGCGTGTGTGTGTGCATTTTGTTTTTGTTAGATGGCTTGATAAAAAGATAAAAGCATGTAGGGGAAGACGGGGTAAAAAGTGCATGGGCGGGTAAGAAGCCCACCCCAATTATCTCATGAAATAAAGAAAATGTCAGTCAAATTTGCCCATGAGACGAATGCTAGACATTAACGCTCGTCTCATGGGCAAAATGAGACATAAATTTGCTTCATTTCATGAGATAATTGGGGTGGGCTTCTTACCCGCCCATGCGCTTTTTACCCCGTCTTCCCCTATGTTTGCTTATTCAATGTCCATCTCTAAATAAAACTGTGACCTGACTTGACTTGACGCACACACACACACATTGGACATGGCAGAAGGATGAAAAGACAGGGACACACAGACCCTCGTTACAGTTTGCCAGAGAGAGAGAGAACGAACGAGCGAACAAACGAACGAACTTTTTTTTCTTTCTTTTTTGAGAGAGAGAGACAGAGAGAGAGAGAGAGAGAGAGAGAGAGAGAGAGAGAGAGAGAGAGAGAGAGAGAGAGAGACTGGACACTGGACCCTTTTAATGTCATTAACACTGGGTTTTCATGGAGAGAGAGGGAGAGAGGGGGGAGAGAGAGGTAGAGAGAGAGAGGTAGAGAGGGAGAGAACTTGAACTTGAAAAAACTTTATTACGCAATGATTGAGATTTTAGGCCAAGTCTATTCTTACAATCTGTCCTTGGGACGTAAACAAGACTAGGAAAAAACCCAATCAGGCAACAGATATGGGCATACATAACAATTCAATGCATCAATAAACAAATTTGGAGAAGAACAAAATAACCAAACATCTAACAGCTAGATAGGGGAAGACGGGGTAAAAAGCCCCTGGGCGCGTGAGAAACCCATGCCAATAGGGCAAGTGCCACGAGTGTTCGTTCGCTATTCCTGACTACTAATTTGCCCGTGCTCGTTCTGCCCGAGTTACGCTGACCTTTCTAATTCAACTCTCTAAATTCAACTCAGTGAAATTCAAGGTCGCCGGCGCGTGGCAAATGCCCTATTATCTCATGAAATGAAGCAAATTGCAGTCAGATTTTGCCCATGAGACGAACGCTAAACTCGTCTCATGGGCAAAATTTGACTGAAATTTGCTTCATTTCATGAGATAAATGGCATGGGCTTTTTACCCCGTCTTACATAAGTCAACAAATAGAAATTCAAATTGATTTTTTTTAAACTAAACAAAAAAAACACTACATGAATTCATAAAAGCATTAGTGTTTCAATGTGTGTAACCATGTAGTTAATAAAACATGAAATAATATCATGCACATAATTATAGATAACCATACACATAACTAGACAAGTCAATATACAGAACACCAAGCTAAAAAGAGGAAGAAAGAAAACAAGACTAAGATAAAACAATCAGGCAACAGATATGGGCGTAGAGTGGCACAGAGGTATCGCGTTCGCCTCGTGTCAAGTAAACCCGAGTTCGAACCTGGGGTCAGGGGATTTTTCCTCCCATTCTGCACTAGGCCTTACGGTCTGAACGTGGAGTCTTTCGGACGAGACGATAAACCAAGGTCTCGTGTGCCCATGCACTTAGCACACGTTAAACCCAGTGGCAACGAAAAAGTTTCATTTGGTCAAAATGTAACACACACACACCCCCCTCCCTTCCTTCTTCATCAGTCACACAAAGATCGCATGCGCACACACACACACAAATGGGTAGCCCGCCTCTGCCTGCGACACTCTTTCCAGGTGGGAGCAACCCGAATTTCACAGACTCCTCTGTGACTATAAAGTACTTAATACCTAATACCTAACACATAACGTTTGAAGGCAACAAGAGAGAGAGAGAGAGAGAGAGAGAGAGAGAGAGAGAGAGAGAGAGAGAGAGAGAGAGAGAGAGAGAGAGAGAGAGGTTCAGTCGACCCGTTGAATAGTACATGAACGTACTACTACAGTGGCACCTCCCTTATAAGACCTTCAAAAATCATCCAAAATGAGGTCTTATAAGGGACGGGTCTTTTAAGGGAGGTAATTTCAATACTTACAAAGAAGGGCAATGTCTCAGAGAAGGTGGTCTTATATGGGACGGAGTCTTATAATGGGAAGTCTTATAAGGGAGGTTCCACTGTAGTATATATAAAAAAAAGCAAGGCCAAATCAACAAACCCTTGACGCGGCTTGACCTTTTGACATCCTGTTGCCAATTTGGAGAACTTGCGGTTTTGTTACATCCACGTACGTAGGCGGGGAACTGCGTTGTGAACTCCCCCCCCCCCCCCCCCTCCTCCTCCCCCCCCCCCCCCCCCCCCCCCAACCACCTTCAATGGTCTATGACTGTTTTCTACCAGAAACAAGCTCGTAAAAGTCTGTCACTTTAACACGTTAACATTATTCACGTGGTATATAATATTTCCCCATGGGGCTACACAGTGATAGCCCCACTCTTAAATGTCTGTGTTAACACGTTAACACTATTCACGAGATATTTCTATTTCCCCATGGCAACACAGTGAGCTGTAAGTCATATTAAAATCTGTGTACACACGTTAACACTTTTATCGTGGTATTTATATTTCCCCATGGCAACACAGTGAGCTGTAAGTCATATTTAAGAGTGGACTATCGCTGCGTTGCCATGGGGAAATAGAAATATCTTGTGAATAGTGTTTACGTGTACACAGACCTTTAAGGGTGGGCTATCACTGTGTTGCCATGGGGAAATAGAAATATCTCGTGAATAATGTTTAGCGTGTACAGAGACCTTAATATGACTGTGTTGCCATGGGGAAATAGAAATATCTTGTTAATATTGTTATCGTGTATATACACAGACCTTTACTAGCCTATTTAAGATTCGGTGTGAGCTTCCCTGTGCCCATTTGTTCGTGAACAGAAAATTGTGTTTCAAACCCAAATATATTATATATTAAAAAAAATATGATTGCGAATATTAAACCAAAACAAACCCAGTAGGATTATCCATGTTCCTTGGATTATGCTTGTTATGTTGATTAACCCCCCACATTGTAGGCCTATAGCACTTTCCCGAAACTCGATCAATTAGCGTTATCTGCCCCTGCTCTGGTGTGTCGCAGGTGAGTTCCGGCAAAGTACATGTACTTGTTAAAGTGCACAAACAACCCACGGAAAACTCGCAAACCATGACGGATTACGAGCTAGCGAGCTACAGCGTCTCCTCTTTCTCTTTACTGTCATAGTGTGTGTGTGTGCGTGCGTGCGTGCGTGTGCGTGTGTGTGTCACTGTGTATGTGTGTGTGTTACCGGAACTCACCAGGGCACGCAAGGGACATCACTCGTCCGAACTTTCTTACTTGGTTGTAGGATAGGGCTATATTGAAGGCGTCCATTACCCAAATAGCCTACTTCAGTGTTCATTGCAAGATTTGTTGATTTTTTTTTTTAGTGCAATTTAATATTTCCTTGTATTGTGCTTGATATGACATTGTGCTTGATATGACATTTTCTTTTCTGAGCGGGAAAAACGCAAACATTTTGTTTGTTTAAGTGCAAAGGCTTAAAATGTTATTATAACACATTTTGCTTGCACTTTGGAATAAGCATATTTACTAGGCTAGGCCCTACCTAACCTTGTAGGGATTTTATTTCGGTACATTTCAATAAACCTATTTTATCTGTGACAAGTTTTATCACACATCTGTATTGCTAAAAATTCGGGACTTTCCTGGTGTTGCGCACTGCCTCCGGGCATTGCCTCCAGGATCGTTCCCACCATCTTTATATATACTAATGTCCCATATGTGTCGGTTCCAAACCGGAGGACGTTAAGCAGAAATAATTTCTTCTGTGACAAGTTTTGTAGAAATCAAAAATAAATTGGAGAGTTAGGACTATAAACGTAATTTCTTCTGTGACAAGGTTTGTAGAAATCAAAAATAAATTGGAGAGCTAGGACTATAATCCTTTTCCTCCACTTTTGATCGACTAGTATGTTTAGGGCCGAGAAAAGTTGGCTTTGGCTTGATTGCCAGAGGTAGGTTTCACAATTATTATTATTATTATTATTATTATTATTATTCTCCTTCTGCGTTCCCAGGCCATATGGCCATAATGGGTAAGGTACGTATGTGTCTGGTTTTCAGTTTTCACTGGTCTCCCCGCTGCGTACAGCCGACACATTCTGATTTCGGAAGAGTTCAAAGGAGAAACTTTGTTTGGAATTTTTTTTCAAAAAAGGCAGGAGACTGGGCCAATAAGTCAGAAAGATAGTAGATGACAGAAAGCAAAGGGGAAAAGGCAGAGTCAAAGAGAGTGGCAGATTAGAGGAAGTTACAAGCATAGAACTTCCTGAAGGTGGGGGAACTATTTTTTGCTAAAGACACCCCCCCCCCCCACCCCCCACCCCCACCCGGTAGGCCTATCCCCACGGGGAGGTTTCACAATAAAGACTGAATGAATAATTATTTGCCGCGAATGCTACGAGTATATGTCATCCATTCACATTATCTGATGAAGCATTAAAAGAATCAGGCTCATTGGGAATGAATTAAATTCTGCTTAATGTCCTCCGGTCTTGAACAGACACATATGGGACATTAGTAGATATACAGATGGTGAGAACGATCCTGGAGGCAATGCCCGGAGGCAGTGCAACAACAACACCAAGAAAGTCCCGAATTGTTAACAATACGGATGTAACTCTAGGCTCATTGGGAGTACGTTGATATGACTTATGATGATATAACGACAGGTCTAGTCGTGAAGGGAACTATGTCGGGACCCGGACGGCGCAGCGCCTTCCTTCTGATGACGTCACTCCTGGCTGTGATGACGTCATTGTGCGCGGCGACCTCTGACCCCTTGGCGTCACGCTGTGACCCCGTGTGCTGGGAGGAGGAGGCCCTCTCTGACCAGTGCCTGCAGGACAGGTGATGATGATGATGGTGGTGGTGGTGGTGATGATGATGGTGATGATAATGATGATAGTGATGATAATGACAACGACGACAATGATGATGATGAGGATGAGAGAGAAAAGGGGAGGCGTGGAAACGAAGGAAGTGGAGGTTAATGATTAATTTTCATCAACTCCATGTTGTAGGTGAAGACGGGGTAAAAAGCCCATGGGCGGGTAAGAAGCCCATGCCAATTATCTCATGAAATGAAACAAATTTCAGTCACGTTTTGCCCATGAGACGAGTGTTAATGTTTAGCATTCGTCTCATGGGCAAATTTGACTGAAATTTTCTTCATTTCATGAGATAATTGGCATGGGCTTCTTACCCGCCCATGGGCTTTTTGCCCCGTCTTCACCTATATATATATATTTTTATTATTTTGTTTAATTCCTTTGATGTCATTTACATTATTTTACTTATTCGTTCATTGTTTCTTGTTTGTGCATGTATTCACTCATTTATTCATGTTACTTACTTATTTCTTTATTCTTTTATTTATGAATTCATTCATGTGTTTGCTATTTTGATTCATTTACTCAATGACTGACCGATGATTGTTTGATTAATTGATTGATTGATTATTTGATTGATTGATTGATTTATTAATCGATTGATTGATTGATTAACTGATTGTCCAAGCGATTGTCCACCCAGATGCTCAGCCTTCCGGACAGGCTCCAAACGCTTCCACCGCTGCGAAAACAGATGCTGGGACCTGGTAGCCCCTTGCCGAATGATGTGCATCCGAGAGGCTTGGAACGTGTTGGACACCTGCGACCGCCACTGCACACCTAGCAGCAGTAGCAGTAGTAGTATTCCTACTACCCCTACTGCAGCAGTAGCAGTAGGAGGAGGAGGAGGAGGCGAGGGTGGGGAAGCTACTGTGGCAGTGTCTTCGTCGTCGTCGTCATCTACTGCTGGTTCTACTACTGCTCCGGAGCAGCAGCAGCAGCAGTATCGGCAGCTGCCTGGGCCTGGGTGCCGTCATGATTGCTTCGTGCACAACATGATGCTGATCAAGGCTAGGTCTGTACTGGGGTGTTTTATGTACATGATCATGTTTGTTAGCTTACGTGTGTGCTTATTATATAGCTGCCTGTCACTTTCCCCCACCCAGCATGTCTTGTCTTGTTGTTGTTGGTCAAATAAAAATGAATGTCTATCTTTCTGTCTGTCTGTGTGTCTGTCTTTCTGTTTCTCTCTTAAGGTTCGGCTACACGTCAGCTAAAATCGCACGACTGTACGATACGATTCCATCACGAGCTCTCCAAGCGCGACTCGCATTTTGTTGTTCGGGAACACGTGATCGAATCGTATCGTACAGTCGTACGATTTACGATTTTAACTGACGTGTAGCCGAGCCTTTACATTCTCTTGCTTTGCTTTCAGTATGTATGCGCGCGCGTGTGTGTGTGTGTGTGTGTGTGTGTGTGTGTGTGTGTGTGTGTGTGTGTGTGTGTCGGTGTCGGTGTCGGTGTGTGTATGTCGGTGTGTATGTATGTGTTTCTCTTAGTCATGGTATGGGAGGACAATTAATCTTAGCCTTAAATCCTTCGCGCGCGCGCGTGTGTGTGCGTGCGTGAGTGTGAATGTGTGTGTGTGTCTGTCTGTCTGTGCGTCAGTGTATGTGTGTGTCTCTGTGTGTCATTGGACTTAGCTTAAACCCTTCATGCTCACGCACGTGTTTATTATGTAACGATGTTCATGGGAAATAAGGAGAAATAATCTTGATATGTGGGTCTAGAGCTTTTATATTAAAAACCAAAGTAGTTTTATATTGGGCATTTCATTGTTTTATGGCGAGTTGGCCGGTTTTTGTTTTTCTTCACACGCACGCACACACACGCACACGCGGCACACGCACACGCACGCACGCACGCACGCACGCACACGCACGCACACACACACACACACACACACACACACACACACACACACACACACACACACACACACACACACACACACACACACACACACACTAATACACACACGAACCCCGCCTAATCTACAGTGACCCAGCCAGCCAAGACCCGTTCAGCGGGAACTCGTCATAAATATACTGATAATAATGATCATGAACCGGCAGGAGCAGGAACCCTTTTGTTTGCTTGGTATGGTGCGCCAAATTGACAAAATTAATAGGTGTTCTATAGAGTTTGGAAACTGTAGTATGATGCGCCAAATTGACAAATAGGTGTTCGATAGAGTTTGGAAGCTGTAAATAACAGTCTGACTTAGTTTTATAACCCTACCTATCTGTTCGATAGAGTTTTACAGCTCTATCGAACAGATAGGTAGTAGATTTAAAACTCAATTGAACAGAGAAGTAGGGTTTCTACAAAATAATTCCATTGAGCTACATTATTATTTTTATATTGCGATTTCTAATTGGTGCATGGTTAGCAGACAATTTTCTTGCCTTAGAAGATGACCCTGAGCTTTTAACGCAACAGTGCTAGACAATTTTACAGACTCAACGTCGTCGAATTCAAATGCGTCGGCGTTCATGTTTACGTACGTAGTACAACAACCATAGCTGTTGCTGCGACTGGGAGTCGCACTCGTAATAGTTTTCACACTGCATTGTTTGAATTTGCGTGTTTCACACGAAGACGCAAGCACTTTCTACCAATGAAATGCTATGTTAGAAGAAAATCACAAAGTGGCGGGCTCTATGAATTCTCCGATCACAAACTTTGTCAAGTACCTCGAGAGAGTTTTGAAACTCTGCCTAACCACTAGCTAGAGTATTGAAACTGCACCCAGCAGTTCGACAGCGTTTCCAAACTCTATCGAACACCTATAGAGAGATTTGTCAATTTGGCGCACCATAGTTTAGAAATAACAGCTTCTCTCTTGCATGCACCGCTCACTAGAATTCGTCTCTTGTGTTTTACAGGGAACTGATACCCAAACATTGGCACGCACAGCGAAGGTCCCAAGCCAGCAGAGCTCCAAGCCAGCCGCCTCATGGAACACACGTCGTCTAACCCACAGAGAGCCAAGACGCCTGGCTACTCGCAGACCGTCAACATGGACGCAATCTGTTCATTAAGAAGCCACATTCTGCCTTGCTCGGGAAAGGGATAGGGTTAGGATTACGAGGTTATGGTTGTTTTCATGAAACGGAAACAACGATACGTTGACATTGGAAGGCGAGAACATGAGGTGGATAGCTGAAAATTGTCTAAAACAGCCAATAGTCACACTCACAGTCAAAATCAAGGGAAGTAAATCAACTAATGTTGCAAACCATAATCCAGAAATTGATGCCCAGATATATCAGTTTGACAGAATAAAAACAGTCACACTGCCAAAACGTATGTAAAAACAAAAATATAATCCTTAGTTTAAACCCCACGAGTGTAGGCCTATTTAGCCTACACGCAGCAAATCATGTTCATGTTGACGGTCTGCGAGTAGCCAGGCGTAGAGAGTCAAGTTGTTTCCATGTCGGTGTGCCGTGGGTAACTGACAACCCTGCTAGGGGGAGCTGAGCACTAGCTAAAGGTCTGTGTACACGTTTCACAAGATATTTCTATTTCCCCATGGCAACACAGTGAGCTGTAAGTCATATTAAGGTATGTGTACAAGTTAACACTATTCACGAAATATTTCTATTTCCCCATGGCAACACAGTGAGCTGTAAGTCATGTTAAGGTCTGTGTACAAGTTAACACTATTCACGAAATATTTCTATTTCCCCATGGCAACACAGTGAGCTGTAAGTCATGTTAAGAGTGGGCTATCACTGTGTTGTCATGGGGAAATAGAAGTATCTCGTGAATAATGTTAACGTGTACACAGACCTTAATATGACTTAGAGCTCACTGTGATGCCATGGGGAAATAGAAATATCTCGTGAATAATGTTAACGTGTACACAGACCTTAAGAATTTAATGAAGGTAAAAGTCACTGGTCTCCTTTGATGGAGATGTGCTTGATTTGTGTTTGTGATTTCTAGTTGCGTTTTGATTTTTAAAAAAGTTTTTGCTTTTTATTAAAGAACTTCGGGATATGTTTTTTTTCTCAAGAACTTTGTTATTTCCGATGAGGCACTCACCAGATTTCAGGACCCAGACGTTTTTACTGTAGTTCTTACCGTGTTTTTCATTACGTACTATATGAGGCACTTCATTATTTTACGTTACACAGTGGTTACAGTGAGACCCGTAACCGTAGCCTGGAGAATGTGGGTTACGGACCCGTAACTCTAGCCTCTGCCTATACGATAAACGGCAGGTGGACATTACTGGAAGAAGAAGAAAAAAAGAAGATTGCGTCCCGTCCTGAGTCTGAAAACACAGACCTGTTCTTGGCGGGTTAGCAGGTAGTCTAGTATGGGTCAGTCTTGGTGAGTTTTGGGTGCTCTTCTGCTGTTTGGCCTTGATGATAGTTTTGACCTCTGAAAAGTCAAAAGTCAGTGTCTGCCACCTACATAATTATACTCTCACAACATCTGAATAAGGTCACCCCCACATCACATTACTTTTGACTGGCTAAAGGTTACTCCCCTGGTTGGCTTAGCAGCATCTCTGCATGAAGCAATCCCTCGTTTTGTGCCCGTGCCCCGATTTGAAAGACGATTTTGAACATGTTGGATTTGTCCAGCTCATCCGATTGCTAGCTCATTGTCCTTGTCAGGAACCTGGGGCGACGTTCATCGGATGAAAGCCAGAAGGTACTATCAATCTTCTTTGTTAGGATTCACCTCTTATTTGGTATTTGGTATATTCTAGTCACACAGATTTATCTCTGTGAAATTCGGGCTGCTTTCCCCCGGAGAGAGCGTCGCCGCAAGTGCAGCGCCTACCCAAATTTGTTTTGTGGGGGTGAGGAGGGGGTGTGGGCACACGTGGAAAACCTAGCTATCAATTTGGATATACCAGGCAGCGGGATTTATCAGTCCCTGCTCTTACCGACTTTCAACTGCCTTGGCGATTTTTACGTGCGTAAATTGCACGGGTCAGACTAGCTTTAAGTCCCCATCCGAACTCGACGTTCAGATCGATTTTCCTGTCGAACTTGAAAGAAAGGGCGGGCGAGGCCGGGATTCGAACCCGTGTCACTCACGTTGCAGTCACGCATTACATTTGGCACGCGAATGTCTTAACCACTCTGCCACCTTTATATGGAGGAGAATCCTATTGCTTTTGTACAAATTCTAATCTCTTTTTTTTGTGTGATTGTACTTTCTGGCTTTCACCCAAAGACATTAGCTAAATATAAACAAAAAACACAAAAAGGCAAAAAAACAGAAACAAAGATTTCAGCAAAATGTCTTGCATAATACTTTTAGTATAACAAAGACTTGGTTAATTAAAAAACACTTTTGCACACTAAAGAGTATTACGATTCAGGAATCAATTCTAGGGGGGAAAAAAAAAAATGCGCTTCCAGTTCTATGATAGCATAACGTTGAAACCGGTGTTAAATGTTATAAAAGTGGGTTTTCTTTTCGTTTTTTATTCCTCCACGTTAAGCCCAATTTTTATTTTGTATTTTGTGGGAACATGTATTATTAGTTCTTTATGCCTGTAAAACATTGTTCACTTTTAAAAAAATTATAACTTACGCAAGAAAAGTCAGAGAAATCTGAGCCTTATTGTAGTTTTGTTGAAGATTTTCTGTGAATTTGTACAATGCACTATGAAGAATTAAATTCAACGTGCCAGATTTCCCCTCTGTTTTCAAAGCCCTGTGAAATTGTGACAGCAATGCATGTTAAATGTTGTGAATGACGGTTTTGTCCGGTTTACTGCGATCATGACGGTTGAGTTTCTGCCATTGTTGGCTTGTGTGGTTGTGTGTTAAGGCTCGGCTACACGTCAACTAAAGTCTTACGACTACTATACGATTCGATCACGTAGTCTCGAAGCGTGAATCACATTTGTTCTTCGAGACCACGTGATCGAATCGTATAGTAGTCGTAAGAATTTAGTTGACGTGTAGCCAAGCCTATCCTGTTAGTGGAAAAGTTTTATTTTTAACAAAATTTACTTTAAAAAAAAAATGATTGATGGAAATGAGGCGGATGACTATGATGATGAAGATGATGCTATGGAGTTCCGTATCGGTCTGAGACATGACAGGGCTAGATTCTACGCTTCCTTTCATAATGATATCCAAGCATTTAACCAGGCCCTAGAACTACAGACACCTGCAGTGTTGGTCTTGAAATTAGAGCAACGCTCTCAGAATTGCATACGTTAAGCGGATGAAGCTAGACTGTGTGGTTTCAGTCTTCCCATTGAGCCCACAGCCACTCCAGGCATCATAATAGTCTGAAGTCCAATCCTCTGAAAACCGCGGTCCAAGGGCCATCAAGGCCCTAGACTATAGTGGGAGACACTGAAATCAATTCCCAACATCAACAAAAATGGCTTTATGCAGTGAAAAATCACTTTAAAATGCTATTTAACAGAAAAAATAACACTCAATTTTAAGTCAAAACCTCTGACAGAAGAGGCCAATCCTCTGTCAGAAATTCTCAATCCTCGGAAATTAGCTGATCCTCTGACAATTCTGATGCCTGCACTCACTCTGGGTAAGTCGGTCCAAGACCGAAAAAAACCTAGCCTCTGATGGGATTCGAACCCGAGATCTCCAGCCAGTAGTCTGCGACGCTAACGACTATGCCACGGCGGCTGGTGAATAGTGCATTTTTTGTAACCTGTCCATGATAAACATGCAAGATGAGCCTTAAAATTGTACTTTAATGAGAAATACTTATTGTGCGACTCAACAACCTTAGCCAAGTACTACAATCCAAGTTGTTTTCCTAGCTCAAATTTGTATACGTCAGTGCTTTTGCAGTACAAATACTTTTCTGCATAATCAGGCATGAGAATTGTCTGAAATCTCATCCTCTGAAAACCGCAGTACAAGGGCCACCAAGGCCCCAGACTGTGAAGGGACAACACTGAAATCAGTTCCCAACATAGTAATAATAATGATCATTTCTATAGCGCCTAATCTCCTGTGGGGGCTCTAGGCGCTTCACAAAAATAATATATCTTACATGAACAACAAAAACAACAACAATGACAACACACGCATACATACACACACAAACACATGCCCGCATGCACACACAGACACACGCATGAACACACACCCACGCACACACATTCCTCCGCTAACACAAAAAGACACACACATGGGCACGAGGTGTGCGGACGCACACAAAAATTAAATGGACGTTCTGCACCCACACACACGACCAAAAAGGCTTAATTTTAAAATACTATTTATGAGAAAAGATAATACTCAATGAAAAGTCAAGGCCTCTGACAGTAGAAGCCAATCCTCTGTCAGAAATTCTTAATCCTCTGAAATTAGCAGATCCTCTGACAATTCTGATGCCTGATAATAATTAAGCTTCACATCCAATGAATTGAGAATTTCAATGCAAGCACACGCATACACATACATGCATGCACACACACACATGTATGCATTCACACACACATTACACGCGCACACACACAAATTCATGTGGAAAAAGATTTTTTATTCAATATTTGCACAAATGTTGTAGAAAGCATCAAAGACTCTTTCGCCTCAGTATAATATTATAGTAATAATTATGTGTGTATATATATATATATATATATAACGGACAATACAAACGAACATTCAAACCAGACAACACTCCAAAAATCTGACCAAAAGAAACAGTCAACAACAACAAAAGACGAAGGAACTGCTTGCAATCAAAATTCTTGATATGGTCCAATACATGGGATGAATATTATATATAGCACTAAAAGGCTGTTAAAACTAAGAACGGGTTGGGAAAGAATCGAGCAAAGCAACGCACGCATACAAACAAACATCACCATTTTCACGCAAATGTGATCAATATCATAAAAACACTCACACATTCAATCACGCATGCAAAAAAACACAAAAAAACGAGTAAAACGTTAACCTAACCAAAGTTTAAATACATTTAAAAATTGAAAAAAACAACCCAGAGAATACATGTAGCGTAAGGGTAAGGAATAGGGGAAAACAAAATAACATATACTGGCTAAACTTTCAGCTAGATTCATTAGTATTTCTATAGTATCTTTCTGCTAAAAATAGGAACGGATCTGCAGACTATTTCTCTACTCCAAACATAATTAAAAATTAATTTATGGAACAGAAAGAGTAAACTTAATGACCATTTTATTGCATTCTACAGGGACGGTATTCATGTCGAGATAGCATGAGACTTAGCATGATGCTAACTTAGAAGCTCTTCCAAAAGTCCTATTAAATCCTATAGGACATTGGAAGAGCTTCTAAGTTAGCATCATGCTAAGTCTCATGCTATCTCGACATGAATACCATCCCAGGACTATATCTCTAAAAAAAACATAATTTCAGATTTAAAACAAAAGCTAAAACCACGAGAAGGGCATTACATGCATGTATACACAAACTGAAACGTTTATACTACAAAATAAAAGGACTAAACCTTGACAATGACAAATGTTGAACAAGTCCCACGAAACTGAGTCCATCAAAGCTTTTACTTTACACTGGACAATAGTTCAGGTTTTATACAATCATTCCAAGCCCCCCAAAAATAAACTCAGTCCTCCAAGTACACACACACACATACACACACACGCACACACTGAGGTAAATACACTCACTCACACAGTCACCCCATTTCATTTTTGTACACACGTAGAACAAAAGCATAAAACATAGAAAAAAAAACAAGTTGAAATATCCAACTTGTTTAGCTTACAAGTAGTTGTTTTTTGTTGTTCAAGAAATAAAACGGGTGGCATCACGACATAACAGATCCTCTTTTTAACATTTCACTAAAGAAAAACACACCAAGGCATCAGTTCTTGAATGATCACTCAAGTTCATGGTAAAATGCGTTCTCCCAAGATATGATGCGTTATGTACAAATGTGCCAACAAGCAGAAGATAGATAGAAAGAAAGAAACCGAGAAGAGAAACAAGAAAGTGTATCACAGATCTATTCCGCACACATATTGTTGACCAATAGTTTCCTTCTCCCCCCCCCCCCCCCCCCCCACACCTTTTTTCTCTCTAACCTTCGCACACTATCACACTCTTCCCCTACACCTTCTCTCCCAACAAACAACTAGTTTCAGTTAACATCCATGCAAAATTAAAACAATTTGCGGGTGTAAGATTTCAGGTGTGGATAATCCTCCGTGAAAGGGTGTGGGCATGGAGTGTTGATAAAAATGGATGCTATCTGGCTTGTCCGACATTTGGGAGAAGAAGAGAAAACAAATGTTGTTCAGAAGAAACTATTTGATCATTGACTGTCACCATTTTGTTTACTTCATTCTTCTTCTTGCAGTAGACAGCCACCATCATCCTCTCGATGGCTCTGTTGTGTGTAATAAATGGGGACTTCGGTCATGTAGAAAAGATATCTGTACACAGTAATAATTTCCTTGGCCGCCCAGATGATGGGCTACATTTCTTATGCATATACTTGCATGTATGTATATGCATCCACGCACACACGCACGCAAACACACTCTCTGGCATGGCTGTAATCTCACAAACGCAAGCCTTTCTTTAAGAAAAAGAACACACGCGTTATCACAATGATCGTTAAAACAGCCTACCTGTACCACCAAATCACCCCATTAACAATTTAAAAGTGAACAACAATCACAGAGAAACAACACACCACCACTAGGGAGTCGACGGACTACACCACAACGCATTGCAGTATCATGGGTGCAGCTACACAAAAATGAAAACCCCCTGAAAGGCCGGGGTCCAGGAGTAATATTCCTCCGCAGGTCAAGCAAACATTGATTCATGAAAGTGTTTTAGTTTGCTTTTTTCCACAATTTATACAAATGCTTATTTTAAAGTGTTTGAAAAATATACAGTAAGATCTTGTTTGACAAATTAAAAAAAAGGAAATTCCTTTTCTGGTAAAACTCAAAAACAGGAAATCCTTGAATACCAGGAAAAGTTGCACCCATGTAGTATCCAGAGCTTCAGACTGTCGGTGCCCCCGCGTCATTGACCCGTTCTTTTTAATAATGGCGCATCCCATTCCATGAGAATTCCGTTTTGGCTTTTTCCAAAGGTATCTTGCTACATAAACTGTCCTTTTTATTTTCTACACAAGACACACGTGAGCACCCACGAAAATCATTACCCCACATAAGAGGCTCATCATTTTCAAAAACTGACCCCTCATTTTGCGCAGCCATGTGACCCATGAAGTCTGAAAACAATCTGAAACTCCGAGTATCCATCCATTGAGGATTGCTACAGTACGAAGACAACCAGTATGGACACAAATCCAACACTGTTGTCGCAGTTGTCGAGAGTTGAGAACTGACAGTACAAAAGACACATTACAAGCTAAGAAAAACAACTGCCCCAACCAACCCACCCATCCCTTATTAACCACCTCTCCTTTATTTATTTATTTATTTTTTTCCATTATAGTCCCATCAACAGTAACGGTCATCTCAGGACTGTCACCGCGTAAAGTTCGACCTCTTAGTACAAAACACTCATCAATGTATCTTACCAACGTTCAACAACCTGTAAACAACAAAACATGCAGTACAATTCATAACATGACACCTCCATCATTGCACACTATAGCACATAAGACCACCTCTCCCGTCTCATCTACGCCCATACTCAAGGATTGATTAAAGGGCATGCACACGTATGTTCCCTTTCCTGGAAAATTTCTTCCACAATACATACAAGTTTCTAAATTAAAACCAAAAACCAAACATACACACAAACCCCCTTAAACGGACATTTGCACACACACACTACAGGCTACACACTCATACAATTTATTATTATTTGTGTGTGTCTAAGATCACTGTAAGGTGGATAGACGTTAAATTAAAGAACGAACACACACACCAAAACAAACATAACAATCCCCCCAAAAAAAGAATGACAAACTTCCATAGCAAAATCTCGTCATTAATGGTTTATTAGTTTTTGCTCTTTAGTTGATACCTGTGGGGTTGCCATCAATTACTAAAGATTTGTAATTTAGCTGAAAATCAAAATCATTATGCTGACAGAAACGGGGGATTGTTTTTGCTTCCTTCAAACTAAAGCTCAATGCCCGGTTAATTTAATTAAACATGACATTTTTGACTACTACCACTGACTAATTTACAAAAAAGTTTGGTCGAGTGTACATTTTACGAACGACTCCTGGTAGATTTAATTATTTTTTTAAAAAGTGATTTTATAACGTAACCTTGCTCACATAGACAAAACAAACAAACCAGACATACAAAAAACATGAAGAAAAAAAAATTGTTTACATCAACAGCTAGACAAAAATTAGCCACCTATTGCTGGAGTGAAATAAAATCAGTTGAAACAAACAAACAAAATTAAAGGCTTTGTGAGCAAAACTGTATTAAAGCTTTCATTTGTTTACTTGGAAGACACATTTTCTTAAGCTTGAAACTCAGTTAAAGACACAAAGGGGTGGGAGGGAGGGGGAGGAGGAGAGAGAGAGAGAGAGAGAGAGAGAGAGAGAGAGAGGCTAGAAGTTCCGAGGATAGGGTGGGTAGTGTGTTTAGGTATTTCGGACTGTCTCAAGTAATTGTAAAGAACATAGATGAATGACAGAGAGCTTGCATGCCAGTTTGACCCTTTTGAAGACTGACCAATTTTAGAGGTGGAAAAAGAGAGAAGCATGCCTTTAAAGTTCTTTAGTTCTCTCTCTCTCTCTCTCTCTCTCCTCTCTCTCTACTCGAAAAGAGTAGAGTAAACAGGTCTGCCTTTGCTTAGCAGTTATTTAGCAACATACTGGCACATTCATTTTTTTAAACAATCTGCACTCATTAAAATAAAAAGTTTATTAAATGTTGTAATCTAAAACTGGCCTTCATTATCGAGATAAAAGAAGAGAAAAAACCAGAAACTGTTAAGAAAAAAAAATGCTAACAGAGAAAAAATTACAAGAGATGCAAAATAATAATTACAACAAAAGTTGAACTTGGACACTGCACCGTCTCACGGTAACAGAAATGTTTGTGTTAACAATGTTTAGCACATTTCACCTTTTGACTGCTGCAGACATCTTGCGGTTTTTTTTAACCCCTTGACTGCCACCAACGTATTACATACTGACCTGATGACATCACTGATGATGTCATCAGATGAAGAGGAATAGCCCTGATATGCTGGCTTTTGCTCTAACACAGTCAAGAGAGTTATATCCCCAGACCATTTTGCCAGATTGGCTCTATCAGTTGTCTTTTTTATGGCATGATTTGCCCAATTATTTTTTCTTTAATTTTCTCTGGCAGTCAAGGGGTTAAGGTGCTTAAAAAAGCCAGATCAGCAGGTCAGTTTTAATTTTGATCCTTCTACTTTGTGAAGAGCTTAAAGTTAAGAAAGTAGCCATGGATGCAATCAAGTTCTGCCCGAGCATTAACTCATTCAAGTCGTTCCAGCCATATATGTGCGGAATTAATAGATAGCTGTCAATTTGATGCATTTGCTTCAAGGGAAGTAAATCTGTGTGACCTTGGTCACTTCTAAACTCGCTTTGCTCCCTTCGACCACAATCTTTCTTCTGACTTTGCTTTTGTTGTGGGGAAATCAATTGGTGTGGACAGTTTTTCTATATAAAGTCTCTATATAAAAAAAAGTCTGATCTACCACTTCCCTATGTCTAAACCTGAAGTAAAAAACCTGTAATCTTTCATTTCTCCTTTTGTTTATGTATGCTTTGTTTGTGTGCATGGCTGGAGTGATTAGCGAGTTTTGTTAAAAAATAATTCAAAATCGTTGCGATGCGAACGAGTTATAGCAAATTTTGAACCCACAGCCATCTTCTGCTAACTCCGATTTTTTAAATTTTATATTAACACTAACAGTAAGTTAAGCTAAGGTGACGAAAAACATAAACACACAAATAAAGATCTTCATTACAACAGCAACCTTACAATCAGCATAAACTAGTTCTTAGCTTCTTTTATTACCTTTCGAAAATAAAAATTATTGTTAAAAACATCCACACCCAAAACATTTTTTGGTAAAGGTCAAGCTGTGTGCCCCCCCCCCCCCCCCCCCCCCCCCTACATTTCTCGGTTAATTGTATTTTTCCGTTATTGCCTTTCTTACCATACATACTGTATTTTAGGAACATTTTCACCAAATTATCTTTTTGGAATACTAACCCTAACCCTATAAGATGGAAAAACGCAACGAACCACAACTGTGACAAATCGCGGTGTACTGCAGTACATACTGGGGGGTAGGGTTAGATTTAGGGATAGGGTTAGGGATAGGGTTAGTATTCCAAAACGGTTATTAGCTAAAAATGTTCCTAAAATACAGCTTTATGTTTGGTAAGAAAGGCAAAAACGGAAAAATACAATTAACAGAGAAATGCAGGGGGGGGTGGTACATCTTTACCTTTACCCATTTTTTAAAGGAATTTTTTTAATAAAAAATTGATCCAGCTTATATAATAAACCAAAAGCAGTCTGATTATCGCGCCACTCATCAGTCGACTTCCCATTCATTCTAACACTATTTACACGAGACAAGCAGTTTAAAAAAGAACAGAAAACAATGAATAAATAACAAACAAGAAGATCAATACTAAAGCGCAGGACGCACACACACAGAGACTCTTCAAACTCAGGCAGCGGGCACGCCAGACATCCAAGCTCACAAACTAACTCGCCAACAAAACAAATGAGACAAGTTATCATCCATTTTGTCCCTTTCAAAATGTACATTTTTTCCCCCTTTTTTTTGGTGCCTCTGTCACCCACAATAAAACCATGCAGTAAAAACATTTTCTAGGAAGAAAAAAAAAAAGAAGAAATGTTATAAATATATATCTATAAATTAAAATAAACACCCAACAATTTACAGACGGAAGAAGCCAACCGTACAAAACAGCTCCAAACCCGCCCCCCGCCCCCATCCTCCCAAAAGAAAATGCATCTATCACCAAATCAAAACATAATGCTCTAATTGTCTTTTTGTTTGATCGTTTCCGAGTGAGTGAATAAAGATTTGTTTAAACCAAATCAAAACAGTGAATGTGGACATAAAGTTGTTCGTTTGAAGCACAAGGGCAAGTTACAAGATTGAAAAAAAAAAAAAAAAAGGTAAGGGAAAGAAGAAATATAAACAGAATGACAAAAGACAAGAGGTATCAAAGGACAGTGTACTTTCATAATTAGCCAAAAACCCCCCCAAAAAACCACTAACGACTTGTAAAACTATTTCCTAAATCCTATGTACTTTTCACCATCGCAACAAAAATATGATACCTAAAAACACACACATAAAACACAAACAAAAACAAAATCCTACGAGTAGATACTTTTAACCATAATATCTTCGCAAAAAAACCACCGCACATAAAAGCACAAACAAAAAACAAAATGTTATAAATCAATGCTTTCCACCATTAAAAAACCCACACACAATATTTTCCTTGAAAAAAAAAAATGCACACGTGAAACTCACATTCATGTCGAGATAGCATGAGACTTAGCAAAAAGCTCTTCCTGATAATTAGGAAGAGAAAAAAGTCTCAAAAAAATCGTCCCAAAATAAACAAACAAGAACAAAAACGTACACAAACAGACAGACATAAAAAGAAAGACAATGAGGAGACTATCATCAAACAATATAGCAGTTGCTGTAAGTACAGATATGTATTAATTTTAACAAAAAAACAAAAACAAAAATTAATACAATAACACAAAAGTATTATGCCTATAACGTTGTTTTTTTTAATAAAGTGTAAGTACAGTTTCTATGTCAAACCAGAGTTCAAGTAAATTTCTCCGTTTCGTGACACTATGCAAAGAAAAAGAATAGAGAGTGAAAGAGCAGGGGGAGAGGGGGCAGAAATGAAAGGTCGAAATAGTTAGAAAAAGAAAGCTATGAGCACAAAACACTTATCCTTTTTCTTTCAATAGTAGGCAGATGTATCCTTGAAATACATTATACAGACAAACCCCTATTTTACGACCCTCTGTTAAGCGACCACCTCTTATTTGAGACCGGATTTGTTGGCACGGATGCATTTTACTATGTAAACGACCTCTCTTAAACGACTTCCTCTAAAACGCGACGACCGCCATTTTGTTGGTTTTTACGACCGTTGTTGTCGTCTGCATAGACTTCGAGCAAAGGGAAACAACCACGGTCAAGGGCCTGAAAGCGGAGTCGCTTCCCTTGTTGTAGAAAAGATGGCGGAAAGCGTAGGAAAAGCACGAAAACCACTGACTTTGAAAAAGAAAACCACTGACTTTGGACGAGAGTGGAGGTGATTAACAGAAGTCGGCGAAGTGAAACTGTAATACATCGATTGCACAATCCTATGGAGTTGGAAAGACCCAAATCCAGTTTTAATATGTCATTGTATGTGTGCATGAAGAAGAGAGTATGAACTGTGCTGAACTTTTTCTTTCTACGGCTGCCAGTGAAAACCTCCGTCATACGACCCCTCCAATTTACGACCGATTTTTCCGGACATTTTGGAAGTCTTAAAATAGAGGTTTGTCTGTAGTAGGCAGATGTATCCTTGAAATACATTATATACCAATACAAAAAATCTAAAGCTAAAAAACCCAAAGAAGGATGATTATGGTTCTTTCTTTTTTTTCCAAGATGATCTGTACGCATCAAACTTAGAACATTTTATGGTTTGGTATGAAACAAATATGGAGAGAGTAGTGACGTTGTGTAGGGTATGAATAATTCAAGAATGAAGAAAAAAAAGAAATAGTGTGTGTGTGTGTGTGTGTGTGTATGTGTGGGGGTGTGTGTGTATGTGTGGGGGTGTGTGTGTATGTGTGGGGGGTGTGTGTGTGTGTGTGTGTGTGTGTGCGAGTGTGTGTGTGTGTGTGTGTGAAAGAATATCCAGGCAATCCAGGGTGGTGGGTGGTGGGTGGGGGCGGTGATGAAGGGAGAGGAAGAATGAAGAAAAGGCAACAGTCAGATCCAAGTCACTTTAAAAAATTAAAAAATCTGATTCAAATACGCTCGCCACTAAAACTATAGCCCCAAGTCATAATTCTGCTTGCTAATGTAACAAGCTGAAGGAATACTATAATTCTAGCGTTACTTTGAGCAAACCTAGCATAAACAACAGGCTTTCTGTATTGTCTTGCGCCAAAATACATGCCTTCATTGAAAAAAAAAAAATTCCGTCAAAAAGTTTAATGAAGAACAGTGGATCTAACCATGAGTGCAGCTACACAAAATGAAAACCCCCCTGAAAGGCCTGGGTCTGGGGATAATGTCCCCCTGCAGCTGAAGAAAAAAATTGATTTATGAAGGTATTTTAGCTTGCTTTTTCCACAATGTATACAAATGCTTATTTTAAAGTGTTTGAAAAATACAGTAGACACACAGAGATCTTGTTTGACAAATCAAAAAAAAAAAAAAAAAATTCCTTTTCTGGTAAAATTCAAAAAAAGGAAATCCTGCTATACCAGGAAAAGTTGCACCCATGTTTAACTGTTGACGTCATATTAAGACCATTGGTTGTTTTTTTTACCGGTTTTTCTTTCTGTTTTGCGTGTGTATATGTGGGGGTTTTTTCTTCAATAAAGCATTCTCGGTATTTTTTTCTAGACACATCTTCTTATATAATCAAGGAGAGGAAAAAATGGAAAAAAACCCAAATAACTGGTCCCTCTCTTTAGCTTTTTTTCTAGAATTGTATTGATTGTTTTTTTCTTATAGTTTTTTTTAAAAAACTCACACAAACGTTTGTTTTTCTACCACGACATGCAACTCCACCATGACCTTACCTTATTTACAAAACACACACAACACATAAACGTATGCATGCACATGCGCGTGCACACACAGACGTACACACACACTATATATATAATTGTCCCCCTTCCTCGATAAATCAGCATCCTACCCCCAGCATTTAAAAATAAAAAATCAAACCCACTTTTTTCGATTCCAATTTAGTCTAAAATCCCACATGGGGTTTTTTTCCTTCTAAAAATTGACAAACACAATTTTGTGTCCCTGCCCAATCAACAAGCATCTTTACCCCCCTTCCATAACCCATTTTTAATTCTCTTTAAAAGAAAAAATTCCAATTATATTTTCTATTTTGATAAATAATTCAACCCAACCCACTTTTAGAAAACTTTCATTTGAGAACCCAAAGAATTACCCCTGCTTTAAATAAAATATAAAAAAAAAAAAAAAATGCCCCCCCCTCCCCCCACAAGTCCCCCCCCCCCCCCCACCTACCTCCAAACTAAACCCCTCCTTGTGTCCCTAACCCATTCTTAATTCTCTTTAAAAGAAAAAAATCCAAATATATTTTCTATTTTGATGAATCAATCAACCCACTTTTAGAAAACTTAATTTGAGCACCAAAAGAAATTACCCCTGCTAAAAATTTAAAAACAAAAACAAAACAAAAACCCACATCCCCACCCCATGTTCAACCCCACCCCCACCTACCCCCAAACTAAATCCCTACCTGATAATAAAAAATAAAAAAAAAATCATCCTAGGAAACCAAAAAAAAAGAAACGGTTAAAAAATAAAAAATACACCCCCAGGCAAACAAACCCTCCCTCTAGTCTATTTGTTCGATTTAGGCTTAAATTTTTTTATTTTAAAATCCCGTCATCAGGACTTGATGTCGTCGACAAACTCGATGCCGTTGGCGTAGGTCATGGACACGGTGCCCTCCTCGTCCTCGTCGCCGTCGTGACACGGCAGCTTGTCGTAGCGGTCGTAGGCCCAGCACAGCTTGCGCTGACGGCGCAGCAGCACTGCCAGCACCACGCCTGGAAAAACCACAACAACAGTTCAATTCAAATACCGTAAAGACTGGACTATAAGACGCACCTGTATGAAAAATGGTGTTTTACGTCCTCTCGGTCTGGAACAGACACATATGTACATTTGTAAATACAAAGATGGTGGGAACGATACTGGAGGCAATGCCTGGAGGCAGTGCAACTCCAGTAAAGTCCCGAATTTTTAACAATACAGATAGGTGTAGCGGTAACCATGCCTTGGTTAAACCTCATCAGCTATGGTACCGCCACATATAGTATGGACTACGATCTTAGCCAAAAGGTCGAGAAGCGATTGTGATGATGCACCTGTATATAAGCCCCACCCCTTAAGTTTCTGACACGCAAAGTTTTTGCTCCTTTCTCTTAAGGTACTCTCCTTGTTTTTCTAACACATACTATTTTCTCTCCTTAAGTTTCTGACATTTACGATTTCCCCCCCTTTATCATTTTCCCTCTACTTTACTTTCTAACACACAAAATTTATATCCTTTCTTAACATTCTAGTTGCTTTTCTTCTCCTCTTCTTTCTCACGCACAAGACCCTTTCTCTTGATTTATTGTTTGTGGCACAAGCAACAAACCTATAACTCACTTTGTCGGTCGGTCGGTCGGTCGGTCGGTCGGTCTGTCGGTCCAAAATGGTCGCACATTTAGCAAAATTGTCGCATATATTTTAAAGGAGAAAAAAATACTTGGATATAAAGTAGCATTTCAGTTGTCATATCTACATATCTACAGTCCTTACGTATGGAAATAATTATATACTGAACAGAGCACATGAATCTTCATTTTAAAGCGTACAAAATAATAAACATACGTAATACAGACACTGCAACAGACACGACGAGTATGCGGTGCTTCTTTCGATGAGTATAAGTAGGATAAATAGTTTTAAATGTTTTCCCAAAGATATCAAAAGTTACGAAATGGTGCAGAGATAACATTCTGGTTTACAGATTAAAATTATTGAAAAGCCAGGGGAAGCGACTCAGTGTATGTAATGATTGGAGTGGTAAAAATAGACCGCACTTCAAATCGAGGCTGCTCTTTAAAATGATGTTTCATTTTCAATTCTCGCACGCCACAAACGATTGCGAATCCGCGCTTGTTACAATATGTGTTGCCTTCCCAGAAAGCTTTCTTCTTTTTTTTTTACATGGACTTTTCTTTCTGACACACACAATCATATTTTTAAACTGCAAAATGATTTGAAAATGCTGTTTTTGTGTTGTTGTTTTCTTTTCATTCTTGCGCTAAGAATATAGTTTCACAAAATAGAAACTTTTAACACAAACGTACTTCATAAGATGTGATGACAAAATGAAACGCATAAAGATAAACACAAACAGAGGCAATGAGCTGAAACATCAACAACAATTGCTATTTTTTAATTATTTAAACCTGTAAACACCAACAATAAAACGCACAGTTAACGAGAGCGAATCAATTTCAACACAACGTGAAAAAGAGGGGAGTCAGCTTTAACAAGAACATCAATCACAGGTCCAGAAAACACGTTTTGGGGTGTGTTTTTTAACCGGAAGTGCGGTAGCTCTTCGCACAGGTTTAGTCAGCTCATTTTTATTTCCGGACTGAAGTGAAAATGCTGTTGAAAACTGTTGGCTATGAAACATTTGACTCTGACACTCACAGTGACACTACCACTGCCCTTAACTACCTTTAAATCACACAGTCACCACACTATTACCCTTCCATCCTACCAGTACCCTACCATGTCAAAATCATACACTACGCCCAACAAGACTACACTACACTATGTCACACTCCACTACGTCGCATCACATAAGCTGCATTATTAGACTCCACTCCACAACACTACAGCATATCGTCTGTGAAATTCAAAAACCTCGTATCTCGATTTTTGGGGGGTTTGAGTTAGATACATAGTCAGCTCTCTCATTTCCCGCCACCTTCCACCAAAAGCTCGTATCTCTAACGACTTTCTATCTGGGGTAACTGAGGTTGTGAAAATTAAGTCCCAAATTCAGATCTAGTTAAGGACAAAAACCTCGTATCTTCGTTCTTTTCAAGTCTAAAAAACCAAACAATTCAAGTAATTTTAACAAAATGCAGGACTAAACTCGCAATGTCTTGAACAACATATTCATCATAGTTAATCAACCGTGGTCAATGCGGTTAATTTTTAAAAGTTTTCTTCATTATTATCAAAACTACCAAAATTGAGACACAAGAATTTTGAATTCCACCGACGATATCACATCACACAACACTACAGTATGCCACATTAAGTAAGAAAAAGGTCTCGCCACATCAATAAATGATGTAACTAACACCATGCCACACTACTACACAACAGTACATTACGCCAAGCCACACCACACAATTGCATGGGTGCTCCTGGGAAATTTCAAAAATCCTGCAAGGGGGCGGCCCCGGCGAAGTGCAGGGGCAGCGCACACATACATTTACTGCTCTTTGTTCACCACTCTAGACTAGTACAAGTGCTACATTCCTTTGAATATAGCAAATGCTTATATAGGCCCTTTTTATTGTACCAGTGTGTGTGTGTTTGTGTAAGAAAATAGTAGCTTCTCAAATTCTCATAATCCGGCGAAGCCAGCTCTAGGCAATTTAAAAATCCTGCAATTCAGAAAATCCTGCAAGAAGGAACATCCATGCAATTTATTACAAAAATGCAATAGTCTGCTCTACTTTATTTACCCTAAACTGCATCACAGTCTACTAGCAACACTCAAGAAGAAAAATGAACACCCCCAAACAGTGCTAATGGGGCTCAGAGAGACACACTGACCCCAGCTGCCCTACCAACAGAAGAGCAGCCTCATTACGTACACACGCCACACCGCACCGCCACATTGCGTCATATAACATCACGTCACATTTGAGCACACACCAGACTCCATCAAAGAGCACACCACATCTCCAAACCTTGTCCAAACTCACCAAAAATATTCAGAAGATGCAAACAGCAGAGGCAGAACAGAACCAGCCCACGCATGCAAACACACCAACCAAAAACTTTTGATTGCATTCAAGCGAACTCTAACCCCGGCTTTATACAGTGGAACCTCCCTTATAAGACCCTAAAAAACCATCCCAAATGAGGTCTTATAAGGGAGGGGTCTTAAAGAGAGGTAATTTTAATACTTACAAAGAAAGGCAATGTCTCAGAGAAGTAGGTCTTTTATGGGAGGGGGTCTTATAATGGGAGGTCTTATAAGGGAGGTTCCACTGTACAGGGGTGCTAGTGGGAGGAGGTCCCCAAAGCCTGAAGCTTCCTACATAAAATGTCAAAATCTTCCACCAGGAATTTTCACCACCATCGAAACTTTTGTGGAGCAGGAGGCTTTTTCGGAACATATCAACCTGACTATCACACAAATTGGCTTCCAAATTCTCTCCCAAAACCAGAACCCACAAGTTTTTACACTCCAAAAATCGGAACTCACAAGTTTTTACACTCCCAAACTCAGAACTCACAAGTTTTTACACTCCAAAACTCAGAACTCACAAGTTTGTACACTCCAAAAATCAGAACTCGCAAGTTTTTACACTCCAAAACTCAGAACTCACAAGTTTGTACACTCCAAAACTCAGAACTCACAAGTTTTTACACTCCAAAAACTCACAAGTTTAATTTTACACTCCAAAAAATGGAAGCCACAAGTTTCGGCACCCAAAAAAACTGGAAATGTGACGCATCCTGGAAAATTAGCGCCCCTGTATATACCCAGCCATCATCATCAGGCGGACTTTACTCCTCTGACAATCGCTATACCTGAGTACCAGTCCATACACACCACACACAATACACAGACACTCTACCCCCACCACACTTGGCAACTCTGCTCAGATTCAATCAGAAGAACATTTCATGATCTGATAATCTAGTCTCAACTGCATCTATTTTCCATAAAGGGGTATTTTCCCCCCTCAAACTTAAGATTGACTTTGACTTCCATTTCGTAAAAGTCCTTCAAACTTCCCCCTCAAACTTAGATTGCCTTTGACTTCCATTCAATAAAAGTCCTTCAAACTTCCCCCTCAAACTTAGATTGCCTTTGACTTCCATTTAATAAAAGTCCTTCAAACTTCCCCCTCAAACTTAGATTGCCTTGACTTCCATTTCGTAAAAGTCCTTCAAACTTCCCCCTCATGCCTTTGACTTCCATTTAGTAAAAGTCCCTCAAACTTCCCCCTCAAACTTAGATTGCCTTTGACTTCCATTTCGTAAAAATCCTTCAAACTTCACCCTCATACTTAAGATTGCCTTTGACCTCCATTTCATAAAAGTCCTTCAAACTTCCCCCTCAAACTTAGATTGCCTTTGACTTCCATTTCGTAAAAGTCCTTCAAACTGAGACCTGAAGTTGAACCCAAGGTCATAATTTAAGCTCTGTGTGCACACATTCCAACATGCGCATGAAGATGCGTCCCATTTCCACCTTTCAACAGAGTAGGTCATTCTTTTCTGCGCCAATGAATAACACAAACATAGATAATGTGCACATTGGTATCGGGGTTAGGTATCTACCAGCACAACACCAAAATACCTACAGTGGGGGTGTGTGATGCGTCTAAAAGAAAGAGCTACAGTCATAAACGCACATTTAGGGGGTGGGGTGGGGGTGGGGGGTGGAGAGAGAGAGAGAGAGAAAGAGGTCTAAACACATAAGCATGGTGTGCTAGCATGCAGGGGGGTTAAAAAAATAAATAAAAGGAGTGTTGTTGCACAAACAGTCATGCATTATCCCCCCAAAGAGGTGGCAGAGAATATTAAAAAATTCCATGGTCGTAATAAAATATATTTGTATGCATAATAATATGTGACAGAGTATAGGAAAACCAGGCTAAAGTCGGAAAATATCACTTTTGACGTTTTTATATTAATCTGAAAGTTAAATTGTACAGACTGAAAAGCAAAAAACAGAATTGATCTATCTGGCAAAGTCTTTTTTCTATCATTTTTTAAAGTTGACAAAATACACAGAATCAAGTATAACTAAGCTACCTGTTTTTGTGCATTGCTAAGAATGTCTCTCAGCGACTTTAGCCGGGTTTTCCCATACTCTGTCACATATGTGATAAACACAAACTCTCTCAACACCGCCATTCTCCAACTCACCTACAAACAGGAGATCGAGAAGCAGACAGTAGCACCAGCCAATACACTCTCTCTCTCTCTCTCTCTTAGACTTTCCACCCACACTTTCAACTCTGTAGTACCCCTAACTCACCAATATTTAGCAGAAAGCAGACTCACTCTCTCTCTCTCTCTTAGACTTTACACCCACACTTCCAACTCTGTAGTACCCCTAACTCACCAATATTTAGCAGAAAGCAGACTCACTCTCTCTCTCTTAGACTTTACACCCACACTTCCAACTCTGTAGTACTCCTAACTCACCAATATTTAGCAGAAAGCAGACTCACTCTCTCTCTCTCTCTTAGACTTTACACC
This sequence comes from Phymorhynchus buccinoides, assembly GCA_017654935.2. Classification (NCBI taxonomy): domain Eukaryota; kingdom Metazoa; phylum Mollusca; class Gastropoda; order Neogastropoda; family Raphitomidae; genus Phymorhynchus; species Phymorhynchus buccinoides. The sequence goes on along the minus strand of CM065685.1, from coordinate 44,700,704 downwards.
CACACTTCCAACTCTGTAGTACCCCTAACTCACCAATATTTAGCAGAAAGCAGACTCTCTCTCTCTCTCTCTCTTAGACTTTACACCCACACTTCCAACTCTGTAGTACCCCTAACTCACCAATATTTAGCAGAAAGCAGACTCTCTCTCTCTCTCTCTCTTAGACTTTACACCCACACTTCCAACTCTGTAGTACCCCTAACTCACCAATATTTAGCAGAAAGCAGACTCACTCTCTCTCTCTCTCTTAGACTTTACACCCACACTTCCAACTCTGTAGTACCCCTAACTCACCAATATTTAGCAGAAAGCAGACTCACTCTCTCTCTCTCTTAGACTTTACACCCACACTTCCAACTCTGTAGTACCCCTAACTCACCAATATTTAGCAGAAAGCAGACTCTCTCTCTCTCTCTTAGACTTTACACCCACACTTCCAACTCTGTAGTACCCCTAACTCACCAATATTCAGCAGAAGCAGCAGAAAGCAGATCTCTCTCTCTCTCTCTCTCCCTCTCTCTGCGCAAACACAACGACTCTTCCCCCCATCCAACTCACCAATAATCAGAAACAGTAAGGAACACAGCAACACAAATCAACTCTCTCTCTCTCTCTCTGTCAAGCTCCTCATCCCCCCAGCCCTTAGCTCACCAATATTCAACAGCAGGAAGCAGATCTCTCGATCTCCCTCTCTCTTTCTCTCTCTCTCCACACAATTCCAACTCTACACCCCATCCAAACCCAACTCGCCAATAATCAGAAACAGTAAGGGACACAGCAGCCCAAATCAACTCTATCCCTCTCCACACCCTTACACTTCCAACACCCCCACCCACCCTACACCCAATCCCCAACTGACCGATGACCAGCAGCAGCAGGGAGCAGAGCAGCACCAGCCCCAGAACCAGGCCCTGCATGGACTTGGGCAGGTGGAGGTGGTTGATCCAGGAGGGCTTGGTGCAGGAACATCCCACCCCTACCCTCCCCTACCTCACTAGGTGCTCCCCACCCCCACCCCCTATCTAATTACACACATACAAAGTTCGAACTCTCTCTCTCTCTCCCAAACACATCAGGACAAGCAGGCAACACAGCACTCTATCTCTTTCTTACACTTCCAATCTTCACTCACACCTCACCTAAACACCAGATGTAGTAAAGAACAGACCAACAGCAGTCACCCCACCCACCCACCCGAATCCACACTTCCAACTCCCCCCCCCCCCCCCCCCCCCCCCTCCCCAACAATCAGAAACAGCAAGGAAAGCAGCACAAATCAACTCTCTCTCTCACTATCCCACTCTCTACACCCACACACTTCAAACTCAAACCTGTTTACCCCCTACACAAGTCTTCAGTAGTCTGGATGGCTGAATTGAGTAGTTTTGGTGCAAAACGTGTAGTTTTATTCATTAAACCATCAAATAATGTTCACTGAAAATGAGTAGTAATAAAGAATTAAATAGCATTATTTTCAGTTTTGAAGAGTAGTAGAGGTCCAAATTGAAAAGAATACTACTCGAAAAGAGTAGAGTAAACAGGTCTGCTATACACTTGTAGTGGAATGGTAAGGATGATAGAATAGATAGGTCTGCTATACACTTCCAAACACCCCCACAAACCCCACCAATCCCCAACTGACCGATGACCAGCAGCAGCAGGGAGCAGAGCAGCACCAGCCCCAGGACCAGGCCCTGCATGGACTTGGGCAGGTGGAGGTGGTTGATCCAGGAGGGCTTGGTGCAGGACCCGTCCACCAGGTGCTCCTCCTCCCGACAACCCTCACACTGGTTGTGTCCAGGGCCGCGGCACTTGAGGCACCCCTTGGTGCACGGCATGCACTTGTCACCCACTGGGACAGAAAGATGACAAAAGTCATATTTGGCATACAGAGCTGATTCTAGGATTTGGAAAAAGTGGCGGCGTCCCCCCCCCCGAAGGCCGTGTACACACATAAGCGTACATTCCATGCGGAAACCCGTGCGCAATCCATAAATAAGTGAAAGAAAGAAGGGAAAAGATTTGCGCACGTGTCCGAATTTCCCCTACATGCGTAAACTTGTATCCTTCTTTCTTGCACTTATTTAGGGTTTTCCGTACGGAACTTACGCGTCTAATGTGAACCCGGCCTAACAATGAAAAAAGGGGGGCAGGTCCAATGGATACAAGGGGAAGAGGGGGGGGGGGAGGCGGCCAGTTCAATCTTTGCTAGTCATGGCCACTTCTTCAGCCACTCGTCTTGGAACCGGTGTTCCCTCGCACTAGTGACGTTATCTTCGGTCTGCTTCTCCGAGACTGTTGATGCAGTAGCTGTTTCTGCAACATCTTCTGCACACTCGTTTGGCAGAGGATTTCTTTCTTTTTTTTACTTTGCCGCCACAAAAGTCAAAGTTGAAGAGCGTCGTTGTCCACTTCATTTTGAAGAAAATTCAACATGGCGGGCAACACTCTTGTCAGTAAAATGAGAAGAACGCGATTGGTTGATTTACACTAACATCGTAAAGGAACCAATGAAATGTCGAGAAATCATTCATTCCTGCTTGATGCTTTCGGTTTGTGCAGATGACGGATTAAGCAGACGACAAAAGGAATTCCCGCAGTGATCGGTAAGATGTGCTGGCAGTTCTGCAAATATGCGGGCGTCTGCCCGCATTTAGACCCAATTATTGCGGGAAGGAACAGATTTGGGGGGAATTGTACCAATCCCGCGCCCTAGAATCAGCTCTGGCATATCGTCAGTGAAATTAAAAAAACCCATATCTCAATTTTGGTAGTTTTGAGAAACATTTAAAAAAACTGTTTTAAAAATTAACTGCGTTGACCACAATTGATTAACTATGATGAATATGTTGATCAAGACATTGCGAGTTAGGTCCTGCATTTTGTTAAAATTACTTTAAAACATTTTTTTCCTTTAAACTTGAAAAGAACGAAGATACGAGGTTTTTGTCCTTAACTAGATCTGAACTTGGGACTTACAAGTTAGCTGACTATGTATCTAACTATACAAGGTTTTGGAATTTCACTGACGATATTCTCTATTCAATCCATTTTTTTTTTTTTTTAATCTGAATCACTTCGTCTTTCTAATGTCAGGAAAATGACAGAAATGTGCATCACTGGGGTGGGTGGTTGGGTGGGGTAAGAAACAGGGTGAGGAGGGGTGCAGACTTGGGAAAACTAGCCATCAATCTGGTCATACCAGGCAGCAGGATTTCTCCCTGCTCTTACCGGCTTTCAACTGCCGTGGGATTTTTAACATAAAAAAAATATAACGCTCCACTGTATCCTCTTATGTGTGTGCACAGGCCTAAGTCTCACCGGAATAGGTGCCCAGCATGCACTCGGCGGCGCAGGTGTTGTGTTTGGGGTGGAAGCGGATGCCCTGGGGGCAGCTGAGACACTCCACCAGGGTGGGTCCGAAGCAGGTGCGGCAGGAATCGTGGCACGCCTTGCACAGCTTGCCCTCCAGGTAGGTGCCGTCCGCGCACCACCCAACGCACGCACTGAAAGAACAACCGCACAACGATGAGATTAAGAATAAATAATAATCATTAATAATGCTTATATAGCGCATAATCTTGCAAAGCAACTCAATGCGCTTTTCACTCACCATTCGTACAAACATTTCTAACAGACTGGTTCATGTATCCTCACCATACATCTCTATGAAAAAAGAATACATTAGAGAATGCATTGCATATAATCATAACACAACACACTAACCCCCCCCCCCCCCCCCCCCTACACACACGCATTAACCTCATACTCAACGTCAATGAGCTGGAAGACAAGAGTGGGGAAAGGATCATAGACTTTACAGAGAGAAAGCTTTCCTGAAGAAGTGGGTTTTTAGTTGGGACTTGAATGAAGGAAGAGTGGACTGGTTACGGGTATGGTCAGGGAGAGAATTCCAAACGCACTGTTTGGTGCAACAGAAACTAAACGCCCTCTCAGCCCGAAGATTTCAAGGACAGTGCTTAGGAACTTAATGTTATTTGCTTGCGCTTGAGACATCTTCACAGCGTTGTTTGTTTAAGAAGTTTCTGGGAAGAAGAACGAAGAGTGTGAGAGCTTTGGTAGGTGCAGCATCAAATTGGGGAGAAGAAGAGAGGTACTGAGGAAGATGTTTTGTCAAAGTGACGAAAAAGCGAAAGTAGCCATCTTGAACTGCCAGCTGAGAATTTGACAGGAAGCCAGTGGAGCTCAGCCAAACACAGAAGAAGTGTGATGTGATCACGCTTTCTTTTGCCAAGAACAAGCCGAGCACCTGTTGGCACTGTTCTGCACTCTTTGTAAGCGTGAAATTAAGAAGAAAGTAATATGACCGAGTGCCAATCTTAGTTCTTCAAGCAGGCACGAGATGGAGAAATTATGATCTAGACTGAAAAGAGTACAGTCCGTGGGTCTGTGGGTCCCAGATGTCTTAAGATGTTTGCGACTGAGACATGTTATTTGCTTGCGCTTGAGACATCTTCACAGCGTTGTTTGTTTGCGACTGAGACATCTTCACACAGCACAAACACAGAACCAGAAGGAAGGAAGAGCTCACCTGTTGGACTCGTTGGTGTAGGTCTGAGGGTCCCAGATGCCTTAACATTATTTGTTTGCACTTGAGACATCTTCACACAGCACAAACACAGAACCAGAAGGAAGAGCTCACCTGTTGGACTCGTTGGTGTAGTGTTTGCAGGCCAGACACTCCATAGGTCCCAGCCCTCGGCACCCCTCCACACACTGAGGATGGCACTTCTGTTTGAGAGCAAACAAGAAAACAAGGAAAACATCTAGGTAAATCCCATGTCAGTGCGGTGGAAACCAACTACCATATTTTACACGGACTATAAGGCATTGCTTTTTTTCCCTTGACTTAAGAGCCCTACGCTTTATAATGTGACTGATAAAATAGTAATAAATTATTGTAATAACAAAATCAGAATTTTCTCTATAATTTGTGTGGTTCTCCTTATTGTCCGTAAAATATGGTAACTCAAAAGCGGGTACAGTGGAACCTCCCTTATAAGACTCCCTCCCACATAAGACCTATTTCTCTGAGACATTGCCCTTCTTTGCAAGTATTAAAATTACGTCCCTTATAACTTAAAAATATAAGACCCCTCCATTATAAGACCTCATTTTGGATGATTTTTTTAAGGTCTTATAAGGGAGGTTCCACTGTATCACCAAAAAAATTGGATGTCACTATTTTTTTTTCTCTCCCCAATTTCATCTTACTTACGGGCAAAACTTTGCTGTATCTCAAAATAACAGCTATCTCAAAATAAAACTGAACTCCTTTCAATTTTGACTGTATACTCTTTATCCTTCTCCAGTTCTATCCAAATGCACACCCACACACTTGTGATAATCTTTTCTTTGAGCATCTTTGAAGTGACACACTCAGCAATCTTATGAAGAAAAAAACAGACGGTACAAACAACTAAAAGAACAAAAGAATTCAATAAAGTTAAACTGACAGCCCACGTGTCTTCTATTGCACCACCTGTGTAAAAGGAGGATACAGAGAACCAAAGGGGGTTGCGTGCCCCTCAAAATGTCACAAGCAATGACGCAAACATGACGTGATTTCTCTACAATCTCTACGATTTCAGAGGGGTGGGGGGTGACGCACACACCCAACCAAAGCGCAGACCTGTTAGTACTCTAGTGCAGTACACTTAACACGAAATTCAGGGGACACAGATTTTTGTGTGTGTTAACCAGTATTTTGTGCTAAGCATTCAGTAATAACAAAGACTGTACAGGGGAAGATAAACATCCGGTCTCTTTTCCCTATATGAGTAGTGAGGACAGAAACACTGGTTATGTCTTCCTTTGAAACGTGACACATTTTACACATCGATAGGCCAGTTGAATTCTCCGTTCAAGTTCCAGTCCGAGTTTTTGGATAGCCTCCACTGAAAAGTGTACTGGCCCCACTAACGATAACTCTATCAGCCCGGTTCGCCGAGCTTTTAAGTAATCCATCTTACCCTTTTATAATATCTTTGGTAATAATAAAGAGGCGTTTCATCAGTTCAAACAGATTGTTTGTGCGTTAGCCAATATTTCATGTTATCCAGTTTTGCATGGGTGCAACTCCCCAAAATGAAAAAAACCTGAAAGGCAGGGATCCAGGGACCCATGGCCCCGGCAGGGTATAGGGGCAGAGCCCTGTCAGACGATTCAGGGGAGGGGGGCAACTTAAGAGAGAGAGAGATAACGAGACAGACAGACAGACAGTTAAAATGATAGACAGAGACAGTTTTGAGTCTAATAAGCCTTTAAAATTATTACACTGCCTTTGTAAACTTCCAAGATAGAAAAAAAAACAAGTTCAAAACACCCCAAATCGCTTGTGGTCCTTTTTTTTTTTTATGAATAATTTAAAAAAACCTTTCAGTTCAGTTTCTGGTAAAAAAAAAATACTGAAATCAGTGTAAAACTGAAAGTAGCACCCATGGCTTTGTATTCAGAGCACTCCACTGTTTATCTACCCAAAACCGCTCAACTCAAAAACCTTCAACAAATTTTTTTTTAAATTCTAATGAAACAAAACAGAGGACCGAACCCACCTGCGAGGAGATGGTGGGTTTGGTGGGCGGCTTGGTGGAAGGTGGGATGGTGGGGGGCTTGGCGGTGGTGTGGGGAGTGGCGGTGGGTCCTTGGGGGGTGGGCTCGGGGGCCTGGGTGGGCTTGGGCTGGGTGTCGTTGCGCAGTCGCACGGGCTGATCCTTGGTCCCGTGGAACACCAGACCCCAAGACACCAGTCGACCTGTGGGGGGGGGAAAGGAATGGGCCCGTGGAAAAGTGAAGGTTGTTGTCTTACCCTTAAGATTAAGATTAAAATTATAGATAAGGCCATGTCAGGGCTGTCGCCTCGTTGAATCTTACCATGTATTAAAAAAAAAAGGAATAAAAACACCAGATAAAAACAAAATCAAAGCTTTACGTTAAAATACTTTTGCTAAAAAAATTCATTAGTAAATAAAAAAACTTAACAAGTAAAAACATGACACGTCTAGAATTAAAAACATCACAGTAGTGATGTACACCAAGTGAAAAATATTAATCTCTTTCAAGTAATTAAAAATCGTGCGAGGCGAAACGTCATGGAACAAGACTTTCATTGATTCCGCGGTGTAGTGTTTCCTTCTAATGTCAAATAGATCCCAGCAGTCCAAAAGGACATGAGGGATCAAAATTGGAGAATCACATGCTACACAGTAAGGCGGGTCCTCTCCTTTCAATAGAAAGGAAAGCGTATAGTATGTGTGTCCCGTATGTAGTCTACATAAAACCGTTTCTTCCTTCCGGCCGCCAGCAACTTAATCCTTAGCGCATGTACACACAACTAAATGTTTCCGTACGGGCCGTAAATAAGTAAAAGAAAGAAGGGAAAAAGTAAGCACATGCATTTCCAAGCGTAAACATGCGCGCTTATTTTTTCCTTCTTTCTTTTACTTATTCACAGGGCTTCAGTACGGAAATATTCAGTTGTGCGTATGTGCGCTTATGGCAAAAACTTTTATCTCAAAATATTGGCTGTCTCAAAATAAAAAATTTCAGTCCTTTCAATTTTGACTTACCAGATTTCTGCTGTATTTCGAAGTGCATGTAATTCATGACTGACACATCAGTCCGAAATCTACTCCATGACACTGGTCGACCTTTGTGAATGAATGTACCCCTACAAATGTGAAAGTGATCAAAACTTTTTTCTCTCAAATATTTCAAAATACAAACAGTGTGTATGTTCAACTTTTTCAAAGCATATGCAGTTCGTATGCAGCCTGAATTCTATTCTACATCATCAGTCGACCTTGGTGAATGATTGTACCTATATATACCTGAAATTAAAAACAGTCACACGCGTAATGTTCTCATCCCTAGCTTATGCATTTGTGCCATAGTGTTCCCAAGTGCTTCGGCTGTTGGGATGATCCCTGGAGTCTTTAAGCCAGGGTAAGACAAGAGAAATAGAACCTTCAACAGGATAACAAATTGTACAACATTCGTCCAGACCTTAAAGAATGTCTTCCTTCGGTTGCTGGCGGCCGGAAGGAAGAAACGGTTTTATGTAGACTACATACGGGACACACATACTATGCGCATTCCTTTCTATTGAAAGGAGAGAACCCACCTTACTGTGTAGCATGTGATTCTCCATTTTCGATCCCTCATGTCCTTTTGGACTGCTGGGATCTATATGACATTGTCTCAATTTAATATTTCAAAGCGCAAGCAAATTCTTTTCATGACTTGCATTAGCCTGATTTCTACTCCATGGCATCAGTCAGGACCCATATACCGGTAAAAGTGAAAGTGGACAAAAATTTTCTCAAATGTTTCCCAGCAAGTGCAAGTGTAACAAAAGAAAGTAGAAACTGGAAAAGCTTAAACTGAAATGCAGTGTTAGACAATTCAACTTTAAAATTATCTTTAAGGTCACAGAATACGTACATCCAGTCGCATCTGAAAGGAAAGGACAGAGAAATTCTCAAGAGTTAACTTTTACACTACGTAGCACGCACATAATGCATGCTAGAAGCTTCCTCCGTTCAGTACGTAGCACGCATATATGTCGTGGCTTTGACTATGAACAGTGCACGTCTAAGTATGGTCTAACGGGGAAAACTTTTTTAACTGTATTCAACAATCAGTTATCTGTCTTCTGAGTGCTTCCCCTTGAGCAAAACTGATCTAAATTGGTCACACAACAGCTTTTGAAAAGACCAACTGAAAGTGCGGCCAACAGTGGCAAGAAACATTATTGGAACAATATGGGTATGTTTGTTTTCCTGCATTTCTGGTGTGAAAATGGAAAAAGAAAAAAAGGCAAAGAAACTTGATGTAGTTATAGCTAAAGACTCGTTCTGTCCAACAATACTGAACATGCAAACAAAGTAAGGAAAAGTAGGTCCTCGGTAGTATAGTGGTCAGTATCCCCGCCTGTCACGCGGGAGACCGGGGTTCAATTCCCCGCCGGGGAGGCTTTTACTTACATATAGTACATATCTATATTGTTAAAAACTCGGGACTTTACTGGTGTTGCACTGCCTCCGGGCATTGCAGCCAGTATTGTTCCCACCATCTTTGTATTTACAAATGTCCCATATGTGTCTGTGGCCGAGAGGACGTAAAACACCATTTTTCATTCAGATCATTTATATTTATATACTATTGTGGTGGTACCATAGCCAATGAGGTTTAACCGAGGCATGGTTACTTATATGTATGTATTGCTAAAAAATCGGGACTTTACTGGTGTGGCACTGCCTCCAGGCATTGCTTCCAGTATTGTTCCCACCATCTTTGTATTTACAAATGTCCCATGTGTGTCTATGACCGAGAGGACGTAAAACACCATTTTTCATTCATTCAGATCATTTATATTTATATACTATTGTGGTGGTACCATAGCCAATGAGGTTTAACCGAGGCATGGTTACTTATATGTATGTATTGCTAAAAAATCGGGACTTTACTGGTGTGGCACTGCCTCCGGGCATTGCTTCCAGTATCATTCCCACCATCTTTGTATCTACAAATGTCCCATATGTGTCTGTTCCAGACCGAGAGGACGTAAAGCACCATTTTTCTTCTTCCAGTAAGGAAAAGTAGAGATGAAAATTGTCGATTTTAGTACATCTGTGGTGAAAAGCTCCTGGGGATTAGTACAGGGTGAAAGAGTTGACAAGCTCTCTGAGTGTCTTACCGCCGTTCAACCCTTGACCACTGCCGTTTTCGATCTCCAGGGTCCATTTCCCCCGCGGGTTTTCCCCCCAGAAGTGAACGGACAGGAAGGGCCAGTCGTTGAACCCAGACGACGACAGGTCGTTGGGACGCTGGGGCAGAATGGTGGACCTTGTCCCCTGCACACACATACACAGTGGTGGCACATGATAACATAGGCACAACTTCGGGCAAGATTACAAGCCTGCATGTACGTGTGAGCCTGCATGCCATCACACACACACACATATGCACACACGCATTTACAAAAACAAACTCACACAGACATATACATGGGTGCTCCTGGGAAATAAAACAAATCCTGCAAGGCAGAGGGGTCCAGGGGCCGCCCAAGCCCCGGCGGAGTGCAGGGATAGCGCCTCTCCTGGGGGTTCCGGGGGTTGATGCCCCCTGGACGCTGAAGGGAAACTGCTGTTTCTAATGTAATTGACAGGCTCTCATTGCACTTTTACTTCTGCATGACCTCTAAAACCAGCTAAGTGCATCTTCTCGTGCATGTTACTTGTGACAACATAAAGTACTATGCTGTGTGAAGAGTAAAGCAAAGATCATCTTCATAAAGCAGAAATAAATAGTCACATTGCTAGAATAATCTGGTATAATTGTTTTTGACACTTTAGTAATAACACATGTGTTATGCTTAATTTTGTATCATCACCTACACATACGTCGTCACCTCACTTGCACACAATTGCCTACCATAAAAGAAAATCTCAGAAACAGCAAACAAATGTTTATTTCTTCAAAGAAACATTCCATGTGTATATTGGAAAGTAATGATAAAAAATTCAAGCCAAATGAATAAGAAAGTAGAACTTTATTTATGTTACTTGCTACACAAATCCATGTGACGACAAATTGAAGTGTTGTCACAGGTAGCAAGTAACATGTGATTGAAGTCATTAAGTCTCATAAACCAACAGAAAAGAAAGTACTTTTTCAAGAAATATTGCTTCAGTATTACTGAAACAGCCAAAGTGTTGTGAAGTAAACTTGTAATGTGCCTAATTTCAACTTAAAATCGTAACTCATGAGTTACTTGTGACATGTGACAACACAAGATCGCCCATCACAGGGGGTCTCTTACCCTATTACATCATTTTGGCACCCACTAGCAGAAGAGTAGATCAAAATAAAGAAGTTTTGTGCCAAGCTGTCAATATTTCCATCCAAATTATTGCTTCAATCGAATTGATATAAAAATTAACTATGGTTTGTGTGTTACTTGCTACAAGATTATGTTACGTGTGACATAAATTCCTCCGTGACAACAAACATTTATGAGTCTTCTCTTCGCTCTTTCGATGTTGAAAAGAGTGGAAAAGCTATTGAGCATTGCACACTGAGTCGAAGGTTTACAGAAACTGTGGGTTCCGTTCTTGTTGACTGAATTTTTTAATTGTAATAAACATTGAAAGCTCATAAGTGTTACTTGTGATGTCGTGACGACAATCCGTAAATGATGTAATTTTGCTAACTATTACCAAAAAAAAACTATTGTACTAATAGGTGTTAAAAAGAGCAACTTCCAATGGATCTATAACCTTCATTTTAGACTCGTTCCATATTTTTGTTAGTCAAGGTAAACAGTTATCTGCTAGCTCTCAATGTGACGACAATTGTAGCAAGTAACATACCGACTTTGAGGTCATATTACCGTAAAGATACACACGAACATTTTATTTTGAACATTATTATAGTTGCAAAGATTACAGAAGAACATAATACAACTGAAAATGGGTTTGCTATTTGCATCTATTTGGAACCACAAGCCCTCCAAGTGGTGCACTGTTCACCACAGTCAACATGCACGCCGATTTCGGCCACCTAGTGCCGGTATTTTCGCTTTTTAATTTGATGTCTTCAATAGCTTTTACTGTTTAATAAACATTTTTAATGTTTCTACAACACAGACAGACTAATCACTGAGATCATAAGCATCATGAAATTAAGTTATGGACAATTTTGTGAGGTAGGGGTGGGGCATGGCACCTTTTGACATTGCCTCATATATATTATATATATATATGCTTGTTTACGTAAAATATAACATACACACACACTGATACAATATCATTGCAGCATTTTTGCTACTTTGCTAGGCAATCCCCCCCCCCCCCCCACTCCCCCTTTAAACTTCCCACATACTTGCTAAGAACTTTTTCATCTCTTAATTTTCTCCCCCCTCCATCCCCCTACCCCAACTTTGCTTATAAGCAGGATGGTGACATACACACACACAAACATTCAGAAAAGCTTTGCATGTAACACATTTTCCCCTCTTTAAGTAACTTTCCATCTGCCTGTTAAGTACTGTGTTTTATGTGCTATTATTATTACACTATATTATATTATAATAGCGCAACGCCGAGTACCAGTAACGCCTAGTAACGGTAACGCCTAGTAACGGTAACGCCAAGTACTGGTAACGCTGAGTACAGCAAATTTGAAGCGATTCGGTTAAGAAACAGCGGAGTCGTATAGCGTGCGCGTTTCTGAACCGATTCGCTTCCGGTTTGGCACACGGATAGTCCCCGGCCCCGGTCATCTTCCTGCCAAATTCGAAGGCAATCGGTCCAGAAACACCGGAGATACGGGCGCCGAGAGGCCGGCGGATGCGCATTTCGAACCGCGCAAATGACACGTCCGCCTCGGTTGCCGTTGCCATCGCCCCGTTAGGGATTAGGTCGAAAAAACGGCGGAATTATAAGGCCCGTTTTGTGTTTCAGACAGACACACACACGGACACTTGGCTTTTTAGTATATGATTATATATTATATGATAAGGTGCACCACCACCCCAAAAAAAAAATAATTACAACTTTTATTATATTTTAATACTAAAAATGTTTGTCACATTATAAAGCGCAGGGGTCTCAGTCTGGGGGGAAACGTATCGCCTTTAAGGCCGTGTACACACATAAGCGAATATTCCATGCAGAAACCTGTGCAAAATCCATAAATAAGTGAAACAAAGAAGGGAAAAGATTTGCACATGTGTCCGAATTTCCCCTATATGCGTAAACTTTTATCCTTCTTTCTTTAACTTATTTAGGGTTTTCCGTACGGAACTTACGCGTCTTAATGTGAACCTGGCCTTAGTCTGAAAAATACGGTAACCTTTTCTCCTGGTCTTCTTCTTCTTCTTCTGCGTTCCCAAGCAATATGGCCATAATGGGTAAGGTACATATGTGTCCGGTTTTGAGTTTTCACTGGTCTCCCCGCTGCGTACAGCCGACACATTCCGATTTCGGAGGAGCTCAAAGAAGACAAATTATTTGGAAGATTTTTTTGAAAAAAGGCAGGAGAATGGGTCAATAAGTCAGAAAGACAGTAGATGATAGAAAGCAAACGAAAAAGGCTGAGTCAAAGAGAGTGGCAGATTAGAGGAAGTTACAAGCACAGAACTTCCAGAAGATGGGGGAACTATTTTACGAAAGACCCCCCCCCCCCCCCGGTATCCGGTAGACACCCTCCCTGCTCATCAAACCGACCATGGGCGATGTGAGGTGAAGCACAATGCTGCCCCTGGGGTGGAAGTTGAGGGTCATGCGACACTGCACGTGCTCCAGGTGGCGCACCTCGTGATCATGCCCCGCACAGCCGTCAGAGTCGATGGTCGAGGTGTGCTTCTCACCCGACAGGGCTCTGCACAAAATACATAACGCATGAGCATGAACGTGCATGCCTGTGCGCGCATACATACATACATACACCAGACCTGTTTACCCCTATTTTGCAAATTTGTAATTTCTGAAACAAAAAATAGCTCAGAGGTGAGACTAAACTTTAATTGAGTGACATCATCAGATGAAGAGGAATAACTCTGATATGCTGGTTTTTGCTCTAGCACAGCCAAGAGAGTTATATCCCCAGACCATTTTGCCAGATCGGCTCTATCAGTTGTCTTTTTCATGTCATGATTTGTACAATCAAGTTTTTTTCTTTAGTTTTCTCTGGCAGTCAATGGGTCAAGCTTAACCCTTTCACCGCCAATCATTGTTCAGCCAAAAAATACCATTAACCTTAATGGATAGAGAAAAGCAATTGTTAGCAATATTAGGAATTCCTCTGTGACATGTATTTATATAACAAAAACTAGGCCTACCCCTAAATTAAGAAAATAGGGTCTTCAGAAAACAGGCACCGATTTGATGCCTTTTAGTGACATGGGTGTTAAACCATTGTGGTGCATAAATGCGACATTGGCGGTGAAAGGGCTAATACGAGCTTAACCCTTTAATTCCTGACGCTCTGTGCGCTCAATCACCTCTGAAATCCTAGCCCAAGGGATGTCACTCCGCACAAAAGGGGGGCTAGCGTCAGAAAAATAATAAAATAAAATATACCCACAGCAGATTATGAGTGTTTTTTTGTTTTGAATGTGTTGCCGAGATGTCTGTCTGATTTGCGAAATGAATTTCACGATGTTATGGGGATGCATTGCTCCACACAAAAAATCAAAATGCCAAAGTGTAGTCGCAAACTGCATTCACTAGTCATTCACTGCCTACTTTTTGCAGACTGGTCACCACTGGTGAAGCCTAAGACGACTGAAATGGAAATGTAGATCAAAATCATTCACTTACCCTTTCACTTCACGATCTTATCATTCCTATCTTTCACAAAAAAAGCAATTTTCATCGCTGTCATCGCTTAGTGGATGCAATAACGATTCGTCATTCATGATGCAAAAGTCGGGAAAATGCTGATGTCAGTAACACGACTTCAAAAATTTGCATCAATCGAACAAAAACAAGCTCGTTGCCGAAATAGGTCAGAGTACACTTCCTTACTCATTACTTCGCGATCTCATAAGTCCCATCTTTCACAAAAATACGACTATTCATTGCTTTCCTCAGTCAATGGACGCCATAACTGTTCGTCATCCATATTGGAAAAATCGTGAAAATGCCCAAGTCGGTCACTAATTTTCAAAAATTCATATCTTCCAAACCAATCGGCCTAGAAGCCATTGCAAGCAACAGGGCGGAAGTGTAATCTATTGCGAAAGCGAGGCTGAAGCGTCCACGTGACTGCCATGTGATAGAAACAAAATGGAAGCGCCCAAAGCGGCCACGTGGAATCCGTATGTTCCCGAACGTTCTCGGCATTTACGATCCGGTTTTTTTCTGAACGTTCCCGAACGTTCACGGAACTAAAGGGTTAAACCTTTGTTTCAAGGAGTAACTGGTGATCAGTCACATGGTTGCTCCTGGCAGTGTAGGGACAGCGCCCCTCCTGGGGGTTCTGGGGGGCAATGCCCCCTGGAAGCTGAAGGGAAACAACAGTTTCCAATGTAATTGACAGGCTCTCATTGCACTTTCACTTCTGGTGAAACTTCATTCATGACCTCTATAACCAGCAAAATGCATCTTCTCAAATTCTCATAATCCGGCGACGCCGGCTCCAGGCAATAAAAAAAATCCTGAACTTCAGGACATCCTGAAAGCAGGAGCAGTCATCATAGTGTCTCACTTGTTTTTCTCTTTTGAGGGCTCGAAGCATTCGTGCTTCTCGGGCACGCTGCGCCACTGGAGAGCAAGTTCCACCATCCTGGAAGCGTCCATCAGTCCGTAGCCGTAGCGCAAACTCACTGTCACAGAGCAACAGCAGAAGTACACATTATTATTGCACATCATTCATTCACATCTAGAACAATCCAACTTTACTGAAATCTTAATCAAAACAATTTTGCGATTTGCTTTGGTGTTCTTTTTGAGAGATAATTTGTCTTTTTCATGGACATTTTGTGTTTTTCAAAGAATGGTGAGAATTCTGGGTTTTTGCAAACCACAAGTTGAGCATCTTTGGTACACTGTTCGCCAAAGATAGCATAAATAAAAATAGTAACAGAACAAAATTTGAACATCTGGAGTTGGTTTGAGGTCAGCATGTTTTTCTCCCTGCTGTATCCAACTGATCTGTTTATAGATGTTCATAAGCATAATTACACTTGTAGTAGTTTGAGTGAAGCGAAGCCAGATGTTACCCCCCCCAGCATGCTAAAGAGTGGTAGCTGTTATTTGCCCTGCTGAACCTGCCACTACCCCCCTGGGCCGTCAAGCTAAAGAGTGGTAGAAATGGATGCCAGTGAAACGAGGCTTCAAGCTGGGAGCCAAGTGCCCTGTCTTTGCGTAAGCTAAAGAAAGAGTGGTAGAAATGGATTCCAGTGAAACGAGGCTTCAAGCTGGGAGCCAAGTGCCCTGTCTTTGCATAAGCTAAAGTCATGCTAAAGAGTGAGTGGTAGAAACGGATACCAGTGAAACGTGGCTCCAAGCTGGGAGCAAAGTGCCCTGTCTTTGCGTAAGCTAAAGCCATGCTAAAGAGTGAGTGGTAGAAACGGATGCCAGTGAAAGGAGCCAAGTGCCCTGTCTTTGCGTAAGCTAAAGTCATGCTAAAGAGTGAGTGGCAGAAACGGATGCCACTGAAACGTGGCTCCAAGCTGGGAGCCAAGTGCCCTGTCTTTGTGTAAGCTAAAGAGTGAGTGGCAGAAACGGATGCCACTGAAACGTGGCTCCAAGCTGGGAGCCAAGTGCCCTGTCTTTGCGTAAGCTAGAGTGAGTGGTAGAAACGGATGCCAGTGAAAGGAGCCAAGTGCCCTGTCTTTGCGTAAGCTAAAGTCATGCTAAAGAGTGAGTGGCAGAAACGGGTGCCACTGAAACGTGGCTCCAAGCTGGGAGCCAAGTGCCCTGTCTTTGTGTAAGCTAAAGAGTGAGTGGCAGAAACGGATGCCACTGAAACGTGGCTCCAAGCTGGGAGCCAAGTGCCCTGTCTTTGCGTAAGCTAGAGTGAGTGGTAGAAACGGATGCCAGTGAAATGTGGCTTAAAACTGGGAGCCAAGTGCCCTGTCTTTGCGAAAGCTAAGTGTCTTTGGTCAAATGCTAAAGAACAGCTGACAATTTAACTTTAATCCTTTCACTGCCAATGTCGCATTTTAGCACCACACTGATTATGACCCAAGTCACTAAAAGGTGTGAAAGTACGATCTGTTATCCTATGACCTTATATTGTTAACTTTGGGAGAGATAAGGAAAAGCCTTATTTGATACATGTCAAAGGGGGAGTCACAGTATTGCTAACGCCAACTTTTCTTTACCCAGGTAAGTTTGACAAAAAATGTTGGCTGAAAAATGGCTGGTGGCAAAAGGGTTAACCTCCACTTATCAATTCTCAGAACCGTTGTATGATGTGTGAAGGCAATGTTGGTGTTAGTTTGTTATAGTAAAGTATGTGTGAAGGTAATGTTGGTGTTAGTTTGTTATAGTAAAGTATGATGTGTGAAGGTAATGTTGGTGTTAGTTTGCTATAGTAAGTATGATGTGTGAAGGTGATGTTGGTGTTAGTTTGTTATAGTACAGTATGATGTGTGAAGGTGATGGTGTTAGTTTGTTATAGTAAAGTATGATGTGTGAAGGTAATGTTGGTGTTAGTTTGTTATAGTAAAGTATGATGTGTGAAGGTAATGTTGGTGTTAGTTTGTTATAGTAAAGTATGATGTGTGAAGGTAATGTTGGTGTTAGTTTGCTATAGTAAAGTATGATGTGTGAAGGTAATGTTGGTGTTAGTTTGTTATAGTAAAGTATGATGTGTGAAGGTAATGTTGGTGTTAGTTTGCTATAGTAAAGTATGATGTGTGAAGGTAATGTTGGTGTTAGTTTGTTATAGTAAAGTATGATGTGTGAAGGTAATGTTGGTGTTAGTTTGTTATAGTAAAGTATGATGTGTGAAGGTAATGTTGGTGTTAGTTTGTTATAGTAAAGTATGTGTGAAGGTAATGTTGGTGTTAGTTTGTTATAGTAAAGTATGATGTGTGAAGGTGATGTTGGTGTTAGTTTGCTATAGTAAGTATGATGTGTGAAGGTAATGTTGGTGTTAGTTTGCTATAGTAAAGTATGATGTGTGAAGGTAATGTTGGTGTTAGTTTGTTATAGTAAAGTATGATGTGTGAAGGTAATGTTGGTGTTAGTTTGCTATAGTAAAGTATGATGTGTGAAGGTAATGTTGGTGTTAGTTTGTTATAGTAAAGTATGATGTGTGAAGGTAATGTTGGTGTTAGTTTGTTATAGTAAAGTATGATGTGTGAAGGTAATGTTGGTGTTAGTTTGCTATAGTAAAGTATGATGTGTGAAGGTAATGTTGGTGTTAGTTTGTTATAGTAAAGTATGATGTGTGAAGGTAATGTTGGTGTTAGTTTGTTATAGTAAAGTATGATGTGTGAAGGTAATGTTGGTGTTAGTTTGTTATAGTAAAGTATGATGTGTGAAGGTAATGTTGGTGTTAGTTTGCTATAGTAAAGTATGATGTGTGAAGGTAATGTTGGTGTTAGTTTGTTATAGTAAAGTATGATGTGTGAAAGTAATGTTGGTGTTAGTTTGTTATAGTAAAGTATGATGTGTGAAGGTAATGTTGGTGTTAGTTTGTTATAGTAAAGTATGATGTGTGAAGGTAATGTTGGTGTTAGTTTGTTATAGTAAAGTATGATATGTGAAGGTAATGTTGGTGTTAGTTTGCTATAGTAAAGTATGATGTGTGAAGGTAATGTTGGTGTTAGTTTGTTATAGTAAAGTATGATGTGTGAAGGTAATGTTGGTGTTAGTTTGTTATAGTAAAGTATGATATGTGAAGGTAATGTTGGTGTTAGTTTGTTATAGTAAAGTATGATGTGTGAAGGTAATGTTGGTGTTAGTTTGTTATAGTAAAGTATGATGTGTGAAGATAATGTTGGTGTTAGTTTGTTATAGTAAAGTATGATGTGTGAAGGTAATGTTGGTGTTAGTTTGTTATAGTAAAGTATGATGTGTGAAGGTAATGTTGGTGTTAGTTTGTTATAGTAAAGTATGATGTGTGAAGATAATGTTGGTGTTAGTTTGTTATAGTAAAGTATGATGTGTGAAAGTAATGTTGGTGTTAGTTTGTTATAGTAAAGTATGATGTGTGAAGGTAATGTTGGTGTTGTTTGTTATAGTAAAGTATGATGTGTGAAGGTAATGTTGGTGTTAGTTTGTTATAGTAAAGTATGATGTGTGAAGGTAATGTTGGTGTTAGTTTGTTATAGTAAAGTATGATGTGTGAAGGTAATGTTGGTGTTAGTTTGCTATAGTAAAGTATGATGTGTGAAGGTAATGTTGGTGTTAGTTTGCTATAGTAAAGTATGATGTGTGAAGGTAATGTTGGTGTTAGTTTGCTATAGTAAAGTATGATGTGTGAAGGTAATGTTGGTGTTAGTTTGCTATAGTAAAGTATGATGTGTGAAGGTAATGTTGGTGTTAGTTTGTTATAGTAAAGTATGATGTGTGAAGGTAATGTTGGTGTTAGTTTGTTATAGTAAAGTATGATGTGTGAAGGTAATGTTGGTGTTAGTTTGTTATAGCAAAGTATGATGTGTGAAGGTAATGTTGGTGTTAGTTTGTTATAGTAAAGTATGATGTGTGAAGGTAATGTTGGTGTTAGTTTGTTATAGTAAAGTATGATGTGTGAAAGTAATGTTGGTGTTAGAGTGTTATAGCAAAGTATGATGTGTGAAGGTAATGTTGGTGTTAGTTTGTTATAGTAAAGTATGATGTGTGAAGGTAATGTTGGTGTTAGTTTGTTATAGTAAAGTATGATGTGTGAAAGTAATGTTGGTGTTAGAGTGTTATAGCAAAGTATGATGTGTGAAGGTAATGTTGGTGTTTGTTATAGTAAAGTATGACGTGTGAATGTAATGCTGGTGTTAGTTTGTTATAGATAAGTATGTGTGAAGGTAATGTTGGTGTTTGTTATAGTAAAGTATGATGTGTGAAGGTAATGTTGGTGTTAGTTTGCTATAGTAAAGTATGATGTGTGAAGGTAATGTTGGTGTTAGTTTGTTATAGTAAAGTATGATGTGTGAAGGTAATGTTGGTGTTAGTTTGTTATAGCAAAGTATGATGTGTGAAGGTAATGTTGGTGTTTGTTATAGTAAAGTATGATGTGTGAAGATAATGTTGGTGTTAGTTTGTTACAGTAAAGTATATGTGTGAAGGTAATGTTGGTGTTAGTTTGTTAGTATGACGTGTGAAGGTAAAAAAAAAAAAAAATTTAATACCAGAACCGCATGAGGTGCACAAAATACAAAAAAACCGGGGGGGGGGGCGACTTCACCTTTGCGGCCCAAACCGTTGGTGACCCACTGTCCGTCCACCATGGGCTCCGGTCTGGACGTCATCAGTGTGATGTACTGCACGTCACGCCACGTCAGTTCAGGGCTAAACACAGCACACAGCAAAACGCTCGTCAACAACGTCATATGAGCGCAGATGCGTCACGCAGCCGCTATGCCGCATAACAGATTGGATTAGGGCCCAGCGCGCAAGTCTTCGGCTGGAGGAAGAAAAGAAAATCTTTGCAAGAGTTTCTAGAGCAAAGGCAGGAGAATGGACCAGTAAGGCAGAAAGGTAGTAGATGACAGTAAGCGAAGGGAAAAGGCAGAGTCAAAGAGAGTGACAGATTAGAGGAAGTTACAAGCACAGAACTTCCAGAAGGTGGGGGAACTATTTGCATAAAAGACCCCCCAGCTATCCCCACAGGGTCAAAGACAGTGCTCACAGTGGAAACCAGCTACCTCAAAAACGGGTACCACCCAAAAAAAAATTGATAACTCAAAATATTTATTTGGTCTCCATTTAATACTTCCTATGGCAAAACATTTTTTTTATTTTTTTTAAAATAAAATTTCAGTCCTATCAGTTCTGATTTACCAGATTTTTCACTGAACTCGGTACTGATCTCGACTATTATAAGCAAACCCTAACAGCAACAAAAAAAAGAGAGAAAAATACCATATTTTATGGACTATAACTTTATATATAAGGGGATACTTTTTCCCTAGACTGAGACCCCTGCGCCTTACAATGTGACTAATAATATAGTAAGAAACTATAATAACAAAATCTGAATTTTGGGGGGTAAAATTCGAGGGTGGGGGCCTTATAATCAGGTGCGCCTTATAGTCCGCAAAATATGATACCATATTTTAAGAATAGGAATTGTTCGGAAATAATTAAGGGGAGTAATTTCATGGTCTGTAGGAGTTATCTTGCCTAATTAAATCGGTCAAACAGGGGAAGTTACTCTGCCATCAGGTAAATCCCCAGCCCTCGCTTCTTGTGTTTGAGGAGACACACAGCATGTAGAACGCAGTGAGTCATTCTGAAATTGATGTCATTTACATTTTTACGTCACAGTTTGCAAGTTCTATCACTTTGCAGCAACTGGTCACCCCTTATTTTTCTACAAAATGTTTCCAAGTCGCTGACTCGCATCCTGTGGTTTCAAGCTTTGGCGCCATTGTTGCATTGTCGCTATGGCATGGCATTTGACCGAGTAATGGAGGTAAACAACTCTAATTTTCACGAAGTGCTCTCCCCTAGTTTTTTTCCGAAAATCGTCTATTATAAGATGACACTTTTTCTCTTCCCGGCGCCTAGTAAAATGACTAATAAAGATAGGTTACTGTCAGAACAAAATCAGAATTGCATCGGAGTTTAGCAGCCAAGGGGTTAAAGACACACAGGAAATAAATGCAGAGCGGCAGCACTCACTTGGCTTCCAGTATGAGGGCGACAATGCCGGCAGCCAGAGGGGCAGACGCAGAGGTGCCAGTGTGCGACTGGGTGCAGCGCTTGTGGAGATCGGTCGTCACCTGTCACACGCGGGGGAAAAAGGCAAGCAATGTCCATTCGTTACTAAGTTAGCATAGTAGTTTTGTTTGTTCATTTCTTCATTCACTGGTTCTCTGTCTCCTTCATGTGTACTACATCCTCTCTTTTTCTCTCCTTTTTTTTGGGGGGGGGGGGGTTGCTCTAGATGGTGGCAAAAACTTAAGGGTGTTATTCTAGGTACCAGGATTTTGGTACCATGCTTGTTAGTTTGTCCTCATGTTCGTTCAAATACACGCACACACAATTACACACACACACACTCCCTCTCTTACAATCTGCTTCTCGCTGTAAGAACCGCTACTGTAGGTGTTAGCCAGAGCAAAGGCGCACTCCTCCAGACACCAGGGCTTGGTGCTATGGTGTTAGACTGTCTACATGTTCATATATGCTCTCCCTCTCTCTCTCTCTTACAATCTGCTTCTCGTTGTAAGAACCGCTACTGTAGGTGGTGGTCAGGACAAAGGCGCACTCCTCCAGGTACCAGGGCTTGGTGCTACGCTGTTAGTTTGTCTACATGTTCATTCATGCTCTCTCTCTCTCTCTCTCTCTCTCTCTTACAATCTGCTTCTCGCTGCAAGAACCGCTACTGAAGGTGTTAGCCAGAGCAAAGGCGCACTCCTCCAGGTACCAGGGCTTGGTGCTATGCTGCTAATTTGTCTACATGTTCATTCATGCTCTCTCTCTCTCTGTGGATTTTCCCTTCTTTTTTGGGGGGTTTAATTTAACAATTTCCCCTTCCCACTTAACTGTTCCCTTTGACATGGGCAGATGGCCCGGTTCACTAAAACGTTGTTCTCATTGTTCTTGTTCTCTCTCTCTCCCTCTCTCTCTCACAATCTGCTTCTCGTTGTACGACCCGCTGCTGTAGGTGATGGCCAGGGCAAAGGCGCACTCCTCCAGGTACCAGGGCTTGGTGCTACGCTGTTAGTTTGTCTACATGTTTATTTTATGCTCTCCCTCTCTCTCTCTTACAATCTGCTTCTCGTTGTAAGAACCGGTACTGTAGGTAGTGGCCAGGGCAAAGGCGCACTCCTCCAGGTACCAGGGCTTGGTGCTACGCTGTTAGTTTGTCTACATGTTTATTTTATGCTCTCCCTCTCTCTCTCTTACAATCTGCTTCTCGTTGTAAGAACCGGTACTGTAGGTAGTGGCCAGGGCAAAGGCGCACTCCTCCAGGTACCAGGGCTTGGTGCTACGCTGTTAGTTTGTCTACATGTTTATTTTATGCTCTCCCTCTCTCTCTCTTACAATCTGCTTCTCGTTGTAAGAACCAGTACTGTAGGTAGTGGCCAGGGCAAAGGCGCACTCCTCCAGGTACCAGGGCTTGGTGCTATGCTGCTAGTTTGTCTACATGTTCATTCATGCTCTCTCCCCCTCTCTCTCACAATCTGTTTCTCGCTGTAAGAAAGGCTGCTGTAGGTGATGGCCAGGGCAAAGGCGCACTCCTCCAGGTACCAGGGCTTGGTGCTATGCTGCTAGTTTGTCTACATGTTCATTCTTCTTCTTCTGCGTTCCCATTGGCCATGTTCAAATCTTTAGTCCAGTCCCGACGGCGAAGTCTGCTGTCTTTCTTTAGCACCTTTGTTGGTCCCCACAGCTTCTCCTGGAGCTCCACTCTCACCGGCCAGGTTTGACACCGAATGCCTTGGTAAGTAGGACAGTCCTGGAGGATATGCTCAGGAGTCTGGATGCCAGTGCCACAGGGGCACTCACTTGTGTGTGACAGGTTTATCCTGTGGAGATGTGACAAGAGTTGGCAATGGCTTGTTCTCAGTCTAAACAATATCACCTGCTGCTGACGACTGAGGCCCTGTAGATCATCATTGTCTTTTTCAATCCCTAGTCGTCCCCTCCAAGACTCATGGAACCTCTCTTTCTCTCTCTCTCTCTGGATTTTCCTTTTTTTAATTTAACAATTTCCCCTTCCCACTGTTCCCTTTGACATGGGCAGATGGCCCGGTTCATTAAAACGTTGTTCTTGTTCTCTCTCTCTCTCTCTCTCTCTCTCCCTCCCTCCCTCCCTTACAATCTGCTTCTCGTTGTACGACCCGCTGCTGTAGGTGGTGGCCAGGGTGGAGGCGCACTCCTCCAGGTACCAGGGCTTGGTGCCGTGCTCGGAGGTGGAGGAGATGGACAGGGTGTAGATGCTGTTGGCGTAGCCGTCGCAGTTGCACGAGTCCTGGGAGCTGCCCCCGTTGCCCGACGCCCACACGAAGATCGACCCTCTCTTGTTCCGACCCTGTTGGTGCATAAAACAATTCTTTAAATTTGTTTTCTTTGATATGTGGGGGGGGGGGGGGGGGGGAACGTAGCCGTCGCAGTTGCACGAGTCCTGGGAGCTGCCCCCGTTGCCCGACGCCCACACAAAGATCGACCCTCTCTTGTTCCGCCCCTGTTGGTGCATTAAAAATTATTTTTCAAAACATTTATTTGATGTACCAAGGGTTCCGCAAAACAAGGGGTCCCAGCGACTCCTTCACTTACAGCATAGAGGGTCCTAGAGGCAGGATAGAGGGTACCAGTGGCATTGCGAATGCTACACATATTTTTTCTAGTGCATCCCTGGGACCCCCTGCACATTCTTTTAGAGTCCTTGATAATTTTAGTGCTTCATAGACCCCCAAATGGGAGTCCCTGGGAGCCTTGGTACCATGTGTGTGTGTGTGTGTGTATGTGTGTGTGTGTGTGTGTGTGTGTGTGTGTGTGTGTGTGTGTGTGTGTGTGTGTGTGTGCATGTGCGTGTGCACGCGCACCTGTGAGACATATGCGTGGGATGTTTTGTGATTTATTAAATTTATGTTGCTTAATATAATAAATTTATTTACTATAGGGTTAGGGTTAGGGCTTTGCTAAAGATTAAGCGCAATAAATGCTTATTATTATTATTATTATTATGTAATTAATTTGTGCAATGTATATTTATAGAATTGAATTATCGCTCGCCTCGTTGGCTGGGGTTATGCTTTGTTAAGATCTGTGTACCCGTTAACACTATTCACAAGATATTTCTATTTCCCCATGGCAACACAGTGAGCTGTAACTAGTGTAAGTCATATTAAGAGTGGGCTATCACTGTGTTGCCATGGGGAAATAGAAATATCTTGTGAATAATGTTAATGTGTACACAGACCTTTATCATGTCATTGATATTCGCACAAATATCGACCCTTTCTTGTTCCGCCCCTGATGGTGCACCCCCAAAACATTTTCTTTGGTGCAATTGGTTTGTGTTGCTTTTGACAGAACAACTGAATTATTTCTTTGCGACTTTGGTGGAGAGGGGGTGCTTGTTTTGTTGCTGCGTGATTCCTTAGACTGTCTGTCTGAAAGTTTTTTCTCATGCATGCGTGTGCATAGTGTGCACTTGAATATCTGTGTGTGTATGTGTTTGATAGAGAGAAAGAGACAGAGACACAGAGAGAGAGAGACTGCACTGAGCACAATATGCATGCATATAGCTCTGTAGCTATTGCTCTGACTGGCTTTAAACAAAACTAAAACAGAACTTTCACTCAGCGGAGCTTTGTACTGTACATAGGTGTTTTCTAGTAAGTGTTCAAAGCCAGCCAGAACAATAGCTACAGAACTTTCACTCAGCGGAGCAGACCTGTTTACGCCCTACACAAGTCTTTAGTAGTCTGGATAGCCGAAATGAGTAGTTTTGGCTCAAAATGTGTAGTTTTATTAATTAAACCATCAAACAATGTTCCCTGAAAATGAGTAATTGGAGCATTATTTTCAATTTTGAATAGTAGTAGAGGTCCAAATTGAGAAGAATACTACTCGAAAAGAGTAGAGTAAACAGGTCTGGCAGAGCTTTGTACTGTATAAATTATAGGTGTTTTCTAGTTCTTTACATATCCATCTTCAGCCATCTTGACACACACACACACTACAAATGCTGGCGGTAAAACTTTATAACAAAAATAATATATAAAAATAATAAAAAGTGGCCAGCACTCACAACTCTGATGCCGTTCTCGAAGGCCTTCTTGGCCAGGGGCCCCGGCCCGTCCACCACCCGGCCGTCGTCGTCGGGGCCCCAGCTGGCCGAGTAGATGTCGATGTGGGAGCGGTTGAAGCTGAGCGAGGCCGCCTCCACCGCGTCAAACACCTCCCCGTCCAGCATGCGCACGCCTGCAGAAAACACACACACACAGAGAAAGGCAAGAAATGTGTGATGGAAGTGCATGGGGGTGGGGGGTGGGGGGGAAACAGACATAATGGAGGTGTCGTTCCTACTGCGCGAATTCGTACTGGGGGGATTCGTACTGCACACATTCCTACTGCACAATTTATTTTTTAATTTGTGTGTGTGTGAAAAACAGAGAGAGAGAGAGAGAGAGAGAGAGAGAGAGAGAGAGAGAGAGAGAGAGAGAGAGAGAGAGAGAGAGAGAGAGAGAGAGAGAGAGAGACACAGACAGGCAGATAGGCACAGAGAGAGAGAGAGAGAGAGAGAGAGAGAGAGAGAGAGAGAGAGAGAGAGAGAGACAGAGACAGAGAGAGATAGGACAGAGAGAGAGAGATGAGAGAGAGAGAGAGAGAGAGAGAGAGAGAGAGAGAGAGAGAGAGAGAGAGAGAGAGAGAGAGAGAGAGAGATAATCAGACAGACAGACAGATAACATACATACATAGAACACACACACACATAAACACTATTAAAAAAACCTTTGCGCAGTAGGAATGCGCACAGTAGGAATTTGCACAGTGCGAATTTGTGCAATAGGAATATATTACAGGACATTTATCGATGGTTCGCCTTGGCTTAAGGCTGTGTCAGACCAATTGACATAGGCTAGAACACCAAGGCTACATCAAAATGTGGATGGAAGTTCAGTTTAACGTCGCGTATCGGCTTTCGCCATGTACGACGGGCTGAACAAACCAACCATGGTATAAACAAAAATTTATGTTCCTGAATCACTGTCTTAGCCAAAAGGCCGAGAAGCGATCAGAATGCATAGCTTGTAAATGTTCCTATGTTGTGCATAGTTATGCAGGGATTGTCTTTCTAAAGACATGACAAGCTCCTAGCATAACACCATCAGTCTCCAAAATCCCCTGAAGACAGTGTGTGGCTGCCCGTGCGGCGGGGTAATAAAAAAACAGCCACACACGTAATGTTCTCATCCGTAGCTGATGCATTTGTACAAGGGTGCAACAACACAAAATGAAAAACCCTGAAAGGCCGGGGTCTAGGAGCAATGTCCCCCTGCAGCTGACGAAAAAAATGATTTATGAAGGTATTTTAGTTTGCTTTTCCCACAATGTATACAGATGTTTATTTTAAAGTGTTTGAACAATACAGTAGACACAAAGATCTTGCTTGACAAATATAAAAAAAAAAGAAAAGGAAATGCCTGTTCTGGTAAAATTCAAAAACAGGAAATCCTTGCATGTTTGTACCATAGTGTTCAAGTGCTTCCACTGTTGGGATGATCCCTGGAGTCTTTCAGGCCGGGTTCACAATAGACGCGTAAGTTCCGTACGGAAAACCCTAAATAAGTGGAAGAAAGAATATACGTAAAAAGTTTACGCATATATATAAACAGGGGAAATCCGGACACGTGCACAAATCTTTTCCTTTCTTTGTTTCACTTATTTATGGATTGCGCACAGGCTTCCGCATGGAATATCCACTTAGGCCAACAACAAAAAGTTGTGGTTACCGTAACATGGCCCAAAAAAATAGGGTAGGTAGGTAGGCAAAAAAGAAGCTGACCTCCTATTCTGGAGTCGTATGCAATGCCGACGGCACAGTTGTTGTTGTTCGCCGCTGCCGACACCTCTCCTGCACACCGGGTCCCGTGCCTGACAGAGACAAACAAGCAGTGACACACTGATTCAACCAAACAAACATCAATGCCCCCCCATCCACCCTGTGGGGATACCGTTGGTGGGTGGGGGGATGGGTGGGGGGCACATGCACACACACACACACACACATAACACACACACACACACACACACACACACATCTCAACATATTTATTCAGGGAAACAAGACGAGCATGATAAACACCACACAATTCATCTCCTGAAGACTAAGAATAAATATCAGACAACTACACGCAAAATCAGCATAGATAGGCTTAGTTTAACACACACACAGACAACTAAATGATAACATATTGATGGGTACAATTAACTGAATTATACAGAATAGGTGCTTTCATCAAGTATGAAACAACTACCAGGCTGATCATGGTACACATGTCAGGAATGCAATCTCCATTCTACATACATCATTCTCAGTAAACGAGTGTCATAACAACTCATCATCATTATGTCAAAGCACAGTCAATTACTAATGCGTCTTTGAGGGATGAGGGTGGGGTGGGGATAGGGTTGGAGGGGGGGGTGAAGGGGGTGTGAGGGAGGAGCAGAATTTGGATCATTCGACACTTCAAACTGATAGTGTGAAGACTTTTTTTTGGTGTCATAATATGTGAGCCACAGGGGGAATAGTTGCAGATGGAGGTAATCAACAAAAATAAGAGAGAAAAAGAAGGGTGGGGGGTGGGGGGTGAACTAGCCCAATCACGTTGCAATTGTTAGGGGAAAATAATAGAAGTACTTATAGACTGATTGCTTAAAACTAAGGCTTGGAACAGGTCCCAAACAAATAAAACCAAACGACAGAAAGCAAAGTCCTCCAATGACCCGTGCTTCTTTGTCTAGGCATACGACGTGCCCTCACGAAATGAACCGAGAAAAGGGCATGGCGTGTATCCGATCCTGACCCAAGGAACTAAATTATGCATCAACAATCAATGAGGTTTTGATCCAACAGAGTTGACTGGGTAGGACGCAGAACTCACAAAGATGAATGAAGAAGAAGACTTACAAAAGTCACAAAACATTTAGAAAATAGGACGAGGCACTGAAATACAGAGTGACAGAGTACAACAGAAAACAGCATTATTATTATTATTAAACAAGAGGCAAAGCCTTCAAGGCTCACTCGAACAGGAACATGTGAGACAACAACAAAGATCGAGGGGGGTGTCTAAAGTACAAGATTGCCAAAAAAAATTTAAAGTAAAGATGAAACAATCGTTAATGGATACAACTAAACAAAAAAGAATTTTTAAAAAAAGTGCCCGTGCCGAGAATCGTACCCGGAACCATTGGCTTGACAGACAGACACTCTACCAATGAGCTATCGAGGCTTTCAGTGTCGATGAGTTTCTTAACTCATGTTGCCTGTTGAATATTCTCTAACCCACTAATCTAAAATGTTATCTCTTTGTTATCTGTTTACAGTGTTGTTTTAAGCATTTAATTATTCAAATCATTCTTATTTGAAAGCTTGCATAGACATCTATATCATGTGTGCAAAGTTTGAACAATGTATGCCTTCTATTTTCAGAGAAAATGCCAACGTTAAAGTTTGGAGATTAGACCATGGACACAACACACACACACACAACCGAACAACTATCATACTATAGACTCACTTCGTGTTAACTTCATTAACACGTGTGAGCCAAAAATGGTATAGCATAACGCGACACTGCAGCACATACTGGCACAGTATGAACAGAAGGCTCTAAGTCATATTTCCGACCGTAATGGGGGGTCATTAAAAGACAGACAAAAGCAAGACAGACTCAGCAGAAACAGAAAAAAGAAAACACACAGTGTCTTCTAGTTCTATACGGGAGAAAATGTCGATTTTGCCAAATAGAAAGAATAGGCTTGTCAACAAAAGCAGTCGAATACGTAGAAGCACAGAACAATACCACATTTCAGTACAGAACAGCCGTGTACTGTACATGTTACTAATAACCTCACTACTAAAACATCCCAATGCATTGTAGTGGCTTTGGGCAGAAGATGACAAAAGCGAACCAATAAAGATAACCAGGTGCAATGTATTGATTTTGTTGTTGTTGGGGTTGTGTGGGGTTTTTTTTTGGGGGGGGGGGGGGGGGGGGGGGGGGGTGTAGCAGTCACATTTTCCTCTTCAGCTATTTAGTAAGCAAAGAAGTATTGATTATCAATATATTACAGTGATGTGCTTTCTTTCTTCACAGCAGTTGCAGATTGGTCGTTGGAATACCGAGGGTTAACAGAATGCTTAGGTCAGGAGAGAAGAGCCCCAGTCTGCACGGTAATGGACCCTATAGCATCTTCGCCCGGATCATCCTCGTCATCGTCTATATGAATTTTAAAAGTCTTCAATTCTGTAGCCATCATTCTTTGCTCTCATGGTCACCTCAGTTTTGACTACATCAGCTACATCATGCAAAATGAGGTCTTATAAGGGAGGGGTCTTAAAGGGAGGTACTTTTAATACTTACAAAGAAGGGCAATGCCTCAGAGAAGTAGGTCTTATGTGGGAGGGAGTCTTATAATGGGAGGTCTTATAAGGGAGGTTCCACTGTACCACTCTGGCCCATGCCCTTGGTGCGTTTGGGCCAGTCATGTAGATTAATATGTTCTGGAGAGCTTTCATTGTATGGACGTGCAGGTGCTCCTAAGTAAAGAGGAAGACCTCACTCACACTGGCTCTAGTGACTAAGCGCACGTACACGCTAGACGCGGAAACCCCATGCGTTATCCTGTAAATAAGTACCGTATTTTTCAGACTTTAAGGCGCACCTTTGTATAAGGCGCACCCCCCAATTTCTACCCAAATTTCAGATTTTGTTACTATATTTTCTTACTATTTTATTAAGTCATTTTCTAAGGCGCATGGGTCTCGGGGGAAAAAAAAGTATCGCCTTATAGTCAGAAAAATACAAGGAAAAATGCGGGAAAATACTCACCTGCGCGCCTATTTATTTCCTTCTTTCCTTTACTTATTTACGGATTGCGAATGGGATTTGTGCATCTACTGCGTACGCAGCATGAGACATTTTTGTCATCAGTACGGGGGGTTAGTAGGTGGTGTCCTGCATATATTTTTTATGTAAGCTCAGAACAGGCTCCACTCAACTCCTTTGAAGTGACTCAGCAGCGCAGTGTCTCCTTTGGTGCTTGCCTTTTTGACTACTACTCTCTGTGAACTGCTTAGTTTGGGGGGTTCGCAACCTGATAAACTAGAATGCGCCTTACAAGTTGGCAGTCGAAATGAGTGCTCAACATGGCAGCGAGGCCACTTATCACCCAAGGCAAAAGCAGACCAAAAAAGAAAGATAAAAGGAATAAATAAAGGGGAATAGAAAAGGACACCCCCCGCCCCCTCCTCTTTCTCCCCCCCCCCCCTCTATTTCCCATTTTCCCTCCCTGATACAGTGGAACCTCCCTTATAAGACCTTCAAAAAATAATCCAAAATTCAGTCTTATAAGGGAGGTAATTTTAATACTTGCAAAGAAGGGCAATGTCTCAGAGAAGTAGGTTTTAGGTGGGAGGGAGTCTTATAATGGGAGGTCTTATAAGGGAGGTAATTTTAATACTGGCAAAGAAGGGAAATGTCTCAGAGAAGTAGGTTTTAGGTGGGAGGGAGTCTCATAATGGGAGGTCGTATAAGGGAGGTAATTTTAATACTGACAAAGGGCAATGTCTCAGAGAAGTAGGTTTTAGGTGGGAGGGAGTCTTATAATGGGAGATCATAATAAGGGAGGTAATTTTAATACTTACAAAGAAGGGCAATGTCTCAGAGAAGTAGGTTTTAGGTGGGAGGGAGTCTCATAATGGGAGGTCGTATAAGGGAGGTTCCACTGTAGTACTCATTCTATGGCGCGCCAAAGATACAAAACTGTATCTAGCTGTTCGATAGAGTTTCGAAACTGTATCTATCAGTTCGATAGAGTTTGAAAACCCTATCTAGCTGTTCGATAGAGCTTTAAAAAACTCTGTCGAACAGCTAGATAGTGTTTCCACAAAATAACCCTATCGAGATATAGTTTTTCTATCGCGATTTCTGATTGGTACATGGCTTCAGCGACACGTTTGTGGCCTTGGCAGGGCAGTGACCCGTGAATTTGAATAAGACAATAGGTCTAGGCCCAACACAGTCAAAGATACTAGTCCTATCTACCAATGAAATGCTTTGTTTAAAAAAGTATCAAAATGGCGCGTTCGATAGAGTTTTACGACGAGAAACTCTATCTAGCTGCTCGACAGAGTTTTGAAACTCTATCTAGCTGCTAGCTATAGTTTAGAAACTGTATCTAACAGTTCGATAGGGTTTTTAAACTCTGTCGAACTGCTAGATAGAGTTTTGGTCATTCGGCGCGCCATATCATTCAATCCATATCTTCCTCCTTGCCTTTCCTTCTTTTTATCTTCCCTCTGAGCATTCTCCCTATTACGGGTAACGGCTTATGGCACAACAAACGCACAAACATGGTGCACAAGCACAAGAGAAGAAAACACATGTGCGCACCAATATGAAAAAACCCATCCACATCAAAACTTGCCTATTATTTATTAACGGTCTGCGTTCACTTTCTAGATCAAAGAAGTCGAATCTGCTATGTTAAGAAAATGTACAAAGGAACAATATAAATAGACAAATAAAACACATAAATAAATTGTGAAACAAATAAAATGCATCTATGAATAAATAAAATCAAAACAAATGACATCCAACATAGATATGCAATTAAATTGAGTTAAATTTTCGAATTAAAAATGTTGACCGACTAAATAAAAGCCAGACTCGTGAACAATGCAGGGAGTGTAACAGAAATTAAATCGGACAAAAGCCCTGTGTGGAAACAAATCACAAAACAAAAAATGTTAACCCCTTCACAGTTGGGGAAAAACTAAAAGTGAGAGATAATATCTTTATGAATTTACAAAATTGAAAAGAGATAATTATGCTAGAATCAATCTGACCAACAACAAAATGGTCTAGGTTTTATCTTTTACGACTGTACTTCGGCAAAAACTAGCATTCCAAAGTTGTGACAGCAAAGGGTGGGACTGGCTGGGAAGGGGTTAAACCAAATGTCTTTTAAAAAAAAAAAAACATTTTTCTCTCCCACACCATCTCTACAATGCAAAATGATAAAACAAGATAAGAAAAAGAAAGAAACAAGGTAAACGCCTTATAAACGTACTCCAAGTCCCAGTAAAAAAAAAAATATGTGTATACCACTAGTTGTAGATTTCGAATGATCTCCCTTGAATTTCATTAATATTTAATTACCTGCTAATGAAATTGAGGGGAGTTAACCCTTTCGCCGCCAGCCATTTTTCAGCAAAACAATTCCATTAAACTTACCTGGGTAGAGAACAAAATCTGTCTGTAATATTGGGAATACTTCTGTTACATATTTAAAGTAAGGCCTATCCTTACCTCCCAAAATTAAGAGAACAGGGTCTTTAGATAACAGACCCTGATTTGATGCCTTTTAGTGACATGGGTGTAAAATCATTGTGGTGCAAAAATGCGACGTTGGCGGTGAAAGGGTTAATTTTGGACTCTTATGGTCATTGTGTATTTTTTTTAGCTTAAAAATGTCCTGTACAACATTTTAGAAATTTACTATTTTACAACAAAACATTATTAAAAGTAACACCTTTGCAGTAAACCAACTTTGGTTTAAATCCTGCCATTATCTTTCAAATAATCAGTGTCTTTTTATCATTCAAAATTTTCTCACTGGGATTGAGTTGATATGGCTTGTCATACTGTGAATCTGACATCGTGTGCAACATCTGCAAGGTCTAAGGAACCATTGTACCAAGTTTCATTACGATCGGTTCAGTGGTTTAGGCGCTATGGACTGGAACACATTTTGGTTGTGCACACGGACACACACACACACACACATACGGACAAGCAACGCACAGTCCTCGTTCCCTATCCAATGTACTCCTGTTCAGTAAGAGCTGGGAGTACAAAAAGTAAGAGAGAGATTATTGGTCACTTTGATTAAACTTTGTAAGATAAATGTGTACTACTTTGAATGAGATTTTTATCTGTCTGCTTGCTTGACTGGTCAATTTCTAAGCCTACAGACGTCCTTCTTGGCCAGTTAAAAGGAAAACGACTTTCAGATTTTAACATCAAGAATCGGGAGATGATTGATGACAATGTGACTAAGAATAGTCTTTATAGTGTAGTGTGTATGTGTTGTGTTGTGCTGTGGTGTGTAAGTGCTGTGTGTGTGTGTGTGTGTGTGTGTGTGTGTGTGTGTGTGTGTGTGTGTGTGTGTGTGTGTGTGTGTGTGTGTGTGTGTGTGTGTGTGTGTGTGTGTGTGTGTGTGTGTGTGTGTGTGTGTGTGTGTGTGTGTGTGTGTGTGTGAGAGAGAGAGAGAGAGAGAGAGAGAGAGAGAGAGAGAGAGAGAGAGAGAGAGAGAGAGAGAGAGAGAGAGAGAGAGAGAGAGAGAGAGAGAGAGAGAGAGAGTGTGTGTGTGTGTGTTGTGTCTGTTTGTGTTTCTGTGTGTCTGTGTGTGTGCCTGTCGGTCTGTCTGTCTGTCTGTGTACTTAAGGGCCAGCCACACGACATACGAATCGCATCTCAATGCGATGCGATTTTGACGATGCGAGTCATCCTTCATGTGAAATTCGTTTATTGGGTCTACTTGAGTATAGTGAGCGAAAATGGCAGAATTATTTCAGACGCAAGTATTTCACGTGAATCATGACTCACGTGACACAATCGCATCGCATCCCCATACGATTTGTGGCGCCGGCTTAACTGCCAATCTGTGCGTGTGTGTGTGCGCGTGCGTGTGCATGCGTGGGTGTGCGTGAGAAGACAGACTGGAAAGAAGGGAGGTCAACAGACAACCGACAGAACACAGGGATAAAAAAAGAAAATGATAGTTAACAAAAGCAAAAAGAAAAAAAAATGGTAGTAGACATAATCTTTTCACCTGTTCTCATCGGTATTATCGTATCTGGGCATCGGGTCGCTATCCTGAGAATTGACATCGTAGCTGGCATACGGATCCTGCAAGAGTAAATAACAAATATTCAAACATCATAGCTTGCGTACACATTTTAAAAGTGTGCATTAAATAAAATTTTAAAAGTCAAATCAATGAACGCCAAAGCTGGAGTATGAATCCTGCAGGAGTAAATAAAACATTTAACACTAACAGCCTCCGAGGTTACTTAGCTATGTGTACCCGTCTCTATATGTCCCTGTCTCTATAATTATGTTCCTGTCCTACATGGGTGAAAATGAAACATTCCCTCAATCTTGAAATGGCACATTTCAATGTTAACTAAATCTTCCCAATCCTGAGGTGGTGGTGACCACATTAACAATCATTTCCAATGTGTGTGTGTGTGTGTGTGTGTGTGTGTCTGTGCATACAGGATGGGTAGGGGTAGTGTTAGAATTGCATTGCATCATCATGTTTTAAATCTGCCAACAGTTTTGGCAGAAAAGCTTGATTTTATAAGACCGCAATTTACGGTGACAAAGTGGGCAATCCTAAAGACATGTATTTCAATCACCTTTTCAGTGCTGATTTCAGGAGCATGCCTGAATTACTTTCACCCCATACATCTCTCAATCTCTTTGGTTTTCCTAACCTTAACCGTATCCCCAATACTAACCTTGATCCCTAACTCTAACCCTAACAACCTTGCAGGTCCCACAGGCCCTAACCCGCACACAAGTATTTTATCACACGCACATGTACAGACATATAAGCACACACTCACGCACAGACAGATGTACACACACACATTTGTATCCATATACACACGCAAACTCATCACACATACAAACACACAAAACATAAATGCATCCACTTCTCCTTTATTTTTATTCACAAAGCTCTTATAAACTAATGCAGCTGGCTCTTACTTCTAATTCAGATTGATCCGAATAAGCACACTTAACATAGCACAGCAGGAAAAATGTTCGATTTTTTTTCAGTCAATTATCTGCACGGCTGAGCCCATAAAACAGATGTTCGCTTTTATTAAAAAGTTCTGCAGCTCTTGTAAGCTGACTGGGATTTAGTTAGAACAGAGGCTGATGGATCATTTTCCTTTGAATACCCCCCTCACTTTGCCAGAATAATGTTAAGTCCCTGTCATTTAAATAGCAGGGCAAGTCACTATCTATTTCGAGACAAAACGATAAAAGAAACTTTGGTGTCTTGCTTTGCTTTCTTTAATTTTGTATTACTGTATTAACTCATTCAAGTCGTTCCGGCCATATATGTCCGGAATCAATAGATAGCTGTCTATTTGATGCTTCAAGGGAAGTAAATCTGTATGCACACCATACCTTGGTCACTTCTAAACTCACTTCGCTCCCTTAGACCACAATTTTGCCTCTGACTTTGCTTTTGTAGTGGCTTGTTGTAGGGGAACCAATCGGCGTAGAAAGTGTTCCTATATAAAGTCTATATATAAAAAGGTCTGGTCTAGACTACCAGCTTCCCTATGTCTACACCTGAAGTAAAAACATGTAATCTTCTTTTATTTCTCCTTTTGTTTATGTACGTTTTGTTTGTGTGCATGGCTGGAGTGATTTGTGAGGTTTTTATTAAAATTCAAAATTGTTGCGATGTGAAGGAGTTAAAGAAAGTCAGGAGGTTTCATGCCATGTCAATGCCACATTGATCATGCTCACAATCGCTTCCCGGTCTACTACTTTTTTTCCTTATCTATAAAGATCACACAAACACTTTCGATCCTGCTAACTTTGATTTCAATGTTTTGGTAGAACCTCCCTTTTAAGACCTTGAAAAATCATCCAAAATAAGGTCTTAAGTGGGAGGGAGTTGTAAAAGGGAGGTAATTTCAATACTTACAAAGAAGGGCAATGTCTCAGAGAAGTAGGTTTTTAGTGGGAGTCTCGTAAGGGGGTGGGGTGGGGGTCTTATAAGGGAGGTTCAACTGTAATAGAAAAGAACCTTGAAAGGTACATAATATTTGAACCTCTTGTTTATTTTTGTCCAAGAATTTTGTTAACCCCTCGACAGAGCTCCGTACATATAAGGGAAAGCAATGATTTCATTAGTTCAGTAAGAATAACTCTTGAAGGCAGATTTTTTTTTCCACTGTAAAACCATGAACATGGATACATACACAGACCATTTAACAAGATTGACCCAATTCTCATTTTCATTCAAATTGTTCATTTATTTGTTGTTGCTTCACACACACTTGTGTGCACGCATGCACACGCACACACACACACACACACACACACACACACACACACATGCATGCACGCACACACACACTCTCTCTCTCTCTGATAAGAAAAAAGCATTATACCTTACATGTTTATATAACCCTGGAATAAAATGCTCTCTCTCTCTCTCTCTCAGTCTCTCTTTCTCCTCAAATCAATAAGACATTTCTCCTCAAATCAATAAGACATAGGCAGTGAGAGTGGAAGATGGAAGAATGGTCACTCATGTTCAATCACCCCTAAACACAACATAGCGGAAGGAAATGAGTGGCTAGAGCAGACAGCAAAATGATAAGCGATCAGCACAGACAGTGCCGTATTTTGCAACTAGGAAGTTCAGTTTAACGTCGCGTATCGGCTTTCGCCATGTACGACGGGCTGAACAAACCAACCATGGTATAAACAAAAATTTATGTTCCTGGATCACTGTCTTAGCCTAAAGGCCGAGAAGCGATCAGGATATCAATCAATTTACAGCTATAAGGTGCACCTGATTATATGGTGCACCCCCCATATTTGACTCAAAATTCAGGTTTCGTTACTCTATTTCCTTACTATATTATCGGTCACATTATAAGGCGCAGAGGTCTCAGTCTGGGGAAAAAAAAGTATTGCCTTATACATGTAGTCCGTAAAATATGGTAATAGGAAAATGACAGTGGCTGCACGTTCTCACCAACTCTGAGCTGAAACAACCCCTGATCTGAGTAGCAATATGATAAAAAAAATACATATGTGAATGTGAAGTTTGATGTGTGTGTGTGTGCGTGCATGTGTGTGTGTGGATGTGTGTGTGTGTGTGTGTGTGTGTGTGTGTGTGTGTGTGTGTGTGTGTGCGTGCGTGCGTGCGTGCGTGCGTGCGTGTGTACGTGCGTGTGTAAACTTGCTTTCAAGTGTGTGTGTGTGCGTGTGCGCGCAAGATTGTGTGTCTGTGCAAATGTACATTATATGCACAAACAGATGTGTTTTTTGGCAGTAAAGAGCTCTTCATGATGTTATATGTATGTCTATCAATACTCCAACCATGTAAGGTGTGTATGATGAATATGAGTGAATGAAACAAAAATACATATGTTCATGTATGCGTTAAAGCAGAGCACAACCATGCAAGTTAAAAAATTGAAATGTTTTGAAATGAATAAAGACTAAGCCAGAGACACACATACTATTAAGATACGCCAAGAAAATGACAAACATGTCTGTCTTCAACACTTCATACCATTAGTAACCATAGCTTCTTGTTTGAGAGCAATAAGTATGCATGCATGCACACACACACACACACACACTCACTCACTCACTCACACACACACACACACACACACACACACACACACACACACACACACACACACACACACACACACAAACAACAACAACAACATACAGTATAAAATACGGAGCTAAATCTTGATAGAAATCAAATCGAAGCACACACACACATTAAACATTCATAACGCATTTAATCAAACGCACACACACACACACGTTTGAGAAATGGTCCTAAAGGCAAGAAAGAGGAGGCAAAGAGAGAAAGAGTATCAATGACGGGGAAATAGGTGGGTTTTGAGGTTTGATTTGAAAGCAGAGAGGGTCGGTCGCTGACGGAGGGAGAGAGGAAGTTTGTTCCAGAAGGTTGGTTCTGAAACAGCACACACACACACAACACACACACACACACACACACACACACACACACACACAAACCATCTTCCCTGCTGATTGCTAGATCAGCGAATGACACCGAAAAGAAAGTTCCACAAATCCTGTATTGATCCCCATCCTCTCGCATAATATCTGCTTACAACATTGCGCCAGGCCAGGGTTTCCTCTTACTGGTGTCACTTTTCTCCGCAAAGAATACGCCCTCCTCTGAGTCAGGCGATAAATTAAGAAACGTTCGTATGCGCGGCTCATCCTTTATTGCTTTCTCTCTCACGTTTTTATTGCACGTCCTTTCCTTTCCCTCTGCTCGCTTTCAATGCATACGCTTCTGACATACAAACGTTATCACACCCAACTCGATATCTATAAAAATTGCGCTCATAAAAGAAACTCCCTTGACATAATAAGCGCGCTTTATAGGGAGCATCAATAGAAAGCACTGACACAGTGCCCAAAAAATCTGCTACGGGAGACAATCCTTCAGTGCGTTTACTTACTGCAATACCAATTCTGAAGAGTTCGAACTTCAATCTCTCTTAAGTTCCTTCTGTCTTTCTTTCAGGCACAAGGGCACAAAAAGAAAAACAAATAAAAGCCCTTTCAGAAAACAATTATTCTGAGTAGCTCCAAAATCTTATTTGGTGATTTTTTTTTTTTACAACATAACTATTTTAACAACAACAAAATATAATATACATAGATGAAACCTCTTCATCATCTTCAGAGAAAATCGACCTTCTATTGAACAGTATAAATAAAAAGTAAAATTTCCATGGAAACAATTGTTCAAGTCTTTTCCCTGCATAGAACAAAGTGGAATGATGCCATTGGTGGTCTGATAGAAGTGATGTGCCTTTTAAAATAGATAATTTTCTACCTTTGAAAAGGTAACCAAAATGTTTTTTAGCAATAGCCCAAGGGCTTATGACACATGTTCATTACAATGCGAAACCAATGCGTATATCCGCAGATAAGTAAAAGAAAGTAAGAAGTAAGCGGATGGGATAAGCGCACATGGAAACATGCAAATAAGTTATACCATCCGCTTATTTTGTTTACTTCCAATGTGGATTTCTGAGTGTAATGTGCACAAGCCCACATAACCCTTTAAGTTTAACATTTTCATAAAAATCTGTTCCTTGATTTTTTAGTTACATTCCTGACCAGGGCTCCCAGGGACCCCCATTTGTGGGTCTATGAAGTACTAAAATTCTAAAGGACCCTCTAAAAGAATGTGCAGGGGGTCCCAGGGATGGACTAGAAAAAATCGTTTTAGCATTCGCAATGCGACTGGGACCCTCTATCCCGGCCGCCTCTAGGACCCTCTATGCTGTAAGTGAAGGAGTCCCTGGGACCCCTTGTTTCGCGGGACGATTGGGAGCCCTACTGACAGACAGACAGACAAACAGACAGACAAAGACAAAATGAGACCAAAAAAAATAATAAAAAAATTGTCAACTATTAAAACAAGCATTTCAGCAGTTCAAAGTGAAAATAAAAACCTAATAAAACCTCTGTCCAAATGTCTACCCTTCAAGCTTCCCATTAAAATAAAACGCAGTAAAAAAAAATAAAAAAATAAAAAATTGGAGGAAAACAAAATCAAGCAATTGCAAACTAAACAGAAGAAATAAAAGTTAGCAGGCATTATTTTTTAAAGCATTAAATCGATACACTGGACAGATAAGAGAACTGAACATCGCAAAGCTTTTCAGTTATACCAATTTAGGTATTAATTGCTTGTCTGTGTTGATAAAGGCGCATTCGCCGAAATATCCAGTAGTTTTGTTTTGTCTCTTGTGAATAAAATAACGTCACTTTACACTTGTCGTGTAGTTGTTTGTTTGCTGT
Source organism: Phymorhynchus buccinoides (assembly GCA_017654935.2). Taxonomy (NCBI): domain Eukaryota; kingdom Metazoa; phylum Mollusca; class Gastropoda; order Neogastropoda; family Raphitomidae; genus Phymorhynchus; species Phymorhynchus buccinoides. The sequence goes on along the minus strand of CM065685.1, from coordinate 44,660,680 downwards.
ATGTTCCAGTGACGTTGCAGTCTGTTTCATTTTTTTTTTATTTTTATTTTTTATTTTTTCCAGTTATGACCAAGAGGAGGACATGGGGAAAGGAGAATAAATATTAGGTTGGAAGTGTGGAGGGGGGAGGGAGCAGTGGTGGGGGTGGGGGTTAGGTTGTAGAATGAGCTGAACAGAGGAAAGGAATCCAATAAACCTTCAGTAAAGAAAATCCCCTTCCTACCCCTTCTTACCCAGGGCTGCCAAGTTGTCAATCCTTTCTCCCCAATTTAGGTATTATTAGGTATTAGGTACTTTATAGTCACAGAGGCGTCTCTGTGAAATTCGGGTTGCTCCCACCTGGAGAGCGTGTCGCACCCTTTTTTTTTTGTTGCATGCGATTTTGTGTGATTGATGAGGAAGGAACGGGAGAAGGGTACATTTTGACCAAATGACAACTTTTTCGTTGCCGCTGGGTTTAACGTGTGCTAAGTGCATGGGCACACGGGACCTCGGTTTATCGTCTCATCCGAAAGACTCCACGTTCAGACCGTAAGGCCTAGTGCAGAGTGAGAGGAAAAATCCCCTGCACCCGGGTTTGAACTCGGGTTTACTTGACACGAGGCGAACAGGATACCTCTGTGCCACTCTACCCTATTTTACGGACTATAACAGTATAACTATAAGGCAATACTTTTTTTTCCCAGACTGAGACCCACGCTCCCTATAATATGCTGAACAAAATAGTAAGAAAGTGTAGAAACAAAATCTGAGTTTTCTGTAAAAAAAAAATTGGGGTGCGCCTTATATTAATATAATATGTGCCTAATAATCTGGAGAGAAAAAAAATATGGTACCTTCAAACTGCTATGAGCCAAAACACTAAAGCAGAGAACAAAATTATGTATCACATTATGCATGAACGCATTTACGCATGCATGCATGAACACACACACGCATGCATGCACACATGCATGCACACGCACGCACACATACACCACTTGGTTTGCATACATGTATTCAATCATTCAGTCACTCAATTATTTGTTCATTTATTCCATTATTCATTCATTCATTCATTCAGTAATTAATTCAATATTTCTCTCACTCACTCCACAATTAGTACACACACACATCTGCGCATAAACACACGCATGTGCGGATGTGCACACACACACATATACAAAAACCCACCCACATTTTTTTTCCAATCTCCATAGTGAGCCATTAGCTACAATGAATGTTTGCTCTACTCAAAAAATCGATAAGGAAATTATGAACTACATGTAACAAATAAAAGACACACATGATGCAAACACAAAAATGATAAAATAAACACTCGAAGAAAAAGTTTTTAAATTGCTATGTATCTTTTTTGGTTAAGCAAAAAGAGAGATAGAATAATAAAAATGATAATGATATTTCCAAGCTTTGATTGTGTGCTAAGCAAAGAGGAGTCATTAAATGTGGCACTTTGATTATAAATCACGATTGGGCAGATTTACAAGAGCCAGACTGGAGGGAAAAAAATGTCACCCAGCACCACGAAAGGGACATTAAGTCACTACGCTAGTTTCTCACAACAGGCTTGCAAATTTAAAAATCTAATTCTTTGCCGATTTTGAGTTATGGGTATTTTTATGTTCTCTAACATCTTATCTTTCATATTTATAAAGGATAATCTTTAATATTGTCTCTATGGTCTCTAAATGGTATTATAAGTGTCTTAAAACGATTAGGTCAATGCGTTTTCTTAACTCTCTTGTGCGGTGAACGGTCGTGAACGTTCAAAAAAAAATCGGATCGGAAACGTCTAGAACGTTCGGGAACGTACGGATTCCACGTGGCCGGTTAGGGCGCTTCCATTTTGTTTCTATCACATGGCAGTCACGTGAGCGCTTCAGCCTCGCTTTCGCTATGGATTACACTTCCGTCCTGTTGCTTGCAATGGTTTCTAGGCCAATTGGTTTGAAAGATATGAATTTTTGAAAATTAGTGACCGACTTCGGCATTTTCGCGATTTTCCCAATATGGATGACGAACAGTTATGGCGTCCATTGACTGAGGAAAGTGATGAATAGTCCTATTTTTGTGAAATATGGGACTTATGAGATCGCGAAGTGATGAGTAAGGAGTGTATTCTGACCTATTTCGGCGGCGAGCTTGTGTTTGTTCGATCGATGCGAATTTTTGAAGTCGTGTTACTGACATCTGCATTTTCCCGACTTTTACATCATGGATGACGAGTCGTTATTGCATCCACCGAGTGATGACAGCGATGAAAATTCTTTTTTTGGTGAAAGATAGGAATTATAAGATCGTGAAGTGAAAGGGTAAGTGAATGATTTTGATCTACATTTCCATTTCAGTCGTCTTAGCCCAAGTTAGGGCGAGTTAGGCTTCAACAGTCTGCAAAAGTAGGCAGTGAATGACTAGTGAATGTAGTTTGCGACTACACTTTGGCAATTTGATTTTTTTTGTGGAGCCATGCATCCCCATAACATCTTGAAATTCATTTTGCATATCAGACAGACATCTCGGCAACACATTCAAAACAAAAAAACACACAAAATCTGGTAGGGTATATTTTATTTTATTATTTTTCTGACGCTACCCCCCCTTTTGTACGGAGTGACGTCCCTTGGGTTAGGATTTCAGAGGTGATTGAGAGCACAGAGCGTCAGGCACAAGAGGGTTAAGCTAGGCTAGATTTTTGACTGTGTTTTCTCAAAATGGTCGACGCTCACCGTCCTAACATTAAACGTTCGTAAAACTCTGGAACGGAAAGAGATACAAGAATCGTTCTTGTATCATTAGAAACTGAATTGTCTGAAGTTTTCAAATGTATGACTTTCTCAGAATGGTCAGTTTGACACTTAATGTCCCTTCTGTGGTGCTGGGTCACAAATTGTATCTGACAAAGCCTTTGCAGTAAGTAGCCTCCAAAGAGGATGCAATCACGAACACCCATGATAAGAAGCAGTGTTGTTTTATGAACAGAATGACTGTCCATTTGCCAGGCTGCTCAGACTTGCACACCCTTTCTGTACTTTCAGAAGATGGGGAGTATTCTGAGCAGCGTTAGCGGAATGTGGGTGCATGTATGTGTGTTTGTTTGTGAGTGTGTGTGTGAGTGTGTGTGTGTGTGTGTGTGTGTGTGTGTGTGTGTGTGTGTGTGTGTGTGTGTGTGTGTGTGTGTGTGTGTGTGCTAGTGTGAGTGAATGAATGAAAGTGTGTGAGTGTGTGTATGTATTTATGTGAGTAGGCATATATGTGTAGGCATGTGTGTGTGTGTGTGTGCGTGTGTGTGTGTGTGTGTGTGTGCGTGTGTGTGTGCGTGTGCATGCATGTGTGCATGCGTGCATGCATGCATGTGTGTGAGCTTGCATGCATGCATACTTGCGTGTGTGTGTGTGCATGCACATGTGTATGTATGTGCATATGTGCATGTATTATAAGAGTGAGAGAGAGGCAGACAGACAAACAGACAGACAAACAGAGAGTGTTAACTCACATAGTTGGCAATCAGATCAGGGTGGTCGCGCTCGATCCCATCATCCAGGATGGACACCACGATGTTCTTCCCCGTGAACCCTTTCTTCCAGGCCGAGATCACGTTCATGTCAAACCCCCCATGGCCACCACCATGCTGCAAAGGTCAGGTCAGACTCCATTTAACCCTTTCACAACCAATGTCGCATTCATGCACCACGATGTTCTTCCCCGTGAACTCTTTCTTCCAGGCCGAGATCACGTTCATGTCAAACCCCCCATGGCCACCACCATGCTGCAAAGGTCAGGTCAGACTCCATTTAACCCTTTCACAGCCAATGTCGCATTCATGCACCACGATGTTCTTCCCCGTGAACCCTTTCTTCCAGGCCGAGATGACGTTCATGTCAAACCCCCCATGGCCACCACCATGCTGCAAAGGTCAGGTCAGACTCCATTTAACCCTTTCACAGCCAATGTCGCATTCATGCACCACAATGGTTTAACCCTTTCGCCGCCAGACGTTTTTCAGCACAAAAAAAGTTCATTAAACTTACCTGGGTAGACAGGGGTCGCGCTAACGCATGTTTCTTGCGTATTTGACGCGTTTTAAAAATTGCTGACGCATTTTTATGGCGCTTACGCGTAATCCGTACGCAAAATGACGTCCGCTCAAAATCGCATCTGAGTCTAGATGGTGAATCAGACTTTAGAAGTCCTACGGTCCCTACACGTATAGTGGTTCTGCTACACCAAACATTGGAACAGACTATAGAAAAGTGCCACTGCTTTCAGAACAGCTGTGACGTAGGCGAAGTGCAGTGTGGCGGGAAAATCACTGTAAGCGCATTGGGGTGATAACAGGGCTCGTGTCGACTTTGAGGATCGCCGTGATCGCCGAAAATGACTGGTTAATGAATAAAAATGCATGTTTTTGTTGCTGGTCTTGTTTTCATTGTTTTTAGCTTAGATTTATCATTTTGTTCTTTGACGCGATTTTTTGCTTCCATAACGCATTTTTTGGCTGACGCGTAAGCAAAACGCGTTTTCAAAAACACTAGTGCAACCCCTGGTAGAGAAAAAAATCTGTCTGTAATATTGGGGATTCCTCTGACATAATTTAAAGTAAGGCCTATCCTTACATCCCAACATTAAGAGAATAGGGTCTTTGATGTCTTTTAGTAACATGGGTGTTAAATCATTGTGGTGCAAAATGCGACGTTGGTGGTGAAAGGGTTAACACCCATGTCACTTAAAGGCATCAAATCAGTGCCTGTTATCCAAAGACCTTATTTTCTTAATTTTGGGAGGTAAGGATAGGCCTAATGTTATGCATGTCACAGAGGAATTCCCAGTATTGCAGTTAATTTTTTTCTCTCTACCTAGTTAAGTTTAATGGTATTTTTGGGCTGAAAAATGGCTGGCAGCGAAAGGGTTAATACCATATTTTTCGGACTATAAGTCGATACTTTATCTTCCAGATTGATTACGATACCCCCATGCCTCATGTTATAATAAAACATGACGTAAATTATAGAGCACAAACAGGTCTGGGCGTTGGTTGGGTCCATGCGTACCCTTGAAATCCTAGAGATTCTAAAGGAGCCACGTCAAACCATTGCAATTTTCTCCCCATACGTTTATTCCTTCCCTATACCAATTTTTAAACGAAAAAGACCTAATTTCACAGAGTTAGATGGTAAGATGTGAATCTACCCATTTCACTAATGATTTCCTTAACGCACTTAGTGTGGGGTGAAAGTTGCCATGGTTATGCATAAAGTGCATTAAAACATTCCAACATTTGTGACACTTTTCATGTTTTTCTACTTTTTCTACTGTCTGTACACATACTGGTACAGGACACACGTCCTGTACCGCGCCGGTATTTTCAGCATTACCGGTTCGTACAGCCAGCTCTAGTCACCTGCACAGCATACTTACAAGGAGTCAACATTGATGCAAAATGCTTTGATATGATGTGATACTCAGGGTTAACTTATACTAAAGTTATAGTGTAATTTCTGTTGTTGATTGTTCAAATAATATAGTCATTTTGACTTTGACTATAGTTTGGGAAAAACCCTCAAATCCACTGCGTCAGATGGTAGGTGTTTTTTTATAGCACTGATCAGACGCACACTTGTGCGAAAGAATCAACATTGCTCATGTGTCAGTCCACTCAAAACTGACAGCTCATTTCACTCATGTCATAAATAGTCAGAAATGGCGTCTCAGGGTCGAATTGCATTAGAATTTGTTCTCTACCACAAATGGGGAAAACTCAATGGCCATAATTATAATTTCAAAGCACATTACGAAGGGGACGAAACTCTTCTTCCTCAGATGGCCCGCCGTGCATAAATTATCAACAGGTTATTATTAATCTCCTAAAGGGCCGCCGCACCACACTTAACTCATGAATAACTTAGGGTCAAATGTAAGCTTTCAAATAATTAATAGCCTGTCATGCTTGATAATAAATAAGTCTGGCTCAAACATAAGCCATAGTAGTTAGCCATGACCATGAATTTGGACAAAGAAAAAGAACGGACTGCTTTTTGTGGGGCAAAAAAGCTTCTTATGAACTAACGGGCCACATACAAAAACATCTATTCACAGGAAGACAATAAAATAAAATAAAAACGAAGGTGTTCCCAAGTAACGCAATAAAATTACAAAGCCATGCACTTCAATAGTTACTGGATGGGATGCATCAATTGCAGGGTATAAATATCCACCATACAATGGTCAACCTAGCTGGCCAATTTGACCGCCAGGTGGCAACCAACTCAATAATTGAATAGGGGCTTATCTCATGGCATTAGTTGGGGGTAGAGAAAGAGAGAGAGAGAGGGACTTGAGTCTCCCTCTCTCTCTTTATCCCCAACTAAGAATATAGAGAGGATTAGCCCCACTCGAGCGTTATGCCACCTGGCGGTCAAAACAGCCAGCTAAGCCGCTCATTATAAAATTTGGAGTGATTCTGTGCAGCACTTGACACAATATTGCACAGACAAACAAAACAAAACAGGGTCTTGCATACAGAGTATGGTGGCAAGCCCAGCACTGCAATTATAGTTACTCAACAACAAAAAAAGCATTAGCTTCAATAATATACCACCATACAAAATTTGATGCGAATCTGAGAAGCGGTTCACAAGATATTTGCACAGACAGTCAAAACAGCAAACCAAGCAACACAGACACGAACAACCACAACCACTCCAGAAAGAAGCGGAGGGCTAAAACATTGAACACTGCTGGACTTACCAAGTACCACTGTGAACTATAGTAGGGGTCGTTCAATTGGAAGTCCTTCTGGCTCTGGGCATCACTGGGGGCAAAGTCTCGCTTCGAGCGCGACTTCACAATCTGTTGCTCAAACCAATGGACCTGAAACAAAGCGGGAATTATATAACCTCAGAATGACACTATTCAAAGAGAAGACAATGGGCGCATACGCATCATTGAGAGAGGAAGCAGGCAGGTTGTAGTGCATGCATCGTTAAGGACAAACACAATAATGGACATTGTTAGTGTCAAGGCCTGGGCACGCCCTAAGAGTTGTACTGTGGCTGTGTTAATAACACATGTGTGGCAGTGAAATATTTTCTCAATCCTGAAATGAAACGTTTCAATGCTATCTGAATCTTCCCATTCCTGAAGTGGTGACCACATTAAAAATAATTTCCAGAGAGAGAGAGAGAGAGAGAGAGAGAGTGTGTGTGTGTGTGTGTGTGTGTGTGTGTGTGTGTGTGTGTGTGTGTGTGTGTGTGTGTGTGTGTGTGTGTGTGTGTGTGTGTGTGTGTGTGTGTGTGTGTGTGTGTGTGTGTGTGTGTGTGTGTGTGCGTGCGTGCGTGCGCGTGCGTGCGTGCGTGCGTGTGTGTGCGCGTGTGCACTTGTGCATACAGGATGTGCAGAGTTTGTGTTAGAATTGCGTACCTATCATCTTGTTTTAGTTAATCTGCGGCAGAAATGCTTGACGAGATGTACATATTCGCGTAAGAATTAGCATCGCTATGCTTTGCACAATGCATCAGTGAACGCCATACACTACTTATAAAGCAGCATAGATATTTCAAGGTCACAGTCGCTAAAACCATGATGGCTTTACAAAACTCTTTAAGCTTACCCCCTAACTTTTCTCTCAAACGCATAAACTCATTTATACATACAGATCTCCACCTCCTCACTCTCTTCAAAGAAATATCTTTTATCTCTAATCTCAGCCACCTAAACCTAACTGCTAAACCTAATATTGCGGCCCACGGCCAAAATACATTAACCTAACTCACTCACTCTCTGTCTCCTCCTGACCTTCCTCCCCCCCCCCCCCCCCCCATCTCTCTCTTTTTCTCTTTCTCTCTCTCTCTCCCGGCTTTTGTTTTATGTTTACTTACTTTTCAACCTAATAGATTAATGGATTCCTGACTCTAGTTGGTTTTATTTTTTGTCTTTGTTTGTTTCCTTTGTTGCACAAAAAGGCTACCCTCAGCTCTCTTTTCTTCAGCGGATGAATTGATTTTTGTGCTGTCATTTAATTTACATTTTGAAATTGCTTGGGCAAAGAGTGACAGGGCGATACAAAGAAATACAGCGAGGGGAAACAACAAAAATACAGAAAGCAAAATCAAACACACACACACACACACACACACACAGAGACATGCACGCACATATGCACGCACGCGCACACACACGCGTGTGATATCAAGACAAAATTAAACCAAACTTTGCATTCTTTCCTGAAGTTAAATTTGGTCAGTGACTTAAAGTAAGCTAAAAATATAAAAAAAAAGACATTACTATTATCACACAAAGATGTGCAAGTCACAGAGAGAGAGCGAGAGAGAGAGAGAGAGAGAGAGAGAGAGAGAGAGAGAGAGAGAGAGAGAGAGAGAGAGAGAGAGAGAGAGAGAGAGAGAGAGAGAGAGAGAGAGAGAGAGAGAGAGAGAGAGAGAGAGAGAGAGAGAGAGAGAGAGACACACAGACAGAGAGAGAGAGAGAGAGAGAGAGAGTGCATGTGCGCAGATGCATGTGCATGTGCATTGTGCCAGCGTGTATGAGCTAGCCCACAAATGTCCGCATGCATGCAAGCTATCATGCCAAAATAAGAATGCATGTTTTTTGGTGTACACTTGTCCAAGTGCTTCTCTTCTAAAAATGCAATTTGTACATATTGTACTTATTTTTTGGTGGGCACGTGTATGCATACAGTAAATCATGCTCAATGGATTGCACTTTCTCTGACGTCAATAGTCGGGGGAAACAAAAGCAGTGGACATGATCGACTAGGGGATTTCTCTTATATCACGCTGGCCAGAACCCAATCGGCTTAGCACCCCCACTGATTAGTGTCGTTAGTTTATTGCCATGCTAGCTACCCTCCAACATGCACACACCCTATGACCCCACCATCCAAAACATCAACCACAAGAACAAAATCACCTACCATCAGAGATCATGAGCTTCTGAGCATTACGCCTGAGGCAAGAAATAAAGTAATAAGGGGAGAGTGTGGTGTGTGTGTGTGTGTGTGTGTGTGTGTGTGTGTGTGTGTGTGTGTGTGTGGAGGGTGTTCCTGGTTGCCCAGAACCCCCCCCCCCCCCCCCCCTCCCCGTCAACTGGCTAAAAGCAACTTTAAAAATAAAATTATCTCTCCTCCTCTCTCTCTCACTCACACACACACACACACACATACAGAGTCACTTAATGGGTTAATCGTTCATCTGTGATGACCATTTTTTCGTTACCATAAATTCTTAAAAATCTGCCGGAACACCCCCCCCCCCCCCCTCCCCACCTCCCCCTTCATCAATAGCATAATCTGCCCCTGCATTTCTCACCACTAAAAGCTTTCTGGTTCATGCTTCTTTTAGAATCCTAGAACCTGACTTTCCAGGAACTTGGTGAAGGAATCCCCCCCCCCCCCCCCCCCCCCAGCTAAATTGACAAGCCAATGGTGTATTTCATGCACTGACACGTCCTGTTCTCGCTTCCTGGTTTGGATCACAACGCAAGTTTGAAAGCATAGCATGTCTATAGGGTTGTTTGATCAGTCAATGCACTCGAGATGCATTCAGTTAAGTTCTAGAACAGTTACAAAAGTAAGATACATGGCATCGCTGAGCGGC
>CM065685.1:44583572-44646072 GCA_017654935.2 Phymorhynchus buccinoides | reverse complement strand
TCCTGAGACAGCAAAAGAGCGCCAACCAACGGTTGAAAGCTTATACCTACTAGGGATCTGGAGAGAAAGAGGGTCAGAAACTGAACGTAAAGTGCGAGCTGGCGTGTAGATGGAAATATTGTCGCAGAGGTAAGATGGAGCAGCTTTATGGATAGATTTATAGCAAAGTGTGTTTAATTTATACTCAATTCTGTCTGCGACAGGAAGCCAGTGCAAAGAACGGAGAAGAGGGCTAACATGATCGAACTTTTTCTTCCTAAGGACAAGACGAGCAGCTGTGTTTTGAATACGCTGGAGACAAGATAGAGAAGAGACTGATAGGCCAGAAAGGAGAGCATTACAGTAGTCAATACGAGATAGGATGAGGGAAGTAACAAGCTTTGTTGTGACACACACACACACACACACACACACACACACACACACACACACACATCCACACCAGAGAGAGAGAGAGAGAGAGAGAGAGAGAGAGAGAGAGAGAGAGAGAGAGAGAGAGAACGCTTCAACTACCACTCACATTCGCTGCCCACTCCCTCCATTCCCCCCCCCCCCCTCTCTCTCTCTCTCTCTCTCTCTCTCTCCCCATGTGCGCCAGCACAATACAATTTCAGTAAAAAGAAAGAGAGAGAAAAGCAAATATCAATTTGTGTATAGTCTACCAAGTGTCTGTCTCAGTGTGTGTGTGTGCGTGCGTGCGCGCGCGCGTGTGCGCGCGTGTGTGTGTGTGTGTGCGCGCGTGCACGTGTGTGTGTGTGTGTGTGTGTGACGTTTTACTGTTAATCCCCATTAAAACATTTGAGCGTGCACGCGTGTGTGTGTGTGTGTGTGCGCGTGCACATGTGTGTGTGTGTATGTGTGTGTGACGTTTTACTGTTAATCCCCATTAAAACATTTGAGTTTCATTCACTCTCTCTCTCCCCCCCCCCCCCTCTCTCTCTCTCTCTCTCTCTCTCAGCACGCACGTGTGCATATTACAACCCATTTCCTCATAAGGAAAGAAAGAAAGAAAACAAATAAAAGGAGTGTACAGACCCTAGAGCCGCAAAATAAGTCAACGCCCGTCTTGAATAGAACGTCAGTGTAACAACATGTGATTGGTACTGCAACATGCCGTTTGTATTATGCCCATTTAGATCTGTTTCATAGGAAACGTTTGAAAACTTTGTGCTATAATATAAAATTCATGTAAAACGGCAAAAGGAAGTTTTCCTAATTCTAGTAATTGTTAACATCTGAGATGTTTCGCCTTACTCGCTTAATATGTTGACGCGATAAGCGCCAGTGACGTAGAATAGAATGTCATGATGCAACGAAACTAAATCAGATATTTCGCGCAAAATACTCTATAAGTCATGCGTTCTATGTTTGGATTGTCTTCATATGTGTCCACGTTACCTGTAAAACCAATATTGTAAACATAGTGCCGCGCATTCATTTTTCTTAGGTGTTGATTCCTACTAAAACACCTTTTTTCCCCCAAAAGTTCGTTATTTCTGTTAGAAAAACGGACATGTTTTTCATCAAGGACTAAATTCGCAGTTGGTATTTAAAAGAGCAATGTCTACTGCTAAATAAAATATATTTTAAACGAATGAACAACCTTTCCTTTCCTTAGAGAAAAAAAAGAAACTTGTTATACGAATTACTTTTTTTAATAGATTTAATTCGTTACAAATTCATAACGGCTAAGAAGCATGTCTAAAAAACGGCATAATCCACTTTAAGGTATTTCAGGGTCTGTAAAATTATAAGACAGTGTAAAAATGTGTAATTGACAAACTTCTTTTTTCATCATTTGCGAGTTCTGTAATTCGGCCTTTTTTGAAAAACGCTCATATGGGAAGGAGTCTTGTAATGGGATGTCTTATAAGGGAGGTTCCACTGTATTACTTTCTTAGCATCCGAGTTAAAACTTACAAGTCTACAATAATTACTATTAGAACCCGTATGAATTTGAAAAGCAGAATCGCCATATTCCTCTACCTGAAATTTCAGTTAAAATGGTATTCAGAAGATCATCACAATCAGTGGAATTACTGAAGGGGAAAAAACAACAACTTTCTGGTTATGATTAAGTATGTCGAAGGAGCCTATAAAGGCTACACAGTTAACAGACTGAACAAACCCAACACTGATATCTGCAGTCAAGCATGACAGATAGAGTCATAGGCTCCTTTTTTTTTAACTTTACCTGCCAATTCATTCCAGGATTTTATTCTTACATTATTGGCCATACTATGATACTGATCTATACCAGGAAGTTCTAAGTGTTGTTTTTCTGGCAAAACTTCAACACTTGCATAATATCCAATGTGGCTCCATTGCATACTGGTGTGCCAACAGCCTAACTCTCTCTCTCTCTCTCTCTCTCTCCCCTCTCTGACTCTCTCTAAACAATTGGGGGTTAGAGAATGCGGTTGTACATTGTGAAGCAGTGCATTTATTTGCATTAAAAATATTCTTGGGGTTAGATAAACGGGTTTCAAATGACTTAGTCTATGGAGAAACTAATCGATACCCATTGTTTATTTGTTCAGCCATGTGTTAAGTACTGGTTTAAACTACTGTGTTTGGAAAATCATAGGTTACCTCATAAATCATATGACATGCTGCTGGAGGGAAGACAAACTGTGTTTCAAAGGTACATTTAGTTTTATGTGAGTATGGCTTTGGGGATGTGTGGCTGAACCAGGGAGTTGGTCATCAACATTTGTTTTTTCATCTTTTCCGCCAAAGTCTTATTGACTGTAGGTGGCAAATGTAGAATGATCACATTCAAACAAGTAGTAGATACGACTTTTATAGAAATATTGTTGATTGTGATATGCGATGTGTACAGAGTTATTTGAAATTTGACCTTGATATACATTCAAAGAAATTGTTAGCTAAATTTAGACTAGGGGTATCAGATATTTTAAAAAAATCATCAGTTATGATATAGACAGCATGTACGTAATGATTTGTCCTTTATGTCAAGAGAGTGAAGAAAACGAATTACATTTTGTTTTGTGTTGTCCTGTATTGAAAGATATTCACCAGAGAATAATTCTTCAGAAATACCACTGACAACCTTGCATGTTTAGATTGAATGTCCTGATGAGTTCAAACAAATATGTTGACATCAAAAACTTGTGTGTGTTTTTACGTAAAGCATTTTTAAGAGAAGTGCTGACTTCGTAAATGCAAGTTTGTGCATATAATTATTTGCGCACAGTACTTTATTAGTAGCTGTTTAGTTTGATGCTTCATGTACATTCCCATTCAAATGGGCCAATGGCCTCTCTGAATAAACCATCTTGCGTTTTGCGTCTCTCTCTCTCTCTCTCTCTCTCTCTCTCTCTCTCTCTCTCTCTCTCTCTCTCTCTCTCGATTCTCTTTCTTTCTCTCCCCCCCCCCCCTCTCTCTCTCTCTCTCTCTCTCTCAATTCATTCCCCCCAAAAAGTATTTCAACCATCTTGATGCGGTTAAATTGGTCTGATTTAATTTACAGATATAAAACATGCTCATCTCTTTCCCTTATTATGTCTAAAAGCTACTGCTCATAGAAGTACACATTTTCTTTCTCGCTTTCTTTTCTTTCCGATTTACAGGTTACGCACTTATATATGTGTACAATTTGATTTTTGTTTATTACTATATATTTATGCTTAAAACGAGTATCGATTGCGTGACTTATCCCTTCCCCACCATTTCACCCATTTTCTTTCGGGCAGAGAGGCCTAATCAATAAAAACATCAGACCTCCCTGATCCCCCCCCCCCCCCCCCCCCCCCCCCCCCTTCTCTTCTGGTCTCTCTGAGAGAATACTGTGTAATGTGCGTGCATATACATACAAATAATACCACTCTGCTAATGGCCATAACCCTGCATATATATACGCGTGAGCGCATACATGTCTAGTCTATAAGCGCCGAAAGTCAAGCCAAGCAAGTGAGTGATGGGGGTGATCAACGCTCAGCGGCGGAATAATATCAGCCCGACAAACCTGCCAATCAACTGTCATTTTTCACTTATTATAGCCCGTGGAAGCTTCTTCGGACGCTTCACGATGCGACAAAACATTTGACAAACAGCTAGTAGAAGACATGGAGTCAATGGACAAAGAAATAAGATGATGGGGGGGGGGGAGGGGGGGGGGGGAATAGAAAGATGATCTCCCTCGACAAATCCTCATCGATACTGCCCTCCCCTGATACAACAAGAAGTCTGCACTACTGCCATCTGTTGCTTTTAAAAACGCTTTGCCCCGAGTTGCGTCAAACGTAGATGGAGAGAAGAAAAAAAAGAAAACCAAGAAATTACTGATGCAGTGCAAACCTTCCGGGAAAATCCCCAAAGGAGATAAATCATGTCAGTAGGTTTCCATATTAGAGCTAAGGTTGTTTTCCTTCAACTGCAACTTTAGTTTGTATGTTTATAAATGCTCCCAATTGAAAAAGTCAATTACTAAATAAAGACATCAATTATAAAGAATGAGTGAATGTATTTCATAAGTTCTATAGGTATTACTTTACCACAAAAATCAACGTGTTTGTGAACGTATACGAGCATGAGGGTGAGTCTGTGTACGTATGAGCGTGTGTGAAAGCGTGTGCATGCGTGCATGCTTATACATGTGTCAGTGAGCAAGCGCATGGTCCTGGTAGTTTCTCAACAGCAATCACACATGTACGAAAGTGCAGCTCAGAGAGCAAAAAACATTTAATAATGATCATTCCAAAAACTCAGGTCAGGTAAGGATGAAAAACAGTGCTGTTTAACTAAGTTAATTCATAATAATGATGCAGCCATGCTGCCATGGAAACAAAAAGAGAGAGAGAGAGAGAGAGAGAGAGAGAGAGAGAGAGAGAGAGAGAGAGAGAGAGAGAGAGAGAGAGAGAGACAGAGATAGAGAGACATAGAGAGAGAGAAACAGAGAGAGAGAGAGACAGATAGAGAGAGACAGAGAGAGACAGAGAGAGAGATAGAGACAGAGAGACAGAGAGACACAGAGCTCGAGAAAGACTAGAGAGAGAGAGAGAGACAGAGAGACTAGAGAGACACAGACAGAAAGACAGAGACAGAGAGAGACAGAAAGTGAGAGAGCCAGCATGGCCGCCTGTCTCCGGACCCTTAGGCACGCCATTTATCATTCTTTGAGCTCTCATCATTACAGAACCCAACAGCACGTGCATTAACGGGAGCTGCTAATGCTAGGCCACGCACAAGCAAACGCATTGTATGCTTGAAGGCATGCGCATACACATTTGCGGACACACATACATGTTGAGCATGAGCTTATGCAAACGCACTCGCATATTAACAAACGCACACACGTATACGCAAGCACACTTGCCCACACAAACATGTAAACATTGTGCTTGTGTGTGCATGAGCATAATTGTGCGCAGGAGAGATTGTGTTTGGCTAGACAGAGAGAGGGAGTATGTGTGTGTGTGTGTGTGTGTGTGTGTGAGTATGTGTCTGTGAGTGTGTGTGTGTGTGTGTGTGTGAGTGTGTGTGTGTGTGTGTGTGTGTGTGTGTGCGTGTGCGTGTGTGTGTGTGTGTGTGTGTGCTTGTGCGTGTGTCAAGTCAAGTCAAAGCAAGTCAAGTCAAAATTTTATTTAAATATGGACATTGAATAAGCAAACATATATGCTTTTGTGTGTGTATGTGTGCGTGCGTGTGCGTGATTTGTACACGTGCATGTTTGTGTAAGTGTGTGTGTGTGCGTTTCAGTGAGAATGTGTTTTCTGCATGCTTGATAAAATGTGTGTGGGTCTGTGTGTGCATGTCTGTGTGCAAGAACGCGTTCACTCGGTGCATGTCTGTGTGCAAGAACGCGTTCACACGCGTGCGTGAACGTACATGCATGTGTCTGTTGTGTGTGTGTGTGTCTGTGTGCGTGTGTGTATGTCTGTGAGTGTTTCAACGCTGATTGAAAAGCGCTTTGTGCTCGATAAAAAGCATTATATAAGTGTCCGTTTATTATTATTATTATTATTAATTCTATAGATCTTCAATATCAGGGGGTCCAATATTAGCAAACAAAATATGCCTCTAGATTTTGTAAGAGAGTCACCGGGATATTTTAAGGGGTCTCTCTTTAACTTTGTTTTTTTGCTTAAATGTGCATTGGGTAAACATGTCTTAAGTGGGAGGGAGTTGTATAAGGGAGGTAATTTTAATACTTGCAAAGAAGGGCAATGTCTCAGAGAAGTAGGTCTTAAGTGGGAGGGAGTCTTATAAAGTTATGGGGGGGGGGGGGGGGGGGGGGGGGGGGGGGGGGGGGGGGGGGGGGGGGGCTGGGGGTGTCTTATAAGAGAGGTTCCACTATATTACATTTTTGTGTCTTCCTTAGAAAACAAAGAACAAGTTCAAAAGAACACTCAACAGCGACTCTATGGAAACTCGAGGGAAATGCAACTTAGCACAATAACACTGGGAACAGGGCTTTCTATTATAAAATTATCACGGCTATGCCACCCAGTGACGGGTCAGGAGCAGAAAATGTGGCTTAGTAACATACAAGTTCCTGCCAGGCAAGGGCGATAATCTCAAGTAGGTGGCGCTCGCATCTCAGTGCACGAGACAGGGACAGAGAATTTTCAGTATAAAGCCTCATTGCTTCCCACCCCATGCAGACTCTTCCACTCACCTCTGGGTGGGACGTCAGGGAGGCATGGTGGGCGTGGCTGGGGTCTGCAGAGCGCGTGTGGCGGCTGGGGATCTCAAACAGGTAGTGGTCCTCCAGCATGCCAATCTGCAACCAAGGCACACACGGGGAAACAACTGTAACGGCGATTCGCCCAGAGGGGGTAAAAATAATGAACGACAAAAACTGTAATAGTCCTGGAGAAGAAAAAAAAGAGAAGAAAATGTAATGAAATCAAAATGTCTTGGCTTCCCTCTGTGGTGATACAGGGGGTCTTTCAGTACAAATAGACCCCACCTCTTTGACTCTGCCTTTTCCTTTTCTAAATTTTGTCATCTACTATTTTTCGGCCTTTAAAGTCAATACTGGCCCTTTCTGAGTTTCTCCTGCCTATTTAAATAACAAAATAATGTTATCCTTTGAGCTCCTCCGAATGAATGAATCTTTAATTTAATGTCTTTTCACATAGATCGTGATTTTAGACAACATGCAAACATTTTTTTGGAGAGAAAAAAAAAAAAAAGGTAAAATAACATGCATAAGAACGACATATTAAAAAAAGTAAAGAAAACCTCTACAGTAGTCTTCCAATAGTTGAGGACAGCATTGCTTTTGCAATTACAGTAATGTCAATTTCTGCGTCATTTAAAATAACGAAAAAAGTCCATATTGATCATTCGATATTTAGAGAGCAATACTGGGCATTCTAATAGTAAGTGATGAATTGATAATTTATCATTACAAAGACAGTTAGTTTCCAAGTATTTAGTTTTCCATGAATTGAGTCGTATCTTGTACACTAAACTAACTATCGATCTACTGTGCATACAAATGTTAGATCTAAAGTCAGATGAGTTGATGCTCCTCCGAAAGCGTGCGTGTATGCACAATTTTTTTTCCGTTTTTGTGTGTGTGGGTTTTGTTTTTTCTTTCACGTCCGTTTTATTTTCGTTTACTTTTCTTCTTTTTCTTTTTTCTTAGAAACTAAACAATTTACCATACAACTCTCTGGCTGGCTTGCAATATTGTAAACCACAAAAAAAAAGTAGCACTGTAAATGTTAAGTTTAGTTTTCAGGATGATCCAATTTGTCTTATTTATTGACGTGCGCAGCAATTAATTAATAATATTAGGGCTCGACACAGCAAATTTGAAGCGATTCGGTCGAAAAACGGCGGAGTTTAATAAGGCCCGTTTTGTGTTTCAGACACACACACACACACGGACACTTGCTAAATTACTATATATGATTCTGTCTGATTGACCAGCTGTGTTAGTATCGCTATCAGTATCACTCACATTTATACTGTACTTAGTTAGTCAGTTATAGCATCACTGCTCAGTGCTCGGGTTGCAATGTAATGTCAAAACGTTAATGAGCCAGGATTGTTGCATACATTTATCACACACACACACACACACTCACTCTCTCTCTCTGTGTCTTTCACACACACACACACACACACACACACACACACACACACACACCACAGAAGCATAAAGACACACACAAACACATCACACACACACACACACACACACACACACACACACACACACCACAGAGGCATGCACACACACACAAACACATTATATAGTAATATACACACACACAAACACGTCACACACACACACACACACATACACACACACTCTCTCAATAGAGTTATTTCAATGCGTTATATTATTAGGCTAATGTTTAGTACTTTGGAATGTTTTGTTTTGCATGTTGAGTTATTTTTCGAGTTGCTTTCATGTTACTTTTCATTCTGAGGACAGGATGAAAAAAAGCTGTCAAGCTTACTCCTTTATCCTCAATAAAGATCATTTTGACTTGACTTGACTTGACTTGACTTGACACACACAGAGACACACACACACACACACACACAGACACACAGACGCACACAACAAATTAACTGTCAGCTGGTTATGAGTGATGCCTCAGTCTTATTTTCGCTCAGTTATTGCACACACCAGATGGTGGGTTTCAAGTTTCCAACATATATAGACAACCTCAAGAGTTTCTCAGTTTTGGGTGTGGCTGGTTTCTTTCTTTCTGTCTTTTTTTTCTGTCAGAAAAATAAATGCAAATTCAGAAACTTTTCAAACCCTCTTTTTAATTTTTAAAAAAAGATTTCAATGAATGTAATGTATGTGTGAAAATGGAAGACTTCATCTCTTTTTTCCTTTTTTTACTTTGAAATCCTGGTTGTCATAGAATACAGATAACACAGAGCACTTGATGATTCATACAGAACATTGAGACCTGTGATTTTTTGTATTAACAGACCTGTTCACCCCCTACACAAGTCTCGAGTAGTCTGGATAGCTGAAATGAGTAGCTTTGGCTCAAAATGTGTAGTTTTCTTAATGAAACCATCAAACAATGTTCACTGAAAATCAGTAAATAGAGCATTATTTTCAAATTTGAAGAGTAGTAGAGGTCCAAATTGAGTAGAATACTACTAAAAAAAAGAGTAGAGTAAACAGGTCTGTTTTAATTTAGGCCCACTGCAGTATCAGATTTAAGAACAATATCACCTGCAAACAAATAATAATATAAAAAGTTCCACAAGTGAACATTTAAGTTAAGAATCATAAGCCCCATGTTTACCTTTGCTACCAGGGTAATCAGGTATTACAACAGGAAAGAGTCTGTAATAATAGGTGAGGATAACAAAGACATGTAAAAAATAATAATAACCGAAACAAATTATGGGTGCAAAGCCAAAGGTGTTTTTGTTATCCCAAAACAATGTCATATCACACACACACACACACACACACTGACTGACTGACTGACTGACTGACTGACTGACTGACTGACTGACTGACTGACTGACTGACTGACTGACTGACTGACTGACTGACTGACTGACTGACTGACTGACTGACTGACTGACTGACTGACTGACTGACTGACTGACTGACTGACTGACTGACTGACTGACTGACTGACTGACTGACTGACTGACTGACTGACTGACTGACTGACTGACTGACTGACTGACTGACTGACTGACTGACTGACTGACTGACTGACTGACTGACTGACTGACTACTGACTGACTGACTGACTGACTGACTGACTGACTGACTGACTGACTGACTGACTGACTGACTGACTGACTGACTGACTGACTGACTGACTGACACTGACTGACTGACTGACTGACTGACTGACTGACTGACTGACTGACTGACTGACTGACTGACTGACTGACTGACTGACTGACTGACACACACACACACACACACACACACACACACACACACACACACACACACACACACACACACACACACACACACACACACACACACACACTCACCTCAATCTCCTCTTTATTGTTTTCCTCACTTTTAAAACCCAACAGCAAAGAGTAGTCTCAAATTAGAAGTATTATGCAAAATAACCTGTCAAACAAATCATATGCATGACACTCCTTTCCAACCTACTTGTGGTAAATGAGTCCATACACCCACAGAGAGAGAGAGAACCCCCAACAGCGGGTGACCACGGAATATACAATAGCCGATAAAAAGGATTTTCATACTTCGAAGAAGAGAAGAAATTTGGTGTTTAACGTCCTCTCGACCTGGGAAGGCACATAGGATTTTCATACTTCAACGATGAAAAGGATTTTTATACTTCAAACTGAACGCAGGAAATCAAGCGACTTCCTTTCCACACTGGGTTGCTTCTTGAATCATCCTCAAAATCTCCATCTGAGTATCTCTCTGTCATTTCCGGCACTACATAATTAATATCAAGTAAATATAATTCTATCTTCTTAACACGAAGGCTTAAATTTAAAGGGCCAGCCCAATGGCAATACAAATGTGTCTGAAGCATCTCTGTCTCCCTCCAAGTCTCTAGAGCTCTCTCCTCTCTCGAGCTCTAAAGGGTCATCCACACCCACTAAAATCGTACGACTGTACGATACAATTCCATCACATGGCAGGGCTCCCAATCGTCCTGCAAAACAAGGGGTCCCAGGGACTCCTTCACTTACAGCATTGAGGGTCCTAGAGGTGGGATAGATCATAGAGGGTCCCAGTGGCATTGCGAATGCTGAAAAGATGTTTTCTAATGCATCCCTGGGACTCCCTGTGAACACATTCTTTTAGAGGGTCCTTTAGAATTTTAGTACTTCATAGACCCCCAAATGGGGGTCCCTGGGAGCCCTGCATGGTCTCCAAGAACAAATGTGATTGGTGCTTCGAGATCATGAGATCGAATCGTATCGTACAGTCGTGCGATTTTAGTGGACGTGTGGCTGACCCTTTACTCTCTCTCTCTCTCTCTCTCTCTCTCTCTCTCTCTCTCTCTCTCTCTCTCTCTCTCTCTCTCTCTCTCTCTCTCTCTCTCTCTCTCTCTCTCTCTCTCTCTCTCTCTCTCTCTCTCTCTCTCTCTCTCTCTCTCTCTCTCTCTCTCTCTCTCTCTCTCTCTCTCTCTCTCTCTCTCTCTCTCTCTCTCTCTCTCTCTCTCTCTCTCTCTCTCTCTCTCTCTCTCTCTCTCTCTCTCTCTCTCTCTCTCTCTCTCTCTCTCTCTCTCTCTCTCTCTCTCTCTCTCTCTCTCTCTCTCTCTCTCTCTCTCTCTCTCTCTCTCTCTCTCTCTCTCTCTCTCTCTCTCTCTCTCTCTCTCTCTCTCTCTCTCTCTCTCTCTCTCTCTCTCTCTCTCTCTCTCTCTCTCTCTCTCTCTCTCTCTCTCTCTCTCTCTCTCTCTCTCCCCCCCCCCTTCAAATTTCAACAAAAGACTGAAGCAGATATGTTTTATTTTTTCTGCACCGAACTTTTAAAAAAACCCACTTATTACATTTATTCTTTGAATCTTAAGTGTTTAGCTTTCCCGCTGGGTTTTCCTTACTGTATTATTTGAGAAGCCCTTGAAGCGTGATGTTCTGAAGAGTGAGTTTTTAGAACATTCTCGCAAGTAGTCATTCATTGCGAAGCAAGACATCAATTTTCTGTTCTCACAAGTGACAACTATTAATAAACCATCTGCCAAATCACACACTGTATGCATTCCTACACACACACACACACACACACACACACACACACACACACACACACAAATACATACATGTCTGCACATGTATACACAACATATACATGCACATGTATATGCCTGCATACACACAAGCACACACACACGCACAAACACACATGTATACAAGTGCATGCACACACACAAACACACACACACATGATTAAGCCTGCATAGCTATCCTGTTACTTACTTTAACCCTTTCACCGCCAGCCATATTTCAGCCCAAAATGTCCATTAAATTTACCTGGGTAGAGAACAAAATCCATCTGCAGTATTGGGGATTCTTCTGTGACATATATAAAATAAGGTCTATCCTTACTTCCCAAAACTAAGACAATAGGGTCTTTGGATAATAGACCCCAATGTGATGCCTTTTAGTGACATAGGTGCTAAATCATTGTGGTGCTAAAATGCGACGTTGGCAGTGAAAGGGTTAATGCATGCACACACTCACAGGCACATCCACACCAACATCACAACACAATATAATTTTGCCTGAATCACTTTTAGTGGAAGGACGTTAAATTGAGCAACACACTGTCACACACACACACACACACACAAACTGACCAACCGAAGCCAAGAACATTCAGGAAACAGTTTCCTGTCTTGACTAACACAAAGACAGAGACGGGTTGCATACAAATGCATATACACTATCAACTGTACACCTTTCCACAATTTCAGGTTTCTAATATCTATAGCATACACATCACGTGCACTACAATGAAATAGTGTGAACGTTGAGCAAACACTCCACTGACTGAGGCAAGCCATACACAATTTAAAGTTTCTTATCTTATAAGAAAAAAAGTTGGCTACCTTGTACAAGTTGTATTTTTCATCATCCCCCCACGACAGTCCTCAGTTCCAACATAGCTGTTGACGGAACTATATATAGTATATTACAGACTACCTAACTAACCCACCCATCCCACACACACTTGTACACACACTTGTACACACACTTGTACACACACACACACACACACACACACACACACACACACACACACACACACACACACACACACACTGACAGTCATGTGCCGGTACACACACACAACACACACATACATCATGCATACACACACTCTCAAAATTTCAATGAGAAAAGCAACATTCTGCCTTTTTGTTTTGTTTTAGAAAGGGATAGGGTTAGGATCAGCCTAGTATTAATATTTTCATAAAAATGAAAGAAGCGGACTTTGACCCTTTTTTTTTTTTAGATTGAGGGTCACAAACATGTCTTTGAGGGGGTAACAAAAGTACAAGATTGCCAATAAGTCAATGATAGATAATTATTGATAAAACAAACTTTACAACAGTTTCACTCAGCTAAAGCATAGGCTCACCTCTGAGCTTTCGGGGGTGACAATTATTGTATGCTATATATTATTTTTTTACGACTATTCATCATTTTTACTGCACAAGTATCAACCTTTCAGCTGAATCTCAGCTGCATCCAGAAAAATAACAAATTACTTACAACAAATACAAGTGTATTTAAAGTCGAGATTGCGAAAGAAAGAAACCGATTCTGTATGTCACCAAACCATCCACGACACGACCGTGCAGTCGATAAATTGATCTCTTCACTTTTTTTGTTTGTTTCTACTCATTTTGTTTTGCTTGCTTAACTCATTCAAGCCGTTCAGGCCATATATGTCCGGATAGCTGTCAATTTGATGCATTTGCTTCAAGGGAAGTAAATATGTGTGCACACCATACCTTGGTCACTTCTAAACTCACTTCGCTCCCTTAGACCACAATTTTGCCTCCGACTTTGCTTTTGACAGTGGTTTGTTGTGGGGAAACCAATCCGTGTAGAGAGTTTCTCTATATAAAGTCTAAAAAAGTCTGGATCTACCACTTCCCTATAGATGTCAAAACCTGAAGTAAAAACCTGTAATCTTCTTTCATTTCTCCTTTTGTTTATGTATCATGTTTTGTTTGTGTGCATGGCTGGACTGATTTGATACTTTTTTTTAATAATTCAAAACCGTTGCGATGTGAATGAGTTAAGACAACACGTTTATTTTTCAAAAGACTTTTGCACATGTATCTCTGTCTGCCTGTCTGTCTGTCTTCTCTGTCTGAGTAATTTAGTCATCCAGATCAGTCACTGGGAATGGGCTCATATTGCTGACAAGTGACATTTCTTCTTAAGAATTTTAGAATTTTTTTTTTCTTCTTCTGCTCCATTGTCTTCCAAGCATAGTACGGTATTTTACAGACTGCAGTGGAACCTCCGTTATAAGACCTCCCATATAAATAAGACTCCCTCTCACATAAGACCTACTTCTCTGAGACATTGCCCTTCTTTGTAAGTATTAAAATTACCTCCCTTATAAGACCCCTCCCTCATAAGACCTCATCTTGGCTGATTTTTGAAGGTCTTACAAGGGAGTTTCCATTGTGTAAGATGATACTTTTTTCCAAGACTGAAACCACTGCGCATTATATCAATTACTATGTGATTAATAATATAGTAAGAAATTATAATAACAAAATCTGCAGGGCTTCTGATAACGCAAAAACTAGCGTCCCTGACGCATTGAAAGTTAAAAGGACGCATTGAATGTTTGTCAAGCGAGTCCCTGGGGACGCACTCAAACAATCATGAAAAACGAATACAAAAACGAATAAAGACACTGTCTAACATTGAAAGTCGGCCACAGGCATCGTCTGCTATGATGCGAGAGTTGCTTCCCTTCATTATAAAACTTTCCCTTTCCCATGATGCCTCTCGCTGTACCGGAAAAAGCCTTTCGCGCTACTCGACTAACAAAAAAATGTCTTTAAATTCGTGGGTGTTAGTGCCCGGAAAGCGCCGAATTTGTGTAATAAGTGTATTTGTACATGTTTATAGACATGTTTCTTGATGTGGTACAGGGGACCCACTGAAGTTAGCCTGGGACTCGTTTTAAATCTGATGAAAGGGTCCCTGGGACCCTAAGAAACATCAGCTTATCAGAAGCCCTGAAATCTGAATTTAATTTGGAGGGTGCGCCATATAATCAGGGGTACCTTATAGTCCGTAGAATATGGTACATAGAAGAAGAAAGAAAAAACCAGAAAAGGCACCAAAAAAAGTAACATTAAATGACAGCACAAACTACGGAAGCCATTATCTAGGCAAACGTGAGAGCAACTTAATCTGTTTTACATCAAGTAACAATGCTTGAAATTTTGCTTTACATCGACTTTTGCAGTACCTCCAGGATCGTCCCAGCATCTTTATTGATCAAAATGCCCCACATGTACCTCATTCAGGTTGGTGGACGTTAAACAGACTTTCATTCATGCTTGAAATTTTAAAACATTGAATGTAATTCTCGTGTAATATATCAAAAAAAATTACCACTTTTGAAATCAAAGTCAGTTGCAAACACTAATCTAAAAATTCAAAAGATACCAGAACTTGTAAACAAAAAGTGTTTTTTTTTAAGAATTAGTGTCTTCTCAACCACTATTAAACTAAGTACAACCACTAGAGACTACAAAAAAAAACCAAAAAAGAAAAAAAAAAAAAAAAGGCGGAGAATTAATAAATAAAAAAAGGAAAAGGAAAACGCGGGAGATGTCAATGCCCCTTCCGTGCAGACAGTACAGAAAAAGACAGAAGGGAAAAAAAATAGTGTTTTTTTTAAGAATTAGTGTTTCTTCCAATTAAAATCTTCTCAACCACTATAACTAAGTACAACCACTAGAGACTACAACAACAACAACAAAAAAGACCCCCCCCCCAAAAAAAGGGGGAAAAGGCGGAGAATAAAAAAAAAAAAAAGGAAAATGAAAACGCGGGAGATGTCAATGCCCCTTCCGTGCAGACAGTACAGAAAAAGACAGAAGGGGGAAAAATATGGCTCCCAGGAGACCTGAGAGGTAATTAAAGCCGGAACACCAGAGTGCCCTTTTTATGTGTGTGTGCCGTGAAGACATCAGACAGAGGGCAAAAAATCTATACTATAATAATGTCCCCCTTGGCGTGTCCATCAGCACCTGGACTTATCGATTCCTCCCCCCCCCCCCCCCCCCCCCCCCCCCCCAACCCGATTTCTGTCCACATTGCAGCTGGTCTCATCTCACACGCCTCCCCAGCGGGGATATCGGGGAGGTCTTTTGCATAACTAGTTCCCCCCACCTTCTGGAAGTTCTGTGCCTGTAACTTCCTCTGATCTGTCACTCTCTTTGACTCTGCCTTACTTGACTTACTACTGTGATGTTTTTAATTCTAGACGTGTCATGTTTTTACTTGCTAAGTTTGTGATTGATTATTGTTTGTTAACAAAAGTATTTTAACAAAAATACTTTGATTTGGTTTTTACCTTGTGTTTTTATCCCTTTTTAATACGTGGTAAGATTTAACGTGGTGACAGCCCTGACATAGCCTTTGTTGTCGACGGGGCTATGGCTTGTACCCACGTGTTGTCATATCCGGCCACAAGGAGCGCTCCATAGTATGGGAGACCGCCATCTTAGTCAGTAACTTTGTTTGAAAAATGCCCGATAGATGCTGTTTACACGTTTAAATTCTGATCGCTTCTCGGCCTTTTGGCTATTAGAGTAAGACAGTGATTCAGGAACATAAATTTTTGGTTATACCCTGGTTGGTTTGTTCAGCCCGTCGTACATGGCGAAAGCCGATACGCGACGTTAAACTGAACTTCCATCCTGTTTACACACAATTCTGACTAAGATGGCGACACTTTCGTTGGAAGGGTCGAGATGCGCACGCAGGTGGGCGGAAGCCATACGTGGTAAGATTTAATGTGGTGACAGCCCTGACATAGCCTTTGTTGTTGACGGGGCTATAACTTTAATCTTAATCTTTCCCTTTGCTTGCTGTCATGTACTATCTTTCTGTATTTTTGTTTTGTTTTTGTTGGGTTTTTTTTGTATCTTTCTGTCTTACTGGTCCATTCTCCTGCTGCTTTTTTTTCTCCAAGAAACACTTTCAAAAAGATTTCCTCCAGTCGAACTCGGATATGCTGGGCCTAAATTTATTTCTGACATGCTGGGCCTAAATCTGTTTCTTACTTGGGCGCATAACGGCAGCATGACGCATCTGCGCTCATAATTGACGGGAAACTGTCTGAGTGATCGAAGAAAAAGAAGAAGATCTCATCCACCACTCTCACACTCACGTGGTTTTGTAGGACGCCACTTAATTTGCTAAAGGCTACTGTGAAACACTGAAAGTCCGTTTAACGTCCTCTGACTGGGATCAGATACATGCGAGACATTTTAAACTGTAAAGATAGTGGGACGATCCTGGAGGTACTGCAAATACCAGGAAAGTCCCGAAGTTTTTAAGCTAAAGGCTGCTGCTGAAGATAAAAAATAAGCATCTATAGGTAGAAAGAAAGAGGCGGGTGGGGGTTTAGAAGGTGTTGTGATCCATATTCTCCTGCCCCTGACTCTCTCTCAGTCTCACTACTTCCAACGGAATGCTCCCTTGATCTATGCACAGTGGTGTACCGAGGATCGATAAATGATAGGACAAACTGTCCTGAGACAAGATAAATCAACAGGACATTGCCCTGGCTCTTGCAGAAACCAACAATAAGACAAAGCATGCCAGTGTTAAAATTTAACCAGACATTTGTCCTGACAATAGGACATGTAATTTAAAATTTGAATAGGTCAATGGCCTATGACCAGGGCCTCGGGACAGCACTGGTGCTACGCATGGATGTATTTCTAAAGCCTATGCATTATCATTGGCCTACACAGGCAAAGTGCAATTGATTCTTTTATTTGAGGGTACTTGGTTACTGATTGGAACTGACACAATTTTGCCCAAATGCCAACAAAAGCATCCTTGTGCATTGTGGTTCCATATAAATTAAACACATCACCCTGGTGGTTTTTAAATTTCATGCTAAAACAGTAACATCAACTTTTTTTTTCCTCGCAAATCTTAAGTTTATGTGTTCAACTTCAAGATTTTAGTTTATAATTTGTTTTTGTTTCTGTACACACTGATGATAATCAATACGTCAAATTCTATCTAATGATAATTTTTGTTATTATTAAAAAGAGTGTTAATAACTTATTTCATCACTTTTCAAAACCTCAATTTCCAAAGGGCTAAGACAATTGATCCATTTCAGACTGCTAAAGTCACTGCTGTATACATACTCCCTGTGGGGATACCAGGGGGGTCTTTCGTAAAAATAGTTCCCACACCTTCTGGAAGCTCTGTGCTTGTAACTTCCTCTAATCTGCCACTCTCTTTGACTCTGACTTTTTTCCTTTGCTTACTGTCATAGATCTGCTATCTTTCCAACTTATTGGCCCATTCTCCTGCCTTTTAAAAAAGAAATCTTCCAAATAACTGTTCTCCTTTGAGCTCCTCCGAAATCGAATGTGTCGGATACAGTACGCAGCGGGGAGACCAGTGAAAACTGAAAACAGGACACATACGTACCTTACCCATTATGGCCATATGGCCTAGGAATGCAGAAGGAGAAGAACTGCATAGATGGACTTTCAGTCAAATGCAAAGGTGTTAGAGCGACAATATCCAAAGGACATCACAAACTCTTCTGACAATTTTAATTATGATCATTTCAGTTTAGGCTGTGAGTTTGACAACTCAGACTGCACGCTTTTGTTCTCTCTCTAGCTCTCTTTCTCCCTCCCTCCCTCTCAAACACACACACACTTTGCAAACACACACACACAACACAAAGTCTCTCTCTCTCTTTGAACACTGAAGTTTAAATGTTTCTGTTAGTGTTACTCTTACAGTCTTAGTCTTACAAACACAATTTAAACTACCATATTTTACAGACTACAACTAGTACAAGGCGCAACTGATTATAAGGCGCACCCCCCAAACTTTACACAAAATTCAGATTTTGGTATTATTATAGTTTCTTACTATTATATTATTAGTCACATAAGGCACAGGGGTCTCAGTCTAGGAAGAAAAAAATCGCCTTATACAGTGGAACCTCCCTTATAAGACTCCCTCCCATATAAGACCTACTTCTCTGAGACATTGCCCTTCTTTGTAAGTATTACATTGCTCCATTATAACTTAAGACCTCATTTTGCATGATTTTTGAAGGAGTTATAAGGGATGTTCCACTGTAGTCCGTAAAATATGATATAATGTGGGAGTACAAAAGTGAGAGAGAGAAAAAGTGACAAACAAAAAGTGAGAGAGAACAAAGTGACAAACATGACATTGACAACTCAAACGGAACGTCTGTCACGACAAATCTGGATAGCTGTCACTCCTGCAAGCACTGAGTGAGCCTAACAAGCAATTTGGGAACCAGGAACATGACACTTGAAGGGTAGGTATCCATACATGCACACACCACACACACAGTGACACATAAACCACACAGTCATAGCCACATTCACTGTACACACACATACACACAGACAGGCACGCACATGTGCACATGTATCCAAGCATGTAGTAGTATGTAGTGATGTACACACACACACACACACACACACACACACACACACACACACACACACACACACACACACACACACGCACACACGCACACACACATACCCAGGTCGTTTCTCCTTCAAAGCTTCATTATTCCACCTTTTTAGCCGCATGAACGCTTGACATAAGACAGTTGAAAGCAGTCTCGAAAACATTTCTGATATGGGTTATAATTTGTAAGCACCAACTGAGCAAAAAACAAACAAAGGAATAAAACTACTTTTTCCTTTAATAATTTTCATTTCAAGTCATTCAAATTCTGCTTTCCAACCCTGTCATGCAAAGTTTAGAAACTTATAAATAAAATAAAATAAATTAAGCTGCACAAATTTCCTTTTTTAAAAAGGCATATATTTTTTAAAATATTTAGTGTTGCCATATTTGTTTGGAAAAAAAAGGGGACATAGATTTAATTCATGGTTTTTATAATCAATAATATTTTAGACCATGTAATGTACTTTAATTTAACTTATTAATATAATTATGGCAGTGCAATTTTTGTCATATTCGTCATATTAATTATTACACGTATCAAGCACAAGACATAGTCTCTAATCACAGTAACTGCAGGAAGAAAACAAATCCTATTCCTTGATTAATAACAATTTACAACCCGTATCCTTTTGAAAAATCAAATCAAATCTGAAATCATCTCTGTGACTTTAAAAAAAAAAGTTAACCTCCCACCTACTAGCATTTTTTCCAACTTCGCAAGTCCATAATTTCAAAAAAAGTTGACCCTAACATTTTTTGTTGGAGGCATAACTTTTTGTGATAGTGGAGACTGTATCCTAAAAAAATGGTTCTCATTAGTGTGCATTAAATGTTTGTTATAGGTTCTCAAAAATGGCCACTTTTAGTGTTTCTGTCCAAGTCGCGGTAGTATGCTACTTTAAACTACCATATCTCATGAACTAATTGCGATATTGACTTAATTCTTTTTTTGTTATCTTTATAATGAACAGATCTATGAAACATACTTAAAACTGGATCATATATTTGAAAAATAATGTTTTGGTGCCGCTAGCTACACCTAGTCCTAATTATTGTGTGCCTACAAACTTACAAAGTCTACAAATACAAACGCAGCAACCTGAGTTTTAAAAAATAAAGACACACACCCTCCCCCACCCCCATAAAAAAAACCACGGGGGGGGGGGGGGGGGGGGAACCCTCCTCCATTCATTCCAACATTGTGACAACTCCCACAACATAATTGGGTTTGAGCTGCCAACTCAGCAGCCCTACTCAGATGTTTCATGTCCTTCCCCGCACCCAATTTCCTGAGAGGCTGTCACCCCCACATGTATACAGTAATACACTCTCTTTCCTGGCCACCTTCACTCCTCATTTCTTTTTTATCCTTTCGCCCTCTATCAAACAAAGCATCATTCAATCTGCTGCGCCGCACGAGTTGGTTTTCTCCTTCTTCAAGTTAAATCTCCCCAGAGTCTGTCACAAAATACACCAAATCCCCTTGGTTTTCTTAGATTTCTTCAGGGTGACCCTCCCTGCATCCCCCCCCTCCCTCCCCCATTTCCCTCCCCAGTTTAATTATTTTTGAAATGCCAGAAAACAGATCAGATTACGTTTAATTATGACTATGTAGAATCTGAATCCCAGTTCTAAAAATACCAATAAAAAAAATCACAAAAATAAGCAAGCTTTTTTCATTTTATATATATGTCACGGGAAAATTTGGAATCCAGGAAAATTCTGAATTTTCCCAAGGCTGGGAAGATTCCGAATCCTCCCGGGAAAATTCTGAATCTTCCCAGCCTTGGGGAAATTCGGAATTTTCCCGGGAAGATTCCGAATTTTCCCAAGCAAGTAGCTGCATGCCATAGAAAACGATTCAATTACAATTCAAAAGCATTTAGAGTCCAAATTATTTTGTAGTGATCACAATGCACTTAACACAAATACATTAGGAATTCGTGCACAAACATACCTAATTATCAATGATGGATTTGTACCTAATAATGTTGAATATTCCACATCAAATACAGCTAAGAAAGATATGTTTTATTGGTAAATTACTGTATGAAATGAAGTTCTTTACACGTGTTCCATAAACTTTTGTGAAGGCATGTGAGTGTTTAATTTGATAACAAAAAGAACAGGACTTGAAAATCGTGCGAGGGCACATCTCTTCATATACATCACTGCCTGTTGGTGTCTGTCTCACCGGTTCGTCTGTATGAATATGAGTCACAATGTTGTGTTGCTTCGCTTCACACCATGAGACAATAAAAACATCTCTCTCTCTCTCTCTTATATCTTATATTAGTTATAGGTCGTGCACGCATGTGTGTGTGTGTGCACACATGCGTGAGTGCGTGCATGTGTGCGTGTGTAAGTGTGTGCGCTTGTGTGCACGTGCGTAAGTGCGTATGCTTGGGTCTAAGCTTATATTTATAACATGTGTTATGATTTATCTTTATATTGTTTGGATTTTGATCTAGTTGACTTATATACAGCTTTATGAATCATTTGGATATTATTGTTTATTATTATTATGATTATTATGATTATTATCATATAATTATTACTTTTGTTTGTTAATATTCCTGTCGTCATTCTTGATGATGTAATGATTAAATTCAGTTCATCCACATTCAACATTTCAAGTTTTAAGTTTTCCTCTGTCACACACAATTCATGTAAGTTCGATGTAAGCTTGGGAAAATTCGGAATTTTCCGTGAGAAAATCAGAATTCTGAATTTTACCGAGACCAAACCGGGAAAAATCAGAATTCCAAATTTTCCCGGGAAGATTCCGAAGTTTCACAAACTCGAGACAATTCGGAATTTTCCCGGATTCCAATATTTCCCGTGACATATTATATGAGCCTGTGACAAAAGGTCGTTGAGCTTATAGTTATACCATTGCATTTGTGAAGCAAATTAAACATTTTTATAAAACCTTTACATTTTTTGTGTTCTTTATTGTGTTGAATGATAAAAGGGGAAATACATATATATATACGATAACATGTTTACAAGTTCGTGCTTAGATGTGCCTTTAAATGGAAGTGAAAGATTGATTACTTTGTGCTTTTTCACTTGCAAAATGGAGCCACATTTAGGCATGTCAAGTTTGCTGATCAATAAATAATTTTGAAAATAAAAAACAACCAATTTGGCTGATGTTATAAGACAACAGATGTTTGAAAAAGTACCAGAGTCAATATTTTTTTAAAGCATAAACATTTTAGCGAAATTTTGGCAAAATAAAAATACAAATACATTTGTCGGTCGTCACCCATCCTACTTTTCTTTCTGTTTGTTTACATCTGATCATTTCGGGGTCCAGTTTAAACCTTTTCAGTTCAAACAATGAAGGCAGTAAGATTACGTCGGAAAAGCGAAGGGAATTAATATTATTCAAAATAAAATGTGTTCATTGGCTGAAGGTATGTCCGAACGTGACGACAAAACATTCGCGAAAATTTAAAAAAAACGTGGCATGCTCGGGTCCCGATCCCAGTTTTAAATGTAGCTGAAGATCCCGGATGTACGAAGTACCAGTATTTTGTGATGAAAAAATGGTGGGGCGGTTGCAAGATGGTAAGTTTTCTTCATGTCCGTTTGACTTTAATCAATGAGAAACGTGACAACCGACAATATTGTAACGACCGACAGCTATTAAGACCGAAAACATAACGAAGATATTCTTTTTGGTTATTGTTTTAACTAGCGCAGCGCCTAGCACCGGAAATACTGAGCACCGGTAAAGCCTAGTACCGGTAATGCCAAGTACCGGTAATGCTGAGCAGCAGTTTTTTTGGGTCCACAAAATATTATATTACTTTTGTGTCTCTCCTTCTTTCCATCTTCTTCTCTCATCCTGCTCTACTCACCCCCACACCCCCTCCCCCACCATCCCCCGCCTTCCTACCCCCCCCCCCTCACCCTCCCACCCCCCCACCCCACCTATGCCCCACCCCCACCCATCCGCTATTACTTTTGTGTCTCTCCTTCCTTCGATCTTCTTCTCTCATAGCGCTGTACTCCCCCCACCGCACCCTCCCCCCCCACGCCACCCATCCCCAACCCGGCCCAGACATGAAAGAAGCCGGCAATGGTCAAACCAGCGGAACTGGCAGTCCGTTCCAAAATCGGCAATTCTCTTTGAATATCAGGGCGGATCTGAAGGGAGGGGGGTTTCCTTGTTTCCGGACCCCCTTTATCTCCGCGCAAATAGAAATTGGCTCATATCGCGAGCGGTTATGAATGGATGGTGTAGAAATGTTCCACCAAGATAGTCACTGTTCCTGGGCATGCACGTTCCAAATGATGAGTCAATGTCCAGTCTGGTTACGCCGCGGTTTGTGAAAAGGTGAAGCGGCACTTATCGCGCGCGTTTATGAATCGATTCGCTTCCAATTTGGTACACAGATAGTCACCGTCCCCGGTCATCTACCTGCCTGCCAAATTCGAAGGCAATCGGCCCATAAATACCGGAGATATGGGCGCCGAGAGGCCGGCGGATACGCGTTTCGCGCATTTGCCGAACCGCGCAAATGACACGGCCGCCTCGATTGCCGTTGCCATCGCCCCGTTAAACATTCCATTAAATTTACCTGGGTAGAGAACAAAATCCATCTGCAGTATTGGGGATTCTTCTGTGAAATACATAAAATAAGGTCTATCCTTACTTCCCAAAACTAAAACAGTAGGGTCTTTGGATAACATACCCCAATTTTATGCCTTTTAGTGACATAGGTGTTAAATCATTATGGTGCTAAAATGCGACTTTGGCGGTGAAAGGGTTAAGTTTGTCAATGTAATACCACAAAGTGGTGATTCAACTATGATCAAGATGGGGGGAAAAAATTGATGGGGGGGTATTTTTGTCATCCTATTTTAATTTACTAATTTATACATTGTCTCCATCCAAGACTTGACATAACACAGTTAGGTAAGGGTTGATTGATAGGTCGTGCATAGACGCAAAACTGTATGTGTGGGGTAAGATCACGACTTGCATACAATTATTGTGACATTACATTATTTTCTGGTGTTCAAGCTGTGTTAATTGTATCCAGAGTTAACTTTAATTTTACATTCTCTAGCAGCAGGTTATATCATATACGCTCAAGTTAAATACATGACTAATAAAATAGTAAGAAAATATCAAAATGTGATAAACTATTTGGGGGGTGTCTTATAATATAAAAGTTATATGTCATAAAAACAAAAGGTGCGCCTTATAATAGTCATAGTCCAAAAAATACAGTATATTGATTCAGTAGTCACTGCACCAAGGATATTTTTGAAGGTCCAGGCACCCCCTTTCCGTAAAGTTTACATTTTCTCCAATGACGTTCATTCCTTTATTTATTTAGTATTTGTTTCTTTTTTACTTGCTTAGTTACATCTTTTTTTTTATATCTTAATATAATATATATTTTAACATGTTTCTCATTTTATTATTATATGATTATATTATATTTCTTTTTGTCTTTTCTTTTTATATTTTTTAAATTTATTATATATATTTTTTCCTCCCACACACCCCTCCCTCCTCCCACTCACACCCCTCTTTTTTCTCTCCCATGTGTGTGTGTGTGTGTGTGTGTGTGTGTGTGTGTGTGTGTGTGTGTGTGTGTGTGTGTGTGTGTGTTTGTGTGTGTTTGATGTGTGCTTCCTCAAACCACTACCATCACATCCTCCCTTTCCCCTTAAATAGATCTGTCTTTTTGCTTTCACTGTCTCACTTTGACTTATTCATGATTTCTACTCACACTACCTAAACCTCAATTAACCCTCTCTTTTCATTCTGAGCTCTATATATTCTTTTTGTTGTTGTTGTCAGAATATTGCTTTTAATTTTTAAACTCTGTCTCTCTCCCCACTAAGCCCCAGCCTGATGAAAGCTCTACGAGCGGAAAGCTTGCCTCTTCTATTTCTACCTTGATCACCAAACCCACAGTAACTTAATATGAGTAAGTACACATATATGTATGTGTGTGATGAGTTTTCCCCATTCTACCATAAACTTCCCTATACATATTGAAACAAGAAAATACAACATTTTACCCAGGACATTCATTCAACAAAATGTCCTGGCTTTTGCACAATTAATTTAATGTATGACAGAGCCTGCTATACTAGTGCTAGTGTTAAATTCCAAATAGGACGTTTGCTTTCACAAGGAGCAGGAAGTTTTAATAGGAGTAGGAGTAGGACTATGTTAGACTATGACCTGAGCCTTGGGTCATGACTGTTTACTTACCGATATAGTAAACTGTATTTTCAACTGGTTAATTGAACTGGGCCATGCCATGTCACGGCACGTATCAATAGCCTATTCTGTTTCCAATAGGCTATTGAATAGGGATGGGTCAGCATGTACACACACTGTCTCTCTCTCTCTCTCTCTCTCTCTCTAGTCTCTAGTCTCTCTCTCTCTCTCTCTCTCTCTCTCTCTCTCACACACACACACACACACACACACACACACACACACACAAAACACAAACACACACACACACACACACACACACACACACACACACACACACAGAGAGAGAGAGAGAGAGAGAGAGAGAGAGAGAGAGAGAGAGAGAGAGAGAGAGAGAGAGAGAGAGAGAGAGAGAGAAAGGGAGGGAGAGGGAGAGAGAGAGAGAGAGAGAGAGCTCCTAGAGAGAAAGAGAGAGGGAGGGAAGGGGAGAGAGAGAGATAGAATGAGAGAGAGAGAGGGGGAGGGATGGGGAGAGAGAGAGAGAGAGAGAGAGAGAGAGAGAGAGAGAGAGAGAGAGAGAGAGAGAGAGAGAGAGAGAGAGAGAGAGAGAGAGAGAGAGAGAGAGAGAGAGAGAGAGAGAGAGAGAGAGACTTGACACTTGACAAATTTATTACGCAAGGATTGAGATTTTAGGCCAGGCCTATTCTTACAATCTGTCCTTGAGCGAGAGAGCATTGCAATCAGGCAAAGCAAAAACAAATTCAAAATAGTACAACAAATGTAATGGCATCATTGAATAGTATTAGTAAGTTACCATATTTTACGGACTATACTATTAATAACAGTATAGGGTGATACTTTTTCCTAGACTGAGACCCCTGCGCCTTATAATGTGACTGATATCATACTCATAGTAAGATAAGAAACTATAATTTAACTCATTCTACCCCATTTACGAGTATACTCGTAAACTCACACCAACCATATCTGCCCGTTTACGAGTTAACTCGTAATACAAACCCATCTTCAAACTGAAGCGTCTAGCTTGGTTCTCGTCCTCAAATTGTTCACTTTGGTAGCTTTTAGCCTGTTTACCTGTAGACACTTCCTTTCCAGTCATGCTTAGTTAGAGTATCGATTTTGGAGCAGATTTCTCATATTTTTACCGATTTGTTTCGATGATGGGTTGATATCTATTGTGTCCGAGTCATGAAACGACAAGTAAAATTGTTTTTGGTTTGATTTAAGACCATTATAATGACAAAAATAGCGATTGTATTGAGTTTTCAGCGAATGTAGGTGAAGTAGAAAGCTCTACTTTCGATCATTGCATGAAGAACAAACCTTTTCTTTATTACTGTTTTTTGTGTGTAAAAGAGTTATTTTTAGAACTACAAACCGCATTTCAAATTCCATGAAACTTTGTAAACTTTTAAAACACACATTTGACAATAACACGTAAAAATTTTAAACAGTACAGTGAATTGTTTCAGTTATTTATAGCAATTTTTCTAAAAAAAATTTATCGTTATGCTCAAAGCTCTCTGCACAGCTGGGCCAGGGAAGATAAATGCGGCTGCACAGATGGTGTAGAATGTGAACATTAAGTGTTAACAAAATTGAATTTTGTGTAAAAATAAAATTTGGGGGGTGCGCCTTGTTGTAGTTATAATCAGGTGCGCCTTGTACTACAAGTTGTAGTCCGTAAAATATGGTAGTACAGTGGAACCTCCCTTATAAGACCTTCAAAAATCATCCAAAATGAGGTCTTATTATAATATAAGGGAGGGGTCTTTTACTAGTTAAAGTTTAACTAGCTTAAGGGGAGGTAATTTTAATACTTACAAAGAAGGGCAGCGTTTCACTTTCAGAGAAGTA
Organism: Phymorhynchus buccinoides; assembly: GCA_017654935.2. Lineage (NCBI taxonomy): Eukaryota > Metazoa > Mollusca > Gastropoda > Neogastropoda > Raphitomidae > Phymorhynchus > Phymorhynchus buccinoides. Next base: position 44,618,825 of record CM065685.1, on the reverse strand, counting down.
GGTCTTATATGGGAGGGAGTCTTATAATGGGAGGTCTTATAAGGGAGCCTCCACTGTACTGTACATGGGTGCCTCCACTGTACTGTACATCCAGGGTCTCAATACCAGGACAAAAATCACAACCCGAAGAATTTTCAAAGAAAGAAAATGTAAATTTAATTTATTTATACAAAAATAACCACAAAATCAGTTCTTCATTATTAATTCAAATCTGAGTCTTAATACCAGTTGGGTATTAATAATTAACCCACGACCACAGCCATTTTTAATTCATAGTGAGGGTAATTAATAAAATTTAAAAAAATCTAGCATAAAATAATTTAATTTAAAAATAAGTATGCCTAATCTGTACTATAAAAATTTTTTGTATAATTACTACAAATGAACAAACTAGCCATTCAAAATTAATAAAGATCTGAATTCCATGGTACATCCCTGTATGGAGGCTTTCACTGTTTCAGTGCCAGGACATTCCTAAAAGAAAGATTCAAAGAATGACGGAAATATCCGTCAGGGGGCAGTGAAGGGGTTAATGATAATATCTAGTAAATATTGAGTCAAGTGCCATGTATCACTATATATATATTTAAAGCTTAAATTGTCTGAAGGCAGCTGCTCTCATTCCCTTGGAGTTATTTTTTTGAAGGCAGCTGCTCTCATTCCCTTGGAGTTCTTTTTTTTAAAGAGAAAATGACTTTCTCACTCTCAGCATGGCAAGATTAATTAAAAAATCATTTAAATCAGTTAGTAGGGAAAAGTTCTGAAAAATATTAATGCCAATGGAAAACCCTTGGTGAGTTGGTCTCTATCACAGTACATGAATCAGTCAAGGATGATTAAAATTAAAAAATAATTGTCAGTATGTCACTGTCAATGATTAAATGTGTGTATGTCACTGTGTGTGTGTGTGTGTGTGTGTGTGTGTGTGTGTGTGTGTGTGTGTGTGTGTGTTACTGTGTGTGTGTGTGTGTGTATGTATGTGTGCGTACACGTGTGTGTGTGTGTGCATGTGTGTATCACTGTATGTGTGTGTGTGTGTATCACTCTGTGTGTGTGTGTGTGTGTGTGTGTGTGTGTGTGTGTGTGTGTGTGTGTGTGTGTAATTTGCTGGTCCATGCACACTATTAAAGCCTCAGGTCTTAAGTTGCTTTTTCAATATGAAATGAATGAATGACTTACCTGTCCTAGGTTGCGTAGACCAAGATCTCGGGCCACTCTATCAGCAGCATGATCTCCTTTAACATGGACTGCAATTTTGTTGAGATATACCTTTTCTGGAATGACGCAATTGGTCAGCCAGAGTACCCAAAACAAACAAACATGCTGGCTCCTGAGAGTGAAAAATGACAGGGATTGTGACAAAATCATAACAAGGCACTTGGGATTTTGAGTGTGTAATTTATCTTTCAGCTTCAATCAGAAAAAAATTAGCTCGCCACGTTGTGGAAAAGTTAGTAGACTTTATGTGAAAACACGCATCCGGGTAAGAAACAAGAAGAACACGTTGGCGTGATATCCTTCTACGGGTATTTGAGGCCAAACTGAGAAAAAGAAACAACAAAATCTCAATCGACAATCGGAGCAAACGACACAGTGACGAAGTGGAGGATCTTGTCCGTTATATCCAAACGTTGACACCAAATCAATTTCACCAATTAACCTAGATGAGTGTAAAGATAACAGAGTTCCCCCACTCGCTGATCAGACACAGAAAACAGCAGATGTCACACAGACTGTCACCCGAATGTAACTGCCCAACCTCTCTTTGCATGCTGCCGAACGAGCTCCAAGCTTGATTGTCGCTTCAACGCACGCCCTCTACATTCAAGGGAAATCACTTTGCAAAACAAGACAAGCTGATCCAACATTCATCTCCCTTGCCTATATCCACAAGATTATTGTTTTCATGTTTCCATGTTTTGATGTAAATCTCCAAATAATCTATGCAACGACTAGATCGTCATTGTCTCGGGTGTATCATATTGTCAATGATGAAATCACATATACTTTTTTTTTAATTCTTCTTTGATTTTCTCTCTGGAATGCAGAAAACTGAAAAAGAAAGTTAGGCTGTCTGTCCCCATCCCCTTCTCTACTCCTGCCCCTTCATTAGATTTCAGCATTAGCTAGCATACTAACGCTACTACTAGCTTGATCCCGCAGAACTAGATCCCTGCATCGCTTGATCCCTACCGCGGCTTCAGCATAGAATACTCCCATAGCACACACACACACACACACACACACACACACACACACACGCGCGCGCGCGCGCGCACACGCGCGCACGCACACACACACACACACACACACACACACACACACACACACACACACACACACACACACACACACACACACACACACACACACACACACACACACACACACACACACACACACACACACACACACACACACACACACACACACACTGACACACTGACACACACACACACACACACACACACACTACAGGGTTTCGAACTAATATTGCGTTTTACGTCCTCCCGGTCCCAAAGATATGGACACATGTCACGTGGGACATTAGGCCTAGTTAACAGGGTTTCTGATTTTTTTTTTCCTTTGTACGCAACCCCTTGTTTACAGTCCCTTAAAATTGGGCGCTCCGATGAGGTTGAACCGAGGCGTGGTTACCGCTACACCTATCTGTATTAACTTAAAAATCGGGACTTTACTGGTTTCGTACTGCCTCCGGGCATTGCCTCCAGTATTGTTCCCAACATATTTGTATTTACAAATGTCCCGAGTTTCAATTGAGCGTGTACAGAGGAGAGCTACTAAATTAATAAAAGTTCTTAAGAATTCGGATTATAGTGAAAGGCTACACAAACTTGATCTACCATCCTTGAAATACAGAAGAATTCGTGGTGACCTAATTAATGTATATAAAATTCTTAATGGTCCTGACAATACTAACAAAAGTTTGTTTCAGATTTCAAATTTTTCCAAGACTAGAAATCATGAATTAAAAATACTAACACAGTATAGTAGAACTAACATCAGGAGACACTTTTTCAGTAACAGAGTGACTAACTATTGGAACACACTTCCTGCTCAGACAAAACTTGCACCTGATACTAACAAATTCAAAAACCTCCTGGACAAAGACCCAAACCTTGGTAAATTAAAGTACCAGTATGACGAATAGTCTACCAAAACCGTCACAGCTGTGCCAACCCCCCAAAAAAAGAGGAAAAGGGAAAAAAAAAAAAGGAAAAAAAAGAAAAGACGCTTGAGAGGCCGCGAGGCCTAGTCGTCTTTATCTACCTGACCTGACCTGACCTGAGTGTGTCTGATTCGGACCAAGAGCACGTGAAACACCATTTTCGTCGCCTTGTTTACAGTCTTAGCATAGCATAAATGGCTATTTTGTTTTAGCCTTTTGCCCTCTAAAAATGTTTTTGATTTTTATTAGGTTAGGTTTCATTCACTGATGACTACTAATTAAGGCATCTGTGTTTTATTCATTTAAATCTAGGGGAAGATGGGGTAAAAAGCGCATGGGCGGGTAAGAAGCCCACCCCAATTATCTCATGAAATATAGAAAATTTCAGTCAAATTTGCCCATGAGACGAATGCTAGACATTAACGCTCGTCTCATGGGCAAAATGAGACTGAAATTTGCTTCATTTCATGAGATAATTGGGGTGGGCTTCTTACCCGCCCATGCGCTTTTTACCCCGTCTTCCCCTATATATTAACTGAATACATGTTGTTTTGGAAACACTTGTCTATGATATTTTTGAACGAATTTAATGACTTTGCATTAACTGCTTCATCACTGATAGGTTATTCCATGCAATATTATTACTCTGTTAGTAAAAATCTTTTGTGCTCAGACTGAGTCTGGTGTTAGTATTTTTTTGTAGGCCTATAAAGTTTAAAATTATGGCCACGGGTTCTATCACCCTCACAAAAGAGTTAGTAGGCTGTTAGTAGTAGAATATTCGTATAAATGGTGACATATCTTCATATCACCCCTGAGACTTCTATATTCTAGGGTAGGTATCAAAAGTTTTAAAGCCGGTGTATTTTTACAGTTTCCAATTTTCAAAGGGTCAAGACGGGTACGTCATGAAGGGTCAAGACGTTCATGAGAGAAACTCTACTATTGAGGCTTTAAACAACAAATTATATGCCCCTGTCTCAAGCACTGTGATGCGAACGCCACCTACTTAAGATTATCGGCCTTGACTAGCATTATTATCTGCCCCTGACTTGTCACTAGTGGCATGGTCAAGTCTGTCTGAAAATGATCGCCCGTGTCGCGGATGGAAGTTCAGTTTAACGTCGCGTATCGGCTTTCGCCATGTACGACGGGCTGAACAAACCAACCAGGGTATAAACAAAAATGTATCTTCCTGAATCACTGTCTTAGCCAAAAGGCCGAGAAGCGATCAGAATTAATTAACCCGTGTCAGTCGCCAAGATCGACGTAGTATAGAAAGCCTTAAGGGAAGACGGGGTAAAAAGCGCAGAAGCCCACCCCAATTATCTCATGAAATAAAGAAAATGTCAGTCAAATTTGCCCATGAGGCGAAGAAGCCCACCCCAATTATCTCATGAAATAAAGAAAATGTCAGTCAAATTTGCCCATGAGGCGAATGCTAGACATTAACGCTCGTCTCATGGGCAAAATGAGACTGAAATTTGCTTCATTTCATGAGATAGGGGAAGACGGGGTAAAAAGCGCATGGGCGAGTAAGAAGCCCACCCCAATTATATCATGAAATGAAGCAAATTTCAGTCTCATTTTGCCCATGAGACGAGCGTTAATGTCTAGCATTCGTCTCATGGGCAAATTTGACTGAAATTTTCTTTATTTCATGAGATAATTGGGGTGGGCTTCTTACCCGCCCATGCGCTTTTTACCCCGTCTTCCCCTAATTGGGGTGGGCTTCTTACCCGCCCATGCGCTTTTTACCCCGTCTTCCCCTATAGTTCCTGTGTGTGTGCGCGCGCGCGCGCACACACACATGCACACACACACACACACACACACACACACACACACACACACACACACACACACACACACACACACACACACACACACACACATTATGAGGCTCACTGAATGCTTCCATTAGAAGAATACAGAGATTTAGCATGTTGTAAATTTTTCATTAAAAAAATGCAGTTGTTAAAACACATATTGGTTCAGAAATAAAAATTAGGTCAAATATTGATTTTCCTAAAAGAGCTAAAACAATATCTTCTCAAGTCACATTAGCTACAACACATCGAAAACTATAACTGACTCTGGTGTTTCCATATTGACATACCGTAGGTGCTGTATCTGTCTGACCATCATTTTTTTCCTATACCACCATGGAACTCCACAAAACGCATTTCGATGTTGACCACACAAACATTAAAAAAGATGAAAACATCATTATGCTAGCAAGCTATGCCAAATGTCATATTGAAGAGAACTACGCCAACTATTAAAAGATATACACTGATGGTTCATGCATAGGTAGAACAACAAGATGTGCATTTTTAATACCAGACTTAAAAATAGAGAAATCCTTTTAATAATAATAATAATAAATAACATTGATAGAGCGCCCTTTCTCTCTTGAGCTCACGGCGCTTCACAACTGTTTAAATAAATACATAAATCATAAATAAGCTACCACAATATCAACTATCACAAACATTCACACAGCCACAACACGCACGCACGCACACGCCCACACCCACATACGCGCGCACACCCACCCACCCACAATGTGGGGGACATCATTTTAAGGCAGGAATCAGGAAAATGAAGAAATCAGAGGTATTGCCGGAAGAGGTGAGTTTTAAGAGCAGTTTTGAAAGACTGGAAAGATTTAGCAGAACGAAGTTCATATGGTAGGGTGTTCCAGACAGAAGGGGCGCTGAAAGAAAATGAACGTTCACCATTTGTCTTAGTGTTAGTACGAGGAATAGAAAGGATAAGTTTGTCAGAAGAGGAACAGAGAGACCTGGAGGGTGAGTACAGGTGAACGAGATCAGAGAGGTAGGCAGGACTAGATGAATGAACAGCATTGAAACACAGGCAAGCAATTTTATACTTTATTCTTGCCTCGACTGGAAGCCAGTGTAAGGTCTTGAGGTGGGGTTTGATGTGGTCTGTACGAGGGACTTTAAGGATTAATCGAGCTGCATTGTTCTGAACTTTCTGAAGTTTGTTGAGGAGGGTTTGAGGACAGCCTACAATTAAGTAGGGAATTGCAATAATCGATGCGAGACAGTACAAAAGCTGATACTAGAGTCTTGGGGGCTTCAACTGTGAGATAGTGACGAATGGCACTAATACGACGGAGTTCAAAGTTCACATTACGAATCAGAGTCATGACATGAGTGATCATAGTTAGTCGACAATCGAGGGTTACACCAAGGTTTTTAGCTGATTGACAGAAAGGGACGGTAGCATCGCCAATGACAAGAGAGTCAGGAAACTGAACAGAGGTGGAAGTTCTCTGAGTGGAAACAATCATTGCCTCAGTCTTATCTTCATTGAGTTTTAATTTATTGGAGGTCATCCAGGACTTGACATCTGAAACAGTATCCTGCATGGACAAAACTAGATCATCAATTTCATTAGGCTTAGAAGACTTCTGCAGTTGGGTATCATCAGCGAATGAGTGATGGAGAGCTGAATGCCTGGACATGACGTCTGAAAGAGGAGAAGTGTAGAGAACAAATAGAACAGGCCCCAGGCCCCGATCCCTGTGGCACACCACAGGAAACAGAGGCTGGGGCAGAGTTGGTGTCCTGAATGGAAACAATCTGGGTACGGTTAGAGGTGAACCACTGGAGAGCTTTACCACTGATGCCGAAGACAGATTCCAAACGAGAAAGAAGAGTGTTGTGGTCAATGGTATCAAACGCTGCTGAAAGGTCCAAGAGAGTCAGAACTGAGAGTTTTCCTTCATCAAGAGAAAGAAGAAGATCATTAACAACCTTTACTAAAGCAGTTTCAGTACTGTGACCTGGTCTGTAAGCTGACTGAAAAGGATTGAATAAATCATTAGAATTGAGATGGCCAGAAAGCTGTGAGAGAACAATCTTTTCCATGATCTTTGACACACAAGATAGATTTGAGACAGGTTTTACATTGGTTTAAACCTGAAATCAACATTTACAGCAGAATTAACTGTGTACTTATGGCGTTACATTATCTTATTAGCTTTCCAAAACAATATACTTTCAAGTTCTTTCTGTATATATTCAAAATCAGTTCTTCAGGCTTTAAAACCATTGCAGCTACACACAAGGCCTGAAATGACTATTAAAGATCAGTTCAGTGTTTGATGCACATGCTTACTGTACGAGGTACTCAATTAACAATTTGTTGGATCCCATCTCATTGCTCTTTTTATTAGGGGGTGGGGGTCGGGGGTAATGATGGGTTTTGTTTTCCATTTGGGAGGATATTTGTTTTTGCTGTTATTGGTTTTATTCCTATTTTGTGTGTGGTTTATTTATTACTTCTATCGTGCAGTCCTATCCATTCACATTGGTTGTGCATACACCTGCATACACACACTTTGATATACACACACACAGTGCACATATTCACATGCACGTAACCACTTTAACATACATAAACTTTTTTCTCCCCCGTCTAATATCACGAGAAGTGGATATCAGTTAAATGAAACACACACACACACACACACACACACACACACACACAGGCATGTCCTTGGTCAAGGAAGGATCGACCTCCCAGTTTTTAGTCTTTTTCTCTCCAAAGGAGCCAGAATGTCAACATACTGACCGCCCTAAAGAGTGGAAGAGAAGAAGAAGAGAAGACTGCTAGACTAGTGGTACCACGGAGTTTACTACTCCCTCCCACCACAGCCGCCTCCTTCAAATTTCCCGGTGTTCCTGTTATTAGACGTTGTACTCTTCTTGGCAAGAAGTCCGAAATAGCGCAGTTATCTTTTTTCGTCTTGCAGACGGGAGGAGGCTGCAAAATACCAATGATGAGATGAACTGAAAGAAATAATGGTGCAGTGTTTTTCTGTGCATAATGCATATAGTATGCACGTTTCAGCTCCATGTTTTATATACTCTATAAGTGATACGGTTTTATACATTATGATTATATCAATTCGGTCGAGATTAAACCCGACAGTTTCTAGCCATTTCGATCAGGGGGGGCAGGGCCAAGGCAAGGGCCACCCCCAATTTCATTTGTTTTGACTCCAAATTTGAGGGCAAGTTCATTGAAAACGATTCCGAATTTTATTCGATAGCAATGCCATTAGTTTCACTTTCATCTACAAGGTATATGGCATATATACTTAACCGCACGGTTAGCTAACGAGTAACGTTCACACTCATATTGGTAGACTGACTACTCGATGACTCACACTTGTTTCACTGTTGTCAGTTTCATCATTCCTTGATTCGAGGATTCTTCTTCGGTTAAATCCCACCAGTGTATACAAAATTGCCAGGCACGGCAGGTGGACATCATTGGCAGAAGAAAGACCGTTGGAAAATGGCTTTCCACCCCCAGAAATGCTCTGTCCTAGTACTCCTACATGCGACCAGGCGCAGAAAGACACTGGAGAAGGCCTATATCCTTCACGGACACCAGCTCCAGTGCATGCCCCATGCAAAGTACTTGGGTGTCACGATTTCTGCTGATCTTAGGTGGGACACCCAAGTGAATGACATGGTCAGCAGGGCAAACAAAAGTCTGGGATTCCTGAGGAGGGCCTTGAAAGTGAACAACAAAAAAGTCAAGGAACAGGCCTTCAAGTTCAAAGCTATGGTGCGTCCCATCCTGGAATACGCCAGTCCAGTCTGGGACCCCCACAACAAGAGCAGCATTGACGCCATCGAAAAAGTCCAGAGCCGAGCTGCAAGATGGGTGGCCCGAGACTACCGTCAGGCAACAAGATCGGCAGACCTCCTGAAAAACTTGAAATGGCCCCTTCTACAGACCCGTCGACCTGAAGCCCGTCTGACTACTTTCTTTAAATTCCACACAGATCTCCTCCAAATCAATTCCAAGTATCTTCCAACAAATACCCTGTAGAAGAAAAGTCTCCGTCAATCTCACTCAGCTTCATACGACATCCCTAGCCATAGAACTCAATACAGACAGTCCACTTTCTTTCCTCGCACTATCCCGCAGTGGAACGGCCTCCCTGAGGAAGTTGCCTCCACCCAGTCCTTGGAGGCCTTCAAGTTCAAGAGGGGCCTCCAAAAGCACCTATACTAAACAACCATTCCTCTGCCTTCTCCTCCCCACCTCCAACCCCTGCATCCCCACACCTTTAAACCCCCCCCAAAAAAAAAACCCAAACAGATGCCCCCCCCCCCCCTTTTTTGCATGCATGTATTGTCCCCTAAATACAAATACTCCTGTGCATGCATCATGTGGGGCCCGTGTTTCCCCGGTTGATCTGGGGGGACTAAGCGGTCGTGCATGACACTCTACATGCATCATGTGGGGCCCGGGTGTCCCTGGCCAGTCTGGGTACATTTAACGGTCGGGCATGACCTTTAACTCGTCTTTCCCTCTATCACACCCATCCACCCCAACCCCCCTCCATCCCCCCTTCCCAAATCAAATCCTCACATATTTAACTTTTTTTTTTCCGGTTTTAAATTTAATAATTCTTTCTACATAGTAAACTGTGTATCTGTAAATACTCAGTTATTTCCTGACTATCTTGCAATCATTTCTTTCTTTCTATTTCCCCATAATGTTATTATTTTGCTTTGTACTCTATCTTTTGCTATTTTTCTCTTTTTCGTACTACCCCCTAAAGTGCAGCAGAACCTTCAGCGTGTTGAAGTTGGCTGCCTAAGGAGAAGAAGAAGAAGAAAATTGCAGGAGCCTTTTTTGGCCCAACTTTTGTACTTCATTCGGTAAAGGATAGAGTTAGCTTAGAATCAGTTTGGGATTATTTTTATGCCACGGACAGTTTAAAAATTAAAAAAATCAGCAAGGAAAAACGAACGAAAACCCTCTAATTTCAGCGTCGCCGATCTGTGTTGCCATATACCATGGTAAATTCCCGTAAAAATGGCGACTGTTTAATGCCAAGTTCTCATTGCGGTAACGCTTCGAGCAGTTTTTTTAGGTTTTTTTAATTATAATTTTAAATCTTTGAATCTGACGAAAATAATCCTAAACTCAGGGTAAGAATCAGTTTAAAACTGATTCTTACCCTGGGTTAATCAAAGAATGAAATAGTAAGGCCAAGAGAGGAGATAACAAAATTGAACAAAGGGTGAATACTCTCTTTATAATTAACTCCCCTCCACCAAAGTTGATTAAGATGCCAATCACAAACAAAGCATCATTTGAGAATGATGCTTTGTTTGTCTCACCTTGGTTCTGACCCACGCACTGCTAGGTAGTAGGTTATTGGTATTGTAATCAACTTTGATGGAGGGGAGTTAATTAGAAAGAGAGTATTCACCCTTTGTTCAATTTCGTTGATTCTATCCCTTAAGTTAAAGTGTAAAAGTTGGGCGAAAAACGCTCCTGGAATTTCAGATGCGCTCGTTGGATTTAACCTCTTCTTCTGGCAATGTCCACTTGCCATAACAGGCAATTATTGACATGTCCTGGGGTTCAAAGAATTTATGCTGCGCAGGAAAAACAAAAGCTAGATAGATAAGACTAAGAGGGCATGTGAGGCTGGGCGCCCCTGGCTTGTCCAAGAACACCCAACCCCACACGGTAAAAGAAAGAAAAAAAGAATGTTGTCTTTATGCGGGGAGCTTCAGCACCTTCAGGATTAATCAGTGTGCTATAAATGATTCTTATTTTTCTTCTTATTTACCAGCCATAAAGCAAACCTTGTAATGTTTTCAGGGGTACACGTTTAAATTAATTGTTTGTTCCTGGCAGGCTGGCTAATTATCAAGGTTACCACAATAGCGTTTGAAGGGAGGGATCTAGGACCCTCAAATATTGCATGCGGATAGGTAGTTAGAGTATCTTGGCCAAGTTCAAAAGTGAAGGTCATTGGTCAAAGGTCAAGGTCACTGGAGCTGAAAATGATGTGCTGCTGGTGATCTAGTGATTTCACGCTCCAGTCTAGTTCTTAACACACCCTCCATCAGAGTCCATGAATGATTTGATGACACTTGTGACAGTGATGATTGGTCGCAATTTGGTGCATGTAGGTTGAATAAGAAATCGAACAAGCTATCTTATCTTAACCTGTATTGACCTTAGAAACTGTTTTTCTCTTGATTAGAAATAGAACTTGCCTCTTTCAACACTTAATGATTTAGTTCTATTGAGCTGCTTGTATAACTTAAAGTTTGTGTATTAAACCGCATGCAATGCAAGACATCACCATATCACACACAATCTGAAGTGCTTCTGACAAGTAAAAATGTGGAAAATATGGCTTAAAACCCAATTTTTAGACCCCTACCACTATCGAGGCCTACCGATCTCCCTGACCTTGAAAAATCCCCACGTGCTTTTGACTCGGTAGATTCTGATGATACCCCTCTTGTTTACTTCAAAAGTTCATACAATCAACTCAGTGATAGTATTTATTAGCTCAAATATAAAACATGAAATTGAAAAAGAAATGTGTTAGCGTTAGACTAGAGTGGACTTTGTCATATTCAAATATTTTATTGTGATTTATGTTTTAAGCTTAAAACCTTTTTTAACATTAAATAACCAACATGACTTATTAATTGTGTGTATAAATTGTGTGTGCAGAACAAGCAGAAAACTGCCTTGTGAAACTGGTGATGGTTGTCGCCACAACACCACTTTGACCCTTGGATCAATAGCTAGCAAGAAAAAGTGCGATTGCAGACGTGAAGAGGCTGTCTGTGACTGGGTTGAGGACATAATGGATGGCGACAGACACGATCACCCCCACCCTCCGCGCAGCACCAAAGACAACCCGGCCAAGAACAAGGCTGGCATGACCCGCAACATGGGCAACTCCCATGCCAACGCCAGGGCCAACCATCGCGATCACGGCGCACAGCGGGGTGAGCACGGCTCCCACAGAGACCACATCCCCCACTCCCAGAGAGAGCACCCAACTTCCAGTTCCAGTTCCAGAGACCGCTCTGGCCATCGAGATGATCACCATCACCCACATCAGTCTCACTCTCACTCCCAGCAGGCGCAGCAGCAGTCAGAAGGGGCTGGTGTCGACCGCCGCTCCCATCCCGTGTCCAGTTCGGGGGCGTCCAGTCTCACAGAGTCTCGAAGCACGGGGAGTCTGCCCGCAGTGGCGTCGGCGGCCCAGCACAACCCGTCCTCTTCTTCGTCGCCCTCAGGAAACAACAAGCGTGACAGTGTCACCTCCACCCGGTCCCTGCCCGCTGTGGCCTCCAACATGTCCTCCTGCACGCTGTCCTCCGCCCCGGCGAGGGGGGACGTGGTGGTGAGAGCAGACAGCAGTGGGAAGCTGGGTGGCAAGGCCGGAAGCGGGGTAGTGACCAGCGCCAATGCCGCTAAGTCGGCCAACTGTGGGGCCCTGGCCAGCGCCAGTGTTGCGGAGCAGCTGGACAGAGTGGAGGCCCTGATGGCTGGAGCAGGGTGCAGAGACAGTCTGCCGGTGGACAACTTCCTCACCGGCGCCACCGACAGTCAGCCCAGAGTAGGAGCGGGAGACAATGTCAGTGTAGTAGCTTCAGGGGCCGGTGCCGGAATGCCTCCACAGAATGCAGCCAACGCGGCTCCATTCAACTGGCAGAGTCAGAAAACCACCGTGAAGGAGAGACTGTCGTTCCTCTACAACACTGACACGATGGCCGATGTTCACTTCCTGATTGGCAAGGAACCTAGCACCCAGTTGGTCCCCGCCCACAGGTTTGTTCTCAGCATGTCTTCCGCAGTTTTCGACGCTCTCTTTAATGGAGGTATGGCCACCACTGAGAACGTCATTCAGATCCCTGACGTAGAGCCCTCCGCTTTCCTGGCCCTGCTCAAGTTTGTGTACACGGACGAAGTGCAGATTGGGCCAGAGACGGTCATGACCACGCTGTACGCCGCCAAGAAGTACGACTTGCCGGCCCTGGAGAGAGCCTGCGTGGAGTTTCTCAAGCGCAACCTGAGCAGCGACAACGCGTTCATGCTGCTCACCCAGGCGCGCCTGTTCGATGAGCAGCAGCTGGCCGCGCTGTGCCTGGAGACCATCGACAAAAACACCACCGAGGCGCTCGTCGCCGACGGCTTCACCGACATCGACATCAACACGCTGTGTGCCGTCTTGGAGCGAGACACGCTCGGCATCCGCGAGTGCAAGCTCTTCACCGCGGTCTGCCGCTGGGCCGAGGCCGAATGCCTCCGCCGCAACCTGCCGGGCTCGCCGGAGAACCAGAAGGAGGTCCTGAGCGGGGCGCTGCGGCTGATCCGGTTCCCGCTGATGACGGTGGAGGAGTTTGCCATGGGGGCGGCGCAGAGCGGCCTGCTGGATGACCGGGAGGTGGTGGAGCTGTTCCTGTATTTCACCGTCAACCCCAAGCCCCCCATCAGCTTCCTGGACGTGCCCCGCTGCTGTCTGACCGGCAAGGAGCAGGTGGTGTCCCGCTTCTGCCAGATCGAGAGCCGCTGGGGCTACAGCGGCACCAGCGACCGCATCAGGTGAGCTGGTGTACAGGAACATTCTCAAATATTATTCATGGATGGGAATTGTCCGCCAAACAGCAATTTTCTGCCAAAATAATATTGCTTTTCTACCGAAAAAAAAGTCTGTGCCAAAAATGTAGCCATTCTTATTCTGTTTTAGGGCTTCAGTTACAAAAAAAGCTTCAGCATTACCCCCTGGACCGCTACTAGGGGCCACCCCACTTTTCAGCTTTTTTTAATTTTTCCAATTCGCATGCCTGATTATTGAATAGACACACTTCCTGCTTTTACAAGACTTGACTTATTCAGTTATTGTGTAAATTGCTGTAATGTGTACTTAATACTCAAAACGTTTGTCACAGGTTCATGGTGAATCGTCGCATCTTTGTGGTTGGGTTTGGTCTGTATGGTAGCATTCACGGACCCACGGAATACACAGTCAACATCCAGGTATGTTTAAAAAAAAGATGAAAACAAATTAACAATAAAAGAGCACATTGAATAAAATGAATTGAATAACATTAATTTGTATAGATCTACTAAATATGGAGGTGTTTAATTTTAGAATAATATGGTTGAATCTGTTTTCGATATAATTCGTCTGATAATTTTGTAAGCAATACTTTGTAAGCATGTTAATTGTTATTGTGAGTGCTACTGCTTTAATATCTTTTAATGTAAATCTTTATAAGAATAAAGTATCAGTATCTGATGTATGGAAGATTTTGCAGGCCTCTTGAAAACAAAACGTATCTATTCTAAATTAAAATTCCTAAGAAAAATAAAACAAATTGAGGAATGTATAATTATTATATTTTGTAAACAAACTAATGATTAGGGGGTTTAATACCCTCCCTCCCCTCCCTAAATGATGATGTAGGGGGGTATAATTGGTTTAAAATAAATGCATGCTGACAGTATATTTTCGTTGATTTTGAAGATTTAGGCATTCTTCCTTCTTTCAAAGATAATTAATTTTATTATTTTAAAATTATAATTATGAACATTAACAAAAAAAGTATGAACCTTCAGATAGTTAAAAGCTCCTGGTTCTAGTTTTGTCATTACAAGATCTAGATAAAGATTTCCAAGCATGCTAATTTGCCAATATTCATGAAAATGAGTCACATTACTGCTTGCTTCCAAGAAACTGTGTGTTACGTGTATGCGCATGTGTGTGCAGGTGCGCATTTGTGTGCGTGCGTGCGCTTGTGTGTGCCCAATCACATGCAGGCATCAGAATTGTCAGAGGATCAGAGGATTTCAGAGGATTAAGAATTTCTGACAGAGGATTGGCTTCTCTTGTCAGAGGTTTTGCCTTTTTATTGAGTGCTATCCTTTGTGTTAAATAGCATTTTAAAGCGATTTTTCACTATATGAAGCCTTTTTGGTGGTGTTCAGAACTGATTTCAGTGTTGTCTTTTTACAGTCTGGGGCCTTGGTGGCCCTTTTACTTTGGTTTTCAGAGGATTGAACTTCAGACTATTCTGATGCCTGACATGGTTATGTGTGTGTATATGTGCCTCTGTGTGTGTGTGTGTGTGTGTGTGGCATGCGCATGTGTGAGTGCGTGCAAGTGTGCCTCTGTGTGTGTGTGTGTGTGTTAGCTTGGTCTGGTGCGTGTGTGTGTGTGCTTGTGTGCTTGTGTGAACACTGAATACATAGCTGATGTTCATTCACGCATGCACACATGCATAACGGACATGCATGTCTATTATTATTTTTCCCCTCCACCCCATCACAAGTATGGGTGTATACTATAGTGTGTCATTGTCATTGTGGATGAGACAGTAAATGTTTATAAATATGTTTGTGTGTGTGTGTGTTTGTGTTTACATGTTATTTATTTATTGTATATCTATGTATGATTATAGTCCTACTTAGTGTACTGATGGGAGAATGAATTACTAATACAGACAAACCTCTATTTTAAGACTTCCAAAATGTCCGGAAAAATCGGTCGTAAATTGGAGGGGTCGTATGACGGAGGTTTTCACTGGCAGCCGTAGAAAGAAAAAGTTCAGCACAGTTCATACTCTCTTCTTCATGCACACATACAATGACATATTAAAACTGGATTTGGGTCTTTCCAACTCCATAGGATTGTGCAATCGATGTATTACAGTTTCACTTCGCCGACTTCTGTTAATCACCTCCACTCTCGTCCAAAGTCAGTAATTTTCTTTTTCAAAGTCAGTGGTTTTCGTGCTTTTCCTACGCTTTCCGCCATCTTTTCTACAACAAGGGAAGCGACTCCGCTTTCAGGCCCTTGACCGTGGTTGTTTCCCTTTGCTCGAAGTCTATGCAGACGACAACAACGGTCGTAAAAACCAACAAATTGGCGGTCGTAAGTCGCGTTTTAGAGGAAGTCGTTTAAGAGAGGTCGTTTACATAGTAAAATGCATCCGTGCCAACAAATCCGGTCTCAAATGAGAGGTGGTCGCTTAACAGAGGGTCGTAAAATAGGGGTTTGTCTGTATCTCGATTTTTTTAATTATTTTTTTAGTTAGATTTGTAATTTTTCCCACCACCTTCCACCAAAAGCTTGTATCTCAAACGACTTTCTATCTGGGGTAAATGAGGTTCTAAAAATAGGAAAAACCCTCGTAAGTCCCAAATTCAGATCTAGCTCGTATCTTCATTCTTTTCAAGTCTAAAACCCCCAAAATTTTAAGTAATTTTAGCAAAATGCAGGACTAAACTCGCAATGTCTTGAACAACACATGATAGTTAATCAATTGTGGTCAACGCGGTTAATTTTGTAAACAGTTTTGTTTTTTTTCTCCTCAAAACTATCAAAATTGAGATACGAGGTTTTTGAATTTCACCGACAATATATTACATATATTATTATTATTATTATTTTTTTTTTATGAATTTTGTTTTTGCTACACCTATTTGTATTGTTAAAAAATCGGGACTTTACTGGTGTTGCACTGCCTATGGGCATTGCCTCCAGTATTGTTCCCACCATCTTTGTATCTACAAATGTCCGATATGTGTCTGTTCCAGACCAAGAGGACGTAAAACACAATTTTTCTTCTATGTATTATTATTGTTGTTTCACAGATCCTGCACATGGACACGGGCAAAGTGATGGGGTGCAACGACACCAGCTTCCAGTGCGACGGCTCCACCTCCACCTTTCGCGTCATGTTCAAGGAACCCGTGGAAGTCCTGCCCAACACCAACTACATTGCCTGCGCCACTCTCAAGGTGAGTGACGCTTCACACCGCTTCTTCGCGCCACATAATCATATAGTAATAAGCCAAGTGTCTGTGTGTGTGTGTGTCTGTGTGTCTGAAACACAAAACGGGCCTTATAACTCTTTTTGACCGAATCGCTTCAAATTTGCTGTGAGCCCTAACGGGGCGATGGCAACGGCAACCGAGGCGGCCGTATCATTTGCGCGGTTTCGCAAATGCGTGAAACGCGCATCCGCCGGTCTCTCGGCACCCGTATCTCCGGCGTTTCTGGACCGATTGCCTTCGAATTTGGCAGGTACATGACCGGGGCCGGGGACTATCCGTGTGCCAAACCGGAAGCGAATCGATTCATAAACGTGCGCGCTATACGCCGCTTCACCTTTTTACAAATAACTCTGCCGTTTCGTAACCGAATCGTTTCAAATTTGCTGTCAGGCTTGCTATGGCCCGGGCAATCGGGAGAGCGCGTCACTCTCAGAGCAGCGCCAACGGGAAACGGGGCCTTATAACTCCGCCGTTTCTTAACCGAATTGCTTCAAATTTGCTGTACTCAGCGTTACCAGTACTTGGCGTTACCGTTACTAGGCGTTACCAGTACGGTGCATTGCCAGTACTAGGCGTTGCGCTAGTAATAATAATAATAACATGGATGTTCCTTCTTGCAGGATGTCCTGAATTGCAGGGTTTTTAAATTGCTTGGACTCGGAGCCGGCGTCGCCGGATTATGAGAATTTGAGAAGCACACTTCAGGGCTCCCAATCGTCCCGCAAAACTAGGGGTCCCAGGGACTCCTTCACTTACAGTATAGAGAGTCCTAGAGGCAGGATAGAGGGTCCCAGTGGCATTGTGAATGCCAAAAAGATTTTTTGTAGTGCATCCCTGGGACCCCCTGTGCATTCTTTTAGAGGGTCCTTTACAATTTTAGTACTTCATAGACCCCCAAATGGGGGTCTCTGAGAGCCCTGATGCTCCTTCTTGCAGGATGTCCTGAATTGCAGGATTTTTGTATTGCTTGGAGCCGGCATTGCCAGATTATGAGAATTTGAGAAGCAAGAGGCTTTTTACGCACACTTGTACAATAAAATGGGCCTATTTAAGCATTTGCTATATTCAAAGGAATGCAGCACTTGTACTAGTCTAGAGGGGTGAAAAAAGAGCAGTAAATGTGTGTGTGAGCGCTGCCCCTGCACTCCACCGAGGCCGACCCCTTGCAGGATATTTGAAATTTCCCATGAGCACCCATGTAATAATAATGAGGAGCATATATATAGCACCCATCCTGCTATGTAGGCTACAGGGCGCTTTGCACATAACCATTGAAAAATAGAATAAAAACATGTAACAGAATCCAATAACGTGAGCAGCAAGTGCAGATAACAGTCAAGAACAACAACGTGTGTTTATTGACTGAATAGAATCGGCGTGTTTTATAACCTTGTTTTTGTGCTGTCATGACTTACACTTTTGAATGGTATAATATCGAATAATAGAAGAAAAAAAAGTTACTCAGTGAGTAAGCTTTTTGCCGGTTATTGTCTTCCATCTCGTTTTTATGATTGTGCCGTGATATGCCTCTCCCTCAGTCATTGGCTGGGCTACACAGCTGTTTCGGGAGGAACATTTAGTTCATTTATTTTTTTCAGAATATTGTTTTAAGCCAGCTTTAGTTTATCATAAGAAACTTTTCATAAGCAACAGTCAAGAACATGTATGTGACAAAAGTAGTTTTATCCAGTGGAAATTGCTAGATTTTAACTCATGGGCAGTTTTATTACCCGGCCAGAGGCCGAGGTATTGTGATCGGTTTGTGTGTCTGTGTGTGTGTCTGTCTGTGTATCGATTATCTTAAAAACTACTGTTTCGATTTTGATTAAAATTGGCAGAAGGGTAGACAGCTTGAAAAGGAAGCTTCCTTTCGTTAATCAACACCGTGCTGACCTTGACCTTGAAGTTTGACCTTAAAAACCGAAATTTCCTTCTTTGGGCTATGTAATTTCCCCCCAAGCTTTATCTCGTGAACTGGTGAACAGAATCGCTTCAAATTTTGTGTGGTGGTGTACCATGGTGCAAGGAAGTTTGTATAAAAGTTCAGCTGTATCTCGTGAACTACTGAACAGAATCACTTCAAATTTTGGGCTTTGTATTTTATGCATTCTGTAAGGGTGGAAAGTGGTGTGTTTATTGGGGGGTGGGGGGGGGGGGGGGGGGGGGAGAGGACATGGTGCAAGGAAGTTTGTATAAAAGTTCAGCTGTATCTCGTGAACTACTGAACAGAATCGCTTCAAATTTTGGGCTATGTATTTTATGCGTTCTGTAAGGGTGGAAAGTGGTGTGTTTATTGGGGGGTGGGGGGGGGGGAGAGGACATAACTCTGGCCGGGTTGCATTGTCACAATGCGTTGCTGCCGCTCGGCGATGCCCTTGTTTATTTTGCGATTCAAAGTGAAATATTTAAGAACATTTTTCTACTAAATATGTTTCATGATACTGCTCAACTAAAAAAGTTTTTTTACAATTGATCTGATTGAAGAATTATATTTAAAATACTATGTAGAACATACAACCAAAATATTTTATAGGGATGTGCTTGTTGAATTTTGTTTGTTTATCTAAGATTTCTAGATTTAATTTTTTTTTAACTAAACAGCTTGACTTTGTGTGTGACGGAACAGCTAGCTCTGCTATGCACTTTGATGTGAACTCGGTAGCAATGTGAAAAGACAAACCTCTATTTTTTATGTATATCTCCCTGTGGGGATACCGGGGGGTCTTTGGTAAAAATAGTTCCCCCACCTTCTGGAAGTTCTGTGCTTGTAAGTAATGTAACTTCCTCTAATCTGCCACTTTTTGACTCTTGCCTTTTCCCTTTGCTTTCTGTCGTCTGCTATCTTTCTGACTTATTGGCCCATTCTCCTGCTGTTTAAAAAAAAAATATTCCGAATAATTTTTCTCCTTTGAGCTCCTCCGAAATCGGAATAATATCGGCTGTACGCAGCGGGGAGACCAGTGAAAACTGAAAACCGGACACGTGCGTAGCTTACCCGTTATGGCCATGTGGCCCGGGAACGCAGAAGAAGAAGAAGACTTATGATATTACATGTGCTGTTTTGCAGGGTCCTGACTCGTACTACGGCAGCAAAGGGCTGCGGAAGGTGACTCACGAGTCGGTGTCCAGCGGCAAAGTCACCTTCCAGTTCACCTATGCCGCCGGCAACAACAACGGCACGTCCGTGGAGGACGGCCAAATCCCCGAAATCATCTTCTACACCTAAAAGGGGGCCCGGTGCGTCTTGATAGGGCATTTGCCACGTGAGGACGACCTCGAAATTCACTGAGTTGAATTTAGAGAGTTGAATTAGAAAGGTCAGCGTAACTCGGGCAGAACGAGTGCGGGCAAATTAGTAGTCTAGCATAGAGAACGAACACTCGTGGCAAATGCCCTATTGTGCGTGGAGGACGGCCAAATCCCCAAAATCATATTTTACACCTAAAAGGGGCCTGGTGCGTCTCAATTGTCCGTGGAGGACGGCCAAACCCCCAAAATCATCTTCTACACCTAAAACTAAAAGGGTCCTGGTGTGTCTCAATTGTGCCAATTTTCATAGCCTCTGTCCCAAATTGCGCCATTGTCAATTTCTCTGCCTATCCATCATAACAGCACTAATTGGATGTAATAGCATGGGTGCAACTTTTCCTGATATACAAGGATTTCCTGTTTTTGAATTTTTCCAGAAAAGGAAGTTCCTTATTTTGAAAAAATTTCAAACAAGATCTTTGTGCGTCTACTGTATTTTTCAAACACTTTAAAATAAGCATTTGTATAAATTGTGGAAAAAGCAAACTAAAATACCTTCATAAACCAATTTTTGCTTCAGCTGCAGGGGGACATTACCCCTGGACCCCGACCTTTCAGGTTTTTTTAATTTTGTGTAGTTGCACCCATGTAACAGTCATATAGTTCACTGAGACAGTGAGAGTGAGACAATGTTTAACCTTTACTGGATGTTGCTTGTGATTATGCTTCTCCAGATGATGCGGGTCTCCCAGTACCCACATATTTTTACATGCATTTTAACAGTGTTTATCCCTGTCCAGATGATGCGGGTCCTCCAGGACCCATACTCGTCAAAGAGTCACCATGTGTTTATACTTCTCCAGATGGCGCGGGTCTCCCACGACCCATACTCAATGCACTGCAGTGACTTATTTCTGCTCTTTAAAGTATGGGTCGTAGGAGACCCACGCCATCTGGACAAGTATGTTAAAATGACGCGTCATATTACTTCATTTATATTTTATACACATTAATGAAATTTAACACACTTAAAGCCATTTACGTTTTTGACAAAGTCATGAAATTTCATGAAGATTGCTTAAATAGTTTTAGAGATATACAAATTTTTGTGTGTCAATGGGTCGTGGGCGACCCGGGAAGTCTGGTAAAGGTTAAATACAATAGATGATACAGGGTGCTTTACACAGAACAATATTCAAAATACCAATAGATCACAAAAGAAATGTTTCCCTGGGTATTTTGGGAGCACCACGTACCGTAACAATCTCACACACTAACTGTGGGGTCCTGTAAGGGATTTTGACGTAATAAACTGTTTTGCCAAAAGAATACCTTGACGCTATTAATGGGTCAGGTTGATTGATTTGATTTTGATTGATTGATTTAATTTAAAGTCTGTTCACAACAATTAATATTTGACTTTAAAAAAAAAGAAAAGAGTAAAAAACAACAACAAACAAATCAATGAATTAAAATGAGGGAAGAAATTGCACGCACATGCGTATGTATGTATGTGTGTGTGTGTGTGTGTGTGTTTTTGAGTGTGTGACTGTGTGTGTGTGTACAACAATACAATAATCAGGTCAATCCCAGATGTGTGCAATTGAGTAAATTTAAAATTGGCGCAATTGAGAGGCAACCTAAGGGACACAACCCAGTCCATGCTCAACGGGAACTGAGAACTTTAGAATTATGCTTGCCACTCACAGTTTGTTTTGTTTTTGTCTCGAAGTTTAGAATGATGTTAGACACTCACGTTTTTATCTAGCTTAGAGGTAGGCTTGCCGATCACATCTTTTTTGCCTGTATTTTATTTCCTCTGCCACCTTTCAGCAATGGTAGAAAGTGTTTATCACTGTTTTGTTATTTTTGTTTGCTTTAAAAAGAAATGTATGTGTGTGAATGTATGTGTGCGTGTGTGTGCATGCATGTGTGTGTTATTGTATATGTGTTTAGATCAAAACTCCACGACACCCGGGGCTTACCTTAAAAGTGAGCCCCGTCTTAGTGCGTGACTTGTGCGCACTGGTTGACATTTTTAGAAAGTTAAAGACTGTTTTCTTTTTTTCTTTGGTTTTTGAGTGTGTGTTTGTGTGTGCAAGTATCAAGGACATTTTCTCACCACCAGCACCTGTCCAAAGTGCAAATCGCTTGATTAAACAAGTATGATTTCGTCTGATCATTTTGGAGGGTTGTCACTAACAAGTGCAATAATGAAACGCAACATTTTAGCTGTGATGGCTGGTTTAAAAGTTGATCAGCTAAAGTATGCTATGTTTTTTCCCTACAAGTACAAGGGCTCGTATGTGTAGCTTTACATACAGTATAAACCCAGTATGTGTGTTCTCAATGCTTTATACCCACAGTTATCTGCCCCTGTCTCGTGCCCTGAGGTGCGAACGCCACCTACTTTAGATTATCGCCCTTTCCTGTCAGGAACTAGTAGTATATAGCCACATAAAATTTATCTGCTCCTGACTCGTCACCAGGGGGCATTGGCAGTTCGGGCCTAAAATTATCGCCCTTTCGTGTGGGCAAGGAGTAGTATAAAGCCTCACTGCGTGTGTGTGTGTGTATCAATTCACTGTTCCATTTAACCCTTTCACCGCCAATGTCGCATTTTAGCACCACAACAATTTAACGCCCATGTCACGAAAAGGCCTCAAACCAGGGTCTGTTATTCAAAGACCCTGTTTTCTTAATTTTGGGAGGTAAGGATAGGCCTTACGCTATACATGTCACAGAGGAATCCCCCATATTGCAGATTTGTTCTCTACCCAGGTAAGTTATATGGAAATTGTTTGTTGAAAAATGGCTGGCGGCGAAAGGGTTAACAGTTTTGTTCTCAGATTTTCAGTGATGCACACAGGATGGAACAGTGAGAGGACAAGCTGTCCTGAACCAAGAAAATCGATTGGACAAATTGTCCTGGCTCTTGCTGAAATCAATAGGACAAAGCCCGCCAGTGTCGAGTTTCAGTAGAACAATTTTTGTCCCGATAGGGGGAACGCCATAGGACATGTCTCATGACCTGGGCCTTGGGACATTACTATAACAAAATTGTTTTAGAAATTAAAGACAATAAAATAACGAGGTTTTCTGTCCTGGGGTTTTGGCAGCTTAATTTAAGTAAATTACATTGTAACATTACATAAAAAACACTAGGAGAAAACATACATTGGAAAGAGTATTACCTCTTCTGAAAGAATGATTGGTTGTATGTTAATGTTGCATCTCACACTGGCTAACAGTTAGGGCAAGGGCACATAAACCGTATTTTAGGGACTACTAGGCGCACCTGATTATAAGGCGCACCCCCCACATTTTACGCAAATGTCAGATTTTGTTGTTATAGTTTCTTACTGTATTATCAGTCACATTATCACATCACGTATGTGCACACACCTAAGAAAGAATACTTTACTAGTGAGAAAGATGACATAATAGTAAATACCCATCATTTGCTTTAAATTTTAAGAACCAATGCTTCAACAGCTTGGAATTGTTTTGAATTCATGTTAGCATTTTTGGCTGATTGATAGAAAATGGTTGAAACGCTAGCGTCATTTTCAGTTGCATGTTCTAATTAATTTTGTGTTCTTTGAATACTTGAGTTAGGTCTTCATGTAGCTTTTTGCCTGTAGGATTCATGTGTGTGATTTTACAAATTAACTTTGTTAATACTCTGATAACTTATTGTCAAGCTGAAGTATATATTTGTGATGATATTTAATGTGCTAGTCGTGTGGTGACAATTGAGATTGTAAAATGCAGTGTCTGTGTGCAATCAAACTTAAGATCGGCGTTTTGTACATAATTTTGTTCCTGTATATGAAAGAAAGTGGTTTCTAATCATCATAGTTTTAAAAATGAATGAACGAAATGTTTGAACGTTTAATTTACCGTATTTTTTCAGACTATAAGACGCGCCTGATTATAAGCCTTATATTTATAATCAGGTGCGTCACCCCCAAATTTTACACAAAATTCAGATTATGTTATTATATTTTCTTACTATTTTAGTGATGCAGCACAGGAAAAGGAGGCTAAAGTCGGGCAGCCACAAGAGAGAGAAAGAGAAAAAGAGATAGAGATATGATTGATTGAAAAATTGTTAAAAATAAACTATTAGAGATGGATGAATTCTGTTTTTTGCCTTTTAATCTGTTGCCTCTGGTCTTTCTGAAAATATGAATAAGTCAAAAGTGATCATTTACGACTTTAGCATGGTTTTCCTGTGCTGCATCACATTTATTATTATAAGGCGCAGTGGTCTCAGTCTGGGGGAAAAAGTATCACCTTATAGTCTGAAAAATACCGTAGTAACAAATTTGGTCATGGTTCAAGTGACTGAGTGAATCGTAAGCGATTGATTGACTGTTATGTACAGTGTATATTGCATGTTTCGTTTGTGCACAATACCGTAGTATCGGAAGTTTGGTTCTATTGTAAAATTAATTTGACAACAATGTGATTTCAGTTTGTGAGAACATGTGCATGTCCCCATGAGTATGCATGTAAATTGTGATGCATACACAACAAAGTTATTGATCACTTCAGTGTGTTTGTTCTTGTTAATGTGTTTGGTGCATGGTTTTTTTTGGTGTGTTTTTAATGGAGAGAGAGTGGTGTATGTGCGCGCGCGTGTGTGTGTGTGTGTTTTGGCCTTTGTTCAGTTTGTTAAGACATTTCTTCTTCTGCGTTCCCAGGCCATACGGCCACACTGGTAAAGGTACGTATGTGTCCGGTTTTCAGTTTTCACTGGTCTCCCCGCTGCGTACAGTCAACACATTCCGATTTCAGAGGAGCTCAAAGGAGAAGAATTATTTGGAGGACTTTTTGGAAAAATGGCAGGAGAATGGGCCAATAAGTCAGAAAGAGAGAACCAGTAGATGGCAGAAGGCAAAGGGAAAGGCAGAGTCAAAGAGTGGAAGATTAGGGGAAGTTTCAAGCACATGACTTCTAGAACTATTTTTTTGCGAAAGACCCGCCCGGTATTCCCACGGGGAGAGACTCGTGGAGGGGGCGGGGTCGTCCAGCTCCCCGTATGGAGGCACGAGGCATCCACCCTCTGGCCCAGTTTACATTAGAAATGTAATATAATACTTTATTTTTTTCAGCTTGTCTTCAAGTAGCTCAAGATCTGGGTTATATCCACTTTTGTATGTAACTAGCATACCGATCTCTGTGTTTGTCTCTCAACTCTCTCATTCTCTTTGAGAGAGAGAAAGAGAGAGTGTGTGTGTGTATGACTGAGTGAGAAAGAGAGAGAGAGTGCAATTTTGAAACAAAATGTAAGTGTTTCAGTATTTCTTTGTTGAGCCAGTAAAGTTACCATTATTGAGCATGAGAGGCTGTATCACAGTATGTATTGTTAACTTTGAAACATTGAGGCTAGGAGTAGCGATAAGAATACAGATATATAAGTAAAGATAGAGCATGTTAGTCCAACACATCGAAGTTGACCAATTTTGACTTGCGATAGTTTAATTTCTGGGCGGCGATATATTAAAATACACAGTGGAACCTCCCTTATAAGTTATAAGACCTTAAAAAATCATCCAAAATGAGGTCTTGTAAGGGAGTGGTCTTACAAGGGAGGTAATTTTAATACTTAACAAAGAAGGGCAGTGTCGCAGAGAAGTAGGTCTTATGTGGGAGGGAGTCTTGTAATGGGAGGTCTTATAAGGGAGGTTCCACTGTATTACTCATAAACCTTTAGCCTTGTGACTAAACTTGTCGTGAGCAATTTAAGTAGTGCAAATGACGGTCAGAATTCTTTGTAATCAATCATGGTTAATTAAATAAGATTTTTAATATGCCTAAAAATGTTTCGTCTTATTCCAAGTAACAACTTAACCATGGGTAGTATTGAAATACTGTAATGAGGTCAATGGAATGAAAAATGGAGTGAGTTTGGCTCCTTTTTCATCACATTAACCCCTTGACTGACAGAAAAAAAATTAAAGACAAAAATGACTGTACAAATCATGCCATGAAAACGACAACTGATGGAGCCAATTTGGCACAACGGTCTATAACTCTCTTGACTGTGCAAGAGCAAAAACCAGAATATCAGAGTTATTCCTCTTCATCTGATGACGTCATCAAATCAGTACGTGTTGCATTTATAGCAGTCAGGGGGTTAATGATAGCTATGTATCAGTGTCTGTCTCCTTAGCGCTAGCACCTTATGCCCTTGGTATTTGATTCTGTCTCTGCCTATGTAATGTAATTGAAATGAGAAAATACTTTGCCATCACCATTACCTGTCAGGGCTCCCAATCGTCCTGCAAAACGAGGGGTCCCAGGGACTCCTTCACTTATAGTATAGAGGGTCCTAGAGGTGGGATAGAGAGTCCCAGTGGCATTGCAAATGCTAAAAAGAATGTTTCTAGTGCATCCCTGGGACCCCCCCTGCACATTCTTTTAGAGGGTCCTTTAGAATTTTAGTACTTCATAGACCACCAAATGGGGGTCCCTGGGAGCCCTGCCTCTTTTTCAGTCCCTACGTTAGTTTAAATCTCACTTTCATTCAATTTCTACATTACAGAAAAAATCTTGATTCATCAACCACAGTCTTAGCTAACATGCGATGGTTGAGTGTGTATACATGTGGTCATTGTCTTTTGTAAATGACAGTTTTGTGCTTAAAAATTAACGGGTACGCATTTGCATTGGCAAAATCCATACTTTAAAGCATTCTTTTGATTTCTATTA
This sequence comes from Phymorhynchus buccinoides, assembly GCA_017654935.2. Taxonomy (NCBI): domain Eukaryota; kingdom Metazoa; phylum Mollusca; class Gastropoda; order Neogastropoda; family Raphitomidae; genus Phymorhynchus; species Phymorhynchus buccinoides. Next base: position 44,592,001 of record CM065685.1, on the reverse strand, counting down.
TTTCTCTTTGTGTACATATTTTGCTTGTGTTCACCTGTAGTTCAGTAGATGGTATAAAGTAAGCAAGTGAACTGCTTTGAAAGAGTTCCTGATTTTGCTTTGACACTGTTGATTACATTGAACACTGATAATGATGTCTGAATTTTGAATTTCTCATCTAGAATGCAAACTCTTAGGAATATTGCAAAGTATTATTTTGTAAATTATCATTTTGTGATAAAAGCAGAAGAGACATGAGATTGAGAGCACTTAAAAAAAAGTATTAAAGACTCTATTGATGAATAAAAAAAGAAGAATGTGTACATATTTTTGTTTTACTCACCAAAAATTGGCAGGAATGCTCTTGTGTTGAAATTTGTTGACGGTCACTCACCATCAGTGAGAAGGGTGATAACTTAAGATGACGATGCTGTTAATATTCTTATTTTCTTAATTATTATTGCATGTATGTGCTGCTGAAAAGGTAGCGAGTGGCTCCTGTGAGTTAACGATGGTCAACTATTTTTTTCTGTGTACATCTAAAAGCAAATGTGTACACACAATAATAATAAGTATTTTGTCATCTAAACTTAACCAACAAGAAAAAAACCAGAATAAGAATTAATGTGCGCAGCTGACATAGTGACATTTGAAGTACAGTTTCTAATGCAGTTTTTTTTGCAGTTTTTTGTGATAACAGTGATCTTTCAATTTAAGTGTTTCAATCTTCAATAAATTCTGTGCTTTTAAAATTGCTTTCTGTCACTTTGTACAACCTTTCTCCTTCCCCTAGCCCTTTTTCATACATGCATATGTGTGCGCGCATGTGCATGCATATGTATGCACACACACACATACACACGCACACACACACACACAAATAATTTGCACACTCACAATGTGCACACTTTTATATACATATTTATTTATTTTGGTGTGGTTTTTTCCCGTCCCATCTTCTGGGCCGTACAGTGGTGTTTCTCCCATGCCACTCGTTCCGATTCTCAACACGCAGCCACACCCCAGGCTTGTTCAGGTCGCAGAATCCAAGACCAGCAGTTCAAGGGGAGCGACTATATGTTAGGCTGTCAGGAGGCAACCAACCGAGGAGACACTGCACTGCTGCCGAGTCACTTCGGTGGAGTTCAGTAGAGCCTGTTAAGGACACCACCTACTAAGCCCCCTACTGACGACACTTCTCTTAGTCACGGAGCCAGCGTGAGTGAGGTCCTCCTCCGAGGGCACCACCACGACCGTCCAACGACAGCTTCCCAGAACACACTGATCCCCATGACTTTGACCCGAACGCACCAAGGCATAGACTGGATTGCAAACCGAAACTGAGGTCACCATGAGAGCAGGGCTTGCAAAGCCACATCATTTGAGACATTTATCTTTTTAGTGATTGATGGAAATGAGGCGGATGACTATGATGATGATGATGATGCTATGGAGTTCCGTATCGGTCTGAGACTACACGACAGGGCTGTCTGTATTCTACGCTTCCTTTCATAATGATATCCCGGTGTTAACCAGGCCCGAGAACTACAGACACCTGCAGTACGTGTTGGTCTTGAAATTAGAGCAACACTCAGAATCGCATTAGTTAAGCGGATGAAGCTCGACTGTGTGGTTTCAGTCTTCCCATTGAGCCCACTCACTCTGGGTAGGAGTCGGCCCAGGACCGAAAAGAATCTCGCCTCTGATGGAATTAGAACCAGTAGTCTGCGACGCTAACCTCTACGCCACGGTGGCTGGTATATTTTACATTTTTATTTTCCTTTACGCAGATCTTTCTAGCAATTTGGAAATCCGTTAACATGACCTAGGTCACAGAAGTCTGAGTCTGTGGTAGGACTCAGCCTGGTTAAAAGTTTGGGTGGTGCTGTCTCCATTTCTTTTTGGACAGGGCTTTCATTATTGTTTTCTCCTCTGTGTAGGAGACCTGTCACAACTGAGTTGCTTAAAAGTGATAAAGTGAACTTGTAAAATAGGTATTCCTGCTCATAAGAATATACTTTTGCATGTTATATTTCATAGGGAGCAAAGAACGAGATACAAATTTCTCGTTCTTTGTAAGGAGTGAGGAAGAGCACTGGTTTGTAATTTGCCAGATGTTTTTATCAGGTACAGTGGAGAACTGATGACTCAAAAATGGAGAACTCAGAAACACTGGATAACTCAATAATTTGTGGGTCCCAGTAATCACTATGTTGAAAAGTCATTTTAGCTCAAAATAAAATTTCAGTTCCTTCAATTTTGACGTAAGCGATTTTTTTTTACTGTATGTGCATGGTTTAACATTGTGCGAATGTCATCGATGTTTTAGTTACTTTCATTTTCGACAAAAAGCCTTGTATGTGCTTTTATTTCATAAAAAGCATTTCTCGCCCTGTGCGTTCTATTTGTTACACAGCTTTTCTTTGTCTTTGTGTTATTTCATATAACATGTTCAACGCACACCATTGTCTAGTGTTGACAACAACAACAAAAATCATAAATTGGCTCACACAATAAAAGTTTCACAATTCAGTCGAGAGTGTTGTGTGTTTGTAAGGTGGTTAAAGGTCTGTGTGCACGTTAACACTATTCACGAGATATTTCTATTTCCCCATGGCAACACTGATAACCTGCTCTTGCGGAGATTCCCAAAACAGCGCATAGCCCATATGAGCGCGCCCCTATGAGCGTGTTTTATAGCCCATATAGGCGCGTTTTTGATGGCCCATATGAGCGCGTGTTTTCTAGTCTATTAGCAGATAGTAGGGTTAGGGTTAGGGGGAAATTCTTATATGTGCTGTGTTTTCTCGTATATTTTGAAATGAAAGAATTATGATTGAGATGCGCTCTTTTGGGACATACGCTCATATGGGATACGACCACCCGCGCTCATTTGGGCTATGCGCCTAAATCGTCATTTGCCAAAATGCGCCCTTTTGGGTTATTTCCCGCTCTTAATATGACTTGCAGCTCACTGTGTTGCCATGGGAAATAGAAATATCGTGAATAGTGTTAACGTGTACACAGACCTTAAAGACCCACCAGATCATGTGTCAAAATCACGGGTTTCACATGTTTCCCCTGTTATAGCTGGTAAGAAATTTTGTTTTGACCAGGTTTGACTCCCATACAAATGCCCCCAAATTGAAAACGAAACATTTTAAAGAGCAGCCTCAGTTTGAAGTTGGGGGCATTTGTACGTGGGTCACAGCTACCCAGGGAAAAAATCAACCCCAAGGGACTTCATCGTGGTGTGTCAGTGTGTCTTTAACGATTTTGTCTCTCTGCTTGTGTAGAGTCATGTTACTCAGCTGCAGCTTTCAGTTTCTATTCCCCCCAAACCTAGCACCAACCGCAGGCTCTACTGGGTTTTTTGGGTGTTTTTTTGGGAGGGGTTAAACATTCATCCTGATAGATGGAGTCAGATTGTTCTGGCCTGAAAACCCTCTCTGTCCACCCAGCAGTGAATGGGTACCTGATTCATTCAGGGAAGGTTTTAAAAGGCGGCAGAAGGAGAGGGATGGGCTCCGCCTTCCATGATGCCGTGCCCTTGACACGGTGAACCTCCAACAGTTCACTGCCCCTACGGCTGATAGACTGGGACACCTTTACCATACTGATAGCACATCTGATTGGGCATAATTCATGATGCAAAATCACTGTTGGCGTAATTTTCTAAGTCTTTTACACACAAACGAGGTCCTTTCTCTGTTGCTACTGTTATTGATAAATTAGCTAAATTTATATGACCCCAGGCAGCTATAGGGGCCTATGCTATACATGTAAGGCTTGCAATTTTTTTAGCAACGTGAATCGGTCTTGACCTTCAAAAGAAATATTCCAGGGGAGGTTAATCAGCGAAATGAACAGCATGTACGACAAACATGCTAGAAATATAATTAGCCTAGAACTATCATAACAGCAAAGATAGCAACGTGTACACAGCCCTTGAGGGATGTGTATGTAGTTCTATGCAGTACTTATGTGTTGTTCTTTTGTTGTTGCCTAAAATAACAACAAGGGCATCGCCGAGCGGCAGCAACGCATTGTGACAATGCAAACCCGGCCAGAGTTATGTCCTCTCCATCCCCCACCCCCCAATAAACACACCACTTTCCACCCTTACAGAACGCATAAAATACATAGCCCAAAATTTGAAGCGATTCTGTTCAGTAGTTCACGAGATACAGCTGAACTTTTATGCAAACTTCCTTGCACCATGGTACACCACCACACAAAATTTGAAGCGATTCTGTTCACTAGTTCACGAAATAAAGCTGGGGGGAAATGACATAGCCCAAAGAAGGAAATTTCGGTTTTCAAGGTCAAACTTCAAGGTCAAGGTCAGCACGGTGTTGATTAACGAAAGGAAGCTTCCTTTTCAAGCTGTCTACCCCTCTGCCAATTTTAATCAAAGTCCAAACAGTAGTTTTTTTAAGATAATCGATACACAGACACACACACACTCAAACCGATCGCAAAACCTCGGCCTCTGGCCGGGTAACAAAATGCCCCGAAACATTGTTCAATTTTGGAGGGTAGAAGAAACGGATTTTCATTCAGATGCAGCAGTTTTCTAATTTTTTATTATTTATGTTTAGGATTCAGTACCTTCCCATCATGAGGTATGTCCATGTAACTAATGGCGGAGATTTGCAATTCTTTATGTTGGGATTATCTATTAGTCTTTATGTTGGTAAAGTCTGACCACTCGTCAGTGACCACAGTATATGGTCCAGTTGTACGAGTTGCTTCCCTTTACTCACTCAGGTTCAGTGCTTCCTCTGTTCTGTCTGTCTTTATCTCTTTTTCTCTGTCTGTCTGTCTGTCTATCTCGTGTCTCTCTATCGCCCTATCTGCGCCTCTCCCCATTTGTGTATGTGTGCGCGCGTGCATGCGTGTTGTATAAATTAAACACACTTTGCTATAAATCTATTCATAAAGCTGCTCCATCTTACCTCTGCGACAATATTTCCATCTATACGCCAGCTCGCACTTTACGTTCAGTTTCTGACCCTCTTTCTCTCCAGATCCCTAGGTATAAGCTTTCAACTGTTGGTCGGCGCTCTTTTGCTGTCTTAGGACCAACCTCCTGGAACAAACTTCCTCTCTCCCTCCGTCAGCGACCGACTCTCTCTGCTTTCAAAGCTAACCTCAAAACCCACCTGTTCCCCCGTCATTAAAGCTCCTCTCTCTTTATCTTCTCTCTCTTGCCATTAGGTCTGTTTCTGCTATATTCCATTTATGTTATCCGTGTGTGTTCGCTTTGTATTGCGTTTTTGTTTGAATGCGCTTTGAATGCTAACGTGTGTGTGCGCTTTGATTTGATTTCTATCAAGATTCAGCGCCGTATAAATACTGTATGTTGTTGTTGTTGTTGTATTCGCTAATTTTGTCTTTCCTATTTGTCTTGTTTGGTTCTCTCCTCTTCTGCTTCTGTTTCCTTCGTCACCCCGTGGAAGTTCAGTTTAACGTCGCGTATCGGCTTTCGCCATGTACGACGGGCTGAAGAAACCAACCAGGGTATAACAAAAATTTATGTTTCTGAATCACTGTCTTAGCCAAAAGGCCGAGAAGCGATCAGAATTCGTTAGTCACCCCCAAAAGTGTGTGCAGTTACTTCTGTAAAAAGAAGCTGGCCACCACCACAGAAGAAGAAGAAGGAGTGCACCTGTGTGTGAGTCTGGAAAGGGGAGGAGATGCGAATAGACAAACACACAGACACGACGGAGAGAGAGAGAGAGAGAGAGAGAGAGAGAGAGAGAGAGAGAGAGAGAGAGAGAGAGAGAGAGAGAGAGACTTCAAACTTCAAACTTCAAATACTTTATTTTACTAGGATAAGAATTTAGACTGGGCCTAGTCTTCCATTCTGTCCTTGGCTCTAAGCATGCAACATGTAACTGATACTATAATCGAACATTGAGACACAGAAAGATCGTCAACAGAAACAACGTACAGTAGTAGAAATATAACAACAACACGGTAGGCAGAGCATCAGCATCAGTAATAAGAACAAGCGAAACAGAAAACCAACCGACCAAACAAACAAACAAAATAAATGAAAAACACTGCTTCTACCACAATTTACTTCTTCTATTACCATTACCACCCCTACTACTATTACTTCTACTACCACCATCGCCACCACACCACCACTACTACTACTACTACTACTACTACTACTACTACTACTACTACTACTACTACTACTACTACTACTACTACTACTACTACTACTACTACTACTACTACTAATCATAGCATCATAATAACACAAGTAACTTAATGTCAATCAAATAAAAAAGCAAAAATAATCAGAAAAGCATAATTACACAAGTAGCCTAATGTCACCACTAATAATCATCATAATAACGCAAGTAGATTCATGTCGGTCAAATTAAAAAAAGCAAATAATTTTTTTTTAAAATATTATAATCATAAAAGCATAATGGTCAACCTATGGCGATATATTTCACGCCAGAGGGCAGTCAATGCACTAGGGGCTTATCACGCGATTTTCTTACTTGGGCGTAGTGAGAGAGAGAGTGATGGTAGGACCACTCACTGTCTCTCTCTCTTTCTTTATCCCCAACTAATAATATAGAGAGGATTAGCCCCACACGAGCGTCATGCCCTCTGGTGTGAGAAAAATCGCACTAAGTCTCTCATTACACAAGTAACCTAAACCTACAAAGAGAGAAAGAAAGAGAACAAAACGTGTAAGAAAGAGAGAGAGAGAGGGGTGGGGGGGTGGGGGTGGGGGTGGGGGGTGGGGGGGGTAACGTAATCGGTCAAGCATGTGTAGAATCTAAGCCAGCTATTAATTATGCACAGACGAGTGGTCATTATTAATTGCAGATGATAACGACGACGTTTCACGTCTTGTCAAGTCAGGTGAAGTAATAATATATAGGAAGGAACTATTTTGTCCGTGACCGTAATAATTTGCTATGTGACTATGACATTTTTATTATGATCATCATTTTTTTTAAATGGGGGGAGGGGGGGAGATAAAGAGACAAAGGGAGAGAGAGAGAGAGAGAGAGAGAGAGAGAGAAACAGAGGAGAGAGACAAACAGGGAGACACCGGGAGAGAGGAAGAGAGAGATGGAGGGAAAGAGAGGTACAGAGAGAGAGAGAGAGAGAGAGAGAGAGAGAGAGAGAGAGAGAGAGAGAGAGAGAGAGAGAGCGGGGTGGGGTGGCGAGAGAAACTTTTGTTTTGCGATGAGAGAGACAGGGAGAGAGACACACATACACATAGAGAAAATGTGGGTGAGAAAAGAGAGAGAGAGAGAGAGAGAGAGAGAGAGAGAGAGAGAGAGAGAGAGTATGTGTGTCGCTCCAGTGAGCTAAGTTATATAGGCAGTTGGCCCTGACAGAAAATCAACCAGTGGGGACAATGGCACAGGCAACAGGTGCTGGTGGTTTAGTGTTCTCTGTCAGTTTCTCTCTTTCTTTCTTTTCCTTTAAAGACCCCGCACGTCACGTGTCACATTCCCTCTTATGCTAGGAAGATTTCTTAAGATTCCTTACTAGAGGGGAAAACACGTGAAAACCGTGATTTCGACATGTGGCGTGAGGGGTCTTTAAAGACCCACCAGATTACGTGTCAAAATCGCGGGTTTCACGTGTTTTCCATCTTACAGCTGGTAAGAAATCTTGTTTTGACTCTCATACAAATGCCCCCAAATTGAAAACGAAACATATTAAAGAGCAGCCTCAATTTGAAGTTGGGGGCTTTTGTATGTGGGTCACAGCTACACATAAAAAAAACAAAGGGGCTTAATCGTGGTGGGTCAGTGTGTCTTTTAGAAAAACAAAATCTTTCACATGTGTCTGTCTCTGCCTGCTGCAAAACTATTGACATTAAACTTACTCTCTCTCTCTCTCTCCCTCTCGTCTCTCTCTCTCTCTCTCTCTCTCTCTCTCTCTCTCTCTCTCTCTCTCTCTCTCTCTCTCTCTCTCTCCTCTCTCTCTCTCTCTCTCTCTCTCTCTCTCTCTCTCTCTCTCTCTCTCTCTCTCTCTCTCTCTCTCTCGACGTGCGCAAGTGTGTGTGTGTGTGTGTCTGCGTGCATGCGTGCGTGTGTGTGTGTGTGTGTACGCACGCGCTCGCGTGTGTGCATATGTGCGCGCGCGCGTGAGTTTATGTGTGTGTGCGCGTGTGCCAGTGTGTACATGTGTGTATGCATGCACGCGTGCGCGTGCGTGTGTGTATGTGTGTGTGTGTGTGCCCTTTACCCCCCCCCCCCTCTCTCTCTCTCTCTCATTTCTGCATGTACATAATTATATTATTTAGCTTTCTTGTTTGATTTACTTTATTTTTCCCCAGGACTGCGTGGAAAAAAAGCATGTAACTTGCTTATCTCATGTTCCCTGGTTAAATAAAATTTCGTTTTCGTTTTCGTTTTTTACCAACTTCTCGTCAGTTTTCCTAATAGCCATGGTAATCT
>CM065685.1:44563572-44578572 GCA_017654935.2 Phymorhynchus buccinoides | reverse complement strand
GTTGGAGAACGTTACATTTATTGTCTTCTGCGGTCTTTGACCGCGAAGCAAAGCGACGATGATAATGATGATGATGATGATGATAATGATGATGATCACAGCTGTTCCGTCCCACACAAAATCAAGCTATTTAGTTAAAAACCTGAATCTAGAAATCTTAGATAAAAACTGTACCAAGCTTTTGTCTGTAAAGATATTTTGGCTGTATGCTCTACATAGTATTTCAAATATATTTCTTCCCTCAGATTTATGGTAAACACTTATTTTTGTGAGCAGTATCAATCAACATATCTAGTAGAAATAATATACTTAGTATCACAAACATAAATAAGATTGCCTATGAGTGAAAATCTAGCAATATCCACTGACTATAAGTAATATTGTCACATACTACAACATATTCTCGCCTGTTATTTATGAAAAGTTACTTATAGTTAACTAAAGTTTGCTTGAAAAAACTTATGAAAATATAGATAAACTAAATGTTCCTCCCGAAATAGCTGTGTGATGATGATGATATATTTTCTTCAATGGCTCTGTTGACGATCGTCGTTCGTCATGATTCAACGCTTTCTCTGTTATGTACCGCATTGGCGAAGATCCTTCTTTCTAAGGTTTAATAGGCTCCCTTTACAACTCTCCTACCCCCGCTGTAGGTTTCTTCTGGTGGTTCGTTCATTAGGAGGGCGTGTGGCCCAGAGATGTGTGTGTGTGTGTGTGTGTGTGTGTGTGTGTGTGTGTGTGTGTGTGTGTGTGTGTGTGTGTGTGTGTGTGTGTTAGTATGTGTGTGTGTGAGAGTGTGTGTGTGTGTATAAGCAAAAGAAAACCACTGGTGTGATTTGTGTGTGTCTGAAAATTTCCTTAGCATAACCTATAGCAAAACATGATAGCAGCGAAAGGGTTAACACCTATGTCACTAAAAGGCATCAAATTGGGGTCTATTATCCAAACAACCCTATTGTCTTAGTTTTGGGAAGTAAGGATAGACCTTATTTTATATATGTCAGAAGAATCCACAAAACTGCAAATGGATTTTGTTCTCTACACAGGTAAATTTAACGGAACGTTTTGGCTGAAATATGGCTGGCGGTGAAAGGGTTAATGGAAATCGTTTTTATGCATTAGATAAAATCTTTCCCCGACAGCATTATTTTGATTCGCAGTAATATTATTTTCTCCCCTCTCGTGGTTGTCGAATTCATTGTTTAAGAAAAATAAATTAACGAACATCTGCTGAACTTCATTAGGGAAGAAGATGCCCAGCGATAGACGGATGGTTGCTTAATTGAAAGGGACACCCTGACGGATGAGGTTTTTGCAAGAAACACGTCGAGATCACCAGGAAAACACCCTTTACAGAGATCGCAACACTCACGTTGCTCAGGTTTCCTAGAAATCAAACCGTCAAATCGGCGATTCCTCCTTGGCGGAGGTGCTGGAAGTCAAATTATTTCAGTGAAAGAGAAGGCATGTGTCTTCTCTTTTCTAATGGCCTGAGTTAGACCAAATCGTTTGCACGAAATTTCCACAATGCAAGCCTTTTTATTTGTTTATTTTTTATATTTTATACAATTTACCAAAAGGAGTTTCGCTCACACCAAAGGAAATAGCTCCTTTTTTTTTTTACACTGCAGTACAAGGAAGAAAGAGCTTCAACTACAATGAGTGGCCTCCACCCACCCCATCCAAAATGGCTTCTCTCTCCGGTATCTCCGCCAAGGAGGAATCGCCGTTTTGACGGTTTGATTTCTAGGAAACCAAAGCAAACTGAGTGTTCCTTATCCTTGAAAAGGCTGTCTTTCTGGTGATCTCGACGCGTTTCTTGCAAAAACTCATCCGTCAAGCTCCACCTTTAACACTGGGCCAAAGTCGTGAGCATGATGGCTGGAGGGAGGACCAGGGTCAGATTTCTCTAGACGACGCTCGCCGCGCGCATAACTGTTACGCCAAAAGGGGTCTAAGAAGCACTTTAAAAAACGTTTGCGGAAGAATATTACAAGCTCTTGTATGATTGGTCAAAAATAAATATTATTTTAAACAAACTTTAATGATCCAATCAACAACAAGAAACGTATTCACCCCCTACTAGTTCCGGGTAGTTCGCCGCTTGCTCGGTGTTTGGCAAGAACAAAACGCCACGCGAACTATCGGCAAACGAAGGGTGTTTCTTAGACCGTTTTTGCCGATTTGAGCGAGCGCAACGTAACGTTAGCCCTTGTGAAACGGACCCCAGGTTTGTGGTCTCTACTACTCGTTATTCCGTGTTGTGTCCCCCCCTGCTGGGATCCATCGTCTTTCCTTGTCGCTTTCTGACGTCTTGGTCTGGTCTGGCCAAATGGAAAGTTCAGGGAAACAGGAAAACAGAGAGTGACAGCCTTTGTGGCTGGGGTGGGGTGGGGAATCAGGGTTTGGGGAGAGAGAGAGAGAGAGAGAGAGAGAGAGAGAGAGAGATCTTAACTTTTCATTGCTGTCTCATGCCCATTTTTGATTCCTTACAAAACCCCACAGCGATTTTGGTACCATTACATAACAGTTGCTGAACCTCGCTGGTGTAGGCTACTTCTCGTATTAATTGCCTCCGGTGTTCTCTCCATCACTATATATACATAATAATACATCTGTATTGCTAAAAACTTTCGGGACTTTACTGGTGTTGCACCGCCTCCGGGTATTGCCTCCATGATCGTTCCCACCATCTTTATTATAATTATCTACTAATGTCTCACATATGTGTCTGTTCCAGACCGGAGGACGTCAAACAGATTTTCATTCTCCATCACTATCCTTTCCTTCTGTTCTTCTTCTTCCCGTTATCTGAAAGTTTCGTGTTTCTTGCTTCATCTCCATTTTGTAAAGGTACGTTTCGTTTTACTCTAAACAACAGCAAACAACAGCAACAGCAAACAAAAAACCCCAACACCCCACAAAACAAACAACAACAACAAAATAACAATGTAGTTTTAGAGAGGAAGCTGCGCAGCAATGGCCGGATGCTCAGCTCCGACAACAACTCAGGGGGCAAAAACTACAGCCCCCAACTCCAAGATACCCAGCTCAGTATGGGTTGACAAAGGCCAGCAGTAAGCTGGCCGAAAATTTCCCAAGTATGTATTTTATCTTTTTTCTTTTCATTGAACTCTTGAGTCAGAACAAAACTAAGCATGAACATATCACCAGAGTCGGAAAATGTTTTCCCTCAAATGACCGGATGGTTGCTTGTGGGGCCAAAAGTCGTGGGCATGATGGTAGGAGGACATGTACTTGTGGCCTCAGAGGTCAAAGACACTGTAATGGGAATAAGACAGACAACTGGAGAGTTACGGCGAGCCGGGCTGATAGGGTTATCATTCGTGATCCCATTAACAATGGCGGCTCTATCCAAAGACTGGAATTTGAATCGACGTCTTTTAAAATACCAGATTGAAATTTGAGTGCTTGGGCAAACCCTTTTCTGTTTTCCTGAAGACAAAGAAAGGTAAGGAAGCTGCAAATACGGCCAGAAAATCTATGAAACAGTAACAACCAGTGTTAGATTACTGCTGATGTTCATGGTTAAAGGGGGGGGGGGCATAATCAGGGTTTCTGTCCTCACTACTCGTACAGGGGAAAATGGCCGCTCGTCTGTCTTATTCCCACTACAGTGTCTTTGCCTAGGCTCTACTCGTCATTCCCAATTCGTGCTTCTCCCTGCCGGGGCCCCTCTTTTCTTTCTTCCTTGACGTCTTGGTCTGGCCACATTGAAAGGTCAGGGAAAACAGGAAAACGGAGAGTGACAGCCTGGAGAAGGTGAGAGAGAGAGAGAGAGAGAGGAGAGACGGAGAGAGAGAGAGAGAGAGAGAGAGAGAGAGAGAGAGAGAGAGAGGAGAGAGAGAGAGAGAGAGAGAGAGAGAGAGAGAGAGAGAGAGAGAGAGAGAGAGAGAGAGAGAGAGAGAGAGAGAGAGAGAGAGAGAGAGAGAGAGAGAGAGAGAGAGAGAGAGAGAGAGAGAGAGAGAGAGAGAGAGAGAGAGAGAGAGAGAGAGAGAGAGAGAGAGAGAGAGAGAGAGAGAGAGAGAGAGAGAGAGAGAGAGAGAGAGAGAGAGAGAGAGAGAGAGAGAGAGAGAGAGAGAGAGAGAGAGTTCTTATCTTTTGATTGTTAGTCTCAGAGCCCTTTTTTTTTATTTCGTACACAATCCCATTGCACACAATTGCTGAACCTTGCTGATGTACTTTTTGTATTGCCTCCAGTCTTCTCTCCATTCCTATCTGTTCATTTGTTGTTGTTGTTGTTGTTGTTGTTGTTGTTGTTGTTGTTGTTGTTGTTGTTGTTGTTGTTGTTGTTGTTCTTCTTCTTCTTCTTCTTCTTCTTCTTCTTCTTCTTCTTCCCTTTATCCTAATGTTTCTTTTTTCTTGTTTCATCTCCGTTTATTTTCTATTAAAAAAATAAAACAACATATATATTATAAAACAATAATCAAAGGCTAGGTAGTTTTTAGAGAGGAAGTTGCGCAGCAATGGCCGCATGGTTGTTTGTTGGGGCCAAAAGTCGTGGGCATGAGGGCAGGAAGACCAGGGGGCTGTTTCACAAGGGCTAACCTTACGTAGCGTGAGCGCAAATCGGCAAAACAGTACTAAGAAACAACTCTCTTTTTTTGCCGACGTTTGCCGACGTTTGCCGCAAACGTTTTGTGCCTGCTCCCAAAGTATCTCTCGGCGAACTATCACGTGACTTGCATGGGGTGAATACATTTCTTGTTGATTGGTCCATTAAAGTTTGGTTAAAATAATAATTTATATTTTTTTTACCAATCAGACAAAGAGCTCGTAATAATTTTTTTCCGCAAACGTTTTCTATAGTGTTTCTTAGACCTCTTTTGGCGTAACAGTTATGCGCGCGGCGACCGTCGTCTAGAGAAACTGAACCCAGGTTTGCGGCCTCTACTCGTTATTCACTGTTCGTGCCTCTTCCTGCTGGGTACCACGTTTCTTTTTTCTTTCTTTCTTCTACTTCTTCTTCTTCTGCGTTCCCAGGCCATATGGCCATAATGGGTAAGGCACGTATGTGTCCGGTTTTCAGTTTTCAATGGTCTCCCCGCTGCGCACACCCGACACAAGAATCCTATTTCGGAGGAGCTCAAAGGAAAAACATTATTTGGAAGATTTAAATAAAAATAAAAAGGCAGGAGAATGGGCCGTTACCCCGCCACGTGACCAGCCACACTCCGTCTTCGGGGGATTTTTGGAGATTGATGGCATAGCTATGCATAGCATAACAACGTTTTGACGTAGCCGACGAAAATCCTGGAGGCAATGCCCGGAGGCAGTGGAACACCAGGAAAGTCCCGATTTTTTAAAAACAATACAGATGTGTGCGGACGTAGCCTGGTGTTCTATCCCTAACCCTAGCCCTAAACCTAACCCTACAGCTTTATGTATGGTAAGAAAGGCACAAACGGAAAAATAGAATTAACCGAGAAATGCAGGGGGGGTGGCACATCTTTACCTTTACCCTCAATTGGTCTGACACAGCCTTATAGACCCAGTGACGCACCACGATTAAGTCCCTTGTTTTTTTCTGAGTAGCTGTGACCCACATCCAAATTTCCCCAACTTGGAAAATTGAGGCTGCTCTTTTAACTGATGTATCGGTTTGAATTTGGGGCCATTTATATGGCAAGCAGACTTGGTCAAAACAAGATTTCTTTCCAGTTATAAGAGAGGAAAACACGTGAAAACCGTGATTTTGACACGTGGTCTGGTGGATCTTTAAAGACCCAGCACGTCATGTGTCAAAATCACGATTTTCACGTGTTTTCCCTCTTATAGCTGGTAAGGAATCTTAAGAAATCTTCCTAGCATAAGAGGGAATGTGATACGTGACATGGGGGGTGGTGGGGGGGTGGGGGTGGGGGGGGTGGGGGTGGGGTGGGGGGGGGGGGGGGGGGGGGTCTCTAAATTAAGCCGAGGCGAATTACCAGGGTTAAAATCTAGCATCCTTTAATTTTACCGAAGGGGGTTGGGGGGGTACTTTACAAGGGGAGGGCTTGGGGTGCACCGCTTGGAGGTCATCGTGCGTAGTAGTGCGCACGCACCTACACTGCATACGATTCGATTCGATCCCAATGCGACCTGAGTGTGACGATGTCTGTGAGTGATGATTCGCGCGAAATACTTCCGTCTAATAATAATAATAATAATAATCATCATCATCATCATCAAATATAATAATAATAATAATAATAATAAATAAAAAATAAAATAATAATAAATAATAATAATAATAATAAAATAATAATAATAAATAAAAATAAAAAAAAATAAAAATAAAAATAATAATAATAATAATAATAATAATAGTACAATAATAAGATTAATAATAATAATAATAATAATAATAATAAAAATAATAATAATAATAATAATAATAATAATAGTGAACAAACTTAACCAGTAGAATTTCACCAGATTCATGTAGACAGTAGAATTTCACGAGAAGCGTGCCTCACAAATGTCACAATCGGATCGCAATGGGATAGAATCGTATGCACGGTGTGTCTGCTATTTAAAGATCCACCAGATCACGTGTCAAAATCACGGCTTTCACGTGTTTTCCCTCTTATAGCTGGTAGGAAATCTTGTTTTGACCAGGTTTTTCTCCCATACAAATGCCCCAAATTGAACACGAGACATCGTTTTAAAGAGCAGCCTCAATTTCAAGTTGGGGGCATTTGTATGTGCGTCACAGCTGCCCAGAAAAAACAACCAAGGGACTTAATCGTGGTGGGTCAGTGTATCTTTAAGAATCCCGCGAAGTTGATTATTACTGTCTTCGACTCTATTTCCTAATCCATTATTATAGTACGTCGTTAGGTGGGTTTAAAAAAAAAAAAATTCCTCCCGGAGAAAGTTTTAAAGGGACACCCTGACGGATGAATTTTTGCAAGAAACACGTCGAGATCACCAGGAAAACACCCTTTACAGAGATCGCAACACTCACTTTGCTCTGGTTTCCTGCAAATCAAACCGTCAAATCGGCGATTCCTCCTTGGCGGAGGTGCTGGAAGTCAAATTATTTCAGTGAAAGAGAAGGTATGTGCCTTCTCTTTTCTAATGGCCGCCTGATTTTAGACCTAATTGTTTGCACGAAATGTCCACAATACAAGCTCTTTTATTTAATTTTTGTGTGTGCACAGTTTATCAAAATGAGTTTCGCTCACAACAAAGGAAATAGCTCCAATATATTTTTTTACTGCACTACAAAGAAAAAAAAAGCTTCAACCACAATGAGTGGCCTCCACCCACCCAATCCAAAATGGCTTCTCTCTCCGGCATATCCGCCAAGGGGGAATCGCCGTTTTGACGGTTTGATTTCTAGGAAAGCAAAGCAAAGTGAGTGTTCCTTATCGTTGAAAAGGTTGTCTTTCTGGTGATCTCGATGTGTTTCTTGCAAAAACTCATCCGTCAGGGTCCAACTTCAAAAGTGAATGGAAGGGGGGGGGGGGGGGGGTAGTAAGCAGGGGGGGGGTGTGTGTGTGTGTGTGGGGGGGGGGGGGACATTTTATTTCTGGTTGGGTTATGGCCCAGGGGGTTGTGGCAGCCCAAATAAGAGTCTTCTGAGTGGATTACAGTTCTGAGGTCCAGCAAGTAAAATAAAATATGGAATGTCGCCGAGTCTGACCGCTCCCTATCTTTCCGCACGCCACTTTCCATCACGCGAACTCTCTGTCTCTTTGTCTCTGTCTCTGTCTCTCTCTCTCTCTCTCTCTCCTCTCTCTCTCTCTCTCTCTCTCTCTCTCTCTCTCTCTCTCTCTCTCTCTCTCTCTCTCTCTCTCTCTCTCTCTCTCTCTCTTTCTGTCTCTCACTCTCTGTCTCTATGTGTTTCTTGGTCTATAAATCTGTGTCTATCTGTCTGTCTGTCTGTCCACCGCTCTCTGTGTGTCTCAGTCTCTCTTTGTCTCTGTGTCTGTCTGTCTGTCTGTCTCTCTCTCTCTCTCTCTCTCTCTCTCTCTCTCTCTCTCTCTCTCTCTCTCTCTCTCTCTCTCTCTCTCTCTCTCTCTCTCTGAGAAAATAAAACAGCACAGCAGGCCCTATTCTTAAAATGGGGTCGTTAGGTGCGTACCATTCGCTGCCCCCCCCCCCTTTCTCTCTCTCTCTCTCTCTCTCTCTCTCTCTCTCTCTCTCTCTCTCTCTCTCTCTCTCTCTCTCTCTCCTCTCTCTCTCTCTCTCTCCCTTTCTGTCTCTGGAACTTAGAATAAAGTATATTGACCTAAGAATGGGGTTAATAGTTGGAAGGATGAGCGTAGATTGATATTAATAGACGTGTAGGGATGGTGATGTGGGAGAGAGAGAGAGAGAGAGAGAGAGAGAGAGAGAGAGAGAGAGAGAGAGAGAGAGAGAGAGAGAGAGAGAGAGAGAGAGAGAGAGAGAGAGAGAGAGAGAGAGAGAGAGAGAGAGTGAGAGAGAGAGAGAGAGAGTGAGAGAGAGAGAGAGATAGATACGCACAGACAGACACACAGACAGACACACAGTGATAGTGGAAGAGAGAAACTGAACGAAGTAAAAAGAACAGAGACGACTACACCTCAAAAACTCGTCTATAACCGGGAAATAAAGCATTAGTAAGCATGCCATAGCATCGAATGAAGCTCTTCAAGCAAACTAAATCCCATTCACGATTCCACCTTTTCCCCACCCTCTCACCAACATTTTCCTAAAGCAACAGGGTCTTTCAAATAACCAAACAGCAATTAATTAATGGGCAAGCGTTTACAGTGCTCAGCTACAAGAAAATAGATACAAACAAAAATAAATGGGCTTTAATTTAAAAATCACCGGGGGACTCATTTAACACAGGATGCAATTATCGGGCACCAAAAGCTGAAGCAGCACCTGTCAGGCTGGTTGTTGTTAAAGGTGAACCCTGACGGATTAGTTTTGGAAGAAACACATCGAGATCGCCATGAAAACACCATTTACAGAGATCGCAACACTCACTTTGCTTTGGTTTCCTAGAAATCAAACCGTCAAAATCGACGATTCATCCTTGGCGGAGGTGCTGGAAGTCAAATTCTTTCACGGAAAGAGAAGACGCGTGGCCGTCTCTTTTGTAATGGCGACCAAATTGCTTGCACGAATTTTTCGCAATACAAGTCGTTTTATTTTTATTTGTTAAATTTATTTTATGCAGTTCATCTAAACGAGTTTTGCTCACAACAAAGGAAACAGCTTCAAATTATTTTTTTTACTGCACTACAAAAAAGAAAAAGCTTAAACCACAATGGGTTTGGCCCCCACCCACCCCATCCAAAATGGCTGCTCTCTCCGGCATCTCCGCCAGGGAGGAATCGCCGTTTTGACGATTTGTTTTCTCGGAAACCACAGCAAAGCGAGTGTTCCGATCCCTGACAAGGCTGTGTTTCTGGTGATCTCGACGTGTTCCTTGCAAAAACTCATCCGTCAGGGTCCACCTTTAAAAAAGAAAAGAAAAAAGTACGGGTAAGTTGATTGGCGGAGATCGACCCCATGACGTATGAAGTAAATGTGTCACTGCCTTTGATTGGTGGTTCGTCCTTGCCTGTCTAAGCTGTCGTCACGCGATGTCACGACGGGACAGACGCGTGGTGTGTGTGTGTGTGTGTGTGTGTGTGTGTGTGTGTGTGTGTGTGTGTGTGTGTGTGTGTGTGTGTGTGTGTGTGTGTGTGAGAGAGAGAGAGAGAGAGAGAGAGAGAGAGAGAGAGAGAGAGAGAGAGAGAGAGAGAGACAGAGAGAGAGACAGAGAGAGAGACACAGAGAGAGAAGGGGTGGATGATAGAGATTGTAGATGGATTGAAGAACAAACAAATAACAGAAAAAATGGACACAAATTAATGACACACACACACACACACACACACACATACCCCCCCCCCCCCCCCACACACACACACATGCATTATGCATACGCCCGCGCACGCACACGCACCCGCGTACAGAGAGAGAGAGAGAGAGAGAGAGAGAGAGAGAGAGAGAGAGAGAGAGAGAGAGAGAGAGAGAGAGAGAGAGAGAGAGAGAGAGAGAGAGAGAGAGAGAGAGAGAGAGAGAGAGAGAGAGAGAGAGAGAGAGAGAGAGAGAGAGAGAGAGAGAGAGAGAGAGAGAGAGAATCCAGGAATGATAGAAAAGCATAGCTGATTTGGTGGAGCTAATAAAACCATATGTAGGCCCTATTGTATTACACTCCTTACTCACTACACCCATAATCATTTAGCTAATGAGAAATGCCATGCTGAATTACCACAGCCACTAAGATATTTGAGCAGCTGAGAGAGAGAGAGAGAGAGAGAGAGAGAGAGAGAGAGAGAGAGAGAGAGAGAGAGAGAGAGAGAGAAAAAAAGAGAGAGAGAGAGAGAGAGAGAGAGAGTGTTTTATTTGCAAAGGTCACCGACCCATACACAGTAAACATCATTATTATCTAATCGAGGGGAATGTTAACATTAGTAAAAAGAAAGGAGTAACTAAGCCTAAAATTATGTATGAATAAGTATAAATGAACAAACAAACAAAATAAATATACGAAAATGAATAAACAAGCAAACTAATAAATAAATAAATAAATAAATAAATAAATAAATGTGTGTGTGTTGGTGCGCGCGCGCGCGCGCGCGCGTGTATGTGAAATAGAGAGAGAGAGAGAGAGAGAGAGAGAGAGAGAGAGAGAGAGAGAGAGGAGAGAGAGAGAGAGAGAGAGGGGAGAGAGAGGGGGAGAGAGAGAGAGAGGGAGAGGGAGGAGAGAGAGAGAGAGAGAGAGAGAGAGAGAGAGAGAGAGAGAGAGAGAGAGAGAGAGTTAGAGAGAGAGAGAGAGAGAGAGAGAGAGAGAGAGAGAGAGAGAGAGAGAGAGAGAGAGAGAGGTAGGCTATCTTGCGATGACCTCACCCCTTCACACACAAAAAAGACATATGAAAATTGGTTTTACAGCACAGGAAACAGACTCACATATCCAAAGTAATATATTCTTTCAAGATAGTTCTTGAGGGGTAAAGGTAATATGATTATATGAAAATTGGTTTTACGGCACAGGGAAAAAAAGATTCAGAGATGCAAAGTCCATTCTTTCAAGATAGTCATCGAGGGATGAAGTTATAAGGAAATGGAGAGGACAATACCTCAAAGAAATACGTCTACAGCATCTTTCATCTTTCATCTTAATTCGTTCCCTGATCATTACATTTTACACTAGTCCTGCTAAAAAAAAAAGAATAGTGATTCGAGACTGCTTAATGTAGGCTATGATTAATACATCATAATCATCATCGTCGTCGTCGTCATCATCATCATCATCATCATCAACATCACCATCATCATCAACAACAACGGCAATAAAAAAAAAAACATCAGCAGAAACAACAACAACAGCAACAGCAGCAGCAAAAACCCCAAAATAAAGTTAAAAAAAGAAAAACGCCACATTGCCACAATCTTCCTCCTCCTTAAATCCCTCCTCATCACCATTATCATCATCACCATCATGGATTTTACAATCAGCAACATAAATAATGTCATTAATATTATCACATAGCGGCTAGAACAAAGGTCTAGGCCTACTACTGTTTACGATACAAAGTCACACAGCGTGCTCTTCTATCCAGCCATATTTCAGCCAAACATGTCCATTACATTTACCTGGGCAGAGAACAAAATCCATCTGCAGTATTGGGGATTCTTCTGTGACATATATATAAAATAAGGTCTATCCTTACTTCCCAAAACTAAGACAATAGGGTATTTGGATAATAGACCCCAATTTGATGCCTTTTAGTGACATAGGTGTTAAATCACTGTGGTGCATAAATGTGACATTGGCGTTGAAAGGGTTAAGAATAGCCCCCTCCTCTGCCCCTTCCATTCATTTCAGACAGTTTCAGGTTAGGGTTAGGGTTGGGAATAGGGTTAGAGATAGGGTTAGGGATAGGTTCAGAGTCAACTTAGTCATCAACTTTAATTTTTGTGTGTGTTTGACACTAAGCTGACCCTGACCCTATCCCAAACCCTATTCCTAACCCTAACACGAAACCGTCCAATCCACACAAAAAAGAAGTGATGGTATATTATGAGATTGACACTTAACTGGTCCTGAACCTATTCCTAACCCTATCCCAAATGAATGGAAGGGGCAGATCCGTACCCCTATTCTTAACATTTTCCCTAGAGTCGAAAATCAATGCCACACAATGTTCTATTCATCATTTGTTTCTTGCACATTATTTCAGTCATAAGTCTCTCTCTCTCTCTCTCTCTCTCTCTCTCTCTCTCTCTCTCTCTCTCTCTCTCTCTCTCTCTCTCTCTCTCTCTCTCTCTCTCTCTCTCTCTCTCTCTCTCTCTCTCTCTCTCTCTCTCTCTCTCTCTCTCTCTCTCTCTCTCTCTCTCTCTCTCTCTCTCTCTCTCTCTCTCTCTCTCTCTCTCGTTTTACCTTGACAATGTTGGATTTTCTGGGGGGACAAAAAAGCATTTTCTGGAGAAAAAAATAAAGCACATATTATTAACTAACCGGTTACTACTCGCTTCGCGGATAATAAGCGTAGTCAACTGTATTAAGAATCCACTGTATTATTATTTGCGCGTTGGGTTGATTGCTAAATTAAAAAAAAAAGACGGAGCCAGGTTCGAACCCGGAACGTTTGTGTGAGTGTGCGACGACTTAACCATTAGGCTATTGTATCTTGCTGCTGTCTGTTGAAAATGTTGCCTTATTGTTGCAAAAAGCAGTTGGTAGAACCACTGAGCTGGTCGACTCGCTTTCTAATTACGCTAATTACGGAGCGTGTTGCAAAATGTAATGTACCCTATGTTACCCGGGATCATCCATCTGGATACTGTGAAAGTTTGGCGGCGATAAAACCACGCTAAATATGGTTTTATCCCGAACAACACACACACACACACACACCACACACACAACAACACAACACACACACACACACACACACACACACACACACACTTCTTCTTCCGATTGGGGATGTTTATCCTGCCCCACGCCCAAAGTCTTCGTTTAGACTGCTATTGGCGCACAGGATGCATGCTTTGTGAGTTCGTGTCATCCATTCTACTCGTACCGAATAATGGAATGGGGTTTAACGTGCGCGCAAGATCTTGTGCGTGCGTTCGCACACGGGACCTCGGTTTTAGGTCTCATCCGAAACACACACACACACACACACACACACACACACACACACACACACACACACACACACACACACACACACACAGGACAAAAAAGCTTCGGTTATATACTCTAGATACCTCGTCAATTTTGTTTGACATGACTTGACTTGAAACACTACTGTCTAAACGAATCTGACGAAACCTTACTTCGATGCCTATGACGGATATTATGATTGTGTAAATGTAGTTGGAAAGTGTGCTGCCATTTTTAAGGAAGTTGTCATGAAGAAGAGTAATGAATCAAAAACTTGGTGGGGTTTTTAAAACCATGTTTTAGTGTGTTTCTATCTTGAAACCTTATTCTTACTTGGATGCCTATGACATATTATGTGTAAATGTAGTTTTGAAAGTGTGCTGCCATTTTTAAGGAAGTTGTCCTGAAGAAGATTAATAAATCGAAAACTGGGTAGTTTTAGCAAAACACACACCCAGGTGTTGGTGTGCTTCTATCTTGAAACCTTATCCTTACTTGGATGCCTATGACAGATTATGTGTAAATGTAGTTTTGAAAGTGTGCTGCCATTTTTAAGGACGTTGTCCTGAAGAAGATTAATAAATCGAAAACTCGGTTTAAAAAACAAACAAACCCAAGTGTTGGTGTGCTTCTATCTTGAAACCTTATCCTTACTTGGATGCCTATGACAGATTATGTGTAAATGTAGTTTTGAAAGTGTGCTGCCATTTTTAATGAAGTTGTCCTGAAGAAGATTAATAAATCAAAAACTTGGTGTTTTGTAAACCAGGTGTTGGTGTGTTTCTATCTTGAAACCTTATCCTTACTTGGATGCCTATGACAGATTATGTGTAAATGTAGTTGAAAGTTTGCTGTTATTTTTAAGTAAAGATGAATAAATCGAAAACTTGGTGTGTTTTTTAAAAACCAGGTGTTGGTGTGTTTCTATCATTGAAACCTTATTCTTACTTGGATGCCTATGACAGATTATGTGTAAATGTAGTTTTGAAAGTGTGCTGCCATTTTTAAGGAAGTTGTCCTGAAGAAGATTAATAAATCGAAAACTTGGTTTGTTTTTTAAGAACCAGGTGTTGGTGTGTTTCTATCTTGAAACCTTATCCTTACTTGGATGCCTATGATAGATAATATCTAACACATATTATGTGTAAATGTTTTGAAAGTGTGCTGCCATTTTTAAGGAAGTTGTCCTGAAGAAGATTAATAAATCGAAAACTCGGTTTAAAAAACAAACAAACCCAAGTGTTGGTGTGTTTATATCTTGAAACCTTATCCTTACTTGGATGCCTATGACAGATTATGTGTAAATGTAGTGTTTGAAAGTTTGCTGCCATTTTTAAGGAAGTTGTCCTGAAGAAGATTAATAAATCGAAAACTTGGTGTAAAAAACAAAGAACCAGGTGTTGGTGTGTTTCTATCTTGAAACCTTATCCTTACTTGGATGCCTATATAGATATCTAACACATATTATGTGTAAATGTAGTTGAAATTTTGCTGCCATTTTTAAGGAAGTTGTCCTGAAGAAGATTAATAAATCAAAAACTTGGTGTGTGTTTTTAAAACCAGGTGTTGGTGTGTTTCTATCTTGAAACCTTATTCTTACTTGGATGCCTATGACAGATATGTGTAAATGTAGTTTTGAAAGTTTGCTGCCATTTTAAGCAAGTTGTCCTGAAGAAGATTAATTAATCGAAAACTTGGTGTTTTAAAAAAAACCCCAGACGTTGGTGTGTTTCTATCTTGAAACCTTATTATGAACGAATCTGAAAAAGATATCGGTATTATTTTGTTGGTACAGTACGTGGAACCTCCCTTATAAGACCTTCAAAAATAATCCAAAATGAGGTCTTATA
>CM065685.1:44536072-44558572 GCA_017654935.2 Phymorhynchus buccinoides | reverse complement strand
AAACCAACAAGTCAGTTGATCAATCAACGAAGCCCTAGTCCATCCAAGGCAACAAAACGAAAGCAATAGAAAACACGTTGACAGAAATAAAACGCCGATCGAGTGAAAAGATAAACAAGAAATAGCCTATGCCGAAAAACCGGTGCTAAATGTTCGCGGTTCGAGTTGTTGTGAACCGGTTTTTAACTGCAAACTGAAAGTAAGTTTTTCTTAGAATAACGCATTCTTTTCGAAAAACAACACTGATTATCAGCGCAGATTGGGTGTTTGTAAACCAAGAGTAGCTGTTACTAGTTTGTGGTGGTGTATGGCTTTGACTTTGACCGAGTGTTGAGTTGAGTCAAAGACTGTATAGGGGAAGATAAACGTCCGGTCTCTTTTCCCTATATGAGTAGTGAGGACAGAAACACTGGTTATGTCCCTTTGAAACGTTACACATTTTACACATCGATAGGCCAGTTGAATTCTCCGTTCAAGTTCCAGTCCGAGTTTTTGGATAGCCTCCACTGTGAATAGTGTACACGTCCGCACTAACGATAACTCTATCAGCCCGGTTCGTCGAGCTTTTAAGTAATCCATCTTACCCTTTTAGAATATCTTTGGTTGAGTGTGTGTCATAAGTCATAAGTTTCTTTATTGTGCGTACGTGTGTGTGTGTGTGTGTGTGTGTGTGTGTGTGTGTGTGTGTGTGTGTGTGTGTGTGTGTGCGTGCGCGTGTGCGTGCGTGCGTGCGCGTGCGTGCGTGTGCGTGTGCGTGCGTGCGTGCGTGCGTGCGCGTGCGTGCGTGCGTGCGTGTGTGTGAATGTTCTGACAAATAAATATGTGTTTGCATAGGTGAAACTAGTGATGCGAGTACTGGTTTAAAAAACCGGTTTTAAACCGGTTCGGATTTTTTAACCGGTTCTCAACTCTACTATGCTTCAACCAGTGAAAGATTGAAAAATTAAATCGTCTGCTATAGCCTTTCTGCTACAAGTTGTCTAGGCTAGATATAAAATTCTACTGGAACACACAGAAAGCCCAAATCATTGAAAGCTCATTGCTCATTGGTAGACTGCTTTTTTTGGTCAGCATTCAAACCAAAACACACACGAAAAAACCCACTCTTTAAAGTTGTTCCGAATCGTCCTCTGAATTTCTCCTTCAGAGTCTGATTCTATGTCCCTATGAAGAAAACAAAAACATTCGCTCTCATTCAAATCTGTTGGAACCCCCTATTTGTCGTTTGCCACATCTATGAACACGCACATCACATCCTAATGAGCGCTTCTGATGACTCCACTGGAGGTCACTCTACTGGATTATATTATTTCCTTTGGTCAAATAGAAAGCATGACTATACTGTTGAAAACAAAGTTAAGGACCACTTGCTGCGAACATTTTTTTAGAAACCGTTTTGAGTGCTTAAACTGGCGTTTATAAACTGTGTGGTACAGAAAATTCAAGGTCGCTCACACGTGGCAAATGCCCTAAGTGAAAAGGACCGTAACTCCGATAAGTCAATTCCATTTACACACGCGCATGTACACACATGGGCGCGCACGCACAAGTCAAGTCAAGTCAAAATGATCTTTAATGACGATAAAGGAATAAGCTAAACAAAACTGTTTGTCATCCTGTCGTCATAAATAAATAAGAAATACAACTGAAGCCAACAAGATGAAAAACAAAAACTGTAAACAAAAAAATCAATTTACAATGAAAAATATGGAACAAATACACATATGTTCTGCAAGCACAATACCATAATCATGTACATAATACTGACAACAGTAATCGTAGTGGAAATAGAGACACCGAGAGAGAGAGAGAGAGAGAGAGAGAGAGAGAGAGAGAGAGAGAGAGAGAGAGAGAGAGAGAGAGAGAGAGAGAGAGGAGAGAGAGAGAGAGAGAGGAGAGAGAGAGAGAGAGAGAGAGAGGGGAAAGACTTTTTGATCTTGAGACCGGCGAGAGAGGAGAGAGAGCAGGAGAGAGAGAGATGACTGAGACTTTTTCTTTAGAGCTCTTTCTCCTTCTTCCTTCTTTCTGTTCCTTTCTGTCTATCTTTCTGCCTCTGCTGCCCCAGACGGATTTAAGACGATCGTGCGAAACGAACTGTTAATTGGCTTCGGGAAATTGCTGGCAATTGCCACGCCTACCATTTAGCCAAAGGCCATTTTTATCTTCATATTTTTCTGAGAAGAAAGAAAGCAGGCCTTCTTTACAAACCTCTTCTCCTTCTCCTTCTTTCTGTTCTTTCTGTCTATCTTTCTGCCCCACCCCCCCTCTCTCTTTCTGTCTCTCTCTCTCTCTCTCTCTCTCTCTCTCTCTCTCTCTTCTCTCTCTCTCTCACTCTCTCTCTCTCTCTGTCTCTCTCTCTCTCTCTCTCTCTCTCTCTCTCTCTCTCTCTCAACTTATGCTTGACTTGATGTAGGATTGGATGATCAGATAAACGTTATTTTGCTTTTATTTCCTTTGAACAACTTAGTTCGCATATGGTAGAAGTATGTGATATGTTTGTTTTGATATATGATTGGATGGTCGAGATAGACAATATTTTGCTTTTGTTTATTTCCTTTTTCATAGAATAATTTAACTCGCATTTTGGTTGTGATATGCTTGATTGATATAATATTATGATTGGATAGTCGAGATAGACATTAATTTGTTTTGTTTTTATTTCATTTTATTTTTAACTCCGTAATTGATATTTTGTTCTGTGCGCACCCCCATGTCATCTAAGCTATGTAAGCCAATGACATTAAAACAGTTCAGTGTTCAGTGTTCAGTGTTCTTCTCTCTCTCTCTCAGCACACATACACACACCGTCAGTATGGGCCAATGACCTGGTGTAGCATTCTCCAGTTGGATTTGTTCTCAGCATGCCTACGCATGTGCGAAATCGATCATGACGTACCATCAAATTTTATCTTTTGTGTATTCGACACTGAATTGACCCTAAACCTATCCCTAACCCTACCCTTAACCCTATTCATAACCCTAACCCTAGACCTATCCCTAATCCTAACCCTAACCCTATCCCTAGCTCTTCGCACATGCGCAGACGGTTTGAGAACAAATCAATCGTGAGAACACTACACCGGGCCTGCTGACAATCTGAAGTTCTGCCGTTTATATGGCTAAAAACATTTGGGTAAAACGTACGCCATGGAGGTCATCCTTGGGGTCATCAGGAACGATTCTCCCAGTGTGAGTATGATTGACTTATGAGTAGCTTTGAGGTAAAGGTCAAGATGTGCCACCCCCCCTACCTATCTCGGTTAATTGTATTTTTCCGTTATTGCCTTTCTTACCATACATAAAGCTGTATTTTAGGAATTTTTTTAGCTAATAACCTTTTTGGAATACTAACCCTAACCCTAGCCCTAACCCTAACCCTACCCCCCACCGTATAAGACGGAAAAACGCAACGAACCACAACTGTGACAAATCGCGGTGTACTGCAGTACATAGTGGGGGGTAGGGTTAGGTTCAGGGTTAGGGTTAGGGTTAGGGTTAGTATTCCAAAAAGGTAATTAGCTAAAAATGTTCCTAAAATACAGCTTTATGTATGGTAAGAAAGGCAAAAACGGAAAAATACAATTAACCGAGAAATGCATGGGGGGTGGCACTTCAGTCTATCATCATCAAATTTGGCATACTAGTTTGCCAAGATGCAAGCTATCAACTGATGTATTTAGTTTTACATTAAGGTCAAGGTCGCGCCAGTTACGGGGTTCAAACCCCGAAACACATAATCGCTAATATCTCGCGAAGTTTTGCATGTATTTTAATGCAGTTTTTTTCACAACATTTCTTGGTGAATGGTCTATAACACAGTTGTCATGTATTTTTGTGTGCGCGCGTGTGCGCATGATCGCGCGCTCAAATCACGGGTCCCAACCCCAAGGCTATATATAAAAAAACTATTCAGTCTATTATCGTCAAATTTGGTATGCTTGTTGCACAAGATGCAAGCTATCCACTGATGTACTTAGTTTTACATTAAGGGCAAATTTACGCCATTCCGATTTCGGAGTACTTCGGCGATGCTGCGAGGGGACTTTGCAGCCGCTCGGCGTTGCACTTGTTTTTTTTCTTTAAAAACAAATTGAAATACACTGGGAGGGCTTTTATATGGCTTGTCATTTTGGTAAAACTGACACGACGGGCATCATCGTCAGTCAATGGGAATAATCATTCTGTCGAGTTTTTGTTAAGATCGGTTCGTTAGTTCAGGCACTGTGAAGTGGAATATATGTTTTGTTTACACACACATAAACACACATACATACGCGCACGCCCGCACGCCCTGCCCGCACGCATGCATGCACGCATGCATGCACGCACGCACGCACGCACACACACACACACACACACACACACACACACACACACACACACACACACACGCACACACGCACGCACACACACACACACACACACGCACACACACGCACACGCACACACACACAGTCAGACAGACTAACGCACAGCCCTCGTTCGTTCTCTTCCCAAATGAAAGCACACTTCCCATTTTAGTTGATAGCACTGAGAGTACAACACAAATGAATTGGTTTTATACAGAGCTTGTTACTCATTCACGTCGTTTTGTATCGGCTTTGGCAAAGCTTAATGTCTGCCTAAGTTCCAGTGCATTCGAGAAAAGCAATACCAGCATCCTTCAGTATTAATCTTAATTAACCCTTTCACCGCCAGCCATATTTCAGCCAACATATCCATTAAATTAACCTGGTTAGAGAACAAAATCCATCTGCAGTATTGGGGGAAACTGATACATTGGACACAAACAAAGTTTTATATATATAAGAGGAAAGTTTAATGGTGTGGTTGTTTTTTCTTCTTCAATCCTTGTACGTTTATATTATACTTCGAAGAAGGAAAGCGCATCAGTCTACCTGATCCAGGCACACCTCTCTACATTCCTCCTCACTGGGAGTATGTTGGTGTTTACTACGATTTCTATGACCTCCCCTATTGAATCCTTCACTGGATCCACCAACATGGCATCCCATCTCTTCTACTCTCTTCGAGGGATTGTAATTTTAGAACATTATTATTTTTTGTTATTTTACACAAGATTTTTACCATTTCTTTTGAATTAAGTGCTGGTTTGCTTTTATTGTGGACTTTCAATCTGGTGCAAAGAGGACAACCTTTCTCTTTTACGCCCTCTGCGGCCTTTCGGCCATGTGGGGCAAACTAGTTTAAGGCAATGATTTCCTTAATTCCTACTCTATTAAATGTCCCACATGTGTCTGTTCCGCGAGTGAGCCTTGAAGGCTTTTGCCTTTTGGTTTTTCTGATGCCCACAATCATCAAAGGTGATTAAGAAGACTGGAGTGAAGGGATAGGGGTGGGGTGGGGGGGGGGGGGGTGGAAGGAACGAACCACTGCTAAAAATGGGGAGGGAAAAAAAAAAGGAGACCGCCGCATTTCACGCTACTGTAAGGCTTACTGTAAACCACCGGCACGACTACGAGTAACTAGACGAGATAAGAAGCGGCAAAGGATCACTCGTCGTGTTGGACGTTGGCCAGTCGAGATCGATCGGAAGCTTAAACCAGAGCGTGAAAACGCAGGATCAACCATCCGCGCGATATAGTTTTCGGGTCCAGTGACCTTTGCTGCAACAAACGGACAAACGCCCCTGAAACTAAAGTCTGATCAAACAGTCTGCACAGTACCCCTGCGCCAGCGAGGATCTCGCGCGGCAGCATTTTCGGCTCCAGTGACCTTGACCTTGGACCGATGACCTTCATTTTTGTTTAACTTGATCAAGATATCCTAAATACTTATCGGCATGCAAAATTTGAGCCTCCTAGGTCGCTCAGTTCAAGCTTTGTTTCCCTTGGACTGTGTCTTGCAAAAAACAAAACTAAAAAGTGGCTCCAATGACCTTGACCTTTGACCAACGACCTTCATATTCGAACTTGGCCTGGGCGTCTTAACTACCTATCCGCATGCAACGTTTGAGCTTCCTAGGGCGCTCCGTTTGAAAACGTTATCGTGGTAATAGATAGATAGATAGTCACATAGACAGATAGAAAGCCAGGAACAAAACGAATATAATATAGATAGTTTGCAGCTTCGTGGCTGGTTAGTAAATGGATAGTACATGTAGTAAGTCAAAAGTCATAATTAAGTCATAAGTTTCTTTATTGTCCATAGTCCGATCGGAATGCAAACGTAACTTTAAAGTATTCGTTGGCGTGAATGATTGTGTTTTTTTATTTTTTATTTTTTGCACAGAAAAGAAACCCATTCATGAACCGTCGTTATTTATTAGTACTAATTACTCGATAAAATGTAACTTAGGCTTGTCCTAAAAACACAAGGCAACAGAGTTTGTATGTACCTCTTCAGCACACCAGAACTACGTAACAAATTCTTCCACCGCCGGAAACACGTCCAGATCACCAGAAAAACACCCTTTACAGAGATCGCAACACTCACTTTGCTCTAGTTTCCTAGAAATCAAACCGTCAAATCGGTGATTCCTACTTGGCGGAGGTGCTGGCAGTCAAATTATTTCAGTGAAAGAGAAGGCGTGTGGCTTCTCTTTTCTAATGGCCGCCTGAGTTTAGACCAAATCGCTTGCACGAAATTTTCACATTACAAGCCTTTTTATTTTATTTTTTTAGAATTTTATGCAATTTACCTAAAGGAGTTTCGCTTTCAACAAAGGAAATAGCTCCAATTTTTTTAATTTATTACTGCACTACAAAAAAGAAAACGCTTCAACCACAATGAATGGCCTCCAGCCACCCCATCCAAAATGGCTCCTCTCTCCAGCATCTCCGCCAAGGAGGAATTGCCGTTTTGACGGTTTGATTTCTAGGAAACCAGAGCAAAGTAAGTGTTCCGATCCTTGAAAAAGCTGTCTTTCTGTGATCTCGACGTGTGTCTTGCAAAAACCCATCCGTCAGGGTCCACCTTTAAGTAAATCGTTAACTTATTTCCCTTATTATTAGTTATTAGAACAACACGTGCTGTTGCAGTTGTGAAAAAACCTACGAGATCAAACAGTATGGCCACAGAACGTTAAGTTTAGGCAACGCTCATTGATGCTCGCTTTAGAGGACGCGAATACCATTTGAAACTCTCTAATCAAGCCAATTTCACTCCTGTTCAAAATTCAATGGAAACAAAACCCACAAAACCTGCACTTCCCCGGTGTGATTACTAAAATACTCTACCAGAGCAAACGTCCTTATTAACCAACAATCAAAGTGGAAGAAGCTGATTCCAAAAAGCCTGAATAAAGAGTGATTACTTCGCAGCTGACTGAAGCCGGTTCTTTTTGCTTGTGGCTCAAGCCACAAACCTATAACTCACTTCGTCGGTCGGTCGGTCTGTCGGTCCAAAATTGTCGCACATTTTGACAAAATTGTCGCACTTCAAATTGAGGCTACACTTCTGGCCACTCTTTAAAATGATGTATTTTAAAAGCGTACAAAATAATAAACATACGTAATACAGACACTACAACAGACACGACGAGTATGCGGTGCTTCTTTCGATGAGCATAAGTAGGATACATAGTTTTAAATGTTTTCCAAAAGATATAAAAAGTTACGAAATGGTGCAGAGATAACATTCTGGGTTACAGATTAAAATTATTGAAAAGCCAGGGGAGGTAACTCATGATTGGAGTGGTAAAAATAGACCGCGTGCCACAAACTATTGCGATTTCGCGCTTGTTTTCCTGTACTCCTGCCCTTTCAGCTACACTACAGACGGGATCATTGTGAACTCACTCACTGCCTACTGTTACCATACTTAATTTAACACTTCCCACCTTCCACTTTTTCCCCACCTTCCGGCCAGCAGGTAGGAAGTGAGAAAGTTGGCTTCCTTCTTTGCAAGGTTGGTTGGTAGGCTGCGAAGTATTCACTCTATGCGACATTAAGGCTTTTTGCTGACGCTTTCATTTTGCATGCTAGTCTGCCGTTTCCGACTATGACTGCCAGATAGCAGAGAGGGCAGCTGCTATTCTGCTCAGGCTGGGCTAGAATTTGTTTTCAGTGTATTCGTTGGCCTTCATATACCCACTCTCCCAGCGCTACACCCTCGTCACTTGGCGAATTATTAAGGTACTTTATAGTCACAGAGGCGTCTCTGTGAAATTCGGGTTGCTCCCACCTGGAGAGAGCGTCGCATCCAGAGGCGCTCCACCCAATTTTTTGTTTTTGCATGCGATTTTTGTGTGACTGATGAGGAAGGAAGGGAGGGTGTGGGTGTGTGTAGGGGTGTTAAAGTTTGACCAAATGACAACTTTTTCGTTGCCACTGGGTGTGCTAAGTGCATGGGCACACGGAACCTCGGTTTATCGTCTCATCCGAAAGACTCCACGTTCAGACCGTTAAGGCCTAGTGTAAAGTGTGGGGAACAATCCCCTGTACCCAGGTTCGAACTCGGGTTTACTTGACACGAGGCGAACGCGCTACCACTGTGCCACTCTAAAGGACGCCGAGGAATGTAAAGTATATTGGTCACGTGGGTCTTTAAGACTGCACGTTGGATGCCCAAGCTGCTTCTGAAATTCTGAGACTATCATGGGTGACGTACCGAATCGCCTAGTCCCGTTTCGCCTAACGGCCTGGAACGTCCCTTTTTGGAGATGAACCAAGAATGTTGACAAATACACTGCAATTCGCCTTATCCATAGCGTTATTTCGCCTTTTCTCTCTCTGTTTTCCCCCCCTCCTGTTTCTTTCACTTCAGTTCATTTCTGTTCCACAATGAATAATTTATTTCTCTCTTTCTGTCTGTCTCTGTCTCTCTGCCTGTCTCTGTCTCTCTGTGCGTCTCTCTCCCTCGCACACGCACACACACGCACACACAACCCAGAACACAGGCATAAACACACGCACACACGCACACATATACAGCCACGTTTACACTCGCCTTTTCAGCCGACACTTAAGGGCCAGCCACACTAAAATCGCACGACTGTACGATACAATTCGATCACGTGGTCTCCAAGGACAAATGTGATTGGCGCATCGAGATCACGTGAATGAATCGTATCGTACAGTTGCGCAATTTTAGTGGACGTGTGGTTGGCCCTTTAGATGAAAGACTATCACGTAAAAAGGCGAACAAAGAAAAAAAAAGTTAATTTGGGAAAAGGCGATATGGCAATAATTTTATGGCATTATGAGAAAAGGCGATTCGGACCTCTCCGCTAAAGGGTCTGACTTGGTTTCAACAAACATTCCTCGTGGGAACACTAAGAGCTCTTTGAGAACAAATAGTTCCTCCCTGCTCCCCCCGAAAACAACAACATTTCACGTGGAGTGAAGAGTTGCATTTTCTCGTCAGGTAGCGGCCATTTGCCCCCGGGCCATCAGCACCCCCCCCCCCCCCCCCCCCCCCCCGGCCTTTTGCCCCCCCCCCCCTCCCACCCTTTTCACGTTGCGTCGAGTTCACGATTCAGGCATGCATCTCGGTGAATACTGAGTAGATCGTACTGAGTTCAATAAACTCCCATGCGTGACAAATAAGGTGGGCACTGAATGGGTTTGTCTGTCTCAAACAAAAGTCTTCGGCTGATGGTACTTCTTCTTCTTCTCAAGTTGTTCTTTCACAAAAAAACAAACAACCGCCATCATCTTGGTCAGGTCAGGTCAGGTCAGATCTTCAGGGCAGCCAGGCCTCGCGGCCTCTTGATGTGCCCTATCTGTTGATTGTTTATTATTGTGGTTTTGTTCATCAATCAGATTGGCATAGCTGTGGCGCTTTTTGAACTATCGTTGTCGTCTTAATCATAACTGTATTTAAAAACATTAATTTTGGGGTCACTATCTAGGAGGTTTTTGAAATGGTTAGTGTTGGAAGCAAGTTTAGTTTGTGCAGGGAGATTGTTCCAGTGCTGGGTGACTCTATTAGAAAAAAAAGTTTTTCCTCATCTTGTTGAGGTTTATGTACAATCACTTCACGAATGCGAACAACGCAGGAGATGGAAATACAAGGCCAAAGTAAAGGTAATTCTCACCCTGTCTGTCTGTCTGTCTGTCTGTCTGTCTGTTCTCTCTCTCTCTCTCTCTCTCTCTCTCTCTCTCTCTCTCTCTCTCTCTCTCTCTCTCTTGTAGAGTCTTGTACATTGCTGATGTATATAGTATTGTGTTATGTTATTTTTGAATATTTACTTTCTTGAATGCTTTGTAGTAGTAGTATTTGTTACGCAAGCGCTTCATTTTTTTGTATATTTTTTGTTGTTGTATATTTTTTGTTAACCTTTGTTTTGCCTCAGGGCTGAGTGTAAAAAAGCAATGTTTGCTTATCTTATTACCCTGAATAAACAAAATTTCGTTCGTTCGTTCGTTCTCTCTCTCTCTCTCTCTCTCTCTCTCTCTCTCTCTCTCTCTCTCTCTCTCTCTCTCTCTTCTCTCTCTCTCTCTCTCTCTCTCTCTCTCTCTCTCTCTCTCTCCTCTCTCTTCGTCTCTCTCTCTCTCTCTCTCTCTCTCTCTCTCTCTCTCTCTCTCTTTCATGTGCCAATTTTTTGTTCCTGTTTTTTTTACTTGGTTGTGTTATGTCAAATGTTCTTGCTGGATGCATGGTATGAATGTGTGAGTGAGAGTGCAATGTGCAAAGAAGCTATTGTAGCTTATCATTTTTACCCTCAATAAAACATTCGTATTTATTCGTATTCGTATTCCCCCCCCCCCTCTCTCTCTCTCTCTCTCTCAGTCTCTCTCTCTCTCTCTCTCTCTCTCTCTCTCTCTCTCTCTCTCTCTCTCTCTCTCTCTCTCTCTCTCTCTCTCTCTCTCTCTCTCCCCTCTCTCCCTGCGCGTGTTATAACTATCATTTAGTTAAAGAAAGCCCTATAGTCTTGAGCATTATTTGCTAGTTTTGCCATATTCCTGGCGTCAGTCAATGATTAAGTTTAGAATTTGCAATAATAAGTTTCCCGTACAGCAGGATATATTTTTGGATATCCCTTGGCAAGAAAGAAAATGTACCCTGTGTGAACTGAATGAAATTGGTGATGAATTTCACTATTTTCAGCGTCACCCCAATCATATAGTAAAAAGCCAACGGTCCGTGTGTGTGTGTGTCTGTGTGTCTGTCTGTCTGAAACACGAAACGGGCCTTATAACTCCGCCGTTTTTCGACCGAATCGCTTCAAATTTGCTGTGAGCCCTCACGGGGCGATGGCAACGGCAACCGACGCGGCCGTGTCATTTGCGCGGTTTCGCAAATGCGCGAAACGCGCATCCGCCGGCCTCTCGGCGCCCGTATCTCCGGTGTTTCTGGACCGACTGCCTTCCAATTTGGCAGGAAGATCACCGGGGACGCCGACTATCCGTGTACCAACCCGGAAGCGAATCTGTTCAGAAACGCGCGCGCTATACGACTCCGCCGTTTCTTAACCGAATCGCTTCAAATTTGCTGTACTCGGCGTTACCAGTACTTGGCGTTACCGTTACTAGGCGTTACTGGGACTCGGCGTTGCGCTAGTGTTATTAAATTTAGTACGTTAATGAATACCCGCAGGAAATCTAAACTGGTTAAACTCGCAAAGTTTATCCATATACTTGTAACTTTGTGTTCTAATACTTTAAGAAACACATAAATGCGAGAAGGAAAAAACCTGTGAACCCTACTTGCTTGGTTTTTTTAGTTTAAGCCACTGCTCTGTAACCAATGTCTTTGTTATTCTTGTTCTCGTTTTTTGAAAAATAGTAGGTAGTTTGTATGGGATACTTTTAGTTTGAATTTTATTTCTTAGATTACTGTCTTTTTGTTGTGAATTTTATTTCCTAGATCATGAAGGTTTTTTGTTGTTATTCATATTTGAATGTATGTTTTCTTTTCTTTTTTTTCTTTTTTGACTCACCAGTGTCTGCCATTGTGTTTGTTGTTATCTAGGGGAAGACG
Organism: Phymorhynchus buccinoides; assembly: GCA_017654935.2. Classification (NCBI taxonomy): domain Eukaryota; kingdom Metazoa; phylum Mollusca; class Gastropoda; order Neogastropoda; family Raphitomidae; genus Phymorhynchus; species Phymorhynchus buccinoides. The sequence goes on along the minus strand of CM065685.1, from coordinate 44,546,686 downwards.
GGGTAAAAAGGCGCATGGGCGGGTAAGAAGCCCACCCCAATTATCTCATGAAATGAAGCAAATTTCAGTCTCATTTTGCCCATGAGACGAGCGTTAATGTCTAGCATTCGTCTCATGGGCAAATTTCACTGAAATTTTCTTTATTTCATGAGATAATTGGGGTGGGCTTCTTACCCGCCCATGCGCGTTTTACCCCGTCTTCCCCTATGTATTAGCTTAAAAGCTCCCCCTGGGACCAAAGCTCAAATAAAACAGTTTCCAAACTGTTTTCCTCCCCCCTCTCTCTTCCTCCCTCCCTCCCCCCCCCTCTCTCTTCCTCCCTCCCTCCCCCCCTCTCTCTCTCTCTCTCTCTCTCTCTCTCTTCCCATATTTCAGCCTATCTATGTTTCATAATATCAACTGCTTTGCTACCTTTGTATTCAGCTCTGTTTGCGTAATAGTATGCCTTGCCATGTTTGTCTTTTGTTTTCTTCGAATTTGCACCTTACTACCCGTGTTACCCGTTTAAGACGCTCTCATAATTACAGTACCCGACGCACCTCCTTTCATGCCTCGGAAGTTCTTTTCAATTAAACGAAAATACACAAAACTAAACCAAACATCATTAATGCAATCAAAGTTCTTGTATTTGGCCAATCAAAGAACGACACAGCGAGGCCAAGAGAGCAGAGACTACGACATTGAACAAAAGGAGGGGAGAACTCTCTCTTTAATTAACTCCCCTCCACCGAAGTTGATTGCGATGCCAATCACCTAGCAAGGAGTGGATCAGAGCCAAAGGGAAGCAAAACACAGCTGGCGTCTGAAGAAGTATTAAGAATATGCCAATGGTATTTTGTATTTGCTTGGTTCGATCTTTTCTTTTTCTTTTCGTAGCATTACTCTACGAAATCTAAACCTGGGCCTGTATTCACGTTGATATAGCATGAGACTTAGCATGATGCTAACTTAGAAGCTCTTCCAATGTCCTATAGGATTTAATAGGACTTTTGGAAGAGCTTCTAAGTTAGCATGATGCTAAGTCTCAAGCTATCTCAACGTGAATACAGGCCCTGGCTGTTTTCCAAATTCTTGGTGTTAGGTATATTAGTATGTTATGTTTTTTCTTTTTTTTTCGGGGGGGGGGGGGGGGGGGGGGGGGGTGGGTGGAGGGTACTTTGTTTTCTATTCTATAGCAAATCTCTCCTTCTGTTTTAACGTGAAGCCAGAGACGGTCTCGGTTTTGTCAAAGACCCAGTCCAACTAATGAGCCATATGTTGGGCACAATCTTAGACATCAGTAGATAACGTTCGACACAGGAGACTAATTAAACTTCCGTCTGCTTATCTGTATAACTATCTAGCCTTCACTCCGCATGAAATCTACGAAAAACAACTATAGCCCCAACAACCATAGAGATATGTATTTCTGAAACATGACGCTGATTTAGATCATATTACGCTGAGAAGGCAGAGACAAAAAACGAAGAAGCTAATTCTTGAGAGAAAAACAAAGTCCACCCACAACGCTCTACTTAGTAGGGTAAGACGGGATAAAAAGCCCATGGGCGGGTAAGAAGCCCATGCCAAATTATCTCATGAAATAAAGCAAATTTCATCACATTTTGCCCATGAGACGAATGTTAATGTTTAGCGTTCGTCTCATGGGCAAATTTGACTGAAATTTGCTTTATTTCATGAGATAATTGGCATGGGCTTCTTACCCGCCCATGGGCTTTTTACCACGTCTTCACCAGTAGCAATGATATTTCGAAATTTCATATGATAAAAATCAACAACCATGGACTACATACGCGTAGTCATGTCACAATATGGTTTTTTTTGCTCCTCGAGTCGTTACGGGGTTCTCAATTTCTAGTATTGACTAAGTTATTTGAAACTTATAGTCTGTGTTAGAGTAATTATTGCAAATGAAATATTGATTTGTGTGTGTGTGCTTTAAATCACGCTTGATTGGAGTGTAAGTGTGTAAACCTAAACATGTGTCATTTTGAAGAAATGTTGCGGAAATGATTTTTTTAAAATCCTTTCTAGCCCCTCTCCTCTTAATTCTTAAGTATGAAAATAAAAATGGGGTCCTAAGCTGTGAACCAATTATTTTTCGTGAACCATATGTATACGAGTGTGGATGAAAGCAAAACTCAAGAAGCCATGACTACGAACACACACACACACACACACATGCACACGCACACGCACACACACACGCACACGCACACGCATACACACACACACACACACACACACACTCTCTCGCACTCCTTTCTCTCGCACGCGCGCACGCACGCACACACACACACACACACACACACACACACACACACACACACACACACACACACACACACTCTCTCTCTCTCTCTCTCTCTCTCTCTCTCTCTCTCTCTCTCTCTCTCTCTCTCTCTCTCTCTCTCTCTCTCTCTCTCTCTCTCTCTCTCTCTCTCTCTCTCTCTCTCTCTCTATCTCTCACTCTCGACAAAATTCCCCATCAAGCCTAAAATAATGCTGCACGAAAGGACACTCTCTCATTCAGTCCATAGAACAGTCACACACCACTGCCATTAATTTTCTCTTTCCACGGAATCTGGGCAATCAAAATTAGTCAACCTTAACCTGACCACGACCGCATCTGCCTTAAAACAAGATGGCTAAGCCACTTAAACATACTTCCAGTTCACACACACACACACACAAAACGTAAGAGAGAAAACGGATGCTGTATTGGAAGTTTACAGTATGAATATTAGCTACCTCCCCCCCCTTATTTGACATCACGTTGTTGTAGTTATTGTTGCTGTTGACGTTAACCCTGGCTAAAAAACCCTCCAGGGATCGTCCCAACCGCCGAAGAAACTTGAATACTATGGTACAAACGCGTCAGCTGGGGATGGGAACATTACGTGTGTCTGTGTGTGTGACCGTTTTTGATTACCTCGCCACGTGGGCAGCCACACTCTATATCTTCGAGGGACTTTGGAGACTGATGATGTTATGCTAGGAGCTTGTCACGGCTAAAGACAATCCACGCATAACTATGCACAGCATGACAACATTTTGATGAGGCGTTGGTGCTGACTTCACGGATTTGATTGTTAAGACATGTGGGGACAAAATCTGCCAATGTTTATTATGATTGGTTCAGTGGAGTTATTTTTCTCATTGCCCCCGTCGACGACTAAGGCCATGTCAGGGCTGTCACCACGCTAAACTCTGACCACGTGATGGTACAAAAAGGATACAATTATAAAATGAAAAGCATACAAATTCTTAGGCTAAAACATCGTATTAAAATTATTCCCATGCGATTTTAAAAACAGTAAAAAAACTTACAAAGTTGAAACTTTTTTTTAGGGTATGATCGGCTGAGTATGTTTGACAATATTCATTGTTATAAAATCAGAACAGTTGGAAGTTTGTTTGTATGGCTTGCCGTTTGGCTGAAACTGTTGCAACGAGTATTGCATTGTCGTCAGGGGATGAGGGGACCGTACTGCTGGGTTTTCTTAAGTTCGGTTCAATAGTTTAGGTGCTGAGAGGTGGAATATACAGATATTTCACGTACAGGGAGACAGACGCACGCACTCACACATGCACGCGCACACACACACATACACACACACACACACACACAGAGAGAGAGAGAGAGAGAGAGAGAGAGAGAGAGAGAGAGAGAGAGAGAGAGAGAGAGAGAGAGAGAGAGAGAGAGAGAGAGAGAGAGAGAGAGAGAGAGAGAGAGTACGAATACGAATACGAATGTTTTATGAGGGTAAACGGATAAGCTCAAGCTTCTTTACACCATGTAAAGAGAGAGAGAGAGAGAGAGAGAGAGAGAGAGAGAGAGAGAGAGAGAGAGAGAGAGAGAGAGAGAGAGAGAGAGAGAGAGAGAGAGAGAGAGAGAGAGAGAGAGAGAGAGAGAGAGAGACAGAGAGAGAGAGACAGAGACAGAGACAGAGACAGAGACAGAGACAGAGAGACGCAGAGATGCTTGTTCCTATCCCAAAGTACTTCCATTCTTATTGAACCAGGAGTTTCAACAACAACAAAAAAGAAAGAAAAATGACCTTAAACCAAATGAACACACCACAAAGGAGAGAAGAAAGCGAACCGAAAAACAGCAAACTGGTGAACTCCGTAGGAAGAAGACCAGAAAATAAACAAAACAAGTGCAACGCCGAGCGGCTGCAAAGTCCCCTCGCAGCATCGCCGAGCTACTCCGAAATCGGAATGTGTCGGCTGTACACATACATAAAAACGCATCAAAGCAGCACGTGACTACATAAAACGCATCAAAACAGCACGTAACTGAATAGTTTTTTTTATATATAGCCTTGGGGTTCGGACCCGTGATTTGAGCGCGCGCGATCATGCGCACACGCGCGCACAGATAAATTCATGACAACTGTGTTATAGACCATTCATCAAGAAATGTTGTGAAAAAAACTGCATTGAAATACATGCAAAACTTCGCGATATATTAGCGATTATGTGTTTCGAGGTTTGAACCCCGTAACTGGCGCGACCTTGACCTTAATGTAAAACTAAATACATCAGTGGATAGCTTGCATCTTGGCAAACTAGTATACCAAATTTGATGATGATAGACTGAATACTTTTTGAGAAAAACGGACGAATAGCCGGACGGATGGAGGCACGCCGGACACCGGACGGACGGACGGACGGACGGACGGACGGACGGACGACGGACGGAGACGGACCAGACAAAAACAATAGCTCCCCGAACCTTCGGCTCGGGGACTAAAAAGAAAAGAAAAGTATCCCTAGCTCACAGAGAGAGAGAGAGAGAGAGAGAGGAGAGGGAGAGGGAGAGAGAGAGAGAGAGAGAGAGAGAGAGAGAGAGAGAGAGAGAGAGAGAGAGAGAGAGAGAGAGAGAGAGAGAGAGAGAGAGAGAGCAGAGATCCTCGTTCGTATCCCAAAGTACTTCCATTCTTATTGAACTGGGAGTTTCGAAAAAGAAAGAAAGAAGAAATGACCTAAAACGAAATTAACAACAAGAAAACGAACCGAAAAAAATAGCAAACTGGTGAACTCCGTAGGAAGAAGACCAAGACATAAACAAACAAAAAACAAGAAAAAGAAAAGGATCGCTAGCTCATTCATGTGACAGGAAACAGCAAGATGCAGAAAAGCGGAAAAGAAAAGCGCGTCAGAATTGAGAAGAAAATGTGGCGGTAACACGAAACTGCTTTTTGTGACAACAAAAAACCAAAACTTCAACCGTTTTCTTTGAGAAAGTGGTCCTCCTGTCCGTGTTGGCAATGACTGAGTTAGATTAGGAAGCCAGCAAGGCAGTGATGACGAAGGGAAAACAAGGAGGATTAAAAGAAGGAGGAGAAGAAGAAGGGGGAGGAAGAGGAGGAGGAGGAGGAGGAGGAGGAGGAGGAGGAGGAGGAGGAAAACAAGAGCAAGAAGGGGAGGAAGAAGGAAGGCGTAAACAAGAAGAAAAAAACAAAGCAAAAGGAAAAAAGAAATACAAATAACAACAGGACAAAGATGAAAAGATGTTTAAAAAGAAGAAGAAGAGGAGGAGGAGGAAGAAGAAGAAGAAGAAGAAGAAGAAGAAGAAGAAGAAGAAGAAGAAGAAGAAGAAGATAGAAGAAGAAGAAGAAGAAGAAGAAGATAAAGAAGAAGAAGAAGAAGACGACGACGACGACGAATAATAAGAAGAAGAAGAAGAGGAACTAAGAAGAAGAAGAAGAAGACGAAGAAGAAGAAGAAGGAGAAGGAGAAGGAGAAGGAGAAGAAGAAGAAGAAGAAGAAGTAGTAGTAGTAGTAGTAGTAGTAGTAGTAGTAGTAGTAGTAGTAGTAGTAGTAGTAGTAGTAGCAGCAGCAGCAGCAACAACAGTAGTAGTAGTAGTAGTAGTAGTAGTAGTAGTAGTAGTAGTAGTAGTAGTAGTAGTAGTAGTAGTAGTAGTAGTAGTAGTAGTAGTAGTAGTAGTAGTAGTAGTAGTAGTAGCAGCAGCAGCAGCAACAGTAGTAGCAGCAGCAGCAACAGTAGTAGTAGTAGTAGTAGTAGTAGTAGTAGTAGTAGTAGTAGTAGTAGTAGTAGTAGTAGTAGTAGTAGTAGTAGGTGACATTCTATCATAGAAAATGCTTTCACTGACCTACAATACCCCGCGTGTCTATATTCCATTGTCACAGAATGTCGGTAGAATGCGAAAATAATGTAATGTTACTATTATGAACCTCCAAATAGGGTACAATAATGAGAACTTGACGTTTTAAAAACGAACAATTTTGTCCCCGAAAAGGGAGATAAAAAAACCTTTCGCAAAACAGTAAGCCCCTCCTGTGTTTAGGTGCATATCTATTCATTACATTCATTCGATTGTAGAATGTTGCATTTTGTTTTCTTTAATCACTGTAATAGATTTAAATCACCAATTAAACTGTTAGAACTGAACGGCAAACATTACAATTAATGCACTATTGGTGTTTCAACCGTCAGATAACATTATCTTATTAGTCCATCTTCTACTGACGGTTTTATTTTTGTTGGAAGTATTCAAAACGCAACCGGTTTACATTGCATATCTAATCGCCTATTTTTCGTTTTGCTTGTAGATCAAGTATTATAGTCTACCTAGTAATATTATCCATTATCTCAGCTCAGAATGCTTGACACGACACACAAAAAACATCGATTAAATCGTGCAGTTAGTTGGTTAGATTGGCGTTAACTTCTACTACAGGTTATACGATATACCATAATAAATTGATCGCAATTGATTTTTAAGAATGATGAAAAGAGGGATTTTACAATTGCTTTTGGTGATGCAGCTTTGGAGACTTGTTAGCGTTTGGATATTATTATCAATATTAACTCTTGAAAAGCTCTCTTGGCTAGAAGATTGGAGGCAGGGCCAATCATTTGGGCAAGGAATCTCCACAAAATCAATTCCAGTTCCACTGATCAGAACAGCCACATTTGCTGTGTGGACACAACTCTCTCTGAGCAAAGAGATTTACCCGTTGCCGCTCTGAGTCTCTCAGAGAGAGAGAGAGAGAGAGAGAGAGAGAGAGAGAGAGAGAGAGAGAGAGAGAGAGAGAGAGAGAGAGAGAGAGAGAGAGACGTTTATGTGTTGAACTGTGCTACCTCTGTAGGGATCAGTGCGATGCGCCCCCATCTCTACATCAACATGACATTGTCTGGGTGTCCCCGTAATTGTGTCCCCATCCATATATGTTCCCGTCTCCATCCACCCATGTCCATATATGCCACCATCTCTGTGTCCCATCTCTATATTTCACAGTGTCAGTGTGTCCCTGTCATTGTGTCCCCTTCTCTAGGTGTTCGCGTCTCTTTAAGCCCCTGTCTGTATAATTATGACCCCGTCATTATAATTATGTTCGCGTCATTGTGTCCCCATGTCTATATCTCACCGCCTTCGTGTGACCTCTTCATATTGTGTCCCCTTCTCTGTGTGTTAGCGTCTCTATATGTCCCTATCCGAGTCTCTATATGCCCCGGTCTGTATGTGTACCCGTCTCTACATGTCCCCGCAGATTAGGGCAAGTGCAAGGGGTAAAGAGTAGTGGGACAGGATGGGTAGAGGTAGGGATAATGGTAGGGTTACGATAAACAAAGAGACGGAGCGCTAAAAGACAGGGACACATGGAGACGTGGACATGTAGAAATGTGGACACGTAGAGACGTGGGCACACACAGACTAAATCGGGGACACAGACGGGGGCACAATGCTACGTAATCTCTCTGTCTGCCTGTCTATGTCTCTCTTTCAATTATCTCTCTCTTTCTCTCACATGCACACACTCAAGCCCACACAGTCTCTCTCTCTCTCTCTCTTTCTGTCTGCCCCCCCCCCCCCCTCCCTGTCTCTCTCTCTATCTTACACACACATACACACGCATGCGCCTACACACATACGCAGTCACACACCCTCCCCCCATGCGTGCGTTAGACAGGGGTTATTTTGATAGCTTTTAAATATTTTCTCTGTCGGACAGATATGTTTTTCTCTCTTTATTGTATCTTGTAATATACAACGAATATTCTCCATTACTCATATCTACGCAATCAGTTAGGCCTGCTTGGAAACATGTATCATACTAATAAATCTAGTTTTTAAATATAATATCAATATGTGTATGTCCCTAAACTCAAGGCAGATTACAAAACCTCGTTGTCAGAAGTACTAAGATCCAAACTGTAAACGTCTTAATATAAAATAATCATTGGCGAGTATTACTGAGAGGTACTAGATATATCATTACAGGCATTGTAAGAATGGTGAGTGAAAAGCGCATTGAGTTGCGTTGCAAGATTATGCGCTATATAAGCATTATTAATTATTATTTATTATTATTTCTCAGTAAAACAATTACCACCCCAAAAAACCTCACATAACTTATCCACAGAACAAGTTATAAAGAACACGTTTTTATCGACACTTGGCACAGACACTTTGCTGTAAACTGAAACTGATATTTCAGGCACAACAGCTTTTTGATAAACATCTGATGATACCTCTGCATCATACCTTTTCTTAGGATGGAGTCTCGTGCCAAGACCATTTTGTCTCTACTGCGCGCATAAAATATAATAATAGAATGATATTCCCCTTCCTCTGATAAGGGGAAAACAGGGAGTAAAGGAGACCACATGTAGGCTATTGCTGCAGAACCACAGCCATGGCAAAAATTGTCAGGGGCGGATTGGGGGGTGGGGGGTCCTGGGTTTCTGGAATCCCCACCCCCGCTCTGCCCCAAGCATGTACCTTAAGGGTAAATGGTTGCTCAATTTTTGCTTTAATAATCACTGAATTGCACAAATTTACGGGGCTCCCTGGACTCCCCGTGGAAACCCCCGCGGAATCATTTGGTCCGCCCCTGACTGCTATCACATAAATGATATGGTTTGCGCGCGTGTGCGTGTGTGTGCGCGTGTGTGTGCGTGTGTGTGAGTGTGCATGTGCGCGCGCGCGCGTGTGTGCATGCATGCGTGTAGCTTATGTGTGTGCACGCACGTACGCGCCCGTGCGTGTGTGTTCAATGTCAGCACAAATTCGTAGAGTCAACCTGACAATAAATTGGTTCCAGTCCAGTCCAGTGTGTGTGTGTGTGTGTGTGTGTGTGTGTGTGTGTGTGTGTGTGTGATGTGTGATGTGATGTGTGATGTGTGTGATGTGTGTGATGTGTGATGTGTGTGATGTGTGTGTGTGATGTGTGTGTGTGTGTGTGTGTGTGTGTGTGTGTGTGTGTGTGTGTGTGTGTGTGTGTGTGTGTGTGTGTGTATGTGATGTGTGTGTGTGCGTGACTGTGTGCATTGCAGGCAGTTGATTCCTAACCAACCTCAATTATGCATTCACTGGTATATCAACTGTCTGTTTTCAATACGTTTGTCTTCTTTCAACACTCTATCCAACTGTACTGGAGCGTAAAAGTCTTATTGCGTCATGTTGAACATTAATAGGCCTGAAGCATTAGGATCAGGACAGAAGTAGATCTAGAAGCGAAACGAAAAGTAGGCGTAAGTTTATGTAGTAGTTGCGTTTGAATACGTTACTATAAATATGAATGTAATGAGATGTAGGGCTCACAATTATAATATTACCTGATAGAAAAATATCAATAGGACATAAATTTGAAGTGTCATTTTTCAATGTGTATATACCTTTTAAAATTCAATGAAATCTATTTCAACGCTTAAAAATATCAAAATGTATTATTTCATAAGAATGAATTTCAAGAATAGATCTACATTCAAAATAAAGGGGGAGCTATATCGAGCAGTGTATTAATGTTATATCCCTTGATGTGAACAAAATAGTTCGATTTTAAAACTTCTAGTTCGTATTATTGTACCCTAGTTGGGGGTTAATAATAGCAAAACTACACTCTTAAAGCATTCAGCAAAAACTCGACGACAATGGAACATAGTCCCCTGGGGGTTGTACCTACATCGCAGATCTAAGAGAGATACAAGCTCGAAGAATGTCACCTACATAGTAGCAGCAGCAGCAGCAGCACTAGCGGTGCCATAGCCGATGAGGTTTAACAGAGGCGTGGTTACTGCTACACCTATCTGTATTAATAACAAATCGGGAATTTACTGGTTTCGTACTGCCTCCGGGCATTGCCTCCAGTATTGTTCCCACCATATTTGTATTTACAAATGTCCCATATGTGTCTGATTCAGACCAAGAGGACGTAAAACACCATTTTCGTCAGCACTAGCAGTAGTAGTAGTAGTAGTAATAATAATAATAATAGTAGTAGTAGTAGTAGTAGCAGTAGTTAGTAGTAGTAGTAGTAGTAGTAGTAGGAGTAGTATAGTAGTAGTAGTAGTAGTAGTAGTAGTAGTAGTAGTAGTAGTAGTAGTAGTAGTAGTAGTAGTAGTAGTAGTAAGGGGTGGCAGAAGCAGTCACATTTTGACAACAAAAAGTTCATGTTATTTTGGGATGGTTGGTTATGAGCTGGCAACCTAGTTAGATGATAAGGCCAGTTCGGTAATGGCAGCAGCATGGGGGGGGAGGGGGGTGGGGGGGGGGGGGGGGGAAGGAGGAAGAGAGAGGGAGGGAGAGAGAGAGAGAGAGAGGAAAAGACACAAATATAAAGAGAGAGAGAGAGACTCAG
>CM065685.1:44526072-44531072 GCA_017654935.2 Phymorhynchus buccinoides | reverse complement strand
GTTACGTCCCCGTGTAAGCTTATAGCATACAAAGAACATCTTATCATCTTAGCCTGGGTACAGGGGATTTTTCCTCTCACTGTGCACTAGACCTTATGGTCTGAACGTGGAGTATTTCGAATGAGACGATAAACCGAGGTCCCGTGTGCCCATGCACTTAGCACACGTGAAACCCAGTGGCAACGGAAAAGTTGGTAACTGCTCAAAATTTATCCCCCTTCCTTCCCTTCCCTTCCTCATCAGTCACACAAACATCGCATGCAAAAAACAAACAAAAAATGGGTGGCGCGCCTCTGGCTGCGACGAGCTCTCCAGGTGGGAGCTTCCCGAATTCCACAGTGACGCCTCTGTGACTATAAAGTACCAAACTGCCAATACCGAGCACTTTCCCCCTAAGAATGCCTGCATATATTATGTTAACTATCAAACTGAATACTTTTTGTGCGAACAGTGAAACCTCCATTATACGACCTTCAACAATCATCCAAAATGAGGTCTTATAAGGGAGGGGTCTTTAAGGGAGGTAATGTTAATACTTACAAAGAAGGGCAATGTCTCAGAAAAGTAGGTCTTATATGGGAGGTCTTAGAGGGAGGTTCCACTGTATAATATACTAGATGTACATTTTCACAGAAAGCTGGTGTCATGAGAAATAAGTACCTACCGTGAAATAAGTACCCTTCAAAAGCGCACGAGAGCCATTCTTCTTTCATGTGATAAATAAGTCAACTATTATTTGAAATATTGACATTTAAGTGCTCAATCTACATGGAAAGAACCAAGAAATAGAGCGGGAGCGTGTAAATCTACATTTTTGCTGAGGAATCGATATGCAAAGCCATGTCACTTAGTTTCGTATTTTTCAAAATGGCGGACGATAAAAACAACTATCCGTGCAAACAAAAATACATGATAATAAATATTAGAAAAATATCCCTGACTTCTCAGTATTTAATGATGAATCTTCTGTTCTTCCTTGACGCATCGGAATGTATTTAGGGGCGAATCTTTCCCAAACAGCAAACCATTTGAATGAGGAAAAGAGTATTTATATCATGGGTAAAATATTTTATACAACACCGATAATCACGGGATGAACTTTTGTTTGAGTTAATTACGTGTCTAGTTTTTAGCTACTGGACAACGGGTTGAGCCCGCAACGTCGTGACTACTTGTTGTTGTTGTTGTTGTTGTTGTTGATGTTGTTGTTGTTGTTGTTGTTGTTGTTGTTGTTGTTGTTGTTGTTATTAAACCTTTTCTTTTGGGTTTCAGTTTCGCTTTAATTTGTTGTTAGTTAGATACCTCAACTCCCACACGTGTCCCTGTTGTGCTCAAGTTTTTTTCCCCTTCTCTCTCTTAAATTTGTTTGAATCTTTTTCTATTCTACGAAAGAATGTTCATGTTTCAATTCGTTTCCCCGACACGACGCTAAACCTGATTTATATAAACGAACCTGCAACCCCCCCCCCCCCCCCCCGCCCCCCAAGTTGTTTCGGGAGGAATATTTAGTTTATCTGTATTATCAGAAGTTTTTTCAAGCCAACTTTAGTTTACCATAAGTAACTTTTCATAAACAACAGTCAAGAATATGTTGTAGTATGTGACTAATTTAGTTGTATTCAGTGGATATTGCTAGATTTTCACTCATGGGCAATTGTATTTATGTTTGCGACACTAAGTGTATTATTCAAGAACATTTTCTCCTAAATATGTTGCATGATACTGCTCAACAAAAATACGTTTTTACCATAAATCTGATGGAAGAAATATATTAAATATACAACGAAGAACATACAGTCAAACTATTTGTTACAAACACAAGCTTGGTGCTGTATGTGCTTGGTGCGATGGGAGCATGTACATGTGTTGGTGCACGTGTGCATACATGCATGTAGGCCTATGCCCTATGCGTGTGTGTCTGTGTTTATGTACGATTATATATGGCTGTTATTTATTTTGCTCTTTTGAATATTTGACATGCACAAGTATTTCTTATGCCTAATTTATAATCTTATGTTGATAAGTATTTTATTGCACTGAGAGTGTATTTAGCATGTTATTATAATGTTTGATATGTATTTGATTGTACTGAATGTATTTAACATGTTCTGAATGTTATGTTATAATGTTTGATGTGTGTATTTTAATGTTGAATCACAGGCGTAACAACGATGAATTTCTCTTTTGAGATAATAAAGTATTGTTGAGTTGAGTTGAGTCTAAGATTTCTAGATTCAGTCTTTAATAGCTTGATTGTGTGTGGGACGGAACAGTTGTACCCCCTTTAAAAAGTAAGCTTTAATAGTGGCTTCCTGGCTTTGCAATTTCATGCCTAATTAATTGTCTGGAGATGGCCAATGATAATGGTGAGGTAATGATGACATGTCCGTCTTTATTTGTCTGCTCAGCTTTGAAGTCCTGTTGATGACGTAAGAAAAGGGTGATTTCACATTTCGGGATTTCTTTCTTTTTGTTTTGTTGTTGTTTGTTTGTTTGTTTTGTTTTGCTGATTTAAAGATTTAAATCTTAAGTTGCTTTTGAGAGAGAGAGAGAGAGAGAGAGAGAGAGAGAGAGAGAGAGAGAGAGAGAGAGAGAGAGAGAGAGAGAGAGAGAGAGAGAGTATGTAAGCCACCGATTAAGATTCGAAGCACTCTCTGAAAGTTCGCTCACACAACAACCTCTCTCTCTCTCTCTCTCTCTCTCTCTCTCTCTCTCTCTCTCCTCTCTCTCTCTCTCTCTCTCTCTCTCTCTCTCTGTGTCTCTCTGTCTATGTCTCTGTCTATGTCTCTCTGTCTCTCTCTGTCTCTCTGTCTCTCTCTCTCTCTCTCTCTCTCTCTCTCTCTCTCTCTCTCTCTCTCTCTCTCTCTCTCTCTGTCTCTCTGTCCCTGTCTATGTCTATGTCTATGTCTCTCTGTCTCTCTGTGTGTCTTTCCTCTCTCTCTCTCTCTCTCTCTCTTCTCTCTAATCTCTCTCTCTCTCTCTCTCTCTCTCTCTCTCTCTCTCTCTCTCTCTCTCCTCTGTCCCTGTCTATGTCTATGTCTATGTCTCGCTGTCTCTCTGTCTCTCTGTCTCTCTCTCTCTCTCTCTCTCTCTCTCTCTCTCTCTCTCTCTCTCTCTCTCTCTCTCTCTGTCCCTGTCTATCTCTATGTCTATGTCTCTGTCTGTCTGTCTCTCTGTCTCTCTGTGTGTCTCTCTCTCTCTCTCTCTCTCTCTCTCTCTCTCTCTCTCTCTCTCTCTCTCTCTCTCTCTCTCTCTCTCTCTGTCCCTGTCTATGTCTATGTCTCTCTGTCTCTCTGTCTCTCTGTCTCTCTGTGTCTCTCTCTCTCTCTCTCTCTCTCTCTCTCTCTCTCTCTCTCTCTCTCTCTCTCTCTCTCTGTCCCTGTCTATGTCTATGTCTATGTCTCTCTGTCTCTCTCTGTGTGTCTCTCTGTCTCTCTCTCTCTCTCTCTCTCTCTCTCTCTCTCTCTCTCTCTCTCTCTCTCTCTCTCTCTCTCTCTCTCTGTCCCTGTCTATGTCTATGTCTCTCTGTCTCTCTGTCTCTCTCTGTGTGTGTGTGTGTGTCTCTCTCTCTCTCTCTCTCTCTCTCTCTCTCTCTCTCTCGCTCTCTCTCTCTCTATCTCTCTCTCTCTCTCTCTCTCTCTCTCTCTCTCTCTCTCTCTCTCTCTCTCTCTCTCTCTCTCTCTCTCTCTCTCTCTCTCTCTCTCTCTCTCTCTCTCTCTCTCTCTCTCTGCGCTAAAAATACATAAAATAAACGAATACAGATCAGACCAGCAATGTAAAGCTGATTAGTTCAGATAAAGAGATAATTTGTCTGGAACTGGTCTGGCAATTCCGCGAACGACGTTGATAGACGGGGACACAAATGATAAACAAACTAAAGCCGTTAACCCCTTGACTGCCGTATAACGTGTCATGCACTGACTTGATGACATCACAGATGACGTCATCAGATGAGGAGGACTAACTCTGATACACTGGCTTTTGCTCTAACACAGTCAAGAGAGTTATATCCCCAGACCATTTTGCCAGATTGGCTCTATCAGTTGTCTGTTTTCATGGCATGATTATTTTGTACAATGATTTTTATTCTAATTTTCTCTGGCAGTCAAGGGGTTAAGGTACACAGCTTGCTATGTCAATAAAACCCTTATAAATCTGAATGTTGATGGAGAGAGAGAGTTTTCTTATTTAGCATGTCATTGCATAAATCACAAAAACCAACCAGCCACCCGCGAAGTTTAAGTGAGTATTGATTCATTTTCATGTGTATTGACACCGAAAAACATTGTTCAAACGCAAATAAACGGGTGGCTCTGCACTTCCGATGACGCGCTCCCCAGGTGGGAGTGTCACAGTAGAAATTGGAATTAAGTAGGATTCGGAATCCTACTAGTGCTATTGGAATTCCGATTTGTACTTCCAATATGTACTGGATTCATTCTTGTAAAAATTGGAATTACGATTTCTACTATAACATTGGACATTGGTATTCCAATTTGTACTGACAGCCAGTAGAAAATGGAATTCAGGACAAATTGGAATCAACATATCAGCGTACTGTTTGAGAGCACTGATAAACAATTAATTCTGACTAGAACAGCAATATTATACCAATGCCACACGATATCACAGCAATATGATCAGTAGATTGCAAACCGAGAAAAAAGCACAAACGTTTGTTTTCAGGGTGGGTCGAAAGCTACTCATCTAGGCATACAAACGCAGTTAGGCCTTTAAAGGGGCACCTTGACGGATGAGTATTTGCAAGAAACACGTCGAGATCACCAGGAAAACACCGTTTACAGAGATCGCAACACTCGCTTTGCTCTGGTTTCCTAGAAATCAAACCGGCAATTCCTCCTTGGCGGAGGTGCTGGAAATCAAATTCTTTCAGTGAAAGAGAAGGCACATTTTCTAATGGCCGCCTGAGTTAGACCAAATCGTTTGCACGAAATGTCCACAATACAAGCCTTTTTATTAATTTATTTTTAAATTTTGTA
>CM065685.1:44488572-44501072 GCA_017654935.2 Phymorhynchus buccinoides | reverse complement strand
CGTCTAAATGTCACAGAGTAAGCCTTCATGCGTATAGAAAGAGGCTCTGAGAGTTTAATACAGGGGAGGGGGGGGGAGAGAGAGAGAGAGAGAGAGAGAGAGAGAGAGAGAGAGAGAGAGAGAGAGAGAGAGAGAGAGAGAGAGAGAGAGAGAGAGAGAGAGAGAGAGAGAGAGAGAGAGAGAGAGAGAGAGAGAGAGAGAGAGAGAGAGAGAGAGAGAGAGGAGAGAGAGAGAGAGAGAGAGAGAGAGAGAGAGAGAGAGAGAGAGAGAGAGAGAGAGAGGAGAGAGAGAGGAGAAAGAGGGAGGGAGGGAGGGGGGGACAGGGGGAGGGACATTGGTGGGGGCGACAGGGGATATACTTACGTTAATCTTTAATGGACGCAAGATAAGACAGCTAGATCGGAGACTCGCACACACATAAAAATCTAGGGAACATGCATGTACGCAAGTACATGCAGATGCACAGACACGCTCACATAAACGTTATATACACACGCATTAAGACACAGACGCACGCAGAAACACACACATACACACGCATACAAAGGCAAAACACACACAATCGCCCTAACCCCCCCCCCCTCGTCTCTCTCTCTCCTCTATCTCATTCTAGTGTTCTCCCTCTCTCTCTCTCTCTCCTCTCTCTCTCTCTATCTCCTCTCTCTCTCTCTCTCTCTCTATCTCTCTGTGTCTCTCTCTCTCCCTCTCTCCTTGTATGTTTGTTTGTGCGCGCGCGCGCGCACGTGTTCGTATGATTATGTGTGTGAGCGAGCGAGTAAGTGAAAGAGATAATGTGTATGTGTGTGGAGAGGGAATGCTTATTTACAAGTGCGCATATACGTGTAACTTGCATAATGTGTGTGTGCGCGCGCGCGCGCGCGCGCATGTGTGTGTGTGTGTGTGTGTGTGTGTGTGTGTGTGTGTGTGTGTGTGTGTGTGTGTGTGTGTGTGTGTGTGTGTGTGTGTGTGTGTGTGTGTGTGTGTGTGTGTGTGTGTGTGTGTGTGTGTGTGTGTGTGTGTGTGTGAGTGTGTGTGTGAGTGTGTGAGTGAGTGTGTGTGCGTGGGTGTGTTTGTGTATTCGAATGTGTGCACACGCGTTTGTGTGTATGCGTATGCTGGTGCTCATTGCGTGTCCGTATGGCTGTCAAGACCAAAACACAGTGAATACGTGGGCCCTTCTATTGACAAATTCCTAACGATTTTCCTTCATTCAATTTCCCTTTGCTTCATCATTGTCTATTGATTGTCGATTTCAAATAATCACACTGTCTGTGTCTCTCGTTGTCGTATTATCCCCTCTTCTTCTTCTTCTCTTCTTCTTCTTCTTCTTCTTCTTCTTCTTCTTCTTCTTCTTCCTCTTCTTCTTCTTCTTCTTCTTTCTTGTTCTTCTTCTTCTTCTTCATATCTATTCTTCTTCTTCTTCTTGTTCTTGTTCTTCTTCTTCTTCTTCTTTCTTCTTCAGCTTCTTCTTCTTCTTCTTTCTTCTTTCTTCTTCTTCTTCTTCTTCTTCTTCTTCTTCTTCTTCTTCTTCTATTCTTCTTCTTCTTCTTTCTTCTTCTTCTTCTTCTTCTTCTTCTTCTTCTTCTTTGCTTCTTATTTTTATTCTTCTTCTTCTTCTTCTTCTTCTTCTTCTTCTTCTCCTTCTTCTTCTTTCTTCTTGTTCTTCTTGTTCTTCTTATTTTTATTCTTTTTCGTATTGTATCTCCTTCTTATTCGTATTTTTCTTCTCTTCCTTCTTTCTTCTTCTCACCTCCTTCTTCTTCTTCTTCTTCTTCTTCTTCTTCTCTTCCTCTTCTCCTTCTTCTTCTTCTTCTTCTTCTTCTTCTCCTTCTTCTTCTTCTCCTTCTAATCTTCTTTCTTCTTCTTCTTCTTCTTCTTCTTCTTCTGTTCTTCTTCTTCTTCTTCTCCTCCTCATCGTCGTCTCGTCGTCGTCTCGTCGTCCTCGTCGTCCTCTTTTCATCCTCCTCCTTCTCCCTCCTTCTTTTTCCTCCTCCTCCTCCTCCTCCTCTTCTTCTTATTCTCCTCCTCTTCTTCTTCTCCTCCTCCTTCCTATTCATGCTCCTCCTCCTGCTTCTCCTCTCCTCGTCCTCCTACTTCTTCCTTCTCCTCCTCCTCCTAATCCTCACTCCTACTCCTCCTCCTCCTCCTCCTCCTCTTCTTGTTCTTGTTCTTTCCTCCTCCTACTTCTTCTTCTTCTCCTCCTCATCCTCTGTTTCGTCTCCTCCTCGTCTCCTCCTCCTCCTCCTCCTCTTTCATGATCAATCCTCCTGCTTCTCCTCCTGATTCTTCTTCCTCCTCCTCCTCCTCCTACATTACTACTTCTTCTTCTCCTCCTCCTCCTCTTCTTCTTCTCCTCCTCTTTCTCATCTTCATGCTCCTCCTCCTCCTCCTCCTCCTCTTCTGTTTCTCCTCCTCCTTCTTCTCCTCCTCCTCCTCTTCTGCTCTTCCTGTCGTCGTTTCCTCCTCCTCCTCTTTATGCTCCTCATCATCTTCGTCTTCTTCTCCCTCCTCCTCTTCCTCTTCGTCTTCCTCCAACTCTCCTCTTCTGCTTCTTCTCCTCCTTCCTCCTTTTTTTCTTCTTCTTCTTCATTCTTCTCCTTTCTTCTTCGTTTCTCCTCCTCCAGAGGATTTTCCTTCTCCTCCTAATTCTATTCCTCCTGTATTATATAGCGATCTTCTTCTTGTCCTCCTCCTCCTACTTCTTTTTTTTTCTTCCTCATCCTCTTTTTCGTTTTCCTCCTTCCTCCTCCTCTTCATGTTCTCCTCCTCCTCCTGCTTCTCCTCCTGATTCTCCTCCTCCTCCTCTTCCTCATCTCATGATCCTCCTCCTGTTGTTTCTCCTCTCCTCAATTCTTCATTTCCTCAACTATTCTTCTCTCTGTCCATTAGATTATGTTGTGTTTGCATGTTTACATGGTTTTCGTCTTTTAGTTTGTCCACTCTCTCTCCTGAGATAATAGAAATGAAAGAGAGAGAGAGAGGAGAGAGAGAGAGAGAGAGAGAAGAAGAGAGAGAGAGAGCAGAGAGAGAGAGAGCAGAGAGAACTACGAAATACGAATGTTTTATTGAGGGTAATGAAAAAGATAAGCTACAATAGCTTCTTTGCACCTCCTCTCCGTGTGAAGGAACAAAAATTGGCACATGAAAATAATTGACAGAGAGAATCAAATTGGGAGAAGAAGCAAGCATGGATAATGATGAGCAATGCTGAACTTGATTGAATTGGTGGTTTGAATTAATTCAGAATAATAGCACTTTTAAGGCGGGGAGAGAGAGGGGAGAGAGAGAGAGAGAAGGAGAGACTAGAGAGAATGAGGGAGAGGGAGTGATGAACGAGAGCGAGAGAGAGAGAGAGAGTGAGAGAGAGCACGAGGAGAGAGAGTGAGTGAGAGACGGAGAGGAGAAGAGCGGGGGAGAGAAGAGAGAAAGGGGAGGAGACAGAGAGACAGAGAGAAGAAAACAAACAGAGAAGTAGAATAGAAGGTGTTTTTTAAAACCCGAGGAGGCCTCCTCCTTCTTCTCCTGTCTCATCTTCAGTCTCCTCCTCTTTCCAAAATAAAAGCTCGGAATCGCCACCACGCGGTCTATTTTCTCCACTCCAATCATGCTCTCCCCTGGCTCAATAATTTTAATCTGTCAGAATGCTCCTCCTCCTCCTGGAAAAACTTAAAACTATTTATCCTACTTCTCCTCCTCCTCCTCATCCTTCCTCACGACAAAGTGATCATACTCCTCCTCCACCCTGCTTCTCCTCCTCCTTCTTCTCTGCGAGTTTCTTCTGAGAGTTTTCTTCTTCTTCTTCTCTTCTTCTTTTTAATTTACTTTCTTTCTTTCTTTTACTTTTTGTCCAGAGGATTTCCTCGGTCTCTAAATTCTATTTTGGGATTATTGTATTATAGCGATCTCCATAACAATGCAAATCATGGAAGAAAGCATGTTTTTAGCCACAGTTGCGTATTCGTTTTATGTTCTATCATTTCATTAGATGTCATAGATATTTTTTTTTTTTACCTTCGTTATTGTTTTGTTTAAGTGTAGCATTTTTGTATGTCCTTGTTTTATGCAATTTGTTTTATGTTATTGTTTTGTATTTTATTATTTTTATAACCAAGAAATCGTTTTATGTTGTTTTGTATATTATTATCATTGCGTTTCATTTCATTGTGTTTTTGTTCTACTTACAATTTTGTTGTCTAACGAACATTGTCCATTAGATTATGTTGTGTTTGCATGTTTACATGGTTTTCGTCTTTTAGTTTGTCCACGGGGAATAAAAGAGAAAAGAATTGGAGACAGCTGCCAACGCCTGAGAGATCGAGACTCCTTGAGAGAGAGAGAGAAGAGAGAGAGAGAGAGAGAGAGAGAGAGAGAGAGAGCTACAAGAGAGAGAGAGAGAGAGAGAGAGAGAGAGAGAGACTGAAGAGAGAGAGAAATACGAAATACGATGTTTTATTGAGGGTAAAAAGGATAAGCTACAATAGCTTCTTTGCACCTTGCCCTCTCACTCACACATCTCACACCATGCATCAGGCAAAGAAAGTTTGACATAAAAACAATCAAGTCAAGTGTACCGAAAAAGCCACAAACAAAAATTGGCACATGAAATAATTGACAGAGAATCAAATTGGTATTATAAAGCAAATGTTCATGATATAATATCTACTGAGCAATGCTGAACTTGATCTGTTGAGCCATTTGGTGGTTTGAATGGTAATTTTAGACCATGATGATGAACGCTCTACTCAAGGATCTCAATTCTGAGACAAATGACAATTTTTTCAGAATAATAGCACTTTTAAGGGGGGAGGGGGAGAGAGAGAGAGAGAGAGAGAGAGAGAGAGAGAGAGAGAGAGAGAGAGAGAGAGAGAGAGAGAGAGAGAAAGAGAGAGAGAGAGAGAGAGAGAGAGAGAGAGAGAGAGAGAGGAAGTGGAGGAGCAAGATCCTCCTTTTGAACAGAAAGAGACAGAGAGACAGAGAGAAGAAAACAAACCCGAAGTAGAATAGAATGTTTTTTAAAAGGGAAAGAACAAGTTCATATTATTGTCTTAATGTTCAGTCGCATACCTGTACAAAAACAAGCGCGGAATCGCAATAGTTTGTGGCACGCGGTCTATCTTTACCACTCCAATCATGAGTCACCTCCCCTGGCTTTTCAATAATTTTAATCTGTAAACCAGAATGTTATCTCTGCACCATTTCGCAACTTTTTATATCTTTTGGAAAACATTTAAAACTATTTATCCTACTTATGCTCATTGAAAGAAGCACCGTGCGACAATTTTGGACCGACCGACCGACAAAGTGAGTTAATATATAGGTTTGTGGCTTGAGCCACAAACAATAAACTGTGAGCAATAAACAACCACCTCCCATGATTGTATCGGAACGTGCGGAGTAAATTGGCAAGATCGGTATCGCCACTCCCCACCTGCTGAGTTGTCTGCGAGTTGCTTCTGAGAGTTTTCTAAAAAAGCCTGAATATACAAAGAGTTCGCAATCCGCAGCTGACTGAAGCCGTTTTTTTTATTTATTTTACTCCCTTCCTTTCCCCTACACTACAGGCGTTGCCATACTGAACACCTCCCACCTTCCACCTGCTTTCACCTTCCAGGTGGGAAGTGAGAAAGTTGGCTTCATTCTTTTGCAAGGTTGGTAGGCTGCGAAGTGATCACTCTTTGTCACATTTTAGACATTTTTATGTATCTCTTTTTTTAAAAATTGAAATTTCACAAGGAACAAAGGCAAATAAGAGGCAAAAAAGCAAATAAATACGTACAGAAGACAAACAAACAGACCAAGAGAGAGATGAGAGAGAGAGAGATGAGAGAGAGTGTGTGGGTGTTTGTAGTGTTGATGATTTGTTCAACTGATTGTATTTTTGTATTTGTGTGCTTGTTTTGGGTAGGGCGTGAGTGGTGTGTGATGTGAAGGTGTGGTGTGTATGTGTGTGTGTGTGTGTGTGTGTGTATGTGTGTGTGTGTGTTTGTGTTCAAACACATTTTACACACAACTATGCCATGGCAGTTATTCAAAAATGTTAGCACAAAATCATGAGGTACCATGATATTCTAATACCGTAGAATGTCAACTATTGTACAGCTCTAATTATACAATTGGCCCCATCTACAGGCTAATGCCAACCAATGGTAACAAACAAACACAAAGAAGCAATTTGAGAGTTGGTTCGGAGAGTTGTGTGATGTGTGTGTGTGTGTGTGTGTGTGTGTGTGTGTGTGTGTGTGTGTGTGTGCGTGCGTGTGCGTGCGTGTGCGTGCGTGCGTGCGTGCGTGCGTGTGTGTGTGTGTGTGTGTGTGTGTGTGTGGTGGTAGGACTTAGGTCTGCTCTTAGCGTTTACCCCTTTCGGCGCCAGCCATTTTCAGCCAAAAAATACCATCAAGCTTTACTGTTTAGATAATGTTTTTTTATTTGAAATATTGGGAATTCCTCTGTAACATGTAGGGCTATCCTTGCCTCACAGAATTAAGATAGTAGGGTATTCATATAACAGGCCCTGGCCACATTTGATGCCTCTTAGTGACATGGGTATTAAACTATTGTGGTGCATACATGCGACATTGGCGGTGAAAGGGGTTTACAGCAATGGCGCACAGATCATGGCCCGTGGCACTATTTTAAAACATAACCACAAAAACGACACAGATTAAACAAACCCACCAAAAGACATAACTTATGAAGATACGTAGAAACAACAAGGGGTGCACGGCACAGTCATATATCTCTCTCTCTCTCTCTCTCTCTCTCTCTCTCTCTCTCTCTCTCTCTCTCTCTCTCTCTCTCTCTCTCTCTCTCTCTCTCTCTCTCTCTCTCTCTCTCTCTCTCTCTCTCTCTCTCTCTCTCTCTCTCTCTCTCTCTCTCTCTGTCTCTCTCTCTCTCTCTCTCTCTCTCTCTCTCTCTCACTCTCTCTCTCTCTGTCTTTATGTCTTTTCATGCTTTCTCTCTCTCTCTCTCTCTCTCTCTCTCTCTCTCTCTCTCTCTCTCTCTCTCTCTCTCTCTCTCTCTCTCTCTCTCTCTCTCTCTCTCTCTCTCTCTTCTTTCTTTGTTTCACTTATTTATGGATTGCGCACGGGTTTCCGCATGGAATATCCGCTTATGAGTGTACACGACCTTAGCCTTTTTTTTTTTACTCATTCAAAGCAAAAGTTGAATGTAAAGACTAGAGCAATGCAAATCACACAGTCGAACAAAACAGAAAGCAAACAAAATTAGCACACACAAACATGCACGGGGAAAAAATACCCCTACAATGGAAATCCAGTCACAATAGATTTTCTTTTACTCCGGATCGCTTACATTGAAATCTACACAAACAAGATCGGGAAACGCACAAAACCATGGTCAATTGATTTTCGTCAGCGTTGCACGTGCGTGCACGAGCGCCCCAGATCTGATTTTCTGTCGTTTTAACACCTTCTTGGGTAATTGAAAACGAATTAACAAACCCGTGTTAAAAAAAACCCGTGACCCTTATTACTACTACCCACCAATCTCCTTTCCCGCCTCTCTCTCTCTCTCTCTCTCTCTCTCTCTCTCTCTCTCTCTCTCTCTCTCTCTCTCTCTCTCTCTCTCTCTCTCTCTCTCTCTCTCTCTCTCTCTCTCTCTCTCTCTCTCTCCCTCTCTCTCTCTCCGTCTCCCTCTCTCATATTCCCATGTTATCTTATAATGTTTTTGTTTTTGTTCTTCCTTAAAAGTGGTTTTATTCTGAAAAATTGTCATTGTCTCAAAATGGTTTCCCTTTTTTCGTACTCAATTTAAGCTACCAATTCAAGTTCACCACTGCTAAGTATTATCCATGTTTGCTTTAATGTTTGCTTTAATTCCCATTTTTGATATCTTTTTCAATTATTTCATGTGCCAATTTTTGTTCCATTTTCTTGACTTGATTGTTTTATGTCAAATTTGTCTTTGCCTGATGCATGGTGTGAGTGTGTGAGTGAGAGGGCCAGGTGCAAAGAAGCTATTGTAGCTTATCCTTTTTACCCTCAATAAAACATTCGTATTTCGTATTCGTCCGTCCGTCTCTCTCTCTCTCTCTCTCTCTCTCTCTCTCTCTCTCTCTCTCTCTCTCTCTCTCTCTCTCTCTCTCTCTCTCTCTCTCTCTCTCTCTCTCTCTCTCTCTCTCTCTCTCTCTCTCTCTCTCTCTCTCTCTCTCTCTCTCTCTCTCTCTCTCTCTCTCTCTCTCTCTCTCTCTCTCTCTCTCTCTCTCTCTCTCTCTCTTTTCTTTTCCCCCCCTCCACACTGCCTGCCTGTGTATTTTGTCATCTTTTTGTCATTAGGCGACGTTATTCGATTTACTATGTAACACAATTTCCATTTATTTCATCGTACATTCTTCGTCTTTTGATTTTGTAATATAAATGTGACCCAGCACCACGAAAGGGACATTAAGTCGCAAAGCGAGTTTCTCACAACAGGCTTGCAAAGTCACAAATCTCATTTTTGGCGGGTCAATTTTGAGCGATGGGTATTTTTGTGTTCTCTAACATCTTATCTTTCATATTAATAAAGGATAATCTTTAATATGGTCTCTGAAATGGTCTTATAAGTGTTTTAAAATGAGCAGGTCAATGCATTGTTTTTCAGCTAGGCTAGACATGAGACTGTGTTTTCTCAAAATGGCCGACGCTCACCATACTAACTTAAAATGCTCATAACTCTGGAACGGATAAAGATACGAGAATGGTTCTTGTATCATTAGAAAGAGAATCGTCTGAAGTTGTCAAATGTATAATTTTATCAGAATGGTCAGTTTGACACTTAATGTCCCTTTCGTGGTGCTGGGTCACAAATAGGCATGGGTGTAACTTCATATTCGGGAACCTACAGACAACAAGATCAACAACAACAACAACTGCAACAAAAACAACAAGAACAACAAACAAACGACAGCAACAATGGAGGTAGCAACATCGCACGCTCTTCTTTTCTTTGTTTTTAGCACAAGTACAACAAGAAACAAAACGCCCATAATTTGAGGAAAATGTTCAAATGTATTTCACATTTTTTTGTCAGGCCATTATTGCTCAAATAATGCACTAATGCTCTCATAATGTTCTTCGTTTTGTTTGGGTTGTTTTCATTTTTCTGGTCATATGAAAATACGTTTAACGTCCTCCGGTCTGAAACAGACACGTATGGGACATTAGTAGATATAAAGATGGTGGGGACGATCCTGGAGGCAATGCCCGTAGGCAGTGCAACTCCAGGAAAGTCCCGAATTTTTAGCGATGCAGATGTATAATTAAACATACAGCGATGGTTTTTTTTGGCTTGTCATATTTAGCGAGTGGAAATTTATAAAACGAAATGGTTGTAACTTTTTCAAGGTATTCATTCGCACTTGATTTATTTCCGCACATCCAACAGACATGATTGTAACCTGGGGCAGTGGGTGTATGCTTCGTGCCTCCATACGGGGAGCTGGACAACCCCGCCCCCTCCACGAGTCTCTCCCCGTGGGGATACCGGGCGGGTCTTTCGAAAAATAGTCCCCCCACCTTCTTTAAGTTCTTGTAACTTCCTCTGATCTGCCACTCTCTTTGACTCTGCCTTTTCCCTTTGCTTTCTATCATCTACTATCTTTCTGACTTATTGGCCCCATTCTCCCGCCTTTTTTTTCTCCAAAAACATCTTCCAAATAATTGTTCTCCTTTGAGCTCCTCCGAAATCGGAATGTGTCGGCTGTACGCTAGCGGGGAGACCAGTGAAAACTGAAAACTGAAAACCGGACACATACGTACCTTACCCATTATGGCCATATGGCCTGGGAACGCAGAAGAAGGAGAATGTGACCATGACATGCTTTGTGAGTTTGTTCATCTTCAATAGTATTGGTTTCCCTCGCTGTTTGTTATTAATCTCTTTTATTATACGAAGACATTTCCGTGCGAGTGTTTTGTAGCGTTTTTCTATAGATGATTTTCAAGAACTAAACTAGGTGAGAGCACTTCGTGAAAGTTAGAGTTGATTACCTCGACTTACTCGGTCAAAACCATAGCCACAATGCCGGCATGGCGTCGAAGCTTGAAACCGCAGGATGCGAGTCAGCGACTTGCAAACCTTTTTTTTTTATTATAGAAAAATGAGGGGCGGCCAGTATCTGTAAACCGTAAACCGATAGAACTTGCAAAATGTGAC
This sequence comes from Phymorhynchus buccinoides, assembly GCA_017654935.2. Classification (NCBI taxonomy): domain Eukaryota; kingdom Metazoa; phylum Mollusca; class Gastropoda; order Neogastropoda; family Raphitomidae; genus Phymorhynchus; species Phymorhynchus buccinoides. The sequence continues at coordinate 44,490,917 of CM065685.1, read as the reverse complement.
GTGAAAATATAACTTACATCAAATTTAGAATGACCCACGGTGTTCTAAGTAATGTAACAAGTCTACTCAAACACACGAGGCGAGAGCTGGGGATCTACCTGATGGTAGAGTAGCTTCCCTTATTCGACCGATTGAATTAGGCAAGATCACTCCCACACACCATGAAATTACTCCCCTTACTTATTTCCGAACAATTCCTATTACGTACTCTAAAACCCAATATCTCCTATTTCATAGACAATCCCATTAACCTTTAAAGGGGCACCCTGACGGGTGATTTTTTTGGTAAGAAACACTTCGAGATCACCAGGAAAGCACCCTTTACAGAGATTGCAACACTCATTTTGCTCTGGTTTCCTAGAAATCAAACCGTCAAATGGGCGATTCCTTCTTGGCGGAGGTGCTGGAAGTCAAATTATTTCACCCAAAGAGAAGGCGTGTGCCGCCTAATGGCCTTTTCCAATGGCCGCCAAATCGTTTGCACGAAATTTTCGCAATACATGCCTTTTTATTCTTATTATTTCTAATGTTATACAGTTTATCTAAAGGAGTTTCGCTCACAACAAAGAAAATAGCTCCAATTGATTTTTTGCTGCACTACAAAAAAACAACAACCGCTTCAACCACCCTGAGTGACCTCCACCCACCCCATCCAAAATGGCTTCCCTCTCCGGCATCTCCGCCAAGGAGGAATCGCCGTTTTGACGGTTTAATTTATAGGAAACCAGAGCAAAGTGAGTGTTCCGATCCTTGAAAATGCTGTCTTTCTGGTGATCTCGACGTGTTTCTTGCAAAAACTCATCCGTCAGGGTCCACCTTTAAGCCACAAAATTTGTTAATTGAGGAGGTAAATGGTCAGACGCATGCATACAGAAAATGTGATTACATGCAGCTATTTCTAATCTAGGGAAGAGTATAGATGAAGCGCTTTCGGGTGCTCTGTGATAAATGGCATAACTTCTAGATGAGCGACAATCACATTTCGATGGCTTGGAGTCAAAACGGACTATCTTTAGATAGTCCATTGACGTATTATTGAACTTATTGCGAAAAGTAATAACTTGTATAAAAAAAAGACTGCAGAAATATAAAACGCATAATCCCCATTTTATATTAATTGCAGACTTTTTTAATACAAGTTCTTAGTTTTCGCAATAACTTCAATAATAAGTCAATGGACTATCTAAAGATAGTCCGTTTTGACTCTAAGCTAAACTTTTGCAATCATCTATGCAAATTTGTGTAGCTTAAAAAATCTACACAGGGTCACACAGAGTCCTTTTTATTGTGGTATCTTCAAATGCATGAACGTGCAGTATGTTTTTTGTCTCTCTGTCCGTGTTATGCGTAATTTGTGTTAATTTGTCTCTTTCTTCCCAGCTGATTAAATATGTGACCCAGCACCACGAATGGGACATTAAGTGTCAAACTGACCATTCTGAGAAAGTTATTCATTTCAAAACTTCAGACAACGCTCTTTCTAATGATACAAGAACCATTCTTATATTGTTCTCCGTTCCAAATTTATGAGCTTTTAAAGTTAGTAGGGTGAGCGTCAGCCATTTTGAGAAAAGTCTAAAGTCTAGCCTAGCTGAATAAAATGCATTGACCTATTCGTTTTAGACACATTTAGAGACACGCATCTGGCTGCGACACGCTCTCCAGGTGGGAGCAACCCGAATTTCACAGAGACGCCTCTGTGACTATAAAGTACCTAATACATAATAACTAGTACGATATACAAGATTATCCTTTATAAATATGAGAAATAAGATGTTAGAGAACACAAAAATACCCATAATTCACAATTGACAAAACATGAGATTTTTGACTTTGCAATGAATCTTTAATTTAATGTCTTTTCACATGAATAGTGATTTTAGACAACATGCAAAAAATTGAACAACAACAAATCACAGTATGTCACAGTATGTGTGTGTGTGTGTGTGTGTGTGTGAAGATGTTTAATATGTTGGGGTCTCTGTGCATGTGGGCATTTCTCACTCTTTCACATGGTGGCACAGTGATGGGCAAGTTACATTGTGACTGGCCTGTCATTCCGTTGCCGTGGTGGGGGTGGGGGTGCTCACGTGTACAGACACCCCTATTAGGGTGTTCGCCTCTATTGTATTTGATTCTGTTTTTGCTTTTTGTATTGATCGATTGCAAGACACATTTCCTTGTTTTTTTAAAGATCAGGACAATAAAATGATTGATTGATTGATTGATTGATTAAAATCACAACACACAAATCAAAACATCTACAGTAAGCTTCCAATAGGCGTGGACAGCACTAATTTCGCAATTAAAGCAAAGTCAGTTTCTGCGTCGACATCCTTGGTATT